>OZ032123.1:8127554-8830975 GCA_964026355.1 Pseudorhiza aurosa
TGTTCTGAGGGTGGTGTCTTTTAGTCCTGATGTATCTGCTCAGACGAAGTAGGGTATGTGAGGTTCAGTTTCTCTGGATGTTATTGGGCTGTGAGAGGCTGGACGTATCCACGTGGTTTAGTGGCAGTCAAAGCACAACCCCTTAGAAGAGCAGCCTATTGCATTCAGCTGCGTCATTTTTCAACTTAAAACCTCTTTAGGCTACTTTATATAGCTGATGGGGCAACGTGCCTAAATATCTATATTACTATTATTACTGTTATTACTATTTAAACTATTATTACTAAATTTTAAATCTAGATATAAAAAAGTTAAATTCATAAATATCGCTATATATGTGTCTTTGACAGTTCCTCCGTGGACTTCTTAGAAATGCTCGAAGACCTGAAATTCGACAAAACTTGCAGGCACTACGTAGTCAAGAGGATAATGGCCATTGCAGTAAGGACTTCGTACTATTTCTTCTGCCGAAGGAACAAAGACTGGGACAATCCTGAACTAATGAAATTTTGAAAGTTCTCATTCTTTTCTAACAGCAACTTTACATATTTTTTTCATATTCTTTGTACTTCTTGTTTATTTTTGTTTGTTCAAGTAGTCAATTGTAAACTACCTGTTTAGAGAGGTTTGCAGTTGTATTTAAGTATATATGTCACAAGAAATGAAGTTTGAAAAAAAAAAATTAGTATAATTTGATAAAAGAAACCTTAAATCAACTTACCATGTCTTCATTTGTCTTTATTTCCTTAGTTCCGCCGTAAGCCGTATCATTATGTGCCAGGATAGTGAGACCGTTGAAGACTCGCTCCTTGCAAACACTCAGGTACAACAGGAGCTGATTAAAGACGTTCTGGCACTCGGACAGAAGCAGACTCCCTAGCTGTACGTCAGTTTCAGCCTAAAAGCAATGATACGCAGTGAAAAATAACTGCCCTCTTCATTGAAATAAAGAACATTTGGGCTACCTTGGGTGGAATTGAAGGATTCATTTTTTTCAATCAGTTGCAGGGACTGTTGTAATTCGATTATGATATACAAATCTGTGCTCCCGCTCTGGCTTATACCCAGAAAGTTGGCCTCCTCCTTCAATTGAGTGGTGGATGCGCAGGGCAAACTGCTTTGATCAAGCCTATTCACCCTTTCTTATCTGAACCAGCTGTTTGCCTTATTGTGAGCTGAAAATATCACATTGATCAACAAGTTGAAAAAACTATGTTCGTTAGTTAGATAGATAGATAGATAGATAGATAGATAGATAGATAGATAGATAGATAGATAGATCGATAGATAGATAGATAGATAGATAGATAGATAGATAGATAGATAGATAGATAGATAGATAGATAGATAGATAGATAGATAGATAGATAGGTAGATAGATAGATAGATAGATAGATAGATAGATAGAGAGATAGATGGATAGATAGATAGATAGGTAGATAGATAGATAGATAGACAGATAGATAGATAGATAGATAGATAGATAGATAGATAGATAGATAGATAGATAGATAGATAGATAGATAGATAGATAGATCGATAGATAGATAGATAGATAGACAGACAGATAGATAGATAGATAGATAGATAGATAGATAGATAGATAGATAGATAGATAGATAGATAGATAGATAGATAGATAGGCATAGATAGACAGGCATAGATAGATAGTCATAGATAGATAGATAGCCATAGATAGATAGATAGATAGATAGATAGATAGATAGATAGATAGATAGATAGATAGATAGATAGATAGATAGATAGATAGATAGATGGATAGATAATTAGATAGATAGATAGATAGATAGATAGATAGATAGATAGATAGATAGATAGATAGATAGATAGATAGATAGATAGATAGGTAGATAGATAGATAGATAGATAGATAGATAGATAGATAGATAGATAGATAGATAGATAGATAGATAGATAGATAGATAGATAGATAGATAGATAGATAGATAGATAGATAGATAGATAGATAGATCGATAGATAGATAGATAGATAGATAGATATGTGGATAGATCGATCTTCTGCGATGCTTTGAATATCGTTTCTGCTATAATTGGTGTTGCCCATAGCAGTTGCGTTTCTTCTTTCGAAGGTGGTCAGTTAGTCGGGTGCTCCAATTAATTTCTCATTTCTTGAATTTTTCCAGAAAATAACCAGAAAATATCTCCAAAATTAGAGCTACCCATATTGGCATTGGAAAGGCCTTGAATAGAACTACGAAGAAAATCTCAGCTCAGCAAAGAAAAGGTTGCAAACAAGATCCCGTAAACAAGATCGAAAGCTTACCTCCAGGAATTCTAACGTTCTCTTCAATTCCGACCCGACACATGTCCGAACTAGATAGGAGAAGGTGAACTTGAAATTGAAGAACAGCATTTCCCTTCGATTGATGTCCAACTGCTTTGCAATTATGCGGATGATGCGGGCTGAGCATTTGTCAGGGAAACGCATGATTCGAGGCAATAGCAAACTCTGGTTGTCCTGGCAAGGAAAACGAGGCAGTGACGCAACGGGACAGACTATGGTGTTTTTGAAACTTCATTTCATTGAATATAGTTGAATTCTACAATCATACACCTCTCTGGTGACAGGTAGTGTACAACTGGCTATCTGCTTTGATACAATAACAATGATCTTTTTGGGAAACTTCATTTCATTGAATATAGTTAAATTCTACTATTATACACCTCTCTAGTGACAGGTAGTGTACAGCTGGCCACCTGATTCGAATATTACATCAAAAGCTATGACAGTTAAAAGAAATACAAGATAATAGAAAGAAAAAAGGAATGAATTGATTCAAATTTTAATAGCTCAAGATTATTCCACGTTTCATTCCTTCGACAGAAAACGTAATATGTGCACCTAATAGCGATGCTCATCACCTTCTACAAAATTTACTTGAGAGAGTCAATTTTTTTTAACTTCAATTCATTAAGCATAGTTAAATCTACAATTATACACCTCTCTACGGAACAGGCAGTGTACAAATGCCCATCTGCTTCGATACAATGATCAAGAAAACTAATAGCGAAAAACGGTCAACAGAAATATAAGACAATAGAAATAAAAAGGAATAAAATAGTTACATAATAAATAAATAATAATAGTAGAAATGGATTTAACAAAAATACGAATCTTTGTACAGGGTATAACACTACAACTGCAGACAATGCAGAAACATCCACGTTAGTGTCCCTGGATTTCGACCGCCAAAAGTGATCTCGACTCGCTTTTGTCGACTCGTAACCGATTCTGCAACCACCTCCCCTCAAAGCACATTTGAGTAAAAGACTCGATGAAAAAAAAACTACAACTGCAGCATTCTGCTGTCATCAGCAGGTGTCCTGAAGAACAAGAAATTGATTTGCACAGGCATAATCCATATCGCGCTAGGCTTGGACCAAGTAGGTGTACACAAGATGACGAGTAACGCAGACGAGATGGAAATGTAGCCAGATATGAAACAGTTGAAGGAAAGAGCTCAATATGCATCACATAAAGACAAGCACTCCCTTGGGACACAAACAAACAGTTCCTTCACCAAATATCCCCTCTGGGAGGGGCAGTGGGTACCTAACAGTGAATAAAAAGTGCGTCAGCCGGGAGTCGAACCCGGATCGATTGCTTGGAAGGCAACCATGCTAACCGCTACACCACCGACGCTTATGGATGGAACAGGCTGCGATACGATCGGATCCATTTGTGAACGGGTTAAAACGGATGGCCACCGGCACAAAATGTTTTTACAACTCGAGGGCATCTACCTGGTGAGAAGAAACTGCGAAGGAGCTGATCTAGTACTCTCCTCCGCAGCAACACGGCTGCAGTACGCTCAGTAAGGCATTGATGGCGTCTCCGGGGTTCATGAATGGAGGCCCCCCCCCCTAGCAAATCCTGAGAGTACCTGCGCAAACAGGGAACTTACTCCTTCAACACTTTCTCTGTTAGAAATGTTGATAGAGACACGACTATAAATTTTGGGTCTCCAAGCCATTCTAACACTAGGGCAATGGATGGCGGGAATTAATTATCACTGTCATCGATTGTATCTCGAGGACATCGATCGAGAACTAGCTTGCCAGTGTCCATTACGCAATATCAACTCATTCATGGCCGTTCAAGGCCATAAACTAATTATTTCCAGATGGAAGTTCACTTAACGGCAGCTAACGCTGATGCGGGTCTCTCTTTTAATCCTTTTTTTAGTGAGTTATGTTGGGGAAAGGCCATGGTGGCCTATGCAATGCCTCAACAAAGGAAGAAAGAAGAAAGCGAAAGGCTAAGAGGATAGAGAGGAGAAAGAGATCAGATCAAGTTTATTGATCTTGGATTTGAAAATGGCAAGTTGTAAGATTCAGGAAAGCAAGAAGAAGGCAAGAAGTTCCATAAGTTGCATGTTCTTGGGATGAGTGATGATTTGTGGGACAGAGTTCATGGATTAGGCAGTGAAACTTGGAAAGGGTGTGAATGAGTTGAGCTTCTGGAGGTTCTGACACACCTCAGAGGAACAGGAATAATCTCCCTGATCTCATGAGAACAATGCCTGTGAAAGTGTCTATAAAAGATGGAAATATCTCCAACTAATCGACGATGGGAAAGAGGTTGGAGAAATTTGGTGAGGTTAGGATTGTTGATTTCTGATGGCACGAAGACAAGGAAAACGATAAAGCCCATTTCTAACAGGATCACGTGCTCTGCGAAAATGCCGCACTGACACTCGATCTTCCCCGTCAAAGCAAAACGACCTCTTGAATCATTCTTTCCAAGGTTGTTTTTAGTTATTTTGTTGACCTTGCTCTGATTCTTTCATTCTTCTTACTTCAGAAACTGCTCGCATGATTGACGACAGTCCAGAGGAGCTTTCTACCTGCCAAATCATGCATTTGATTTTCGATTTCAACTCAGTTTCGAGACAGAATTAAACACACGGACGGCACGTATCCAACCAGGTGTTCCCCAACATTCAGTGGGATTCGAGTGCGGGGCAGAAATTGACTTATCAGTGAAAGCAAACGTCGTCTTACCTGTAGAAATGTTTTGGAATCTTTGATGTCGAAAACACTGGCCGTTTCGGCAATGATTTCTTCGACGCTGCTGTCTTTGCCGCTTTCAATACATTCTCTGAATTGACTAACAAGAAATTCACAGACCTGAGCACGAAACTTGAAAAGCAAGTCAGAGCATTTTAGCTTGTGGTGGCTGGCAACCACGTGAATCTATAAAGAGGAAGGAATATGTACGATAGAAACAGAATGAGGTATAATGTCAATATTCAGTTAATGACAGAGAAAAGATGATGAAAACGATGTTCACTAATACTTTCATTACTACTATAGTTATTATGATGATTATAATTACTGTATGATGATGTTGATAATGATGGTTATCATGATGATTTTGACGGTGAAAACGATGATAATAATTATGTTGATGATGAGATGATCATGACAATGATAATTATCATTATTACCAATATTGTTATCATTTTAACTATTACAAATATGATGATGATTGCCAACATTATTATCATCATAACGATGATGATGATTATGATGACGTTGATTATGAAAATCGTGAAGAGGAGCACGATAATTATGATGGTGATGACAACGATGACTATTATAAGGATTCTGAAATGACGAAGCGATCAAATCACTCAATCAAGCGATCAATTGGTCAAACAAATCCAGCAACCGTTGGGAGTGTCCGTAAAAAGTCAAAATCGTGACTTGAGTTGATAAATGGTCAAACACCATGATGAAGGAATTATCCCAAACCTGATCATATGCCACTGGTCCTACGGACTGATGCTGTGTCGTTAAACATTCCAGCAGGCTTATGACAACAATCAAAAGGAGGTCTCCTAGAAAAGCGAGGCATGGTATGATTCTCAAAAACATGTTGCATTAGGTACATGATGTACACAAAGCTTGTTGCATTAGGCACACGATGTATACAAAGATTTTTGCATTAGCTACACGATGTATACAAAGATTTTTGCATTAGCTACACGATGTATACAAAGCTTTTTGCATTAGGCACACGATGAATACAAAGCTTTTTGCATTAGGCACACGATGTATACAAAGCAATTTGCATTAGGTACACGATATATACAAAGCTTTTTGCATTAGGTACACGATGTATACAAAGCTTTTTGCATTAGGTACACGATGTATGCAAAGATTTTTGCATTAGGTACACGATGTATACAAAGCTTTTTGCATTAGGCACACGATGTATACAAAGCAATTTGCATTAGGTACACGATGTATACAAAGCTTTTTGCATTAGGCACACGATGTATACAAAGCAATTTGCATTAGGTACACGATGTATACAAAGCTTGTTGCATTAGGCACACGATGAATACAAAGCTTGTTGCATTAGGTACACGATGTATACAAACCTTGTTGCATTAGGTACACGATGTATACAAAGCAATTTGCATTAGGTACACGATGTATACAAAGCTTTTTGCATTAGGCACACGATGTATACAAAGCAATTTGCATTAGGTACACGATGTATACAAAGCTTTTTGCATTAGGCACACGATGAATACAAAGCTTTTTGCATTAGGCACACGATGTATACAAAGCAATTTGCATTAGGTACACGATATATACAAAGCTTTTTGCATTAGGTACACGATGTATACAAAGCTTTTTGCATTAGGCACACGATGAATACAAAGCTTTTTGCATTAGGCACACGATGTATACAAAGCAATTTGCATTAGGTACACGATATATACAAAGCTTTTTGCATTAGGTACACGATGTATACAAAGCTTTTTGCATTAGGTACACGATGTATGCAAAGCTTTTTGCATTAGGTACACGATGTATACAAAGCTTTTTGCATTAGGTACACGATGTATACAAAGCTTGTTGCATTAGGCACACGATGAATACAAAGCTTGTTGCATTAGGTACACGATGTATACAAACCTTGTTGCATTAGGTACACGATATATACAAAGCTTTTTGCATTAGGTACACGATGTATACAAAGCTTTTTGCATTAGGTACACGATGTATACAAAGCTTTTTGCATTAGGTACACGATGTATACAAAGCTTTTTGCATTAGGCACACGATGTATACAAAGCAATTTGCATTAGGTACACGATGTATACAAAGCTTTTTGCATTAGGCACACGATGTATACAAAGCTTTTTGCATTAGGTACACGATGTACATAACACTTAAGCGCTTTCTAGAGAAACGTTGGGAAATAGAAAGCTATACAAAACAGTTTCTGTGATAATTTTCCATTTCACCCCGTCTTCTACCAAAACACACTCTAGTCGGCTGCCATTAGTTTCTACATATTGCACGAAACCTGCAACCAAGTCAGACCCAAGTCCCTTGCTTCTACTTCGTTCCACATGATATAACATTTTTGTAGCATTTTAGAATGTCGCATCACCGACTAATTAACTTCAACGGATAATTTGATCTTTCTTTTAGTATATTATGTTGAACAAAAGCCACGACGGCCTATACAAAGCCCCAACAAAGGAAGAAAGAAGAAAGCGAGCAGCTAAGAGGAGAGAGAGATCAGATCAAGTTTATTGATCTTAGATTTGAAAGATGGCAAGTTGTAAGATTCAGGAAAGCAAGGATCTACTTTACTGAATACATTTTATAACTGGCTAGGTTTTTATTTCCTTTTCTCTTTAATAATTATAACGATAAAGAAACTTATAATTGTTCCAAAGATCCCCAGAGCTCATAGGTATAAGCGTCATTACGTTAATCAAGACAGACATAGCAGTACAGTACAGTATATCCTAGATTATCCGAGCAGTCGAACTCAATTGTTTGCTGGTCCGTTCGGATACGCAAAGAATTCAGATAATCGAGGACGAAAGTTTTACCTACTAATCTTGCTACGAAGTTCAATGCTAATCAAAGTTAATAAACACTGATATACAGTAGGAACAATTTTTGGCGTTCGGAAAATCGAGGTTCGGATAATCAAGGATATATTGTATATGATGAAGTGCTTTATCCTGTGTAAGGACCATATTATTATTATTATCATCATTATTATAATTTAATGTGTAAGTTGCTAATTTTCTATTGAATAAAATCCCTTGCCGAGTTTTATTCAATAACTTAGGGTAAGGAAGGTGAAGGTTCATGCATTATTATCATTATTATTATTCTATTCCATTCGTCATTTTAGTATTTTAGTCATTCATTCATTTCTTTGATGCTAGAAATACCTGTAATTAGGTCAGCCGAATACAAATGACCTGTTATTAGAGAGATTTGTATTTGTATGTTTAGTTTACATATCAAAATGAAGTTTTAAAAAAGTTATTATCTCCTCCTGTGACTTCTGACTCTGTTTGAAAATATTCTCGGCGAAGTGATAAGATCCTTATTTGATAAATGAAATAATATAGAAATATAATTTGCAATCTAAAGAGAAAAGAATGACGCCGACGCTAGACGGAGAGAACTTGAGACCAAATCCGGTCTTTCTGGGAATTTCATCTACTGCTAAAAACATACCTTGGGCGGCCTTGCCTACACACCCAAGCGTCAAGGCAATCGTCTCAAGCATCTTCGCATCGCAAGTTCCAGATGCTCCCCTGAATGCTGCCTTTAGTTTTGCGAATAACAGCTGCTGAATGTGAAGGAGGTCTCTTCTCATGAGGAATTGATCAACAACTTTGCTGCAATTATACAAAACTCGATTAAAAAGTGAGGTGACACTAAAGTCCCTAATGACAACAGCATTGTGCTTTTGAAGGACCCTATTTATAACAGTATTATTATCATTATATTATATCATTATTATTATTATTAGTATTATTATCATTATATTAGTAGTATTATTGTACACACTGATAGGTGATCCTGTCAAAATATTCATTTATTATTACTATTATTATATGTCTATGTTACTAACTTTCCATTAGGTAGAATCGCTCGCCGAGCTATATCCTACAACCTAGATCAAGGGAAGGTAAATTTTCATGCACTTTATGACTGTAGCACGACGACAGTGTTAATCTTTTGATTGTGTAAGAACAGCATATTTGACCACATGGATAGTACACGTCTGAGCCATCCCTCTCAGTACTATCTTTTGCGATTCTTGCAGGTAAGGGCTCCCTGGACTATTATCATCAACAAAAACAAGAATCAAGAGACAGTCGAAGAAAAGCGGAATGTAGAGATGCATTGGGGGTGGGGGGGGGATGCCACTGGTCTTAACCCTCATTGGATACTCCTACACTGGGACAAGACCTGCCACAAATACGAAAGGCTTGACACCTGCCCCCTTGGGGTTATGAACCGGCGTCTTGGTTCCAAGGCTGTCAACCTTACAATCGGCCTAACCTACCTGAAAGCGAGTCTGCATATGACATCATCATCCTCCATGAGATCGAGTAAAGGGCCCCACAATACTGTTGCCACCAACGATGACTCTTTCTCCTGCGGAATGTGTATCATGAAATGCGACATGTTTTTCATGAAAGATAATTTCACTTCTCTTGAGGAAGCTGGTCTCAAAAGTTGGAAGAACGGTTTTACAAGTGCTAAGTCGAAAACTGTGGTTGTAGGCCGGCCTAGAAAAGAGCAATATTTGAATGACTTCTTCATCGAAGAAGCAACAAATTAATGCCACATAAATTAACACCATATAAATTAACACCACATAAATTAACACCACATAAATTGATTCCACATAAATCAAAGATGCATAATCTGATACGAAACAAATCGATCCGCTTGCACTACGTAGCACCTTATAGGACAATTTCAAAAATTTTTTAATCGGTCAGAAAAAGTTAAAATCCTTGAAAAGTTTCTTCAGACTAAATTGAAAAAAACACCTCGAAAGAATTTCAGCTTTTCTGCTGGACACTCATCAGTACAATTGCAGCTTTAGATTTTGTGTAATCAATTGAGATTCAGAAGAGAAAGCTTCTGCAGTTTCTTCTCAGGCTTACTTAATAAAGCAATTACAGTTCCGCCCTCTAAATCCGGTAAAACTGTGGTACTTTATCTGATACCAATGACAAGATAAATGCTTTCATAAATTCAAGTTGCCATATCAATACTTGCATTTCGTGTTGCACTGCATACGCAATTGTCAATACTTGTATTGCATCACCCAAAGCAGATCGCTCAACTCACAACTGCACTTTAAATTAGAAAAGCAATCCCTGACAACAAACTTGATACAATACCAATATTGAGAAACAATATAGTCGCTCTACCTTCTTTGCAGGCATGACATATAAGCTTGTAGTTCGCTCCAACGTGTTCTTCTTTCTCTTTCTCGTTATCGGCATTTCTGGCAACGAATTGGACAGAACAGCTCCCACTCAGCAAACAAATGACGCTACCGCAAATTTTCGCCAGATCGTTTCTGATGCTGACTCTTGCAGAGCGAATCAAAGGGCTTATCTCCTCTTCAAGCAGACAGTAGGATGCGTCACCAATAATCGCAAAAAATAATGGTGCGAATCCTATAGCAGCTTTTTGAATCTCCAGATTTGGACTTCCCTTCAAAAGGAAATCAAGGCAAGATTTTGTATAATTTTCTTTTTTACTAAATTATGCTGAGGAAAGGCCATGGCAGCCTATAATAAGCCCCTAAAAAGGAAACAAGTGAACAGCTACGAGAAGAGGAGATAAGATCAAGTTTATTGATCTTAGTATTGGAAGAAGACAAGCTGTGGGATTCAGGAAAGCAAGAAGAAGGCAAGAGGTTCCATAAATTGCATGTTTTGGAATTAATCATGACTTGTGGGACGCAGTTCGTGGATTAGGTAGCGATACTTGGAAAGTGTGTGAGTGAGATGAGCTTCTGGTGGGCCTGATACACCTCAGTGGATCTGAAATAATATCCCTGATCTCAGAGAAATGCCCGTGAAGTATCTGTAAAAGATGGAAAGATCTGCGAATAAACGACGATGAAAAAGAGGCTGGAGAGATTAGGTGACGGTGAGATTGTTAATGAGGCGAATGGCTTCGAATGGCTTAAATTTCAATGTGGTATTGCATTGAATTGTACCATAACACATTGCATTGTATGAAATTTTAGTGCAATGGCTTCAATAACATAGCAATTCATTGCCCTGCATTGCATTCTGTGCACACCTGGATACAAATGTCAGCCTTATTTAGTCCAGGCATTGCATGCTTCACACCTTAAAAAGCTTTGATTCGAATCTGGGTACAAATTTCATGGTCTCACTTCGGTCATGCTCTGAAATTTCATACTCCGTACTTTGATGAGTGTCAGATGAAGGAACATCGAGGTGGGGTCACATCGAGAGGAAGGACCTGTACACTGCTCGATGATAAGAAAGCTTCTCAGTGTCCAAATGTCTACCTTTGACATCTAGGTAGAATCATGTGTATAAAAAAAAGATGAAAGAACCTTAAGTGTGACGAAATAATATTCCTCCCTTTATTGCGAACAAAGACTGTGAAACAAGCATTTACTATTTGTAACAAACATAATACTCATGTCATTACTCACAACAGCCGTTCGAAATATGTGAATCTTCCAAGACACATGGTCCCCTCTTGGTAGCTTCAAAATCAGACTCAGAACAGCCACAGTAAATCTAGTTTCAATCGCGACTTTTAAACAACTTGAAAGCCGCTTCAACTCATTTTCGGTGTGACAAGACAGCTTCCAGTCGAACCATGGCGGGTCTATGCTGTCAACCCAGGGTAAATATGCTATTTCAGACACTGCATCGTACACTCCGTCGCCTATTTGACGTTTTGTGCAAGTGAACATCAAGGTGATCTGGTCCAGGATGCTTGGAATTTCGTTCAAAATGGCGGCCTGTTCGCCGACTTGATACGTAAAAAGCTTAGGATCGAAGGTTAGCGAACAGACGCTTACTGCCGCACGTTCCAAGTGTGTGACAAGACCTAAAAGAAAGACAAAATGGCAGAATGAAAATACACTGAAATATGTCAACTAACATTCTCATTTTTCTTTAATATCATTTCTACATAAATTAGCACCTTCAGCATCAATATCGAAAGAAATACAAATTTACAATTACGATTTCCTTTTTCTTAGTAAATTGTGTTGAGGAAAGGGCATGGTGGCCTATACAAAGCCCCAACCAAGGGAGAGAGAAGAAGCGAAAGGTATAGAAGTGAGAGAGACATCAGATCAAGTTTATCGATATTAGATTTAAAAGAGTGCAAATTGTAGGACTCATGAAAGGAAGAAGAGGGCAAGGCATTCCATGAATTGCACGTTCTTGCGATGAACGACGACTTGTGGGATAAAGTTTGTGGATTAGGTAGGGAAAGGAAGAAGAATGCAAGACTACCCATAAATTGCATGTTCTTGGGATGAATGATGATTTGTGGGATAAAGTTCGTGGATTAGGTAGGGAAAGGAAGAAGAATGCAAGACTACCCATAAATTGCATGCATCCTATGGGTGCTGAGATGTGTAACTTACTTCCTATAGACACCAGAAAAGGAGCTGATGGTTTTGAAAGGGAAACTTGAAAAGGGTGTGATTGAGTTGAGCGTCTGGCGATCCTGACACGTCTCAGAGGAACAGGAATATTACCCCTGATCTCCTCAAAGCAACGCACGTGAAAGTAAGAAGATACATTAGGAAAAAAACTTTAAACCCGGTTCCTAACCTAACCATTGCTGCTCTTCAAGGGAGCTGTGCTTGATAGTCTAGCTCTTAAGCAAGCCTTAAGATGAATTTTTTGTCGTTTGTTATTCCATTCTAGTTGTTGAACAACATATAGGTAGATCTGCTATCGTTCTTGTCATAACCACATTGTATGGGATATTAAAGGACACATGTTGATAGCAGTTTAAATGGGCTGAAATGCATATATTCTGGTAAAATTTTCAATTCTATCTTCCAATTTTTTATTTCTTTTTATCTTTTTATTTTTGTTCTACCTTCCAATAATTCCATGACGTCGCAAATTTAGCGTAACAAAGGCTTGTGTCTCTTTGAATCGTCCTTTGCAGCAATAAATCTGACGTCACAATGGAGGGCAGCATTTTCGTTGGTATAAAAGGCTTGCGTCAAGACAAATTGGCTATTCCACAGTTGAACATCTGCAGGCGTAGGCACACTTAAGTTTGCAATTAAAAATTTACGGTGAATTAATACGCAATCATGTCGGGAAAACTGTCGCAAGAGAGTGAAGGAGCAAAGGTGAGAAACTCAAATCAGAGACAGAAGCTACTGAATTAGCAAAAGGACACAGCATATGAAGATCAGCAGGCGAAGAAAAGACTAACTATAATGAAGTGTGCAAGACCACCCTGATTGCTGTGACAGGACGACGACGAATAATGAAGCAATATCATGAGCACTGAGGACGCTATCGAGAGAGGAAAACATCTTAAAAAGAAGCAATAGCAGAGGTGAGAATAGAAAAATCTGACAGGAAAGTTAATATTGTAAAAGGCATAAAATGAGGGAAACTTGGTATGTTTACATCAGCAATGAAATGGTGATTATGATGGTAGTGATGATGATGATGATGATGATAGTAACGATGATGATGATGGTGGTGATGATGATGATGCTGATGGCGATGGTGATGACGATGATGATGATGATGTTGGTGATGGTGGTAATGATGATGATGATGATGATGATGATGATGATGATGATGATGATGATGATGATGATGATTGTGATGATGATTATTGTGATGATGATGATTGTGATGACGACGTTTATGATGAACCTCCAGTACGATATCTACCGTGATACCAAGGAGGTTTTAAAGGCCGTTAGGAGCCAAAACCAAGAACGCCTGGCTCACCATCTACCGTACCAAGGTGCTATTCTTTCATACTTATTTTCGCACTCTCTTCAAAAGCTCAACAGGACCTGGTCTGATGTTCAGGGTAAACTGCCTAAAAATATTTCATCTTCACTATCAAGTATTTTTCAAACTCTCTCCCTACTCGAAAAAAATGTATGCAAATGGAACATTAGCGAAACTTTTGACTGCTCTTTTTGCCTTCTTCCGGAAACTCTTCTTCATGTCGTAGCAGGAGGTAAAGCATACCTCAACCAAGGACGCTTTACAAGGCACCATGAATCTGTTTTAGATTTCCTCGCCACCTTGTTAAAAGCAATTAATAGATCATCTCTTTATACGGATATACCCGGCACAGGACCCTAATGATAACAGCAAGCTTGACATGCTGATAGGTTATTCCTGTGTAAAAATTCGTATATAATTATTATCATCACTATTATTCATTCGCCATCCATTATAACTGGAGACGAATTACGGCCGGATTTACTGCTCAAAACTAACGATAACTCCCCTACATATTAGAGCTAAAAGTCGATTTGGAAACTAACCTTGCTTCTAACTCTACTAGAAATTAGAACAAGTACGCTACTCTCCTATCCGAACTCAAAAACCAATTTAAATATGTCCACTTTGTAAATCTCTCCATCAGCGCTTTACGTATCTTCAGCAACTTCTGTACCTCTTTTCTTGAAATGTGCAACTCCCTTTCCATCGAACCACAACATAGACGCTTCCTCATCTCCAAACTTTCCACTATAGTCATTCGAACCACTTACTACATCTTTTGTTGCATAAATAGAACTTGGACCAATCCTGACCTTCTTCCCTGTTAGACCTGCCCCGTTCTATCGATTTAACATCCATCTCATATGTATTTCCATTTATTCCGTTATTTTTCCCATTGTATTAGTTTCATATTGTGAACCCCAAGCCAGGCAAGCTAGTTTCAAACTATCTATGTATTAGAGATGTTTGTAATTGTAGTTTTTGATTGAATTTTAATGAAAGGTTTCCATAATGATGATAATGATGATTGATGATTTTGACTGTGATGATTGATGATAGTGATCGTAGAAAAATTGAACTTTATGGGTCTTACCGTCATTAAGTTGGATCATTCGACTACACAATATCGACAGCAAAGTATTCATTCCATTTAGCTTGCTGCATACTTCTCCCGCAACCGGCTGAGCAAAAGAAATTATAAAGAAAAAGATAAAAATTGACGCAATAAAAAGTGACAGAAGTGGGATTCGAACCCACGCCACCGAAGTGACTGGTGCCTTAAACCAGCGCCTTAGACCGCTCGGCCATTCTGCCATGTGACAGCAGGCCAAATTATTTGAAATATATCCCACTTACATTAAATTTCTCTAACAATTTCAAGATATTTTGAGATTTTACAAACTGCGAAGGATTTTAATAGCTTTTTACCTTCTGTTTCTTCATTGCTAGATCGATTTCACTCGATATTTCCATGAAACGTGTTGCCAGTTCGTTTTTGATCGATTCTTGGTTGGATACGCTGGAATTACTGCAAAAAGGAACCAAAGGGACAGCAATGAGAAATTTTTCCCTTCTGAAAAATGGAACCAAAAAGACTGTTGCAGAGGAGCGTTAAAGATAGCGAGGTAGGGTGTGGACACGTGCACGACGGGGGCAATAGAGTTGACGGGGCCGAATACTAAGACAACCGCAGAAGGCGACGAGGAGCGGATGATTCCACTTCAAGAAAATTCTCTTTTTTGCTGCGTTGAGCAATCCGCGTGTGAGTTTCGAAAAACATCGAATTTACCTAGGGAGAAGTTCTCATGCAATTCAAATGGCCCCTTCACTATGGAAGGTAGTTGCCGCTACACGCAATCCTTCTTTGGTAGTGCTGTTCACACATTTTTCTGTAGAAGGGGCCTCAAACTCAATACACATGGGGGCCGCTGGAGGCAGAGTCTGGGTGAGGCTGGGCCTCAACAGGTTTTCCGCAAGAAAATCTTTCATAAAGATCCCCATGCTCTCAAATATCTTTAGCTTAATTTTTAAGGCGCGGGTGAAAAATATCGTCCAGCGGGCCGCGAGTTTGAGACCCCTGCTCTGGAAGGAGGTGGCATAGTGGTCAGAGATCATGTCTACCATGCCGAAGGTCCTTGGGTTCTAGCGATGCGCCCATACACCTTTGTAGTGACCATCTACTGTATTTGCCTACCCAGCAAAAATAGGCACTCGACGTGGAACTAGGCTAAGGTGCTGTGATTCAAGGTATTGGCCGTCATACCTCACGATGCCGTGGCTCAGGTTGGCATCTCACTGACGAGATGCTTGCCAAGGCTTGTTCCGCGTATGGAATGGCTTTCTACTTGAAAGTGTAAACTACACAGTTATCTAACTGTAAAGGAAACCTTTCATTCAAATTCAATCAAAACTACAATTAAAAACCTTTCTAATACATAGGTAGTTTGAAACTGGCTTGTCTGGCTTGGGGTTCACAATATAAAACTGATACAATGGGAAAAATAACGGAATAAATGGAAATACATATGAGATGGATATTAAATCGATAGATTGGGGCAGGTCTAATAGGGGCTGACAATTACAATCATCATCGACTTAAAAACACAAATTAATTACAACAAACCATTTACAAACTTCACTGACAGAAAGCCTTATTTATCGCCGTGGGTGAGGTTGGTAGGCCAATTACAACATACTCGTCATACCGATGACGGGATTGAACAGCTAACTCTACCATGAAAGCTGAAAACTGGACGACTAACCTGCAACCGACTTCGTGTTGTGCACATGCGTTTTCAGATATCTGGAGGAAAGAGTGAACTGACAAATCACACCGTTAACATCAAAATCATAAATCTCGAATTAAGAATCAAAGATCAACTTTCCACAATTAAGGTACTACTGGTGACGAAGGCGAAGGGGAATCATATCATAAAAGACCCACTTCCCTGGGGAAGATTTAGAGCTACGTCTCTAGTTTTCATTAGGCTCGAAAAGGTTCGCGCTTTCTTCGACGCTGTCCTAGGATCAAGTCATCACCTAAACTTAAGGCAAAGGGGGTTGATGTAAACCAATCATGTCAAAGGAGCCAATGACAAGTCGCAACTAACCTCTCTCCTTCCTTTATCTTCAGCAGCTAGATTATATGCTGTTTTCAGAATGACCAAAAGAAATGGCGAAAAGCACTGTTAAGGGAGAGAAAATTGAAAGCGGCGAGAAAGTTAAAACTAAGAACATTTGATAACATCGGGCAGATGACAGACGCGTTGCCATGGGGAGAATGGGATGGCAATGCCACCCCTGGAGCAATTAGAGCAAGCTGTTTGTCACCCCCAAATTTTTTTCAATACTCCTAACGTCCGCTTTTTGGTGGTCCAATACTGAAAAGCGCAAATATTCATTTAAAAAATCATTTATCAACATCTATCCCATACCCAGCTTAGCATGTCAGTCATATTGGTTGCTGTTTAATCTCTGTTTTTTTGTTTAGCCTTACCCCCCCCCCCCCCCAACAAAAAAAATTGACTTGCATTGAAAATTTCACCACCCCAGCTTCAAAGACCTGCCTACGGGCCTGACAGGTGAAAAACTTGGATTTTCACACTTGGACATAAATACCTAGAATTATGCATTTATCGTCAAAGCTGAGTCCGAAAACTTCCCAAGTAAAACCTTCATTTGCAGTTTGTACTGCCTAAAAATTTGGCATAACTCTATTTGTTAAAATGTGAGCATAATCGAAGAGGTCAGAGCATTCACCTTGAGCGAATTAATTTTAGAAAACAAAAAGGAGAATCAGGATAAAAGAAAATAAGTTTTACGAAGCAAAAAAGTGAAGAAATTTGAAACCGAACTGAGGATGGTTGAAGATTATTTTTATTCAGTTTTTTAAAGAATATTTCTCCCGAAGGAATTATCGATTTTATCTTAACTTTAAAAAACACGTAAACGAATGTTTCTCTAAATTCTTGCCTTTTACTATTGTGACAGGACCCTTAAGACAAGAGAGTTATCATAGATATCATGATAACAGCGTTATCATTAAACTGATCGATAATCATGCATAAATAATCCTGTTATTTGTACATTATGATGTATATCATAATAGGAGGAATATCATAGTAAGAAGATTGATGAACATTACCATGCGATAGACTTACTGTGTATCTTTCTGTAGAGACAAAGACTAGTTGGATCCAGAACTGTTGACTTTATGGAATAGATTTTAGACGATACCTTTACACACAAATTTATCTATTTTTCTTATTAACTTTTAATACGGATATTTTTTAATTTCACCTATAAGTGCACATTCATTTCACTCAGGCAAGCCATTTGTCAACTGCCTAATTACAGAGAGGCTTACATTTGTATATCAAATATTTTCACAAATATGAAGTTTAACAAAAATTATCATCAAAGGACATCATTACGATTATCATCATAGTTATGATCGAATGGTATATTTTTGACAAAACATTATCGATTGCAAGTTCTCTGCCAAGAACAAAGATTTTTCTCTTCTGGACAGAGGAGTAAGGCAAGAGTCTCCTTAAAAAAAGACTTCGACGCTTTGCAGTACGTAAAATTTCTAGAAACTATACCTCAGATGAAGCATCTAAACCAATTCTACAGATCAAACTGCGACTTAACTGCCACAGTAACTTCTTAGGGATGACAACACTTTCATCTTTGAATTTAGCCACAATTGACAGTCCAACCTTGCATATCATTGCCTAAAAGTGAAATCAATACCGAGGTGAAGAAAGGACCTTCGCATGGAGATATCGTAAGAGGTTCCCAGAAAATTTGTAACATGATTTTTTCTTTCAACGGAAATTGACTTTATCAAAACAATATGAGAACTTTTTCTAGATTCGGAACTCAAGTTATTAGATTTTTAAATATTTCATTCATTTTTTCTTTCTATTATCTTATATTTCTGTTAACCGTGTTTCGCTGTTAATTTTCTGTATTTTTTTATCGAAGCAGATAGCCAGTTGTACACTACCTGTTACTAGAGAGGTGTATAATCGTAGATTTTAACTATGCTTGATGAATTGAAGTTTCAAAAAAAAATATTATGATTAATGCAAATGATTGGTAGCTTGTTTCAACCAATCCGGATCTGGGTATAATTATCACAGTCTTATTTTGGCCAATGGCCAACGTTTTATACCCTAACAATTGTGAAACAAAAAGCTCTCTACTGTGACGAAGTTATGCCTCAATTCTTCGATGTCAGTAAGACACCAATGGTCGCAAATCCCGGCGATTTCGTATCAAACGTTCGACGCCGAAAATCTCATCACGACAGCTGCTAATTAAATACAGTTGCTGCTTGTTGAATCTTCTTGAATCAATAAGATCTCTTAAATCAAATACTTGACTTCCTTATCCTCCAACCGTGATAAAAACTTGAAAAAATCTTCAATCTTTCATTCTATGGGGGCATGGAAACGTCGATAAGATCTGTTTCAGAACCGAATAACCAAGATTTGTTGTATCCAGTGTTGACAAGACAAAATAGCAAAGGCACTACCTGGAAACAGAACAATCGGAATGGTACAAGGGTCAGGTCTGGATACTGAGGACGAAGCAAAATTTTTTTCAGAACCAACCTCAAATAGTCCATTTCCTGGCAGAGGAAATCCAAGCCAATCGTTGACTTTCCATAGAAAATTGAAAACATCATTGGAAGATAGATGATTTTTTGTAAGAATCGAAGCATCGTTGAATATGTGTTCAAATGTTTTCCCGTAGGCCACCAAGAAATTTTTCAAAACCGCATTTTGGCTAAAAAGGTGATCACGAGTGAGTGAGTAGCGGGTGAAAGAAGAACTGTGAGCATTCCATCGTTATATTCTTAATTAATCATCCAATCATTTACTCCGTTATTCTTTATCTGTCATTTTTCCCTTTATTTTCTTTTTTCCTTGCAAATGGCTACTTATATACCTATCTTTGACACTACGTAGTCAAATGGACTATTCGGAACGATAAACGATATCATCCACATAAATTTTTCTTCTTGAGAAAAGGTGTAGACAGAGTCTGCTCTGGTTGATCTTCTTTAACTCAACACAAATCTCAGCAATTTGTTGACCGACGGAAGCCGTCGAACTGGGAATCGAGTTGGCTGCGGTAGTGGTCGCTTAACTAAACTGCGTCACCCGTATTTAAACAGCTTTAAATGTGAAGACGAATTCGCTACGTAATGATGTAATGTTGCTGAAAGATGATGACATGAGGAAGGAATGTCCTATGATTAGAAGTTAGGGATCCTGAGTAAGTGTGAATGATGGCGAAATTGACATGGAAATGAATGTCACTATTATGTCTTAGTTCAAATTTGGAATGTTTGGAAGTTGGAAGCTTAGATCTCACAAGAGATGGAAGCAGCAAAACTCCATAACCAAATGACTTCCTCTCCGTCGTCTTCCATATCGAAGGACGGCCGATAATGATGAGTTCAAATTTATGGCAACATATTCTGCTTGATGTATTCTATTTTTTATCTTTTTACTCTGCTTTTCCTTTCCTCCCGTTTAGTAAATATCTTAATCTAGAAAGACCCGAACGACCGACCCAAGAATGGTCTGGGACAGAGCTAACCGATAGTAATAGTAGTAGTAAAAGATTTTAGTCTAAAATAATATTTCACAGAAAAGCAGATCATAATTTTGTCACACTGACGGTCTTTTCGTGCCTCCCTCGTCGCATTTAAGCGTGACGTAATTAAATTTCCGCTTTCTGTGAAATATTGAAGCATGCTACATGAAGAATCTTTATTGGTCTTTGGCTATTTATATTCGTTAGTCAAACATTTGGTCGAATCTAAATGAAAAGCACTTTGCAACAAGAACGCATTGGCAAACAGTTGGTGCAAGAACAGCAACTTTGATACACTTAATTACTTTCAAAATGTCAATTTACTGTGCAGATGCGAGATTTTGCGATGAAATTTTTCATGAGGCCAAAATACATCCGTAAAAACGATGGCTTTTTAAAGAAACGACGAGGTCTCAATTGGTTACTGCTTGCCTCAACAGACTTTCAACAACCTTCCTAGCAAACATCCTATGGAAGAATTGAGTTAATTTACGTTGATGGTTGAGTGCATCTCAAAGGGAATTTTTCAGTGCCTCAAGAGTTCCACAAATCATCATCCATCCCAAGAACATGCAATCTATGGGACGTCTTCCCTTCTTCCTTTCCTGAATCCTACAACTTGCCAGCTTTTAAATGTAAGATCAATAAGCTTGATCTGATATCCTTCTCCTCTTAGCCTTCACTTTCTTCTTCCTTCCATCGTTGGGGCATTGTATAGGCCAACATGGCCTTTCGTCAACACTTCTCAATTATTGTTATTGTCAACACTTACAAAAATTGTTAATAAATCTAGTCAATTGTTCTCACTATAAAAATGTACCCCAAAAAACTGTAACTAAATAATTTTTTGAATACGTTTTTTGAATACATCCAGGGAAGATGCCTGCTTATTTTTGGCAGGAAGGTCATTTCACATTTTAGCTCCTTGATAAGGAAAACACATTTGAGCAACACATGACTTTTTCTTGGGCAGTCCATTCACAAAATCATCATACTACAAAAATCAATAAAAACTGAACCTTTTGAACTGATTGCATGAGCTTATGGCATTCTCCAGGCATCGCAAAAATCCCCATGCCATGCTTTCCCGTACACTGCATCTTATGAAGCCGCATGTTTTGGCTAAGGAGAAAACCAGCTCCACTGCTTCCTAGGGTAAGAAATGTAGAAATAGATCATGGTCCAGAAAGCGAACACAACTGAGCACAAATCTGAAATCTTGCCTGCTGTCCACAGAAACCAGACAGGTTGGCAAAACGTAGTCTGTTGAGTGACACATACAGGATGGTGTACTGAGTTGATGTTGGAAGATAGTCCACGGATGTTGCAGAAGGGGAAGGAGAAGAGTTTGAGTGCCACATTAGTTACTGTAGTTAAAACATTTTTATCATTATTTTGATCCATGGTAGAAGATGATAGTATGGCATGGTTGGGGCAGTCAAAATGACAGTGACAGCGGTAATCTGAAAGCCCTTGAGAGTTCCCTTAGATATCATGTGGCCTCAGATGACCATGGGGAATGACTCTGTTGAGTGACACTAGGGGAATCTCATGAATGTGTTCTCGCGGTCCGCTCGTGCCCATTCCAAAATTCACTACCCACCCAACCAAGTCTAACCCGCGGATAATCATAAATCCCAAGGACTTGCAACTCCAATCTCTTTTCCTACGTATTTCCTTCTTCTCCCTTTGCAGAACTCTATAACTCGCGTTCTTTCAAACCCAAATTCAATGAAAACTGATGTCATCTTGATCTACTGCAGCATCTCTCTTTCCTTGCATTCATGGGGATTTACCAATGGCGACCAGGGCCATCCCCCAAAATAAGAAATACGGAAAATGCATAACAGAAAAAAAACTCATTTCATGGAAGAGTTGTTTTGAAACCAACACCCCCTCTTCTTCTTCCTCTCTTCCTTTTATCTACTTGATACTTGACATACCAAGCATGATCTTGGCTGCAAAGTGCTTACGTGTTCAAAAAAACATTTCAAAGCGATGCAGAAAGAAAGATAAATAATTCACTAAAAGAAAACAAAATACCAGTGGTAGCTCCTTGACTGGAGTTTGAACACGAAACAGAACAACACCCCACAGTTTCTCCAACGAGGGACCAGAATATTGGCAAATGCCATGGACAGATCTCTCCAGCAATTTGCTGTGATGTAGGCAAAAAAAATAGAATTTCAAAATTTTTCTTTCGAACGATTTCTTGTACGTGAATTACTGGAGGACGAAACTTTCAGCTTGAAAGCAACCTTCAGCTCCTGGAATTTTTTAAAGCAATACGAAATGCTTCATGAAATGAGCAACTAAAAAAGAAATAACCAATTTTCATTCTCTAAAAATAAAATGAATAAATGCGACGGACGGATGCAAATAAATTGAAACTGTTCTCAGAAAGAAAAAACGGCTTAGAGGCCAAATAGTCGATTTTAGGATTATCTTATCAAGCCATGCTTATCAAGCAGCTTGTTGGTCCCTCCGTTCGATGTGACGACACCTCTAGATTTCTACGCTTAGAGTGCTAGTTAAACTTGGGGTTCGCCTAGAACTATTGGCCGCGGGTCTGTAATAAAGCAAACAACCCAACACGCAGTACATACCACCTAGTACCGACATCACTTGCATGAGGGGTGCCACCAATCTGGGTGATAAGCTGTTGAGCTATATTCGGGACAAATCAGGAACGCTTGAATTCTATGAGCATAGCAGCAAATGCTATCTTTCAAAACTTCTTCTACTATTTCTTCTTCTTCATCATCAATATGGTTATCTGATAGGGTTGGATCACCGCTGTCAACTGTTGAGCATCAAATCAACGTCTTCAGAACAGTTTTACTTGAGCTTTATTTTCGGGTGCCACTCCTGTCACCAACCTCTAAGTTTACATAGCTGGGGAAAACGACTACTTACAGATCTGTTTACCTAAAAAACTACCGGCTATAATTATTGAATTAACGTACTTCCTGGCGCTTCTATTCAAATGCGGCTTCTATTTTTCGCCGGCTTCTATTTGTAATTTTTCATTTCGAAGTGCGGCTTCTATTCGAGGGCGCCCTCTTTCAGTAAGTAGCTTCTATTTGAGAAAATACAAAATTAAGGACTTACAAGCAGGACGACAGCAGCAAATCACATTGCGAAAACGAGGCAATCTCGATTAGTTTTGCAAACATGGCGTCCTCTGAACTGCTGTCGGGCTCATCCTGTGGATTGACCGCACGATAAAAATTGCCATTAAAATCAGACAATGGTTGGAGCAAATGATCAACAAATCAAATCAAATGTTTTTTAGTCAAATAATTCACACCCTTTCCAAGTTTCACTGCCTACTTCACGAACTCTATCTCACAAATCATTATTCATCCCAAGAACATGCAACTTATGGAACGTCTTGCCTTCTTCTTGCTTCCCTGAGTCCTACAACTTGCCATCTTGCAAATCTAAGATCAATCAATTTGATATTATCTCTCTATTCTTTTAGCTGCTCGCTTTCTTCTTTCCTCCTATGATGGGGCTTTGTATAGGCCACCATGGCCTTTCCTCAAGATAACCCACTAAAAAAAACAAAAAAACGACGGGCTGCTCAGTGAATGAAACAACCAACCTCAACTTCGTCTGATTCTTTCTGAAATCTATCCAGGTAGAAGGTTACACCATCAAAACTGCTGTTCATTGAAAGGAAAACTTTCTCAATCAATACTTGAAGATCTATCAAAGAAAAAACGATAGGTTTGTCGATTGCAGAGCACTTGCAAAGAGAATAATTTGTTGAAATGCACTTTCAGTTTTTCCTCAAAATAGATGTAAGGACAATGGATGATTATGATATTATGATGGTGATGATTATGATGGCGGTGATTATGATGAGGATGATGATAATGATGACAGTGATGATTATGATGATAGAAATGACAACAATGATGTTTATAATGACAATAATGATGATGATAGTGATGATTATAATGATGAGAATGATGGTGATGATGATTATAATGATGATTATTATGATGATTATCATGATGATAATGATGATGGTGATAGTGATGATTATAATGATGAGAACGACGGTGATGATTATGATTATAATGATAAGAATGATGGTGATGATGATTATTATTATGATTACCATGATGATAATGGTGATGGTGATGATTATGATGATCATGATGGTGACGATGATCAATAAGGACTTGAATCATACCTTTTGTAAGATCAATAAGTTCAGCCACAAAGTACCGGTACAAAATGACATCCCTCCCTCTGTAGAGCTAAAAATGAGTCTCTAATTATAAACAAACTTTTCAGACATGTTTGATGTCTTCTTTGGTGCTGACAGATGTATAGAAAAAGATGGGAATTAAATCAACTGACTGCTACAACCATCTTCAGGTAGGCATCGTAATGCTATTGATGCAAAGAAATGCAAGAGCATGGGTTGATACTTTGGGAATACAGTCAAGGTCCTTACTTAACAAATCTACGATCCATGCCAAAGTCTTAAAGGACAAATATCTAACTTGGAGGGCTAGACAAATGAGAGAAGCAAACTCTATGAAGCTAAATGAGTAGGAATCGTAGGATGCTAATTCAGCAATACAAGCACTGTGACAATACAATCACTGTGATATGTTCTAATTACACCCTTGCAATAATAAAATAAATCTATTACAGGCAATAGAAAGTCCATTCCAGGCATTGAGACATTCTCCAAGCCTTTTCGACTTAGTAAACTTCAGAACTGGCCCTGAATGCAATATAAGGTAAGGTCAAAGTGTATCACTTGAAATTCACCTTACCTGAAATATTGCATGCACCACATCGATGGCTTTCTCATGCAATGGCTTGCAATCTTCAGAGGATAAGAGTCTGAGCAGTCTTGAAAGGAGCCATTTTGTAAAGTCTATGGGAAAGTGAAAGGTGGGGGTTAAATGAAAATCATGTAAGATCACTTCAAAGTTTGAAGCAATACTGAATTACTGAATAATATAATATCAAAGTTTTCTTAAAGCTTCATTCACTATTCTATCATTAGTATAAAATATACCACTCCTAAGGCCAGTATATAATTTTTCAATCTTTCCCTTCTCTGTATCTCCATCTTCATTTTCCCCATTCTAGCTGACCAGCTGCCATCACCATCACTTTTTTCAATTAATTCCAGGTCTTTACCAGCATTTTTCAAAAAACTTCAATTCGCTTTCTTCTTTTTTGTTTGTTCATTTCCTTTGATCATTATTATCATTATCATTCTTCTCCTTTCTTGCAATAATTCAGAGGTGAATTTCCATGTTTTAAAGCCACTTCCTCATTTTGCTATCATTTTTTGCAGTCACTTGGTGCCATGAAAAGGTCTATGTACCCGGCACTACCGCAATGGAGCACATGAATCGCAGTTTGGTCAGGGAAACCTAGCTAGCTGTGTTCTTCATTCCCCATAGTAATCATAATTACCAAAGCTTCAAATTAGCCAAGCCAAGAAACTTACCAACAGTGGTATCACACTGTGGGCTGTCGTTCTTCTTCTCTGATAAAACTTTATCCAAACCGCCATGTGAATTGTCATTGCTAATATACAAAAATGGCAACGCATCAACACAGTGAAGGCAAAACTGCAATGCCACTTCAGATTGGGGAGAAGCTCCTGTTCCTCTGCTAAGCTGTGCACCAACTGGAAAAGAAGATAATAATCACATGTGACTTGCTCATTATTTCAGATTTTTGTTGTCAGTTCTTTCTTTAAAATTCTGCTGAAAACATAGAATCTGAAAAGATGATACCTGGTAACATGAATAAAATAGCATTTGAGAATATTACAAAAAAATGACATAGCAAAACAAAAAGTATATGAGTGCAGGGAATTGCTATTTTGAGTCAACAAGAGAGCATGGTGCTAGAAAAGCAACAATATTAGTAGAATTGACAAACAAAGTTAAAAACTTTTAACAAGTTTTGTTGGGAAAGACCATGGTGGCCATGCAGGATTTGAGCCCACAACCCCTGCGCTATGAATCCGCAAGCTTAACCACTACATCAAGGCAACACTCATGATTGCAATAATATAGTATTTTTTTTAAATGATGTTGAGGAAAGACCATGATGGCCTAAGAAAGAGAAAAGTGAAAGGCTAAGAGGAGAGGGAGATCCGATGAAGTTTACAATAGCTTTGTGAAAGAATCCTATGACTTCTTCTAATCAAGAAATGAATGAAAACTTTCATGATTTCCACAGGAATCCATTCCAAAAAACCAACAGAGCCTAGTAAACAGAGTGCAGAATAGTACATGATCCCATAACCATTTGAGACACTAAGAATGCAAAAGTTGCTCACCGAAAAACTTCCCCTTTGGCTCATTTTACATATTTTAGGTTGTTATCTTGGGGAAAAGCGGTTGTGGCCTACAGCAAATTCCCAGCAATGAAAGAAAGGGAGATGCTAGGAGAAAAGTGAAGTAAGATCGCATTTGTTAATTTTTCATTAGAAAGAAGACAAGTTGTAGAATTCTAGAGAGGAAAATGAAGGGAAGACGCTGTGTTGCACCTGAACAATATTCCAACAAGCTATTAGATTCAAGTCATTGAAGGTTCCTTAAAAGGACCTCACTAAGACGAAGTCTTCAGGTGTGATATCACATGGAGATTTTAAACGATTTAAATACAAATAATTCCACTTAAAACTCTCCATAGGTGATGTTAACTCGAAACCACCGGGCAACCCCATGAAGCACTGGCATTGATTTGTACATACCTGAGGGAAGGTCCGTGAGCAGAGTGTTGACACAGTTACATATCATGCTTCTTGTATCGCTGGTTGACATTTTGATATCTTGACTGCTTAAACTGAAAAAAGTATGTAGGCTTGAGTGTTGTGCTTAATCTGTTCGCATTGACGAAATCATCAAGCACAAACACGAAAATCAGATAATCCAATAAGCGGTATACTTACTCCATCATAAAATCTACTTTCTAGCTTTTGAGATTCCTTTACATTGCTTAATCACCAGACTTAAACAATCATTTAGATGTCACAGAAACACGGGCTTCCCTTTTCCCGCCATATTTACATCGAGAGCCTTCCGTGCGTCTCGTTATGATAATGAGACTTGAATAGCAACCGTTGTTGTTAAGGTGATGGATAGTGCTGAGGTGAAAGGAAAGAAGTGCATAAGAATGGCTAGATCAGGCTTTGATTGCATTTTCGGATTGGTAATGCTTTAGGCAACTATTTCAACCTGAATTTTACACCTCAAATCCATAATATTCATTAGTTACTCATTTTAGCACAGCGTTCGTTTATAGATGCTACTGTAGGCCTATAGTCGTCGTCATCGGCATCCTTCTGTCTGCATGAGAAGGTGGAGTAGCGCCTTAGTGTCCTCTCCACTGGATCTACGTAGCCTGGGCAAGGTGTATAGAAGAGAAGCTGTTTTCCAGACAGCAATGCCCCCCTCTCCACGTGGCTGGTGGATCCAAGGAACGAGTGTCGATACTGCTTGGCCACCAATAGCGTCACAGGAGTTGCCGGAGTAACTGTATTCTTGTTATGTAGCTTTTTCTATGATTTCTACCCTGCATTCAAAAGTAGACAGTTGGATACTGAGAAGCTTTTTTGCTTATCGAGCCGTATCCAGGTCCTTCCTCTCGCTTTGACCACACCTCGTGATTCCTACGCCTGAATTCAAAGAGAGCTGGCTCTAAGTGAAGTTTTAGCAGAGGGTGGATTCAAACTACCGGATTTATTTATTCTCTTAGATACTGACAGTACTGGTATTAACAGCATGGAGTTTTGTGATTTATGCTGGGTACTTTGTCACACTCGAAAGGCTCAAAGAATTATGAGGTATATCCTGCCATTAAACATTAATAACCTTTGGTATCCTAATCTTTCATACTTGTGTGAGTTCCAGTTCCATGATGGTAAACGCAGGTAAACGGGCTTCTATGAAGCGGGAAAAAGCATGCTGATAGCAGTTTACGGCATGGTGACAAAGTAATAATATTCATATTTATACATGGTAAATACTGTTTTTGTGCAACAAAGTACCCTTATTGTTATGCCCCACATTGGAATTAAAGGATAATGAAAATGATAACACCAGTAGTAATCCTAATAAAATTAAAGACTTTCAGAGGTAGTTACAGATGTATTGGCAAGAAATTTATAAGCAAAATATCTCACTGTACGTAGGTAGTCCTTCAGTTCTCATGTAAAAAGAGCAACTCAGTAAGGGCATGTAGTTCCAGGGGGAGCTTGTTGTAACAGTGTGGTCCTTGGAGCCAAATAGTTTTCTTTCTTGCGTCATGTGTACCTACTCATTATGTGAAGGGTATGTGAACGTTTGGTTTTGATTTTCGGGTAACATAGACTGAAAATAACGCAGGTATTATGTGCAAATCAAAGAATAATTGTTCATTAAATGTATTTCATTAGGTTTTACAAGTACTGTACAAAGATGAAATGGTAGTAGACATTGCAGTGGTAGTTTACCTTACCAAATGGGGTTGTTGTGTAGTGGCTTCAGTGTGCATGCTAATAGCACTGTATTTGTAAGGTGGGATATTTTACAGTTCACAATACAAGCATAGTTGGTGGTGAAGGTAACAGAAAACTACTTCATTTAGAGAAAATTCCTTGGAGAACTCTCAGAAGCCTCAATCTGTTTCTTTTATGGTGTTATCTGGCATGCATTGTTATTTTTGGTAACTGGGCACTGTGCCCTCTGCAGACTAACAATGTTGCGGAATAATACCCTCTGTCTTTGTAGCAGCCAAAAACCATTCCATTTCCAGGTCTTCTCTGTTCTTCTCCCAAGGTGTCATTCATTACACTTTCCATCTACCAAGTGTCAAGATTTATCTAAGATCAACAGGGGCTTGAGGTAGTATTTGCAGTTTGTCTTATATCAAGATAATGTCAAATGCTGAAGATCTGAGATAGAATGTCTAGGAAAGGATTTTCACGGCATGGATCTAACATTAGCGTCTCTGCTGTGCTAGTCTTTGACTTTTTCTACTGTAAAACCATTAGAGTGTGAGATGGAGTTTTTAATCTCACTTCAGGCTATCAATATCATGCCTACCCAAAAACAAGCTCTCCTTGTTTGTATGAATTGCTTAATTTTTTGTCTCAATACTTGTCTAGTAGCCAAGAAGCCAGCCTTGGATGTAGTTCAAAATTGTTGACATTGGGCAAACAAAGACTACTTACAAATTTCATATTTCAAACTTTGGCTAGTATTATGTACATTGTTAATAATTAATTGCTGTTTCTAATCTTGATTATGTTTGATTATATGCCCTATAGTAATTAGTTTTTTCTAGCTGTATCCCATGTGTGTATCTGAATGAACATTTTTGTTTTAAGATAGCTAATCCTATCTTCTGTATCTAATCAAATGTGACCAACATGTCAAAATAATGAAAATTTTCATTCAGCGTGTAGAGCTTTTGAATCCTTCTGCAATCACAGATGTAGGATGAAATGCTTTTTCTTAGTGAGTTATGTTGAGGAAAGGCCTTGGTGGCCTATAAAAGACCCCAACGATGGAAGAATGAAGAAAGCGAAAAGCTAAAAGTTGAGAGAGATCAGATAAAGTTTATTGATATTAGAATTGAACAATGGCAAGTTGTAAGATTCAGGAAAGCAAGAAGAAGGCGAGACGTTCCATGAATTGCATGTTCTAGGGAGGAATGGTGATTTGTGGGATAGAGTTTGTGGATTAGGTAGTGAAACTTGGAAAGGGCGTGAATGAATTAAGTGTGGCTTCGTTGGAAGAAGTAAAGCACACTGTTAGACATAATCTTGAGAGAACTGCTTTTCTAGTTAAAATATTATTTTTCTCATGTTTTTATTCACTTTTTCATGCTGCTGATGACAGCCTCTATTATCGTTACCTAATACACAATAAATTAATTCCCTTTAGACAGTGATATATTTTCAGATATTGAAGTTTAAAAGAATAAACTGATTCGTTATTTTTAGCCAATTTTTCAAGAGCATTAAATGGAATGTTGACATTTATTGCAGACATGTGGTATTTGCAAGAGTTTTTGTGGGTTCTGCCAAACATTCAATTTGAGATTTTTTGGAACCTGAGATAGTTTGCTTATGGAGTTGTACTTGCTAGCACGATCTGACTATATCCTGTTACCTCTAAGCCTCCCTGTTACCCCTAAGCCTAGAATTCCAAAGAGCTAGCAACTGTCTTCACCCTTAGTAGTAATTGTGACCGGAGTTCACCTCGAACGGCCTACCATTGGATGTGCAATCGATTGTCGTGGTCACTGGACCACTCTGAGACGGCAGAATTTTCCAAGAACTACATAGGGCAACAGAGTTGAAAAAGGCATTCAAAATCTAGCTTACTCCACAACAGCGTTAGACCTACACCTGGAGGGAAGATTGTTGTAGCGAATTTGGATATTTATTTGAGCAATTCGAGAAAAGGGAAACGCATCTCTGTGTCTGTAACGTTAAAGACGTGCAATCTACTCGTCATGTGAGACATTGTGAAATAACTTTCTCATAAATAGTTTTTTGATTTCAGGTTTCGTGAGAATGTAGAACAACGACTGGATTGTCGGTATCACAGTCCATATGAGCAGGCCGATTGGCGACATCAGAGTTGCGTTTGACGATGGCGTCGACATTCCCAATGCGGCGTAGATTATGTCACAGATGCCTGACAAGATGCAACTGCCTGCAATCATTAATGCTATCTTGAGCATGCTCGCCTCCCGTTTGCTGTCTCTCGCTCGAAACGAGACTGTTCTCGTGCTCAACGGCGAACTGGAAAGTATATTGGCGTTGTTGATCTGCGTCTGGCGTTGCCGCCACTTGACAAGTATGTACACGTAGGTGACCGGCTGGAACAAGAGATTTATTGCGTTGACACTGATGTCGAAGTATACCATTTCTAGAAGGATGTTTGGGCTTTTTATGACCAGAAACGGGATGCGAGTGGCCATGCCGATAAACCAGCATGCCGAAATAGAGATCCAGACAAACTTTGACGTGACGATCGCTCTGTGCTTGAACGGTAAAGCAACAGCCAAAAAACGATCTATCGAGAGTACCATGGTGCACGCTACCAACGTCATGTACTTCCCGGTTTGCGCTATGAATAAGTATTCTTCTACCACTTTTGAATTTGCTATGTAAAGCAATCCACTTAGCACCCAAGAAGGCACAAATAGCAAGCACATACATAATGACACAACGCTTATGTTTATGAGCAAGTACGTTTGTTTATTGCCAGGCGATTTCGTCTTTATCAGTGCGTATATGCCAAAAATATTGAACAGTAGGCCGGCTGTTGACACCAGTATTCCGGTCAACGCGAACCCAATTTTAACGTTATTTGTCAGGGTCGATGACATTTTCGCGTTTAGCTTGATTGATGGTAGCAAAGTGTGCCTATCTTTGTGTAAGGAAAAATGCCATCCTCTGTCCGTCTTCAATTGTTCCGACAAATATTCACTTGGAATTGATCAACTCCAAATTACAGGAGTTTCAACCGTTTTGCAGCTGTGAAGAAACTCGGCAAACATGATTGAAACTAACATAGCACACGCGCACGATTGAAACACGATTGAAACTAACATAGCACACACAATTCGCTGTTCTTTTTTGTTGCCATGCTCAATGAACGAATTAGCTAGAATTCAATGCAAGAATTAAACGTAGTTTCTGCAGAGGATCTCCTTTTACCTGTAAACTGATCGATTTCCTAATGCTACTATATTTCATGACAAACACAAGCTCTGCTTTTTATGTTCTCTAGATCCCCATTCAGTTGGTAAAGCTCGTCCTTAAATTTATGCCTGGTTTACGAATCCTTTTTCATGTTGCATCATCCGTCTGTGAACATAGGGACTTAGATACTGTTTGATAGAATCGCCCGTCTTGTGTCTTTATCGCAAAATTGCGACTTCAGTATAGACGCAGGCGTTGGGTGTGTTCTGTGAGCATTAATACGTTCTCTGTGCTAAGCACTCCTAAATTTTTGATCTCGAAAGCTTCTCCCGTCTCCTTTCCACAGTTTAAGAAGTCCGTTCACCATCAGCAAACTTGCTGGGATCTTTCTTGTTCGCTGCTCCGTAGAAATCAGTTCACCTGAAAGTGATTGCAACTCCTTTATCCTTAAAAATAGACAAGAACACTTTGAAAACATTTCGTTATATACCATGAACTTAATGATCTGAATATACTTTAACTCTGAAACTTTTCGTCACCGGTCACTAACCCAAAGCGATCTCATCTTTTCCAAGTATACCTGATACATCTCTACAAAGGACAGATCTCGAAAACGTGTTTCACTCTGCAAACGGCACCTTGGACACCTCTCTGTAGAGTATACCTACCTTCCCAGGACATCCCTCGACAATGGACATTTTGCAGTACTGATAACTCTCTACTTAGTCCACCGTCACGATAAAAGCTGTTCTACAACGAACACAGAACCATCCATGAGGGTTGACACCTCTATGCTCTATGTAACTAGAATGGTATCCCTTGCAACTTAACTGCAATTTTCTTTCATGCGTATTTGATAAATTGATATTTGATTCAATTAAAGAGGGTAGTCCTTCAGCTGGAACTAATTTACAGGGGACCCTTTGTTGTAGAATCTATTTGCAATGCAAGATTACTAAGGAAAACTTAATTACGGTTTACAGTGCTATGGAAGGAGTATCAACACCTTACCTGAAGTATCATACCACAATCTTAAGAGACCGGAACAAAGGTGTTCATAGTGTATGATGAAAAAGTGGTATGAAGAAGAACTCAATCATAGACAGATTGTTTGAATTTCTACCTTTGACTGAAGTTAGGATAGCAACCTTCCATTTCAATTCAATTTTATAGATTGTAACTCCACAGAGTTATATCTGCATCCTCCGGTGAAACCTGCAGTCGCGTACGAAAGAGCGAACAGGGGCCATGTTAAAAACTGATAATTTACAAAATATAGGATAGCAATGTCTAATAATTACCAAAAAGGAGAAAAGATGAATGAAGCTCGGTGAACCGTGGCTATGCAAGTACGGTCCTCAGTTTCATCTCAAACGTTGGAAAAGTGTGAGCTGTTTTACCTCTAAACAAAACCCGTCCAAGGCTGGATAGCTGAGGTGGAATGATGGAGTTGGTTAATGTTTAGCCTCAGATGGTGCTCGCCTGTGCACCTTCCCTCAGCATTGTAATTAGAACACACATGAATTCGAAATTCGCCGCCGCATTAGCAACTCCTTTTCGCTTCCTTGCGCGTTATGGTCAAATTAAAGATCGTTGATAAGCCGTGCTATAGTTTCATGACGTAGCAGAACGAAGTCAAAGCACAGGGCTACCAGCAAAAAATGCCATCGACAAATAAGGCGGCGAAAAATCGTCCCAAGATCGCCTCCTTCCCTATAAATACTTGGAGCCATGCCCCCGTCCTATGCTTCGCTTGAAATCGAGTGTTCTAAGCGGCTCGTTTTCAGAAGTCAGTTTCATTTGGAACATAACTTCTTTAAGGGATTTTTACTGCGGGAGAAAAATCGCGAAGCGGCTCTGATCTCAGAAGAAGTCGCATAAAAATCTCTCCCGGATGCCACGCAAGTTCCTTCGGGAAACCAATTTCAAATACATAATGGTTGAAACTGGCTAAAAAGTTCCTTTTCTTTATCCTCTTCCTCCCATACTTCGAGATTTCACATTTCAAAGACGTAAGATGGAGCCTCGACTACGGGGACATTTTCAGCTCACTGCGGAGGAAAGCGTTTGGCCTGCAGAGGACAGTCCCCATAGTCACAATGTCAAAAAATGCTCTGCTTTGGAAAGACTTGGAACCCTTTCTCTCGTTTCTGCTAAGGTCGTTATCGAGTGTGCTATGAAGTGATAAGGTCAACTTTGTTGAAATTTTAAAGTAGAAGGACTGAGAATCACAGCATCGCATGTAATCCATGAGGGTTGTGCCACTGTTTTTAGCGTATTTGCAGATGTTAACTTGTAACACTGAAGAGCTAAGTTGTGTGTGGATATTTTGCAGCGAAATAAATAATGAAATTTATCAAAGTCGAAAAGCAGAGTTCTACTTTGCCGCTTTAAATGCACGTTGTCAATCAAAAAACGCACGTAGTTACCCTTGTTTTCCAACTAAAATGAAATCCTCGTTTATTTTCTCACTTAACGAAATCTTGCTTCCAATCTCCAGGCGGTAAGCCGGCAGATCTCTTTTTGCTGGCCAGTTTCAGGGCAATATTCTTGCTCTGCACTTCGATAAACCTGCACAACTTGTTGCATCCATGTGCGTTCTCAAGTCTCCTCACCTGTTCCTGGTATCTTTAATCTCAATCACTTGCTGGCAGTGCTACATCATACCGCAGAGTTAGATCAAATAAACATCATCGTTTGCACAGCTCTTCGCAATGACATGCGACGCAACACATCGCCTTCTTGCCTTGTTGTCGACCCTTTAAGAGCAACTTATCACTCGCCTTTCACTTCCATCCCACCTTATCTATGATATACGATATGCATGCGTTATCATCTTCCTTTTTAGCCCTAAGCTAAATTCATAACTCCCAATTAATTAAATAAGACCTTTAATCGCTTTTAAATCCGATCTTCACCTTTTTGTTTACCCCTCTGTAATTTATTTGCACGCCCTTCCGTGGTAGCCCTTGTTTGGCCCAAAGTCACGCTTCCGACACCCAATGCTATTAGTATTCTACTGAACTGAGGAAATTCGATGCAAGCCTTTTTTAACTGGCAACCCTTTTCGTATTACCTCCCATTCGCATTGGCGCTGATTTTGAAATATGGGCCTCCCAAGCTACAACTCATTCGGTGTAGATACAGTAGGAATAGCACTGCGTCAAGAAACTACTATCACCACTACCTTACTATGTTATCATGATAGGGATGATGATGATGATGATGATGATGATTATGATGATGATGATTATGATGATTATGATGATTATGATTATGATTATGATGATTATGATGATTATGATGATGATGATTATGATGATTATGATGATGATGATTATGATGATGACGACGATGATGATGACGATGATGAACTGTGGTGGCGGTGATGATAATTGTGATGATATGATGATAACAGCAAGGATGGGGAAATTTCTAAGAACTTGCCCTGTTTGTCTCCAGTCAGGACCCAAAGATTTATGTTAGCCTGCAAAAAAGAGCTTGCTGATAATTCTCACCGATTCCAGTTGCAAGTAGCTTGGATCAAAAATGCTACTAATAATACTGCAAGCTAGCTTTTCACTGACATGATTTCAACAAGCCATCCTTCACCAGTTACAGTAAAAACCTACCACTAAGAAACTCAGTTTTTGAAATTAGGCAGCTTCTTATAGAGTAAAAAAGGAAAACATTTAGGCTGCACAGTTTCTTATATGTTCGCTAAGAAATATTACAATAACGTATGTGACATCAGATTTATGTGCAGAGCTAAATCAAAGGGTATTCTTTTTGATTTTTTTGCATTTAAGAGAACTCAGCTTTGTTCTGTGCTTTGTAACTTTTAAAATAATTGAAGAAAATATTTTGAATTCTTTCTAGTTGTTCCTTATAACTGAGTAAAAATGATTTTATGCCCTAGGCTGCAGTTTCTTTTAAGTCACTGTATCTCGGATAAGTCAGCGCCATATTATGGACTGGATTTACCTCCCAACCAACTGTGTTTGTCATTTTCACGCCAAACAGTGAAGATGTGATTTAAGACGAGAAGAAGTCTTACCTTCTATGGGCGAGTCTGCTTTCACTCAAACATAATCAAGCAAGCCTTCTTGATTGTGATCTGCAACAAGTTTGCTCGCGCTTGTAATCTGCTCCTTTTATTGAAAATGTCTGAATTGAAAATTAAAAAGATCACCAATATCTGATCTTCACATTCTTTGCAATCCGACCGCAACTCTTGCTGTTAATTGCTTTTGAAAGCACTCGAAATTGAATACTGACACTCAATGTTTCTCATAGAATCAGATTCGCAGTAAATCTTTTTCAGGGCAACAGTGAAGCACCAGTTTGCTCATTAATGACAGTATCAACTATTCACTTGTCAAGTGTTCTGTGCAGGATATTCATAACTGTCCAAGCAAACAACAGGTTCTATACGCTTGTCTCTTGCAATTGCAAACAAATGCAGGTGCACCGAAGAGAAAGTAGGTTTTCGTAAGCATCTGCCGTCCGAGGCTAGACTTTCTCTGAAGTTCAAAAGGTCGTTTGGGGCTAGCACCCGCCTGATTTCTACGGTGATGGACAACGAGTTCCGAGTAGTTGTTTCGTGTCAGGAACTTATGCCACCATTAGCAGGAGCTCACCTAAGCACCCAAGAAATTTATGTAGGATGTTATCTACAGAAGATGGAAGATTACGAGATTAATTAGTCGCCTAGACCTCAGAGAATTGATTGCAGTGAGCTTTTAGTGAATGAAAGAGATTAATTAAAAAATTTCATTTCGTTATGATTTAAGAGACAGTCCGTTTTAATCATCAGGCAGCCTAAAATTGGATTCGTTTGAAATTTGGCATCAAGCTGTATGGCGTTATAATTTTCATTTAGAAGACGTGCCACGATCTCCATTCACCTTGCTTTCAACCGGCTGTTCATGTCGGTCCTCAAATTACGAATATCGTCAGCCAGGATTAACAATTCAATAAGATATAGTGTTTTGCAAATAGAAGGGCTGTTAGTTTGCAAAAAGCTTCAATGTTCTAAGGAAGTATGGATTGATTCCAGGTATCAAGTCAAATAGCTGTGGATAGCAAGGCGATCCAAGCAATGATGCTGAACAAAAAAGCAGCGCGAAGGCAGTTGCTTGCGTGGAAATGAGTTGCAAAATTATTCTCTCACAAGACTTTTTTAAATGAGGCCCTGTAGACGAAATTGTACAGTAACATTTCTAAAATGTAGGAAAATTTCGTCTACGGTTTTGCCTTGGTTGGGAAATTAAGAAACTTTTGCTATTATGATTTTGAAGCTGTGAACCGTAGTTTGATTTTCAAGACTGGATATTCCGTACCTTTAAACTTCATTCGAGAAACAGCTTGTCCCTTCAGATCGGCAACCTTATTTGTAAATTTTCGCACATGAAGCAGGAAATATTTGTCGTGAAGGGTTGGGAGTTGGAAAGTTAACAACATCAGGTCTTCATATTAAAAAATCTCGCTAAGAAACGTTTTGTTCAGAAATAAATTTGAAAAGTTGAGATACTCGCACACAACGATTTTACAAAGTTTCTAGTAAAAAGGCTTGACTGTAGCTCCCGGAAACATTTTTGGATTGACTGTCTTTCTAAGTGCCGCAGCGCGGCAGTATCTGCACCGGATGCCCGCTTACGGAAAAGACGCTAAATATTCGATTGAGTAAATTACTTCTTGAGTGGGTGGTTTTTGGAAGAAACGAAAAACTCCAGTCTAGATTAGAAAGCTTATGGGTACTTTACCTGTCCACTTTCAATATAAAGATGATTGGGAAGCTTCTTCGTATTACATTTTTTCTTTTGCAGTATAATTGTAACTTCGTTCTTCTTCTGTTTGTTCTTCACAGATAACTTCCAATGTATAGTCGGTTAGAGAAGTTGTTTCAACAAATCTATAGTGATGACAGTATTCATGAATTCGGTAGCTTCTCCTTTTTCTTCTTCTTCTTCTTCTTCTTTTTCTTTTTCTTCTTCTTCGTCTTCTTCTTCTTTTTCCTTTTCTTTTTCTTTTTCTTCTTCTTCTTCTCTTCTTCTTCTTCTCCTTCACCATAGACCGTGGCGGTCCTTAAACGCACTTTGATGACTTATTTCACACCACCTGCATCTTGAGGATGATGTCCGGACAACTTCCCTGGCAACACGCAAGCCAGTCCAACGAACGATGTCATCGGTCCATTTTTCTTCGCGGCCTACCTCGAGAACGATTTCCTAGAACATGGCCGTGCACGATTGTATGAGTCAACTTAAGGCTCCTACTAGTTTATACGGTAGAAAATCAAGTTGGTAAGATGATGATGCTAGATTTTACATTAGATACAGTGCATGTGGCTCGGTCAGCTTGCAGGGTGTAGAAAAAGCAATGATAGTAATAGAAACAGTATTTTTCAAGCTGCATCTTTCATAATGAACAGTATCTTAAAATTCTGATTGAAAAAAAATTGTCAAATTGCGTCGAATTTTTAAAATTCAAGTGCGGGCAAGCCTTTTGTATTGTCAATCTGGGTGCTGCCGAGTTGAGGCGATTGCTTTGTCAAACGACGGTCACGTCGTGGTCACCAGTTTAGGAATCACCAGTTTCAAGATGTGCGCATGAAACTGGTCCTAAAAAGCTGCTGTTTGATTCAACCCACATGGATGATTCTTGCCTTGTAGTCTTATTTAACGTGCAGAGAACACGAAGTCAGAAAGATGACGATTAACGCTCTGGTGTTTGAATGACTGACTAACTTATTGAAATAAAATATATGTTTATATAGACAAATAACAAAGAGCTAAAATTACCATATTCTTAGATTTAGAATAGGAGCGGAAGGATTGCTTGGTAATGACGCAAGTAGATGAATAGGTGATGAGTCGATGGAAAATATGACAGGAGATAACAATGGATTGAATTAATAGAATTGCGTAGTTAAGCAAAAATGGCAATTGCGGCATAGATAGAAAATATGAGGGTAAGAAAGCTGAGTCACTACAAGCCTAGGAAAATAAATCTAAGTTGTTCAAGTGTCCTATAATGCCAGCCAGCAATTGCCAGAATATCCTTGAATTTCTTGGTGGGTTTTGAAAGGACCTCAACCGCAAATCTCAACGAAAAGAAGATAAATGTTTCTTTCCTCTATGAGATCTAAGTGATGACTATCAACAATTGAAATGAGTAAACATGTCTATCCGTTATGAAACGACATTTGGCCAGTCCTCCGATCCTTTTCTCGAGATGTGTAAAGATACACATATCGACCAAAGCCATCTCAATTACATCGTAGCCAAAATCTTATCTTTACCCGGACGACTTATCAGTTTCAGTTTCATATTATTTAAATTCATTACATACAATTCATGATTCTAACAATACAAACAAATAACAGAACTACAAGATAACATTACACAAATAAATACAATGATATCGAAAATTAATACAATATACAACTGCAAAGATGGGCTAAATGAATAAATTGTATGCATTGCTGCATCTTCTGTTTCAGAAAAAACACATTCTAACCCAGAACTCCTGTTCATTTAAAAGAAATTTACTATATTCTATATATTTACAGTAACTGTAAGCCAGCCAAAGACAAATTGCTTTTTTAGTGAGATCTGTAGTTTCATCACTTAATATTGATAATGATGATGATAATGATAGCAATATGGTATCCGGACAGTCCAATTGAACTATTAGCAGCGCATATCCTTAGCAAATCCATTGTCTGAGGCCTTTTGAAAATATTTTTTTTCTATAGAAAGGACATCATTTATTAAGAACATTGTGCAATCAAAGAATTACGCTAAAAGTGATAACTTTGAAATGCATGACTCTGAAATCAGACGAGGGAGATTTGATAAATTTTTATCAATGCAAGCAACTAATTTTCAGTTCGGTCTCATGGTGGTGGGATTCCAGACTCTAAGTAGACATTAAGCATGCAACAAAGACACTTGAAGGAATTCAGTATGGCACGTACAAATCAGATAACAGCAAGCTGAGCAGACATGAGAACATGTTGATTTTTAGTTATGATCAGCCTAGCAGAAAGCATGCCTCAAAATTTCACTCAGTGCCTCGTATTTATGTATGCAATATCGAGATTCTCAAAAATTCAAACAACCAGAGTAAACAGTGGGAATCATAAATGACTCGTTCCTTATCAAATTGAATCATTATCACTCACAACTATGCTCTTCCAAACCTGTATTTACAAATATCTGCCTATTTTTACATGATGTTTGCACTTCCTCAACCAAATTCTCATTCAACTCTGCAGACGTAATCACCCAACATCTGCCCAAGTTTGAAACGTGTGTGTCTTACCCTAAAGCAAACACTTTTCATTTCTCTAAATTTTATACGATGCCTTCTTTCCTAACAAAGTCTTGACCGCTACAGAAATGTCAGCCTAACTATCAAATGAAAAGTAGAAGAAATACGACATTACTAACAACGCGAGCAGCGAGACAAAAAGTAACAAGCAGGATTGAAACACCTAATTCAAAATTGCTCAGGATTTAAAGCTTCTTTGGCTGCGGTTGAGGGTAATTTCTATCGAAAAATTAAGAATGAAGAAATTAGGAAAAAGTTGAGAGTAACACCCATAACCGAGAAAATGATGGAATCGAGGCTATGATGGAATGGGCGTGTTGCTCGAAGCGATCCAGATTCGGTCGCAGCGGTGGCCACAAGCATGGAAGTGCATGGCAGTCGCCCATGAAGTCGACCAAAGAAAAGGTGGATGAACAAGACTCAAGGGGACATTGCTCATTCCGGACTCCAGCCGAACGACGTTCACGACAGACCAAAATAGAGAAGATATAGCCGAAAAGCCGACCCTGAAATTCAGGAATAGGCAAATATGAAGAAGAAGAAGAAGATTAAGCGTATACTTTTATGGGAAGGCTCTGGTGCCCTATAGCAAGGAAACAAAAAATGAAGAACAGGAGAGGGAAACGAGTTCATTGATTCTAAAAAGTCGTCGGGAACACGGAGAAATACATTCAAGTTTCCTTGGCTTCACAAATTTCCCAATAGGTAGCAAAATTTCCCAAATAAAAGCGACAAAAATATCGTTTTTATTCAAACATTTTGCAAAAATTGAGGTTTCGTCTAATATGTCCCTGCAAATGACGCCCTACCTGACCCTAAAGTGTAATAATGATAATTCTCAACCAGGCCCTTTCTGTCGACAATATCAAGTCTCACTAAAACGGTGCATTGCATAGTCGATTGCTAGCAGAAACCAGAGATAAGGCTCTGAGCTTTTTCTAGGGAAGTGCAATTTATGAAGTGCTTAAACTTCCTCACCAATGGCGTTTAGCATACTCGATTTCGATCGTAACAGAAACCAGAGACAGGGCTCTGAGTTTTCCTACGGAAGTGGAATTCATGACGTGGTTTCCCGTTGCCTTCCTCACCAATGGCGTTTTGATTGTGACACGTGCAGGAATCGAACTCGCAACCCTTGTGTTGTGACTCTGCATGCTTAACCACTACGCCACGAAGCCACTATTGGGTCTCACACCCCTTTCAAATTTTTCTAGCTTTTTCCCTTCGATGCTTGTTTCACTGTACTCGTGCCATGTTCTGGGTAGATGACAAAATGAGAGGTGATAGTGGGTATCCTTGCCATACTCCTTTGGCTGTCTGAACAAGTCGCCATTGACAGCATTGCTTTGTTCCGCTGCTTTTGCACTTTGACATATGCTTTGAATGACCCTGATCAATTTTGCGTTGCTCGTTAGAAACATGGAGGAATATTGTAGCAGTGATGTTATTGTTATCATTATAGAATTGTTTGCAGCTGGTTCGAACATCTTATTTTTATTCGAACTAATTGAGACAATCTATTTACACAAGCAGAATGTTAATTTCAATAAATAGAAACGTGATTATAATGCAGGCATCCTTCGCGTGAAATTCCCACGGACTTAAATTCGCATATTTTGCATGAGCAACTGTCACCCTGCCACTCTTTAGCGAATCTCTTTATGCTATTAATGTTTGCATAAAAACGAGAAAAATGAAAATACCAAAACCTTCTAATTGCTACCACAAAATATATCCCGATAAATCACGAGAACTTGTGAATCTCAGAATTTCTAAAATCTTGTAACTGAAGCTGGCGTCAGTGTATCGGAAATTGAATCCGTCATTTTGCTCATAATCCGATGAATTCTCGTGAGAAAAACGAATAACCGAGAAAATGTTGCAGGCCATTTTCACATCACTAGGTACATCTCCGAGAATTTTCCTTGAGCAGATTCTGAACTCGAAAACGAACTTTAAGCTCTTATAAAATCAAAATGGTTGGAGGTATCAGAAAATTAATTGCAGATTCCAAAGCAGGGCACTTGACTAAATCTAATTCAAAAATTAACACTTTGACCGGAGAGGCTCATTAACGCTAGTACTGTTTGCCAAGGTTTTTGTCTCTTCAGATAAGATGTTCTAAAGGGAAATAACCTTGATGGATCGTGAATCAATCGTAGATTTTCATACCTGTCATCATTGGCGCAAACTAGGTAATGGGGCTTGGGCTCGAACCCCTCTTGGAACTGCTACTGGGGGGGGGGGGGGGTTAGCCCCCTATGAAATATTGTCTTTATTTTCTTGAGCAAGATGCCCTTGTCGTTTTTTAACGTGTTTATTTTGTAGGTATGTCATTTTTATCAATTTTTGAGTAAGAAAAGCAGGATTGAATCAATTCAGTAGGACTACTATCATGACATTTACACCTCTGCCAATTATGGAAACGGAACATGTAGCGTTCTTTCCAATTTTCAAGTCTGAGCCCCCTCTGGGGAAATCAAAATTCAGTGTCCACTGTATGTTAGTAACTATGCAGTAAAATATTTTTCTTTCCTAGCTTGTCGATTCGATTCCTCCATGTGTCACTTTCAAAACGTCATCGGTGAGGTAGGCAACAGGAAACCACCTCATGAATTCCACTTCCCTAGAAAAAACTCAGAGCCCTGTCTCTGGTTTCTGCTAGGCCCGAAATCGAGCATGCAACGCAGCTTTTTTAGGTTACAGCCTACTTTTTTGGCTTAGAAGGTATTCAACGTAAAATGCTGGTTTTCTGAATGGAAGCATTTATATATTTCCAGCATAAGTTTATGCAAGTTTTGAGTGTGAAAAGTTCACTGCGAATCCAGTTCATTTTTGGACTCTATTTACTACTATATTAGAATCGTTCCCTCAAGCAACAAAATTAAAATATAATAGTTGAAATTAGGCACGATAAATGTACAGAAAATAATGGGCTTTTTCCCTGTTCTGAATTTTCTGTTACTCGCGAAAACGCGCTGGTCTGGAGGTCAAATGTTGGAAGAATCTGTTTTCTTTTTGCTGTGGATAGTTTTCATAACAATTCACTTCAATAGTAGCAACCACATTGATACGACAGCATAGCAACGTTAATGCAAAGGAGGCTTGGAGAAGAGGCCTATCCAGAGGATTGACTTTACTAGAAAGAAAAATGAAGAAAAACTTGTGAGTAGAGCTCGGCATAAGTGAATCTTCTATCATGCTTCAAAGTTGCAAAAATCCATCTTTAAGTAGCTTCTTTTTTGCAGTGACCTTCAGTCAGCATAAACATTTCTTTGCTGGACGGTAGATTAAATTTAGGCCTGTTTTTGTCGGGGGCTGTGTTTTGTTGCCAGCACGAACAATAAAATTTATCCCATTTATAGTCCCTCTGGTATATGCCATAAGATAAAGGCTAACTTACGATGTACAGTTGACTTCTTGAACTTATGAAAGCTTGGAGCTGGGAGACTTGTACAAAGACAGATATATTATACCTCTAAAAGATGTTAATAAGCCCAAAAAATGGACTAATATAGAGAAGAGAAGAAGAAAGAGAGAAGGGAAAGTTGATTTAAATGAGATGAAATCTTGCGCATGATAATTTTGGTTGAGGGAAAAATTTTTGTATTTGAGTCATCGTATTGCAAACATTTTTGCACTGATGTTATATCAATTTAAATCCGTAAAGGGAAAGCTAAGTTCCATTTCCATGTCTTAGATTCTCTACATAAAAATAAACCGTAATAAACTAATGTAAACAAAAAAGTAAGTGAAGGCAAATTAGCAATATTACAGTATAATAGTGTCATAAGTATGCAGACACAGTTCAGCTTGGTTAAGATCCGTGATCGATTGTCGTGTAGCATCATGGTCACAAGCAGGTGCTCTGTACCCAACTCCAGCATGAGTTTTGGTATGCTTAGCTTATCAGGAGCGGTCCCTGTTTGCCATAGGCTGCCTCTGTCTCTCGCAGTTCCAATCGGTCAGTTGTGCTGCTGAGCTGTGTTGCTTTTTTTATTTCAAGTGTAGCAGAAACTAGAGACAGGGTTCTGAGTTCATTTCTAGTGAAGTGAAATTTATGAGGTGGTCTTCCATTGCCTTCCTTTGCCAATTGGATTTTTATTATGACACATGGAGGAATTTAACTGACAACCCCATGTTATGAGTCCACATGCTTAGCCACTACCCTATGGCACCACTCAATAGTACTACCAGGAAAATTCAATGCAATAAATGTAAGATAAAGCAAAAGCGTTGTTTTGTTTGGGAAGAAAAACGAAAGGATCCAGTATGAATGAATATGCCATTGGCAGACTAAAATAAAAATCACTAAAATGCACTTGTCATAGACCAATAGCAAATCATGAGAAAGAACCAATGGATAAACAACTTGATCTTCTCCTTTGATAAGTCAAAGAATCAAGGAGAGGACTCTAAAGCTATCTGCTCACCTTCACGGTATCATCAGTATCTTACTAAATGCAAATCTACTTTGCAGACCAAAAAATGCAATGAGTGGCAAGAAAAGTGTTGGCAATGTAAGCATAGCTGGGAGTCAAGCAAGTTATGGTAACATGAACAAGATGAGCTTCAGAGCATCAAGAAGCACGCTTTATGCAGCTGGAAGTAGGAAAAATGTTGCTGTTGATGAGAGATCACAGCGAAGCCTAACGCAGAAGGCGTCAGTGCAGGTTCGAAAGATTTCACTGTTGATGTCATGCTTAGTTCTCTATGTAACTTCAAGTACTAATGAATGTCAACACCTTAAAGGGCGTCTCCACTGAAATTTCTTATTTTTTCAATTAGATTCAGTGGAGTGTCCTGATTTTGAATCTGCAATTATTTCTCAGATATTTTGTACCGTTTTCATTCTATAAAAGCCTAAAATTCATTTTCGAGTTCAGAATTTGTACAAAAAGAATTCTTGGAGACCTACTTTCCGACATTTTTTGTCATTCGTTTTTCTCACAAGAATTGATTGGATTATGGACAAAATGATGGACTAAGTTTCTGAACACTAGTGCAACTTTCAATTTGTTCAAAACTCAAAGATTCACAAATTATTGTGATCTGTTGTGATATACTTTGTGATGTCACTAACTAGGTTTTGTGTTTTTGCTTGTTCTTGCTTTTTTGGTGAAGTCTGATTCAAAATGCTTTGGTACAAGATATCCAAAAAATAACTCTGTGTGCAAGATCACACTTTATTTTTGCTTGCGAGGCCCTTTAAGAAGTTGAATCCAACTTGAACTGATATTAGCAAGCTAGGTTATATGAAGGCAACATATTGAATTCAGTTGCTTGTTTGTTGAAACATTAAGGAGGTTCAATAGATAGGAGGTTAGAGGTGGCCAGAAAGAATCTTAAAAAGACATTCGCATATGTTCGTCAATGGAAATTGCAGAAGAAGCTACCCTTCTTAGGTTGAAAGACGTCCTTTGGGACTGAATGCCTTAATGGAAGAATATCCAAGTAAATTTGGCCGCACAAATTGAAAGGGGGAGATGAGTGTTGCCCATTCACTCCCTTTACCAATAATGATAATAATAATAATAGATATATTTACAAAGGCTAAGCCTTTTTAGTACCAAGGGAGAAAGTAGTGAAGTTTTAGGAATTAAAGATATATGACAAGAAACTGCTCTTGGAATTCTACCAGTGATGTCTGGAAATGCCACAATTGATTAATTATCTTTGATTAAATTGAACCAAATATGCAAGCATGCAAAATACAAACTCACAATTTCTGACATCATTCAATTGAAGCAAAGATGAGAAGGTATCTTCAATATTCTATGCCATCAGTTCTTATAAAGAAACTTTTTAGCATTAATTTTCTCCATAGGTTTTTGACGAACTTGGCCAGGATGTGACTCCAAAAAGCCTTTTGCCTGTTGATGCACAGAGGTAAGTTTTGCTGACAAAAATGAACCAGCAACATTTCATCAAGCCAGTTCTCCCAGTTGCTATATTGCGTAAAATATTTTGGTTTGCATATTTGTTCTATAGCCCTTTGTGTTGAATTAAGTGGTGTCGTGGAGTAGTGGTTAAGCATGCAGACTCATAACACAAGGGTTGCCAGTTAAATTCCTCCATGTATCACAATAAAAGCTTCATTGGCGAAGAAGGCAATGGAAAACCATCTCATAAAATTAATTTCCCTAGAAAAAACTCAGAACCCTGTCTCTGGTTTCTGCTACGCTTGAAATCAAGTATGCAACGCCGTTTTTTATGCTGAATGATATCAAAGCAACTGGATCAGTACTTAACTTGTTTGCTTTTCATAAAAACCCCATACAGGAAAAATTGTGCAACCATATTTCCAAAATTAGAGAAACTTTGGTGGAAGGTCTTGATGGGTTGAAACAATTGAAATATTTTGTTGCCATGTCAGCAAGCTAAGTTTCCAGTTGCGTTTGAAACTGTCAAAGACAAAGCCATATTGGCATTTAACAGTACTAAAATCCCCCATTCTTGACCAGATTCCTTTGAAATATAGATTTTTGGCAGTGAGGTGTGTTGAGGAAAGGCGATGGTGGCCTATACAAAGCCCCAACAAAAGAAGAAAGAAGAAAGCGGAATGCTAAGAAGAGAGAGATCAGATCAAGTTTATTGATCTAAGATTTAAAAGATGACAGGCTGTACGATTAAGAAAGTGAGAAAAAGGCAAAACGTTTCAAAAATTGCATGTTCTTGGGATAATCGATGATTTGTGAGATAGAGTTCGTGGATTAGGCAGTGAAACTTGGAAAGGGTGTGAATAAGTTGAGCTTTTGGTGTTCCTGGCACGCCCCAGAGGAACTAGATCGGTCGATGAAGGCGAGGGGCTGGGTTCAGAAAAGCTAGAGAAATTTTGGTTTTGATGGTTAGAATTAATTTTTTTTTGGTCAGACATTGGAAAAATGATTAAGAAACTCGTGTACAAATATTTTTTCGAAGTTTCGTTTACAAAGCGAGTGCAGTGCAATAAAGGAATTTGTTCCTTTGGGATGGTTTTTTGTGGGTGTCGGTGGGTTAGAGCTAGGGTTTTGTATTGGTCGTAAAAGATCAAAGAGAATTAGTGCCTAAAGAAGATCAAATTTTGCAATGCTGAGAAGACGCTCTTACATATTCAAATCTTCTCGAAATGTCTTCAACACGGCTTTTTTGGCCTAAAAAGGTCGGCTTTTTTGGCCTAAAAAGGTCCGCTTTTCGTCATGTCATTGCGAAGAAGGATGGCAAGGTTCTTTGCTCGCCACACGCTGGAGCTTCCTAAAAAGTTGTATGGATGGGGCAAATGCCATGAGTAAGCTTTTAAGGTATATGAAATAGATGGCTAGAAACACCTCATTTGCCCCTAACTGAAGAACCTAAGGGAAACGCCAGTGCTAGGTGAGCAAGTGGTAAAAGTTTACTCGTTGGAAGATTTTTTTGACATCCATTAACTAGGTTTAGGGTTGGTTTGGGAGGTATAACATGCTACGCGTCCTGCCGCCAAATAGTACAGATGCCCAAACCCATTGGTCGCGCATTGGGAGGCTGCCTCATCAGCTGGTGTATAATCCCGGGCTGCCTGTTATGCCAGTTCGCAACTGGAGCCACTCTTAGCTCGCAGCTCCAGGGGGAAGGGGCTTCTGAGTCCAGAGGATAGCTAAGGGAACTCGAAAGGGCTTTCAGATTACCGCTACCACTGTCATTTCTACTGTTCAAACCACCGCACACCACTCTTCTTAAAATGTCTCTCAAATCGCAGTCCACCCTCTTCTGTGGCGATTCCCGACTCCCCGGAAAACGCACCAGAGGTTTGAGTTCATGGAAAGAGCAGGAGATTCCCCTAGTATTGCCTATCTTATGAGCTGCCAGTTTGAGGGGTACTTCAACCTGATTCTCATGGATATATTGTTACAAAGCAGCAAAAAATCTTCAGCAGAAACGAGACGAGAATAGAGAAGGATTCACGTGGATTGGGCCGATATTGTTTGTGTAGAATCTGATTTATGGACTGACATGAGGGGAAGTGAATTCCCCTGCTGATGAAATTACTTTCGTTTTCCTTATGGTTATTTACCGGCGAGCTCCTTTGCTAGAAAATTCTTGTCACGTGAAATTGGGCGATCCTAACTACGCAATGAGCGATATAAAAGCAGGACAGCTGTTTGGAAATATTAATAACTGGTAGAGAAGGTCTGCATCGTTCATGTGTCTTGAGAATCACGACATGGAGCCAATGAACACCGTCTGCGTATCAAAAGAAGTCGAAAGAAGCCTTGTAGTAAAGATAACGAAGAGTTTAAGAAACACCACGTCTTATCTGCAAATCTTGAAAAAACACGATGGTGAAATTCTACGGTCTTTCAAGGAAGCACGCTACGAATTCCTGAAGGTGAAGTTCAGCGGAAAAGAGCCTTTGACACCGATTGTACTCGATGTTCTTCAGCGTTACGATGTGGATTACGTCACGAAATACATCGCCTCGAATGAGTACACGATGAATGAAAAGGCTCATGTCTTGGTGAACTGCTTCGGCGATACCTTCAAAGGTTTGTGCCAATTCGTGCGCCAGATGCTGATAGAAAAGGGGAAAATGGCTAAGCAGCTTCGAGATCGCCTGCTTGATTTACACCTAGAGCTTTTTGGCACTGTGTGTTTCCTTGAACGCTTCAGGGATCTTTTGCATGGAAAGCGCGATTTCCAGTCCATCTTCTCCGCAAGCAAACTGGCCGAATTCGATAAAGCGATAGCTGACTGGCTCTCTCAACCGAAGCCTGATGTGGTGAGGGACCATCGGAACTGGTGCGTTCTGGAGCAAGTTTATGTTGCATGTGACAGCCTAGTTGAGTACATAAACCCTCTTTTAATGACGCTTAAAGTATCTCATCTCTAGATTAGAGCAATACAGCAGTTATTGGATTATTTTTGTCAAGGTAGCTCTCAGTAGAAAGATTCTTGCGCACTTATCCTATGGTCAGTGGTTTGAATCCACCCTCAGCGAAAATTCCAGTTAGAGGGCGGGACAATCGCTAGCTTTCTGTAATCCCAAGCTTGGGCATGACGAGGTGTTGTCACATCGAGAAGGAAGATCCAGACACTGTTTGGTAAGCCAACATCTTCCTGGTGTCCATCAACAATACAGATGGAAGAATATTACCGTGAGATGCCCTTGTGACCTCGTGATGACTGTATTTCAATTTTCTTTAGCAAGTGGATTTTTTCCATATTGGATGTTAGGCTTATGGGGCACCAGTCCATTCTAATGACAGGATACCCTTCTTGTGAAAAGATTTCCAACACCAGCTTACCCTAAGTTAGCCTGGAACACCAAGGGAAACGAAACCATGTATCTATTAGTAATATCATGTATGTATGATTTTTGTAGCAGTAAGGTATATTTAATCTCTCTTCAGTTGCGTGTTCTCTGTTGTAATGGCTGCGGTGCTGTCATGATATCTTGCAATCCTTGGTGTCATCCTTGTAGAGTATTCAAATAGACTCTTCGTATCATGATACGTAGATTGATTGTGAAATTCTATATGGAATGTTTAACAAAATGTGTATTATCATAAACAACCGCTCTTAATACCTTGCTTCTTAGCAAGGTTGCTATAGATTCACTTCTTTAAGGATGGAACAATAAACGGATTCTTCAATTATCATTCGCACAACGATTCGCAATGTTTTCTTTCCAACGGCTGCACGTCCCAACCTTTTGACAGAAAACCCCTTTTGTCTCGGCCCCAGCGCTAACCTTGGCTCATCCTTGAATGCCCCATCCCACATCGGGGGTCGTCCTAATCTTCTTCCACCCCTTTTAGTCCTGGGCCAGATCCACTCGCACCCAGTCATTCTGGATCACTTCCCGCCCGGTTTTTCTATCTCGAACACAACAAAATATAAGATACCGGTACAACCATCGCACGCAGTGTGATCATGCTTAAGGTATTATCGGACTTCACGATGCTACAATCATACGATGCTGTATTCTAAAGGCCCTATTACATCATCAAATTCAAGCAAAATTTTCTTCACATTTTCTCTATGATCGCGGACGACGGGAGAACGTGACAGTGTAAATCACCATGCCAAGTAGCATTTGCATATTGTGTGGAGTTGTATCCCATGTTGAGGAAAACCTTTGATCGCTGTTCAACATGGGATAAATTCCACACAATAAGCAAATGCCGCATGTGGGCCCTCACATGGTTGAGGGGCAGTAGCCACATAGCAGAGTGGGCGGGTGGTAGGCCGACAAGCCGACAAGCCGACGTCTTTGGACGCTCGCTACGAGTAACGTGTACCCTCGTACTGCCTGCCTCATGGCCGGATGGCATTGTAAGATTGGGGCATAGTAAGATCAAATGATTCTGTGGCCTTAGCAAATTGTCTTTGACACTGTTTGGGCATGTTACCAGAAAAATATATATATATGTATGATGTGGTGTAGGGAAAATGGGACATGATTTTAAAAATAACGATGGCCGTTTTATATCGAGCAGTGTACTGGTCCTTTCTCATGATAGGGCGTCATTTCAAGATTCCTATGATTCATTAATCATAAGGTAGATTTTATGGCACTTAGAAGCTATGCTTATCTAGCAGTGTTCTGGTCTATTCTCATAATGTGACATCATTTCAAGATTCCTGTGATTCATGAATCATAAGGTAGATTTTAGGATACTGAGAAGCTATGCTTATCTAGAAGTGTTCTGGTCTATTCTCATAATGTGACATCATTTCAAGATTCCTATGATTCATTAATCATAAGGTAGCTTTTAGGACACTGAGAAGCTATGCTTATCTAGCAGTGTACTGGTCTATTCTCATAATGTGACATCATTTCAAGATTCATGCGATTCATGAATCATAAGGTAGATTTTAGGACACTGAGAAGCTATGCTTATCTAGCAGTGTTCTGGTCTATTCTCATAATGTGACCAAATCTCGTGACCACTTCGCTTGGGATTGGAGAGATCTAGTGACTCTTAACTCTGAGCAAAATCTAACCTTCTGGTAGGTTATGAACCACTTAATACAATATCTTTGGAGAAGAGCCTTACCAATGAGATGTTGCACCTAAACACAGGCAAAGTTGAAACAAAATTAAAGTCTGCTTATTGGTTGTCCATAGAACGGGAAAAAAACATCCCTTCATATATAAGAAGAGGCGCAGTTATGTAATAATTGTACAAAATCGTTTAATTTTCTTCAGAAGAAATTCAATTTCCAGTGTATTTTTCCCTTGAATGCCAGATATTTTTTTCATTTCCCAGGAAAAATCAAAACAGCAATATGTTTTTAGCTGATTCATCGTCAGTTGGAACGGTAAGTTGGAAGAAATCTTCTTAAATAACGGTTTTGTGCCCATAGTTTCAGCTACCTGGATGTTTTATCTTATTTGAAATCACGTGTATACCAGTATGTCTTCCCCACAACTTCATATCCTTTGCTATGCTTGTGCCACTGTCCCGCGCTGTCTGTCTCTCGTTTACCCATTCCTCCCACCTCTTCTTCGCCTACCCTTCTTTTTGGTCCTTTTGTTTTCACTCTGTCACACTCCTCACTAGCATCAACATCAACCATTACCATCATCGCTATAGACATCATCATCATTATCAACATCAACATCATCATCATCATCATCATCATCATCATCATCATCATCATCATCATCATCATCATCATCATCATCATCATCATCATCATCATCGCTATAGACATCATCATCAGCATTATCAACATCAGCATTATCCACATCAACATCAACATTATCAACATCAACATCAATATCAACATCAACATCAACCATTACCATCATCGCTATAGACATCATCATCAACATTATCAACATCAACATGATCATCATCATCATCATCATCATCATCATCATCATCATCATCATCATCATCATCATCATCATCATCATCATCAACCATTACCATCATCGCTATAGACATCATCATCAACATTATCAACATCAACATGATCATCATCATCATCATCATCATCATCATCATCATCATCAACCATTACCATCATCGCTATAGACATCATCATCAACATTATCAACATCAACATGATCATCATCATCATCATCATCATCATCATCATCATCATCATCATCATCATCATCATCATCATCATCATCAACATCAACACCAACTATTACCATCATCGCTATAGACATCATCAGCATCATTGTCAACATCAACATCAACACCAACCATTACCATCATCGCTATAGATATCATCAGCATCATTGTCAACATCAACATCAACACCAACCATTACCATCATCGCTATAGACATCATCAGCATCATTGTCAACATCAACATCAACACCAACCATTACCATCATCGCTATAGACATCATCAGCATCATTGTCAACATCAACATCAACACCAACCATTACCATCATCGCTATAGACATCATCAGCATCATTTTCAACATCAACATCAACACCAACCATTACCATCATCGCTATAGACATCATCAGCATCATTGTCAACATCAACATAAACACCAACCATTACCATCATCGCTATAGACATCATCAGCATCATTGTCAACATCAACATCAACATCAACATCAGCATCAACATTATCATTATTTATACCGAACATCTGATCTCAACTTTCGCTTCATTTCACTGCGTTTGGTCGAGCAATCATGAATGGACCCATCCAGATTTTAGGTTCTCGCTTCAAGATTCCGCTTTGAAGGCCATCCTAAATAATGATAATAATAATAATAATAACTGAATGGGACGGCTCATTTACTGATGTGACCAACTGTACTGTTCTTACACAATCAGAAGGTTAACACTATCGTAGTGCTACAATGTACGAAATTTCACCTTTCCTTACCCTAGGTTATTGGGTATAACACGGCAAGGGATTGTATCTAATAGAAAATTAGCAACATTCACATCAAATAATAGTAATAATAATGATGCATGAATGCATGACAGGAAAGCATTCAAAAGCAGCTCTGCCATTTTAGCTTTTTGTTTTGCAGCCATCAGAACTTGCGCAATCGATTTACGGAGCAAGTATGCAGGCAAGCTTTGCTCAGGGCTTCACGAGGTAAGAAAATTATGCCAGTTACACATATGAAATACAAATATAGGCGAAGTGGAAAGATGATGTCAAAAGAGGGGTGTACCAAAGACTCCTTTAAATCATTCTTTTGAATGTTTACAAACATAGGCGCTGACAACGCGGGGGGGGGGGGGGGGGGCTCGAGCCTCCTTTTGGGAAATGGTACGGGGTGGAGGTTAAGCCCCCTCTGAAATTTTGCCTTTATTGCTTAAAGTAAGCTGTCCTTGATGTTTTTTTAAACCTGTTCATTTAGTAGGCATGTCATTATCATCAATTTTTGAGTAAAGAAAGGCAGGATCGAATCAATTCAGTAGGACTACTATCATGATGTTTACACCTCTGCCAATTACGGAAACGAATATGTAGTGTTTTTTCCAATTTTCAAGTCTGAGCCCCCGTGGGCAAATGAAGTCGGCGCCTATGTGTACAAACGTCAGAGTTGCTTCGAATAGTTTCTTATCAAGGTCGAAAGGAACATGTAGCGTTTTTATGTAGTGTTTGTGTTCGTAATTGAGATGTTTCAGAACAAGTAGTGTTTTTTTCCAATATTCAAGTCTGAGCCCCCATGGGCAAATGAGGTCGGCGCCTATGTGTACAAACGTCAGAGTTGCTTCGAATAGTTTCTTATCAAGGTCGAAAGGAAGTCTTTCATCTGCGCACAAGAAACTCAACTTTGCTTCAATCTTACGTAGATCAATGATGGGCTCCATGATTGGTGGGTCATCAAGACTTTCGCTGGATTCAATCACAGACGAGATAACGGAACCAAGCCACTCTCAAGACTTTTCAACAGGGCTTACAGGTAAGAGGTGCATCATATTGCCACCACATGACACCGCTACAGCTGTCGTCATTTGCCTGATCTATACGGTGTAATGCCATCGTGACGTCACTTATGTCGTTTCATCTCGTTTATTCCTATCAAGCATCTTTAGGAAGTTCATAGCAAATCTTTGTCCAGTTTGATCAATTGATGAATTAATATGTTATTTCATATGCTTATGCTTTCTAACTAGCATCCGAAAGCAGGTTTCAAAACTAGCATTGTTCTGGTCCATTCTTATAATGTGACGTCATTTCAAGATTCCTTTGATTCACGAATCATAAGGTAGATTATATGGCACTGAGAAGCTATGCTTATCAAGCCGTGTTCTGGTCCATTCTTATAATGTGACGTCATTTCAAGATTCCTTTGATTCACGAATCATAAGGTAGATTCTAGGACACTGAGAAGCTATGCTTATCAAGCAGTGCACTGGTTCTTTCTCATAATGTGACATCATTTCAAGATTCCTATGATTTAGGAATCACCAAATAGATTTTGGGAAACTGAGAAGCTATGCTTATCGAGGAAAACGCTTATCAGTGTCAGAAGATCTACCTTGTAATTCTTGGTAGGAATCTCATTCCTTTTCGCTCGAGTTTGAATTTCAGGCACCGATGGAATAATTTGTTTCTGAATTGAATTGTTCCGAACTTAGGTTCAGCCTTCCACTGTTTCCCCTAGACATCCAGACAAGACCAGCTTACGTCAAAGAGGAATTCACGGAAGAGGATTTAGAAAAAATGGTACCTCATCTCATTTTGAATGGTTTTGCCTTAAGTCCTTCTCTACACGTGATGCAACGTTAGCACCTTTTTCGTAGGTAAATGTTTGCGTAAAAAAATTGCTCAAAGGGTGACAGAATGTCATCAACAGCTGCACGTAGGTTTGTGCGGCCTACTTTTCATAGTAATAGGTCCTGAAGTTTCGCTTTTCATTTGCAAAATTGCAAAATCGCCATCATCATCATCATCATCATCAGCATCATTTAATCATCATCATCATCATCAGCATCATTATCGTGATTCTCATCACTGTCATTCCTATCATCATTATCCTCATCACCATCATCGCCACCATTCTCACCATTATTATCGTCATCATCATTATCATCATCATTTAATCATCATCATCATCATAACTATCATGGTCACGACCATCATCATGATCACTATCGTAATCAGCGATTAGTCACCGCAGGAACAATTTCCCTAGATCTTTAGCCGCCTCCGCTAGTCCCTCGCTATCGCCACACAGTCGCCCCAGGCTCACCCGAGCTCTTTGGAGATCAGCTATAGTTGTTATATAGCTTAATTTCTTATTAGCTGTACAGTACCAATACATGCTGTAAGAAGTATAGTCTTTAATCATTGATAGGTGAAATGAAAATGAAGACAATGCACGAGTTCAATACGTCCCTGGAAGTTCCTTGGGAGATAAGTATAGGCCATGCTGCCTTGCTGAAGCACCCTTGTACAACATTCTGGAGCTTGCCTTGCCACAGTCTTGATCTTTACTCTTCAATTTGTCATGTCGCCCACAGGTCGAGGTTCATCTGGATGAAACGGATACAATTTGGCATTTGGACATTCCCGGCGTGTCGGTGTCTAATGACAGCGAGCTGGCCGAGGAAGTAAGAGCAAGAAATGAAAAATACGAAGAGGTAGGTGGCATAAACGCCGAAGTGAATGTCTCGGGATGGTCAGCGATGCCAGGATCATCAGCTTTGCTTCTGCGGAGTTTTAGTCGAAGTGCTAATAGGGAGTTTAAGCAACCACGACGATAACGACAAGGATGGAGTGACGTCAAACGGTTATCATTATCATCGTGGCAAAATTTGACTCAGTCAGGGGGCGCTTGAAGCGTCTGAAAATTGGGTGGGGGGAGGTCGAAAAGGGTGCGTTTTAAAACAATATAGATGACCGATGATAACAAAGTCGGACCGCAGATAATGCAAAGCTAATGAAAGAATGCTGACAATCATATTCATGGAATGTATTGATTACAAATGTCCTTTTTGGTCTCATATTGCATTGAGAATTTGGGAAGAGAGTGATTATGCAAAAAGGAAATTTTTGGATTTAGAAGGAGGATTTGAGCATAGTTTGCCAAAATTAGGAGGAGCGATGACCCCCTACCCCAGTTTCTGTCCCTGGCCTCAGTTGAAGCCTTATTAAAATAAACTGCTCGGCAATTTCTATTTCCTTCATTATCGAGACAATTCCTTGATATTTTTTGCTTCGGGGATATCCTTTTAGAGTTCTGCTGCCTCTAGTGTCATTGATGTGCCATGAGCTACTGCTGGATGACTTCCTTTGCATCAGAGCACAATACCTCAGTCATGCCATGCAAAGACCCTAAAAATTGTATATATGCGACCCCCTGTGTCATTCAGCATTTCGGGAAGAGTATGGTAGTTAGTCACACGCTGTTATCAGTTCTCCAGCCCTCAACTGTAGCATGCTTCGCACAGCTGTACTGCTCAAAACTCGGAAAACCTGCATGGTATTGATTCTATGAGCTTTGTTGGTAAAAAAATTATGACAGACTCTGTCGAAAGAAATCAAATAGTCCCAAACATGGGAGATTTTTAAAGGAAATATTAAATTCATTACTCTTGACTGCAGTTGTAAATTGTGTAAAACTTTTATCGTAAATTTAGGATTTTTTATAATTAGACTTTTTCTTGTGCGTTGTCTATAGTTTGCTTTAATTAGTTTAATACTATTACTGCTACCAACTTTGAAAAATTTGTTATCATCATTTATTATTATTTTCATTAAACCCTAAATGGACAGAGAAAGACGCCGCATTATTCATCAAATTATGCGATCGGCCCTTACATCTTGTTTTCCTTTTGTTAAACTCAAGAAATTCCTCGTCGTGCCGATTCCTTGATCTCAGCCTACTTCATCGCATGAAATGATATCGTTGTCTTTCTTTCAGCTTCTTAAAAACCGGGCTGGTAACGATATGTTCGTCGAACGTGGAATGCAGACCTACAACAACGCTCCGAAGCAGAAGGAAGCTCAAACGAGCTACGTAGGCAAAGAGGTTTGCTCATTTGCGTTTTTTCTTGCGTCTGTTTTCAATCAAAGGCCGTTGCATTCACTGCTTATATAAATGGCTATAGTAATCGGAACGTTGGTCAGACGCCATGCCTACTGTTTGGAAGGTTTGCGCCCAGCTCGTTCGTGATTGGGATTACGTCCATCTGTCCATCCATCAGGCAATAGTAACCTGGCACGAACCTAGGAGTAAACTGGGACAAGGGAACGCAATATAGCTCTGCCTAGGTACCGCTCTATTGAAGCTCTCCCCGATGCTTGCCTTGAGAATTGTTTTGTACATATGATGCTACCTAGATGTCAAAGATAGGCATTGGACACTGAGAAGCTTTTGCTTACCGAGCAGTGTCCAGGTCCTTCACCTCAATGCGACTCACCTTGCGATTGCTTCTTGGAATTACAGAGAGCTGGCAACTCTCCTCACTCTAAATGAATGTTTAGCGGAGGGTGGATTTGAACCACTCACCATAGGATCACGAGGGTACAATTTCTTGAGTTGCTCTTTTTATTTTCATTCTATTCTATTTTCATTCTATTTTATTTTCATTCCATTTCATTTTAATTTCATTTTAATTTTATTTTATTTTTATTTTATCTTAATTTCTTTTTTCCTTTTCTCTATTCTTGTTATTCACTTACTTATTCATTTTTCATGTATGTGTAGTTAATATATCAAAATGAAGTTTGAAAAAAGGGAATTGATACTGATTATGATAGCCGAATGTTTTAAGACGGTAAGCTATCATTACAAACATATTTGTACTATTATCATTAAAGCCCTGAGAAGTTTAAACTTTTGTTTGCCTTTCTAGGACTTTGGATGCATGGCAACCAACTGGGATCTACACGATACATTTGCTAAAACAGATCCAAAGAAAGATGGTTAGTACAATCATTTCAATGTGTTAATCTACCCACTTGCAGTGGATAAGCTAGCAACCCAGCGGTGAAGCTTGTCACTGCATTGCTGCATCTTCAAGTCACTTGCTTACATCCTCAGAATCAATGGTTCGATTCCTCTCTCAGTCAATTCTTTCTAGTTGGCCTTGCATGCCTTCTTTTTCAGCTATTTGAATTAGAAAAGCCAACTTGAGATAGAGTAAATTGAAGAATTAGATTCATAATTGCGTTCACTTGTAAACTGTAATATGTGAAGTTGTGGAAAGAAAAAGCTGTAGTAGAACGAGGCTGTAGTAGACCGAGGTTGTAGTAAAACAAGGCTTGAGTATAATGAGGCTGTAGTAGAAAGAGGCTGTAGAGGGTAAGTTTATTGCTATTGTTTATTTCATGTTGCGATTTTGAAGACGAAAGAGAGAGAGAACAAGGGAAGTTGTGAGGAAGGAGAATCAAGTGCAACAGGCCTTACAAGTTAGAATAGTGTTAGATATTGAAATATTGGGAAGAAAGTTGTGCCTTTTTGTCGAAAGAGTCTCTGCTCTTGTGGGCTTTGTTACAAATATGTCGCCAATTGTACTTTACATAGTAGCATATTAGATTCCAAGCTTGTTAGAAGCCAAAAGCAAGACTCAGAGCATTTCAATAAAAGTTGGTTTTATGACAGGGTTGACTGTCGCCTTCCTCGCGCTGATGATATTTTAGCCTAAATGAGCCTAGATGCGTGGATAAAAGGTAAAACCTGTGGATGATTAGCAATGGAGGGATAGCAATGGAGCGATTTTACTTGGGAAAGCGTTTCTATGGAATCGCAAGAAGAGACGATTCAGCCAGTGGGCCAGCCTTTAAAACCCGTGAATGATTTGCCAATTTGAGATTGCACTTGGCTGCTGGCCAATATCTCTGTAAGCTTAGTTGGCACGTAGCTTTCAGCTTTCGTAAAGCTACTTCCGAATGAAACCTTGGCATGAGCAACTAAACGGATTTTCATGGCTCTAATTCTCAGGGAATAAACGGACAGTTGGCTTATTCATTCTGTGACCTCCCACAATGGGATGCCTGAACTTATGACTTTACTTCCCACACACACCTTCCTTTACATAGTACAGTGACAACTCGTACAATATATGACAGAACCACCTCATGACATAGCAAATCATTTGGCCCGTAAATTTTTATTCAAATTTTCCACGGAAAGGCTTTTTTTCAGCATTCGAATCGTTTCCTGAGTAGAATAGGGCCAGCGCATTTCATAAGAATTGTGAGAGATTTCTAAATGGGATCAGTGGCAGAGATGTTTCCCGATCGTGGAGACGCCAGCAAAACCATCACTGAGACGTTGAACTGAAATTTGACAATTCTCGCCGGTGGCCCCAGGTTCGTGCGAGAAACATGTAGGGAGAGTAGACGGAAATGATATTGAGATTGGATCCGTCGAGAATGATTGTACGTGAAATTCTAATCATTCGAATGTGAATTGTATTCATTCGATCTCCATTTCATTTAGAGGCTCACGGAGAGGAGGTTGTCGAGAGCCTAAGTAGACCACAGTCTAGAGATGGCGATAGAGATGAAGAAAAACTACCTACGGTTGTCAATGGTGGAGGAGGAGGCGGGGAGGTCTCGCTCTCGAATTTGCGTAAATCCTCAAGCATCCAATCGCTCATGACAGGTATAGATCTTTGAAAGCATAAGTAACTGATTGATAGCATTTTCCTGCTCCTTTCTTTGACCACGTCTCTGACCCATAATGCAGTGACCATCTGGCATAAAACTGTTTAAGGCAGACAAAAGCCCTAATGATGGAAATAATCATATCGTCTGATGAGGTTTACGTCTGATCGACGAACTGGCTTGCATCTTTTTATCTGGTTTTTCTAAATTTTCAAGTCGTCAGTAGCTGAAATATTTAACTGTAAGATGCCAAATGCCATGGAAAGTTAGAAAACAAAAACCGAAATCTTATCAAACTCAAAAGAAAGAAATTTCTTTATTGAAGCAAAAAACAAGCTGTTAGTTTGAATCCTAAAATGGAAGACTTTCAAATTTTATTCTAATGCGTTTTGATCAAATTTGAAGATATTTAAGCCCTTTACTTTAAGATTGGGTTAAACTTTCTTGCGTTGCTTAATATTTCAGAGAGCAGAGCAAGTTTTATGACGACCAGTAATACGTCAGAGCCGGGAGATTCAACTGAGAGAGAAAGCATGTCACAAGCTAATATTGAGCTGCAAGCAGAGAAAATTCTTAAGGTGAATTTCGAGAAATTTGTTGATAATTCTTCAGAACTTCGAATTCAGAGAATTCTAAAGTGAAACCTCGATGCACACGTGGTTACTTACTTCTACACAAAATACACAATTTGATAGAAGACATGTTAATTACTAATAAGATCCCATCTCTTTCTATATAGTATTGATAAAGTGGGCAGCGTCAAAAGAAACAACCTCCCCTTAAACTTTTTCAACTTCACCAATCTCTCCAAAAAGAGAAACTGGTTGATACTGGATAACTACATTGGTCGATTAAGCCACCATGAAATTAAAACTTCTTCTTCAAAAATGGACGCCTGTCTTTACGGGGAAAATTACACGAGTCCAGTAAGTGGCCATTAAATGAAAGATTGACTGTATTTGGTGCAAATGTTTATTTGCTATTGCCTGATTACACAGCTTCCTCTTCAAGCAAGTAGACTTGACAGTGCAAAATCATCTCATTGGTCTTGTAAGTGTCCATAGAAGCAAAGCTCCGATCCAATCTGTCCCAAATGCCCACTTCTTTTAAATCGACCCCCATACCATTAGCACATGCCCCAATTGTGGAAAAGTAGTATGTTTGCCACAGATCTCGACCCAAGAGGAATCTCTTGAGCAGATTTTTAAATTCCTTCACTGCCCAAAAGAACAGGGACCAATCTTATCCCTTATCATTCTCTTCCGTAACAGTCTGACTCTATGAAGAAAACGCTCTTCACAATCGAAAGAGCGATTGTTCAAAATATTTTCCACCCAAAGCAAGCAACGTACAAAGGTTTACCAGCCATTGCAGGTATGCAGTGTTTTTCCTTCAGGAAATTTTCTTGATTATAAAGACGAGACTTTACAGCAACTTACAGTAGAAGTGCTAAAGCAGTATGCTTTCCCCCGGTCGTTAATAAGGAATCCATAGTTCGTTCAAATGCAATGAGAGAGTGATTCGGTGGGGGGGGGGGAGGGTGAGAGTTTTACCCTTATCGCTTTTTATGTAATTTGATGCATGCTGCTAGAGGTATTCAGCACAGCCTCCCAATGGAAGGATTACGTAACACAGCACTGAGGCCAGGTCTATGAAACTGTGATTGTTACTCGCTTCACAACCCAGGACGACTTTATTCACTTCTAATTAGCCAGCATTCAACATTGTTTTTTCCAATTTTCTTTGCGTACAACTCCCCTAACGTTGGTCTTCATCCTGTACTGTTAACTGCGAGACGCTATCTCTCTCTCTCTCTCTCTCTCTCTCTCTCTCTCTCTCTCTCTCTCTCTCTCTCTCTCTCTCTCTCTCTCTCTCTCTCTCTCTCTCTCTCTCTCTCTCTCTCTCTCTCTCTCTCTCTCAGGGTCTCTCTCTCTCTCTCTCTCTCTCTCTCTCTCTCTCTCTCTCTCTCTCTCTCTCTCTCTCTCTCTCTCTCTCTCTCTCTCTCTCTCTCTCTCTCTCTCTCTCTCTCTCTCTCTCTCTCTCTCTCTCTCTCTCTCTTTGTTTGGACTTTGTATAAGCCAACATGGCCTTTTCCCCAATACAACTCACCAAAAGAAATTAACCATTTTGCACCGGTGCGAGTTACATACCTATTCTCATGGGAGCCTCCTGTTCACCCAGACCCGAATAAGGAAAGCTCTGATGACAAGGAAGCGACCGAATCCAAATTTGGGCCTTTGCTTACACGGCTGTGGGCATATTCTTGCAACTTGACCAAAGGCAAGCAAGTTAACTGCATGGCTTGGAACAAATCAAATCAGGTAAGCAATTTATACTTCAGTACTCAAGTTCATGTAATATTGTGCCCTTCACACGAGCCAAAAACCACCCCAGGTTTGGGGGGAATTTAAAACGTAGTGACACGGCAAGACCAAACCCCGCAATTTTGTGGGCGAAAAAAATTTCGGTTCCCTACACTTCGAAAAACTCGCATTTTGGAGCAGCTCTCGGGGGTCTTAATTCATGGAAAGGCTCTCTTATCAATGCTTGCTTTTGGAATGAATTTCCTTTTAGATGCATCGCAGTTGTGAAACTGCTAATAGCCTTATTGGTATAAAAATCTTGCCATCAAGGAGTGAGCATTCATCCCCGCAATTTTACTTTAATAGGAAAATGATTCATTGTAATCAGATAGTGGAGTGATAAAGTTTGCTTGGCAGTAAAACATTTTATCGCAAAATAGATACCATGGAGGTGGTTCACACACGTATTGATCCACATCTGGTTATCAGTTTTTGATAGTCTTATTTCGGTCATCACCGGACGGAGACGTACTCTGCCGAGTTCTAGAGAAATGGTCTATAGTAGGACGAATCTATATAGATATACCTAGACATATAGATTCGTCCGACTATGGACCATTTCTCTAGATACTCGGCAGAGATGACCAAAATAAGACTATCAAAAACCTATAACCAGATGTGGGTCAATACCTCTGTGAAGCCATCTCCATGGTACCAATTTTTGCAATGAAAGATTTCATGAGCATAATTGAAGTTAGAATTGCATTGGAAAAATTGTAAAGCGAATTAAAAATTCGAGGCTTGTTGCGCTGCTAATGCGTTAACAGAGCGCGAATGGTAGGAAAATTCTACGTTTTGCGTGAGAAATTTCTGCACCTGAGACAGTTTTCGCACTATGCGAGTGGCTGGCTATCATTAGCGTTTTTCGCTATGATTTCTACCTAGCATGCAGATGTATGTTTTGGGCACTGAGAAGCTTTTTGCTTATCGAGCAGTGTCCAGGTCCTTCATCTCGATGTGACCACATCTCGTGCTTCATACGCCTGGAATTGCAGAGAGCTAGCGACTCTCCACACTCTAACCGAAATTTTGCGTGAAGGTGGACTCGAACCATTGATCATAAGGTCAATGGGCAGGAATCTTACCACTGAGCTACCGTGACGCATGAATTCGTCTGTTTACACAAAAGTAGGCTCAAATCTATCATGCCCTCTACCTTCTCTGTTAGAAACTTCATTGTCTAAAATCAAAGCCTATTATTTGTTGGAATTCGTTTCGATTTGTAATTAGTTTTACAAGGACGAATGATAAAAAGCGGTGGAATGATGTCATTTTGCGACGAATGCAAATTCACGAAATTTTTATTCATCAACGATCATAGAGCAGCCTATCTAATCAAATTCAGTCCGAATCCGTTCTGCTCTTTCCAGAATTTGTTAGCTGTTGGCTACGGTAATTTTGGGTCAAATGGAAGAGAAGAGGGACTGATTTGCTGCTGGTCATTGAAAAACCCTGAGGTACGTCCCTCTTTCATCAACATTCCCCTCTCTACAATTGATTGACCATAAAGTGTTACAAGTAGTTATCATTGTTACTGTTATCTCTAACTTCTCTTTGTTTCACTTATTTCTTCGCTAATAGCGCCGGATCCAATCCAGGCTCCATGGCTCTAATGGCTGTCATTGTCTATTTAGTAGATAATAGCTTTCGAAGGACATGGGTGGATAGCAGAGCGATCTTTTGCAGGTCGGCGACGTTGATATTTCCAGGAATTTTGCTGATATGCTTGTCGATGCCTTTCTTAATTACTCATAGTGCTCCGATGACAACTGGCATAATGTGCGTCTTCATTCCCCACATTCTTGCAATCTCAACTTCCAGATGGTTATTCTTGGTTATTATGATTATGATTATCATGATGATGCTCTAGCTGTTCTTATTACCGTAATCACTCCTTTTAGGCGAGTCATAACTAATGACCAGGGGGTAACAGGTACCTTGTGCAAGCCTAATGAAAGTGTAAAAAATAAATTTTATGTAGGACAATCCATCTATCTTATAGAAGCCATGTACAAGAGATGCTGCATGTATGTGCATGAAAGCAATTTTTAGAATCAATTTAAACTCATTCCAGTGATTAATATGTGTTTGTGCCATTTATCAACCTCCACTCATATTCGAATCTGCAAGGCAAACTCAATTTCAACGGTAGAAAAAACCAGAGACAGAGCTTCTAGGGAAGTGAACTTGATGCTATTTTCCCCGCTGCCTTCCTCGCCAATTGCGTTTTAATGTGACACGCGTGGGATTCGAACTCACAGCCCCTGCGATATGAGTCGGCATGCTTAGAAATCACGAGGCGACAATTAGAGGGTTTGATAGAGCCATCCATACTAAGGAAACTTCGCGGCGTCTTGGCATCTCAGTCGTGTCTTGTGAAGAGCGAAATCACTTCTCTGTGACTGCATTACTCCGTTGTCATGTTAAGCGACCTCTGGTTCTAATTGTTCTAATTACCAAGAGTGAATAGAGAGAACAGGCAAGGCAGTCGTCGTACCCGGGAAATTTACTAAACGAGTTCTTGGTGGAAAAACTAAACGGAAGAGTCTCTTTGAGCAGGCTCAAGAATCACGAAAGCTTTTCGTACGATACTCCTCATGTCAAGTGAAAAGACAGCAAAATATGAATTGAAATCACACTCTTAAAGTGTTGATTGAACATCTTCTGCTTTGGAGAAAAATTTTACGATTCCGTACGCTCTATACTACTTAACACAGTTATTCTACATATGGCATTGCGATCTGGCAAAAATCTGCTTGCAATGTTTATGCTTTAATGAAAACACGTGTTGTGTCCCCTTGTTGACGGAAGATAAGGAGAAATATTGTATTCTTAGAGGTAGGAGGGATGTGATGAGTCAACCGCTCTTGAGGTGCTAATTATATGATGTATGGGGTATTTGGTAGTGGTGAGAGGACATGTCGACTGTTCTGAAGGTCGTGGGCTCGAACCACGCTTGTTCACTTCCACGGATGACCTCTACATAGCCGCCCAGTAGTGTGGGTACCTAGTATAGTGCTGGAGTGAAGTGGAACGAGGAGAGGAACTGGCCACCCTACCTTGCTATTCTGTGGTTCAGGATGGTGTGTGTGTAGTAAGGTGGTCTCGGCGCTCGTAATGGGTATGGGGTTCTGTCATATTAATTTTTAAAAGGACCCATAGGCGCTAAGCTTTTCGAAACCATGAATACACTGACTTTTGTTTGAACATAAATTTGTAAGAAGAACCCTTCCGAGAAGGAACTCTAGTCCTATAACTAGCTGGAGAAACAACTCTCGTCGTTCAAGGGCATTGAAAGAGTCATTTCTTGTGTAATCGAAACGGGCACAAGACTGCTATAAAAAATATTTACATTCGAATGGCGGATTCGAACCAGTGTCTAAGGGGCTTGGATTTCAACGTCGTATTCACTGGTTCATTAAATGTCTCGTTGAATTTCATATGGTGTTTGAAGTCATATCTTGAGAGCAGGAACCTCGCAAGAATCTTTTGGTTGGGGGGGGGGGGGGGGGTGCAAGTTGAATTTACCTGAATTTCAAAGGCTCAGTTCATTAAAATTTACCTTATTTTGCGATTAATAGCCTATTTTTACCTGAGTTACAACTCGTTTCAAGAGTTGGGGGTGTTGCACCCCACATACCTCCTGGTCGTTACGTCCCTACTTGAGAGTCTATGCCCGACTCAATTTTCACTACACTATAATAATTTCTCATTTATTAAAAAGCAATACAAAAAAGCACATTAACATGTTTCGATATTGACAAAAGTTTACTTAAATTCTCATTAGTCAAGAACACATTTATTATAAACACCTCTTTTAGGCAGAGCTACGATCAGATTTTTCCTCGATCTGCCAACGCATCTTATAAACATTTTCATTCAAAACGAAAGGAGCTTTACCTAGAATTTCACGTAATTATGACAAGAGTTTAACCTCTGGTGCACACACCTCGCCTCGATCCCACCATTGCCCGGGCAATCTGGCCCCGATGCTTCACTCGTTTAAGATCGTCATCAAAATTATAAACAGATAATTCTTGTCTACTCCGTTCAAGCCAGTTTTTCTCAGTCGCACTCTTGATATCAGCTTTCTAATTTCGCTTTTCAAGTGCAGTATCGAGCCCCTTCTATTGGTCGTATCTGAAGGCGAATCCGTGCTCATTTTGATCTTCGTCTTGAAGCTCTTACGTTGCAGCACTAAACAGATATCCCTGTTCGAAATCGAATACTCGTTCAGTCTGTCCCGCTTCTCTTGCCACGTGATCATTGCTTTAAAGTGCCTTCCATGGCCTAGTTTCACTGCGAACTCTTTCCAGATCGTGAAGAGATTCGGATTTATGCACGCCCAACCGGACTTCATCGAGTCTAAGTCGATATTCGAAATGACAGTCGATAGCAGTTGTACGTCGTGCTGTATTGTCGCATAGCTCAGTTCGTTCAATATGTCGCGTATGCACCGAGCTCTTAGACGTATGTTCCTGACCTGCTGCCCGTTCAACTGCGCTAGTTTTGCCAGGCAGTACGTCAATTCGTCATAGTCAATAACAGAGCTTACGTTCTGGTTCCGCTCACGCTCCGTCCGTAGAAATTCGACGCAAAGTTTTCTACGGTTGCGCACCGTACGATGCAGGATCTCGTCCAGACAGGCATTGTTCCCATTCAAGTTTTCTTGCACCGTAGCACAATGCCCGAAATAGCAGCTTCTATCCACCTGTTTCAAGAATTCCGTAAAGAACTCAAACGACAATACGTGCTCTGCAACACCGAGCTCTTTCGCCAAGCGATTCAGCGCAGGCCGTAGGACGTCCTTCCGTTGGATTGCGTCAGCGTGTACTGAGTTGATGCGGCCAGGCTCCAATGTTCTGGTCTGCAATATACCACTGTCTAAAAGACCCATCGGCTTACTGTTAAACATGAGGCTTATGTCATCTGATCCGGAGCTTTTTATTCTGATTTTAATTCTCGTATGATTATTGAAGCTGCTTTGCTTATCGCACAGGCTGACATAACCGACAGATATCGTGTCATTTGCCAATTCGAACTTGATCGATTTGTTTACAACTTGGCAAAAGGGCCATACCTCGTTCGAGGTACAAGCGTCGATTTTCGTAGCCAACGAGAACAGTTGGCCCCCTAATACACCCAATTCATTGACTAAATACGTGACTGTTGATTTGCTGATTATCTCCATGTTCAGACTGAGAACCTCGGCGTTGCAGCAGCTTTCATACATCGCATTCACAAGGCGCTGGTTCCTCGCGTTGAAACTTTTGTAAATCAGCCGTTCCACCCTTTTTTGCATCAAGCTGCCGCTCCAACTCCTGCAGCTGCTCGCAACTCCATTCAGCCGTCTGCACGTACGTGACACGCTCATGAACGACTCGTCGTCGAGCAATCTCACTATACCCTGCAGCAAGAAATCGCCCAGTTCCAGCAAGTTCATCCTCCCTCTGAGGACAGGTTTCCTTTGACTACCAAGCTTTGGTCGTGCGGCGAGGATACCACCAATTCGACGCATCACCGATGCACTGCAACTTGCAATCTCTGCAATGTAACAGACATTGTTTGCTAAACCTACTGGTTTTCAACTCGTGCTTGAGCTACGCCACAACGATGTTTTTCTTAATCTACAAGGCCACATATGTGCAGTTGGCTACCGCATGAATGGCAAGTTCACGGGGGCCTTCCTATACCTTTCTCTGCACTGAACAACCTGCTATGCGCGCATCAGCTTCGCAATCGCTGTGGAAATCTCACCTGTCATTTACCTGTTTCAAACCATTATAACCTGAATGGCTATTTCACACTTGGGTGTTAGGCAAAGCAGTGCGCCCTGGTGTCGATTTCGCAGACGCCGAAATGGGAAGAGAGCAAGAGAGGGGGAGACATTGGCCCGGCCAGCCCTGATGTTCTTCTCGCAGAAATCTGTATTGACTGATAGTCAAGACTAATGAGAAATTGGCGTATCATGACGGAGTTTAACGCCTTGCTCGTGTGAAGTAGCTTTCTTATGAATAAATACTTTTTTGGTAAATTATGTTGAGGAAGGGCTATGGCGACCTACAGTATACAAAGCCTCAACAATGGAAGGAAGAAAGAAAAAAGTGAAAGGCAAGGAGGAGAGGGAGATCAGATCAAGTTTATTGATCTTAGATTTGAAAGATGGCAAGTTGTAGGCTTTGGGAATGGAAGAAGAAGGCAAGATGTTCCATAACTTGCACGTTCTTGGGATGAATGATGATTTGTGGGACAGAGTTCGCGGATTAGGCATACAACTTAGCAGTTTTCCGTAGTAGTACATTCTTACTGCTTTTGAAGTTGATGGCCTTTCTTCCATATCTTTACGGCCATTGCTGACGATTCATTTAGATTGACTAACTTCCTTTGATTATTGGGTATTCATTTGAGCATTGGTCATGTGTTTATATCCTCTCTGATTCGACTGATGACGTCATAGTCAATCCAATCTGCCCGGCAAATGCTGTGACCAGAAAAAATTGTCATCCTGTTTTAGAAAGTCATTTCTTTGTATGAATATGAAAAGAATTTATATATTTAGAAAATATGTAACTTACTAAGAAAAATTGTATTTTAGAGGCGTGAATATAAATCGCAACCATATACTCTATAGCGCTTAATTAAAGATGCTAGGATGATCACAGAAATTGGATTAACAAAGAGCTAACGATAATATATACAGAACGCCTTTCTACAGTGGTCCCTCTATGCACCAAACAGACGAAAATTTGTGAATGGATCTAGGTTTCACAAACAAGAACCGGAAGATATAGTCAGAACGTTCCTTTAACGAAGGACCTCTGCATTCAACAGCTAGTAATGTTCATTATTATGATAATTACGAAGTGCCGTGGCGTAGTGGTTAAACGTTCGGACTCATGAAACAGGGGTTGTCAGTTCAATTCCTCCATGTGTCACAATAAGACGCCATTACTGAGGAAGGCAATGGGAAACCACCTGATAAAATCCATTTCCCTAGAAAAAACTCAGAACTCCATCGCTGGTTTCTGCTACGCTCGAAATCGAGGATGCAACGCAGTTATGATAATAATAGTAATGAAGATAATAAGGATTACAATATTTTAGGATGGTAAGCCATCCAGATTATTCATCGAGTCTTTCCCTCAAATGTGCTTTGAGGGAAAGTAGTTGCAGAGTCGGTTAAGAGCCGACAAAAAAATGAATCGATATCCCTTTTGGTGGTCGATTTCCAGGGACACCAACGTGGGGGTTTCTGCATTGTCCCCAGGCCATCTAGCAGTGCTGGTTTACAAGTAACCATCCATTTACAAAGTAGTTTAACCAAATGGTGACATTTAAGAATAAAATAAAATGGCGGTTACACTGTATGTCCCCCGGGCGAGTTGCACTTCTTGTGATCGCTGTTACAGCTTAAAACCGACGCTCAAATTAGCGCTTGTTGCAGAAGAGCGATCACTAAACACAGTATACTAGATAATGCGTAATCAAATTCACGTCAGGTATCATGGCAGAGTTTTGTTCCTCCTCTTTCATGCCTTTTCACAAGGTTCTATCCAAGGCCTGTGTAGGGTGCCCATTCAAGGCCTGTAGGGTGCCCATTCAAGGCCTGTTGGGTGCTTATTGAATCTTATAGATCCCTGCGGGGGATGCAGTTCAATTCAAGTCAAAGGCTGCCTTGGGCGCACGAAGCCGGCTGACTGCAGTTGTCTTCCATCTGCCTGGGAATTTTGCTGCTTATTCAAAACCAACCGCTCTCTTGCAGTTAAGAATCTCGAAAATGCTGCTTAGCTAAAACATAGAATACGTGTGGCCTTTGATCAAACGAGCTTTTTGCTCCCGTTCTATTACTCTGATAATGACAAAAAGGGTGGGTGACATGGCTGTGAGAGCACGTCTACTGCGCGGCAAATCCTGCGTTTCAACCGCGCTCATTCCAGTCTTTATAGGATCTTTATTTTTCCTCCCCACTTTTAATGGGTGCCTGGCTATCCTACCTCAACATGCCCTGTTCAGGATGGGGCTTCTGGATTTTCCCGAAATGGAGCTAAGTTCCCTAATAGGGGGATAAGCTTGCAATTGATTCACATAGGCTTCCATTTGGTAAGGATTGGTCACATGCTTGACTTTTCCCCGAGGGGGGCGTTCCCGGACGGGGAGCTATAGCCCCCTGCCTCATCCTGGCACCAACCCTGGTAGCAAGGTGCATCAGACACATGTTTCGATTATGCGAATCACCTTTTTGATAACGCCAAAATCTAAACATTGTAGATGTTGATGTCACATGTCCCAGATTTGATTCCTTAGTTGGTGAAGGGAAAGGTTCACATTATCCTGATGTGATAGAAACTGAACATTTTCATTTATTCAATATTCCCAGCTTTATTTATTTTGGCTAATCGTCTATTTGAATTTCTCATTTAATGAGGAAGCCCTGACTTGCTTTTTTTATCGGCGATGATGGTCAAGCCTACTGTAAAAGCGAGAATCTCCCGTGCCAGACATAACGAGTTGTGTATGTACCGACGAACACTCATCCTCACAGGACTGCATTTACCCATTAACCCAGGCCTAGGGTTCCCCAGAGAATTCTTGAAATTAAGGCCCCCAGGGAATGTCAGGAGAATCCATTTCGAACATTTGGAATTCTTGAACTTCTCTCAGTTTTATGAAGTTTCATGGAGCATATTTTCTGTTCTACTTCAGCTTTTTGGAGAGAATCGACATGCCTGCAAAATAATTTTCAGGCACGCTTACTTGTAAGGAATCGAAATGCGAAATTTCGGAGAATTTCTTGCAGAAGATGTGACACGAATTTTTCTACTTTGTTGTATTGAAAAAAAGGGTTTTGGTGGCCTATAGCAAGAAAGAAAGAGAGAGCTTAAGAGGAGAGCGAGTTGAAGTCAAAGTTCTTTACTAACGATTTAAAAGAGGGCAAGATGTAGGATTCGGGAAAGGAAGAAATATGGTAAGACGCTCCATAAATTGCAACTTCTTGGGATAAATGATGATTTGTGGGATGGAGTTCGTTGAGTAGGCAGTGAAACTTGGAAAGAGTGTGAATGAGTTGAGTTTCTGGTGGTCCTGACACGCCTCAGAGGAACAGGAATAATATCTCTGATCTCCTGAGAGCAATGCCCATGTTCTTACTCAATCAAAAAATTGACGCTACCGAAGTGCTACAGTCATAAAGTGCATGAAACTTTACCTTCCCTTGCCCTTGATTATAGGATATATTTCGGCAATGGATTGTGCTTCATTCAAAATTAGCAACATAGACATAATGATAATAATAATAGTGTACGAATATTTTGACAGGATACACCATAAGTATGTATAATACGGTTGTCAATAGGGTCCTGCATTTATCGGATGAGCAGAACATAGGCAAATCGAACGCATATTTTCTGTTTTTTTCTTCAAGACCGTCCAGTCACTTCATGTCTTTATGTGAAGTTTGCGAACGTAAGACAGTACCTAGGATTTATGATGACACTCAAAGATGAATTAATAAGTTCTTCTTATCAGGATAATTTGATTCAACTTATATCAACTTCAAATTGTCAAATCTATCAATGTGTATTTCATGTGTATTCATGATATCCTGCCAGAAATCCCCACGTCACATCGTATAGTGCTTACAGCTCCCTTTGATAACAAATTGTATTTATCATAATGCTCTTATTTCACTTTCCGGCTTGAGTTTGAATGGAATACCCAGATTCGTTGTTACCCTGTCATTTTGGTTCGTATACATATACCGTTAGGATATGGTAGATTTTTTTCGGTAAGCAATATATCGCTGGACTGTTCCACGATACCTCTCAGCAATTTTCATGAGCAAAGACGTTAACCCTTCTCTTGTAAGAAACTTTGCAAAACTTTGTACACAATCGTCCTTTCCGATTTCTGGTCAAAACGTCATTCGCGAGATTTTAACCATGAAATCTAGTCTTACCAGGTTTTCTGACTGAATGACAAATGTTTTCTTATTCATGTGCAAAAGTGGGCCGATAATGTTGGCGATTTTGAAGAGACGTAGCTGTCTTTTGACACACATTAGAAGACATCGAACTTACAGTTTTGAAAGCAAGTCATGGCTTACCGGGTTGATATCGTAACAGCGAAAGTTTCTGGATTTTGCAGCCCAGACGAATCGTTGTACGATAGTTTTACAAGTATTAGAAATATTGCTGTACAGTGTTTTACAAGGGGTTGCTGGTTAGAAAACTAGTGTACCTCGCTTTTGTTCTTATCTGCCTCAGTCTGTCTCTCTGCTGTCAAACGTACTGCACTGGAAAACTTTCAATCTACTTTCTATGTCCGCTACACGGCGATTAAATCGATGCTGATACAACCAAATGGTTTTTTTATGACGAAATCCTTTCATCTGGAAACAATATTTACGAAGGAAGATATTTCCTTTCCTCGTGTCGCATATCCATTCAAGTGTTAACCGTTTCCTCTCAATTCAAAGCCATCATTGATTAATTAATCAGAACAGTCTGCATTCATATGGTGATCTGTTCAGTAATTACCCATTATCTATCGACTGCTTCCCATGAATCGCATAGCCATTTTCTCGCCATTTTGAATTACTATTTTTCATATCTATTGTCTTTTTACTAGTTGTGCAACGGTGTGACGTCGTTAAGAGGCGTGTACTCATTTACTATGAAAGTGAGGGAAACATTCCTTTGAAAGAATCTGCACTATAAATGATTTCAAGATGTGTATCTTCTACAAGAGAGGATGGCCCCCTCATCCCGATTCCCTGTTTCTGGATACGTGTATGCGTGCATGTTATTCTACGTCAATAAGATTTAAATGCATGGCTCACTGTACTGAAGATTAGTTTCTCTCCAACTGAGGGCTACCGTGTCTAAAGATTTCGAAGGAATGAAATGAAAACGAATGAAGAATCATTGATATCCATTGCAGCCATTACTTCACCTTGTGTGTTTAGAATTGGCACCAGTGCCTGGGGATGCCGAAATCGTAGCAGGATGCAAGGGGTAGGAGGTCGTTGGAAAGTACTCCAAAGCACGGTGCCAAAAACCACATTCTGTGAATTCGCAGAAAATATTCATGACGATACGGCTTTTTCGAAGCTGAAAGACATCACTATTTTCATTCCGTTAGCTATTCCTCTGAATTCGCGTAATGAAAATACATTGACTTAATGTAAAGTTGACTTTTGGGAGTAGCTTATGGAACCGAGTAGCTGATCAGGGCACTTTTTGCACCTCCCGCCCCCTTAGAAAAGTGCGCGACAGCCCCAACACCCCTCTCTTTTCGCATCGTTAAAATCACCAATTTTCGGTGTGAATTGTTTTTGCTTTTGTTTTGGACCCATAGCTTGGTCGTCAATGGTTCCGTAAGATGGTGGCTCCGTTGTATCGACTCAAACGCATGGGTTGCGGATTTGTATCCCGCACTGTTTACAATAGGACGTCATCAGCGAGAATTAGGCAGTGAAAAATACCCTTTAAAATCCACTTTCCCAGAAAAGACTCCCAGCTCTAAAAAAGTATATGCCTTTGGTTTTTGCTAAGCTCGGATTTCAGTATTCTACGTAGTGCCTTCACCTAGTAATCTCAAGGTCCCGGGTTCGATACCAGCCTTCGCCCATTGAGCGTATGATTAGCACAGTTCGTTTTAGCTGTCAAAATTCAAAGCCAATGTTCCTTTCCTCACTATTTTTGATGAGTAAGGGTGGCGTCCATCTCCATTTCATCAGCCTTTGGGCCACATGAATGAATACCACAGTTGGGGCCTTGCAATCTAGTTTTACTGTGTGCTTTACTCCCATGCTCTTTCCCAATGTGCTGAATGCATGGAAATAGCATGTACCATTTTTCAAGTCTTTGGCATGACCCGACACGGCTGGGTATCGAACCCTGACCTACCACGTACAATGCGAAAATTCTACCACTTGGCCACGGAACGGTTTTCACTGAACTCCACAATAAATCGCCTGGGAGCTGACGATACATGTGGCGCTCCACCTTAGGAAAAGGGAACCCCTTGTTCCGACGTAAACGACAACGGGATGAAATCCCTCGCTGTTCAGCTGCTACAAACATTAGGCCATTCTGATGGGTTTGCTTCGTTTATGCTTGAACTGTGCCGAGTCGTTTACATTTTCAAAAAGCTAAAAATAGAAGCACCTGTTTTTGCAAACTGATTGTTTGGGACCATGCCTTGAAACTTTTTTCGTTTTGATCGATCCTAGGCTTTCAGGAGTTCGCGAAGGCCATTGTTTCGATTTCGAAGTTCTCTCCACTCTTCCAGGTTAATAGAATTCAGGTTTCCCCACGAGCAAAGCAAGAATTTTAGCTGAGTCCCTAATCTTCTCTGATTTGATTTGCATTGTCTCCACTTATTTGTCTTGAACAAAAAAACAAACAGTCTTAACCCAGCTCCTCCTTTAATCGCTTTAATCGCTTTAATCGCTTTAATCGCATCGTTTTTCGCGTTGTCCTTTACTCGCGCCTTCGTTTTCAATCCCATGGAATGCATTCCTGTCAATTAAAAGCACAACCAATACGATCAGGTCAGACTCTTACAAGACACCAGCAACCTCATATGCTTTCTGCCATGTATCTGAAGGTAGAATTTCCAGTGCTCAGGATTTGCAAGTATCAGTAATCTCCATCATGGTGCATTTTTGGATGTTTATCTGAATAATTTGGGACGCCCATCTACTTTTTTGTAATTTCGACGCAGTATCCGAAAGTAGATTTTCGGACGATGAGAAGCCCTCTCGTTTTCCAGCAGTGTCCAGGTCCTTCCTCGCGATGTGACCACACCTCATGATTCATACGCCTGGAATTACTGCAAGCGAAAGTTTAGCTGAGGGTGGATTCGAACCACTGACAATAGGGTCAGTATGACAAGCAGACTGTTTTCATTGGGGTCCTATATGATAATAATAGCAATTTGTTTTGCACAAAAATCACATTATTAGGGACAGCCAGGATACTAAGGAGAGTAGTAGAGTTCGGAGTAGGGAAGACGAGGAACTTTTGATTATTGACAATGGTTAGCATCCCTGATTCACACGTCGGTTTATCATCCACCAGCCATTTTACCGTCAAATCTGCATATTGATGATGAAATTAATTTTTTTTAAACTTTGTTCTTTTATTAAATACTATCAAGGCTAAAAATACAAATCTCGCTGAAGGTAACATGTATTTGGCTGGCTTACAGCAAATTACAACGATGAGAACGTGGAAAGAAGAAAATACGCAAGCTGTGTTATTAAGTAAACATTGGTTAATAAGGAAGAAGTTCCGGGTTTGACCATGGTTTGTTTCTGGAGCAAAAGATGTAATAAGTGGTACGGATAATGATGGATGAGATTTTGGTTAAGATATAATTAAGATGGCTTTGGTCAATTTCAATGCATTTACACATCTCCAGAAAAGAATCAGATGACTGGTTGAAAATGCCTATGCAATTCATGGATAGATTAACGAGTTTGACTTGTCGATAATTGCTGCTGAGATCTTTAAGAAGAGGACGATATGATTTATGCTTTCTGCCTCTAATAATAGATAATTTGTATTCGGCTGAACCTTTTTTTTTCTTTTTTTTCTAACTAATTACAGGTATTTCTAGTATAAAAAAATGAATGAATGAATGAATGAAGAAGATAATAAAATGACGAATAGAAAAAAAAATAGAAAAAAAAGAAAGAAAAAATGAATAAGAAGAATTAAAGGTTGAAAAGGACTGTTAGTAGGATAGGAGGTCTGGGTTAGCCCAGGGTTTGTTGCGCATGCAGAATATGTAATAAGTTGTGCGAATGATTATTGTCGTTAATTTAGTAATTATGTAGTTAATGTGTGCTTTGTCAATGGTTAGATCGCTACATATCTGAATGAACGAATTGCAAGACTGTCCAAAGATTCCAAGGGAACCTATTGACAAGTTCACAAATTTAATATGGCGGTATTTCGGTGTTAGGTCATTCAGAAGGTAGCGATATTTGGTAAGCTTCCTATCAGCGTTATTATCAAGGTTTGTCTCTAAGCCAACACTCAATTCTAAAACATAGAGAGTATTACAAGGAGTGGAGGTGAGCATGTCAATAATGACAATAATAATGATATTACTTCGTTTATGAATTTAGCACAAGGGTACAAATCGGCTATACATAAATAAATCTAAATCACAAGAGGTAGCTAATACAATCCAACTTAGTATAGTAAAAGAACAGGAACGGTAAGAGTCATAAAAAAACCTAAAAATGGAACAAAATTTCTACAGGGTCTAAACTGGCATAGGTATTGATTTGCCTTCCAGGCTTTGATTTTGAATTCAGCTGGATTAGTCTGCTATCAGATGGCTGGCTGTAGAACAACGAAAAACTATTCCTTCTTATTTCTTTTGATTTCAGCACATCTCAGGACTCCTTTGCTTGGAATTGTTGGGACCAAGCGATTCTCCTAGCTCTTAGTGAAAGTTTAGCTCGGTTTTAAGCTGCAATTACTGACCATAGGAACTGTGCGAAGGTGCTTTAAGCATTAAGTTGTCTATCAGAAAATCAATGATATTCTCATTTCAATTTCAGTTTCCTGAGCGGATGTATCGCTTGCCATGTGCTGTCACAGCTCTCGACTTTTCATCTTCGTGCCCGAATCTGTTGGCTGTAAGTTCATCTTAATCTCGTGTCATCACAAATTTTGGTTTGATTTAGCAGAGAAAGTTTATTTAATATCATTGAGAGATGAATTAATCGAATATGCATCTAAAAGAATGGGATCTTCCGTCAGGTTTTTCATCTAAAGCAAATGGACTTTTTTGCATATGTCTCAGACTCATTTATAAATAAATCGATCGAAAAAAGCGATTTTCAGCTCTAAGTACTGAGAAAGAGATGCAAATTTACGGTTTATGGGTTAGGGGCTAGAACGAGGGGTCGTGCTCGAAAGGGTTATCGTAAGGTGTCGGGGGTCCGGACTAGACATCTTACAGTCTTATCCAGAGAGTCAGCTTTATATTGATTTTGCTACCTTGTGAATTTACGACGAACGGCCTTGAGCTTGATTGCCGATTTTGTCATGTTTCAATTGTTCTTTGGAAATACTTCTTCTTTTTTCCTTTTCCCAGTATCCGCTCATGGATCGCCGATGCAGAAAGCCCTTCTCTGCCTCGTTTTGTCTTTGGTACCTTGCTCTTCATTCGGCAATTTCATGTTTCAGGCTGGACTTCAAGACGGCATTATTGCCATTTACAATGTAAGACATACCACAGATGCTGCTGTGCTTCACAGTTCGTGAGTATGCCTTAGAATGTACAGAGCTACACATGAGTTACAAAGAGTTTGAAAATTTTGAACACATTCGAAGCGTTTTATTTGCCATTGATGATGAAGCATGGCTGTCCATAACCTTTTCTCCACCTAGCCATCCGCACTCATCATGGGAAAAATCAATTCCTTATGAAGTTTCTCAGACGTCGCTTTACACGCATAGCCATGATGACATAGCGATACATGCATAGTCATACATACATAACCATACATACACATCCATGTATACATAGCCACATATACATAGCCTGTGCATACGTAGCCATGAATACGTACATACGTACAGCCGACTAGTTAGTGGCACTTTGATAATGACTGAATTGTTTTACAGTGAGAGTCAAGGTAAGCAGAGTGGTCCGATATGGCAGTTAAGGTGGATCGATCGTAACAGAGGGACTGGGGAAGATAAAGGCGGTGAGGTATTGATTGCGGGATCTGCTGACGGACGCATTACCCAGTGGTCAATTCGAAAAGGCTTCGAATTTCAAGGTACCAAAGTTCTTTCTTAGCTAATTGTTAATTTTCAAGCGGTCAAAGGAATTGTTGGCTTTTTTTCTTCGCATTTTAGTGATTCATTCAGTTTGTCTAATTCCATGGTCTCTAGGTGTAATATCCCTTTCGCGCCCGGAGAAATAGGGCGTAATTCAACCTGAAAGTTTCTTTTGTTTTCATTTGCATCCTCACCGCTGCCACCAGTGCTATCCCATTGTCTTCAATTATTTTCCCGCATATTGCATCTATTGGAAAGTAGATGCTAAGCCTAAGTCTATATAAAAAAGATCTAAGTTTGAGCAAAACTTTATTTCTTCATCCGACATTCTCTCTCTCTCTCTCTCTCTCTCTCTCTCTCTCTCTCTCTCTCTCTCTCTCTCTCTCTCTCTCTCTCTCTCTCTCCTCTCTCTCTCTCTCTCTCTCAGGGGTCTCTCTCTCTCAGGGTCTCTCTCTCTCTCTCTCTCTCTCTCTCTCTCTCTCTCTCTCTCTCTCTCTCTCTCTCTCTCTCAGGGTCTCTCTCTCTCTCTCTCTCTCTCTCTCTCTCTCTCTCTCTCTCTCTCTCTCTCTCTCTCTCTCTCTCTCTCTCTCTCTCTCTCTCTCTCTCTCTCTCTCTCTCTCTCTCTCTCTCTCTGAATCTTAAAGTTTTCAACTATCAAGCAATATTTCTTCTCTATATTTGTCGATCGGCGGTTGAAAATGGCCTACGTTGATTATCATGGAAATCGTGCTATGCAAATTAAGTTTACCAAAACGTGGGAAAAGTTTGTTTGCTTCTTTTAGTTTAGCCTGCGTTTGCATCGACATATTTTGACTCATTCAATCTTCCACTCAGATCTGATGAAGCTGAAGAAAACGAACATATCAAAGCAAGCTGGGAAAACCTCACCAAAGGAGGATGCCGCTAAGAAAGGAGACGCCTTGATATCCAGATATGTTCCTGCGATGTGTTTTGATTTTCACCCGAATGATGGGAACTTGTAAGTTGTCCAAAAGCAACATAAATCAGTACTTAGCAGAAAAGAAGCATCACAATACGGTCAAACTGAAGATATTTTCTTCACCGAATCATCATGGTATTTGGGAATTCCCCTCCTTCTTGGGAAAAGCAACTTCTTTGGTCGAACGAAAAGTCAAAGTTCCTTTCCTCACTATTTCAAGTGAATAGGGTGGCATCCATCTCCGTTTCATTAGCCTTTGGGCTGCACAGCTGTACAAGCACAGTGAATGGTACATTAAGGGCCTGGCCAACTTGTAGCACTGTGTGTTTCACTCCCATGCTCTTTCCCTAAGTGCTGAATGCTAAGCAGAGAAATAGCATGTACCATTTTCCAGGTCCTTCGTGTGACTGGACCTGGTATCAAACCGTGATCCACCACGTACCTTGTTATTTGCTTCCTTGATTCATGAAGAACTTGAAAGTGAGGCTATTTATGAGTCGTCTTCTTGCAATTTCAGGTATCTTGCTGCATCAGAAGAAGGCAACATCTTCAAATGCTCTTGCTCGTACAACGAGCAGTTTCTTGAAACCTACTCGGGGCACACAGTAAGCATTTTAGAGTTCCACATCTTACCACATTCTTGTCCGTAAAGTTATCAAAGAATCGGGATACCTGACAAGGACCGGCACAAGCTGGTCATTTCCCGTATCCCATGGTTGTTGCAATGGAAGGTAATGTGCGATTCAAAGGGTACCACAGGCTGACATGGAGAGGGTTCAGTGAAGAAATTGAATTTTCAACGAATGAAATTTCGGAGGAAAGTCTTCAGAAAAAGCGATCTTCCTTCATGCTTTTAGCGATGATTTTGTCAGCAAGCAGGAGAGAAAGAAATCTTACATGTATCGTTTTCAAGATGAGTTGTTTCCTTTTCAAAGGGTCCTGTGTACAAAGTGATGTGGTGTCCATACTCCGCTGATGCCTTTGTGAGTTGCAGTGCAGACTGGACGATTCGGTTTTGGCATCAGGATAGAAACACACCCGTTTTGACGCTGCATTCTGCCCAGGTAAGTTCCATTTCTTCCATGCATTACCTTTCAATAGTGTGCACCTTAGTTCCTAACTTCATTATTTGAATCGTCCGTTTCTTGTCCCTGCTTTGATTGATTGAATCGCTGGAGAATATGAGAAAATGCAGAATGTTCAGTGAATTTCTAGTATTATCAAAGGAATTTTTGAAATAAAGATTGTTAAATAGGTTTTTGATATGATAAAAGGTGTTAAATTAGTGTGAGAGCATCTTCTAACATCTTATGGACGTCGGTTTATTCCGGACAATCTTTTTTATGAAAGACTGTATCTATGTGTCACTTAATAGAGAATAGCCATGTTATATTAATTTGTTAATATCCATAATCATTATAGTTATCATTATTATTAGTTTTTTGTGTGTATTCAGTTCCTTGTTTTCTCTCTTCTTTCTTATCATTTAAAGCTATTAATGTAGCCATTTCATTAATATTTACTCGCTTGTTTTTGTAGATATATTTGCTCACCTCATCATTTATTTCATTCGTAATTTTTTGCCTCTTTTCACCTTCTTCCATTTTTTCTTTCCCTCCTTTCCATCACCCAACCCTTTTTTCCCTTTTATCATTACTATTTTCTTCAGATACTTCTTTCCTTAATTTTCACCCCTTCTTTCTATCATTTTTTCTTCCTATTCTGTCTTCTTTCCTCTCTTTCTTTCTTCATCATAAAGTCAGCCATTATTTGCGGTTTAATTCTTTCCTACATTTTCCGTCATCATTTCTATGTTTAGAAAGCAGTAAATGACATCGACTGGTCACCGGTTTCTCCAACTACAATTGGCGTCGTCAATGACTCGCAAATCGAAATCTGGGATTTATCATACAGCACGTATGTTCTGAATCAGTTTGGTTCATTTTTTGATAGCAAACCTCCAAGGCGTCATTCGCTGTTTGTCTGTGCGAGAATTTTACTATTATGCTTTGGATACAGACCTTTGCATTCAACTGTTAGTGAAACTTTCCCGCATGTAAAGTTCCAGGGGTATGGTCAGCCCAAAATATTCTCATGCATGTTGAAATGTGGAAAGTAAATGGAACCGGTATCAACAGGTTGACTCGAATCCACGCCCATTAGCTTAGAGACCACTGCAGCAAACTCTCAAAGGGAAACATATCGCTTCTCTTCTGTTGTAATGAGCAGTGAAAAGAAGTGATTGGTGAGGTAGTCAGAGCACACCCCCTGTTCTGCTGAAGGGTTGGTGTGTAGCGCGGAGGAGAACTGGCGACCCTACCCCACCGTGCTTTGGCTCAGAATGGCACCCATCTCGCAAGGTGTTCCTGGCTCAGAATGGCACCCATCTTGCAAGGTCTTCCAAAGGCTCTTGGCGAGAAATACTCTTTATCATTTTCGTTGAGTGAAATTTTCATCCGTCCAATCCTAAAAAATCTGTTCCCCGCTTCTAGACATCCCCTGTGGAAACCTCCTCATCAATTGATTGTTCAAATAACAGAACATCTGCTGATTCGGAGCTAATATTTTCCCCTTTTTTACAGGCTTGACCCCCTGATCTTCAATACATCAGTCGAATCAAGTTTGAAGCTCACTTCTATAATATTCTCTCATGATACGGAGGTAAGTACTATTAGAATACTTATATCAGCGTCCTTCTTTGACCACGAGACTAAAATACCATTGGAGTTTTCCATTACTTAAAACATTGGATCAATAGATAGATAGATAGATAGATAGATAGATAGATAGATTGATAGATAGATAGATAGATAGATAGATAGATAGATAGATAGATAGATAGATAGATTGATAGATAGATAGATAGATAGATAGGCATAGATAGGTAGGCATAGATAGGTAGGCATATATAGACATAGATAGGTAGGCATAGATAGGTAGGCATATATAGGTAGGCATAGATAGATAGATAGGGATATATAGATGGCATAGATAGATAGATAGATAGATAGATAGATAGATAGATAGATAGATAGATAGATAGATAGATAGATAGATAGATAGATAGATAGATAGATAGATAGGCATAGATAGATAGATAGATAGATAGATAGATAGATAGATAGATAGATAGATAGATAGATAGATAGATAGATAGATAGATAGATAGATAGATAGATAGATAGATAGATAGATAGATAGGCATAGATAGATAGATAGATAGAGAGATAGATAGATAGATAGATAGATAGATAGATAGATAGGCATAGATAGATAGATAGATAGATAGATAGATAGATAGATAGATAGATAGATAGATAGATAGATAGATAGATAGATAGATAGATAGATAGATAGATAGATAGGCATAGATAGATAGATAGGCATAGATAGATAGATAGATAGATAGATAGATAGATAGATAGATAGATAGATAGATAGATAGATAGATAGATAGATAGATAGATAGATAGGCATAGATAGGCATAGATAGATAGGCATAGATAGATAGACATAGATGGATAGGCATAGATAGATACTGTGATAGATGAATGGTGATATATGTAAATGGATAGATAAGAATAAGGTGACTGACAAAGCCACGAACCAAAAGATATTGAAATGATTACCGGAATATTTAATGGTATTCTAGGCAGTTCTAATCGGCGATAGCGATGGACATGTCACCGTCTACCAATGGAAATCACTACCATCAGCTGGCGCTAATCAGGTATGTGCATTTATTGCATCATCATTGTAAATGCCAAGGCAACAGAGTAGAACTATGTTGTTGGTAATTATTGCGAACAGGGGCTGATATGTTGCGCTTAACTCTCCATGCAAATTGTGTTATCCCGTCTCTCTTTCTATGCCTCCTTTGGTTTCCTGTGTGTCGACCCCTGCAATCGATTCTACTTCAACTGACGTACGCTTCGATAATACTCAAAATTTAACTTGACTAGGTAAGGCATTGAGGTTGGTATTTTGCGTTTGATACTTTAGATTATCAGTTCTGATTTGCTGTCTAAAATTTTAGATTGGAATGCTGTCTAAGTTAATAAGTGCATCAAATTTGCACCAACATGCAGAAGGGGATTATGAAGATGAAGAACTATCCCAAGAACCGGTTGGTCGATAAACTCAGCTCCCATTTTCCAGTTATTGTGCCAGGAATTAGAAATTTTTACCGTAGAAAAGTTGTAATATTTGTATATATTTCGTTCCTCAAATGCATTCAGTATTCTTGGTAGCCTCCCTTCAAAGTTTTTTTGTTTATTTTATATCTGAAATTTGAAAGCCGTTTTTGTTGTTTCTCAATTACTTGACCCAGGTCATGATTTTCTCCATATCTAACCTTTCTGCTCTTTGCAGCTATCCATCCTTAGTATAATTTTCTAGTTTGAATATTAATATCTCCTTTAAAAGTCCAATTTTATTTCATCTTCTCATATCTTTAAACACCTAATTCTTCATTCATTCGTTGATTCTCTTGTTCATCCATTTATCTGTTCAATTTTCCCTCATCAAATAGTATATTTATGGAATTTCTTTCCATGATCTTATCTATTTTGATTGACCAATTCTATTCCTTACTTGATAAGTTCATCTCTCCATTCCTTTATTTTCCATTTATATGTAATATATGTGGTCTCAGCCCACCTCCTATCCACCATAGGCCATATTTTGCAGCATGACTACTTTTGTCTTCTTCAAACCTTGCCTTTCCATCAATTCTCCAGTGCTTATGTTGTCTGCTAGACCCAGTCTACAAATCCTTCTCAGCAGAGCTATTTTTGTTTTTTTGATAATTTTTCCTTCACTTGCCTTCACTCCAGACCCGAGTACCCTCTGAATTAATTCAGTTCTGATGCCTGTAAATTTTACCTCTCATTCTCAAACTTAAGGCCATTTGTTGCAAAATCCAGACAATTTCTCAACCTCAGGTCTACCACCAAATATAAAAATGCAATCACCTTCACAGGCCAAAAAGATAAACTAAGTAATATTTATTCCATAATCATTACAATAGGTCAAAAACGAAAGGGAAAATAATAGTTTTTAAAAAATGCTGTTTAGTTAAAAAAACTATAACATCCAGCTCCAGAGGCAGAGCACTGAGAATGTCATATCCCCCTCGAATATTCCCTAAGGTCAGTTTTCTAATTTCTATGAATCTGATGTGAACATGTGGGAGGGGGGGGGGGGCGTCAGGATACCAATAACAAAGAGATGATTTGGCTCAAAGAAGGAAAACATTGCTTGTGGAGTGTGGGCTTCATCACTTAACAAAGCTTTAGATTCTGAGTATCATAGAAAACTTTCTCAGTAAAACATATTGCCTTTGAGAAGTTTTCGATAAAACTTGATTGAAAAATGCTACTGTCTGATCTGGATTCATCTTTGATGGGGTGGACTCAGGATAATATTGCTTGTGTCTTAAAATCCTTCTCAATTTTCAATGACACTGCCTGTGTTCAATTACATCTACAGCTTAATAAAATCTTCAGTTTTCTCACCAAAAGGAGCTTCTGAAGCAGGATGTGACACATCTAAGTGTGGGGACAAGAAGGGGCCATAAATTGGAGGTTGCTACTCAAGAAAAATTGCTAGACGTGAGGGGAATCTCCGATGGGGTTAAAGGGAATCCCCGATGAGATTTTATCAAATGTATGAAAAGGAAAGCTGAATTCGTAGAAGTTCCTTATTGGTAATCAATGCAGCACTTAGGTATCAAGATATATGTTTAAGATGTATGTTCCTTATTACTGATAAAAAAATGCATGGATTTATATCAAAATAACAATTACACTCTTTAGTTTTCAGTCGCTGCGTTCTCCAGAACCCAGCTGATGGACTGTCGTTATGATAGGGAAGAATCATACCACCCTAATCAAAGTCACTTTGCATTGCAGTATTGCTTCTTTCAGTCATCGTTGCATACTTGTGGGGTTGATTTTAGTCTGCAAATATCGATTGGCAACAACGGGCGAGTACCTTGGAGGGTTGTCCAATCCACAGCATACCTCCAGGGGTGCAATAACAGCATCTGGATTCGGCCCAGTGAAGAAAACGACGGACAGCCTTGCCTTGTGTTTCAAATGCTCAGGGGGATTCACCACTCGATGCAGGTTGGATATCCATCGGTCATTGGTCCATTGCTGTATGAGATCCCCAGCATTGACGATAAACGAATCCCCAGTGGCATTGACTGGGATCCATTCGGATGTCTTTGGATTCCTGCATTCCAACCCCCCGACTTCAGGGTCAGGCCTAAGGAAGGTAAACCCCGTGTAGTCAGTGTGAGGACCGTAGCGCAGTTGATTCTCTTTGGGCTTCGCTTTATCTTGAGCAGGGTAGTGAGCAAGCCGGAGGGAGCAGTGAGGATTTGTGTGGTACGGGGCAAAATACTCCGTCGGCAATCCAAGAGACAGTGCCGAAATTTCCATACACATGCTCAACAATCTTTGCATGTGTTGCCAGTAATTCTGCACCGTCATCTTCAAGCTCTTTGGAGTCTCAGGTACTGTGTCGTTTCCCTCAGCGCCCTCCAGGAAGCAAATGTTTTCCACAATATCCGGGGGCTTTTCGCCTGCAGCCTTTCCGAGTGACCTTGCCACACTTTCTACCCCCATAGGCACGTACCCTCCTCTTCCATAGCCTACACGCAAACAGCTTTTCATTTTAACTTCCATACTTTGCTCGAAAAACTGTCTTGCATTCGCTTGCATTTTGATGACTTCTTGGAGGGGCACCCCATGCCCTTTCAACACAGCGAACCCAAGGCTTCGAAATGATTCATCCCAGGCTTTTAACACGTCGTCTCTGCTACTCTCGTCGTGTTCTCCAGGGTTAGTGAATGGAGAAATATCTATTTCCTTCACGGCATCCATTGCATGCAGTACTGAGCTGGTGAGCAGCGTGATAGCTTCGAGTGCTGACAAATATATTCGCCTTGTGAACAAACCTGAGGCAATCCAGGAGCACTTTGGTCTCCAAAGGATTGGCAGAAAGAGACGAGCAAAGATGAGCAAGGCCTATTGAGTTCGTGCGATCACTCAAACAAATACCATTGATTGTGTCCTGAAGTGATAAAGGTCAGTTTATCACGGCCTCGATGACCTAATTCCAATGCAAATCGATTTCACTCACCCTCTGGGTACAGAGTTCACGGCACTGCTTGCAAATGACGTTGAGGGCGAACTCCCGTCGGACCACATGGAGGGCCATCACGTGGCCATGAGTTTTAACAATAGTATGCCTGAAATTCGTTTCCATTCTGGAAAAAAAACTTAAATGGCGGTCGAACCTTAAATGTGTTGGCGAAAGACAATTCTCATCCAGAGACGCGGAGGAACCGGGGGTACGTGCCCCCTCAAGATTTTCCGGTGAACAAAAAATCACCCTTTTCTAAAAGAATGTTTCCTTTAATTAAATTCTAAAAAATAATATAAAAATTTTTCCCTAAAAGAAATGAGTTTATGTAGACGGCAGTTTAAGTTCCACTTGTAAAGTTCTTCCATATGATTCCTGGCTTGCAATATTTTCCAGTGTAAAAATTGTAGTTCTAAGGAGAAAGCAATTTTACCCTATATGGTTTTTGGTTGTGCATCAATTATGCAGATATAAATATACATATAAAAATTTGAGGTTGTAAGCGCTACTGGGCTTGTTCATTAATCTAGTTAAAAAAAACTTCATAAATTTGATTAGAGGTGGCTTAAGGCTGTGCGCTTGTTCATTAATCTAGTTAAAAAAAACTTCATAAATTTGATTAGAGGTGGCTTAAGGCTGTGTTTACACTGTACAAAAGTGTCACGGATCAGCCATGCTTTTACACTAGATAAAGTGATCCGGTGCAACTTTATACCTGCTATCAGGCACAGTTTTGTATCTGCTAGGAAAGAGGAACAGTTTTGTATCTGCTAGGAAAGAGGAACAGTTTTGTATCTGCTAGGAAAGAGGAACAGCTTTGTACCTGCACTACTCCCAAACTGTACCAGTACAGAGTAAACGCAAGGGTAAATGAACACTTGTATCGGATCAAAAGTGATTTGATCGGGATCAGTTGTGAAAAAACCTAATATGGTAGGACCTACAAGTTGAAACGAAAAACCAGGAACTTTGAAATTTCAAACACAAATCACGGAAAAGAATCTGGGGTAGACTGAAGAAAACCTGGAGGAAGCAGATTGACAAAAATGTGGTAGATATGAATGTGGCTCGTGTGCTAGCAACAAATCACAGCAAATGGAGGATGAGGCTGACCCCTAGGTTTCAATTGGGACAAGATGCCAACCTGATACTAAGTGAGAAGATTGCTTCATTTGAAATCTAACAACACAAATAAGCAACAGCTTCCATGCCATGCCATTGGCTTTTCTAAGGGCACAACATGTTTCAATAACACCCCCATAAAAGGGGGCAGTTTGGCCATGCTCCCTGAGTTTTCTTAGCAATGATCTACAGTCTACTGCTTGGATCTTTTGCAGCAAATGGGCTAACACTTGCAAAAACAGCTTGTAGAGGTATATAAGATTAAAATCATCCGTAGAGGACACCATGAGACAAGCAAACTCTTGTGGCTTTTTTCTGTGGATTTCATTTCAAATATTAAACATATCTGCCTTCTGATTCTAGCTGACAAGATAACTTAATGCAATACTCTAAAAGTGATTACCAAAAATCTTGCTACCCCGCGCTTTATATATATATAATCTAAAGTCTCCTTTGCTTTTGAACTTCTTCTAAACATTTAGCTTTCATCAAAATCACCTCTTCAGTAGAACTTGATCTAAAGACATTATGCATTCCTCTGTAAGTAAATGAATGCATTTCCTCTAACTTCTAGAATTTCCATCTATTTACTGTATGGCCCAATCACTGGTTTAGTACTTTTGACATTATCATTCTAACATCTTCAAAAACCTGAAAAAAAGAAAAAACTTAAGTGAAACCAAGTCAATCAACAAACTTATTTTTTTCTTGTGAGTTATGTTGGGGAAAGGCCACAGTGGCCTATACAATGCCTCAACAAAGGAAGAAAGAAGAAAGCAAAAGGCTAAGAGGAGAGAGAGGAGAAAGAGATCAGATCAAGTTTATTGATCTTGGATTTGAAAGATGGCAAGTTGTAGGATTCAGGAAAGCAAGAGGAAGGCAGTATGTTCCATATGTTGCCTGTTCTAGGAATGAATGATGATTTGTGGGACAGAGTTCGTGGATTAGGCAGTGAAACTTGGAAAGGGTGTGAGTGAGTTGAGCTTCTGGTGCTTCTGACACACTTCAGAGGAACAGGAATAATCTCCCTGATCTCCTTAGAACAGTGCCCGTGAAAGTATCTATAAAAGATGGAAAGACCTCCAACTAATCGACGATGGGAAAGAGGTTGGAGAGATTTGGTGAGGTTAGGACTGTTGATGAGACGAATGGCTTTGGACTGGACTTTCTCGAGAAGACAGAGAGTAGATTTTGGAGCACCACCCCAGACGTGAGAGCATTACTCTAAAGAGGGACGGATTTGGGACTTGTATATAGATAGAAGGTGAGAAAAACCTGTGGGCTCTGGCAAGGAAAACGATTTATAGTAGTAGCTGGATTTGAACAGCAGACCTTCCCTTTACCAACAATTATCCACAATGATACAGCCAGCTTCACCACCTAGCAACACCTCCATTTAAGTTAGTATAATCTTTTCATCATTTTGTTTAAAATGATTCATCATTACCTCATCTGGTGGTGGAATGGCATTGATCTTTTGCACTAGACCTTCCTTTTGATAATATTCTATTATGGGCAGAGTCTGGTTGTTAAACGTTTTGAACCTGAAATTAAGGTGACAAAATTGGATGATGGTAATCTAGAAAACGCATCTATACTTTGGTGTAATTCAATTTGGTGTTTTATGTTGATAATGTTGTGCAATGTCATCATAATCTTCAATTTGATTGGGTGTGAGAAAAAATTTTGCAATGTGCAGTGAAATGCTGAAGAACGTCATATAATGCATTGTAATTAATGCAAGGTGATTTGGTGCATCCTCATGCAAGTTTATGAATGCTTTCTACCTGCCCACCCATCTTCAAGCCAACAGTGGTTGTGTGGCCGAGTGGTTAAGACGCAGTGTTGCAAACCTTGTGAGGTCTTCTGTCCTAGGTTCGAGCCCCACCGTCGGAACCATTTTACCACAAGCCAACAGTCAACTCAGCTGTCCATCCTTCCGAGGTCGGTAAATGAGTACCCAGAAGCAACTCTGAGGACATGAACACTGGACACACATTGATAACAGCCGATCTTAAGTTGAAGTGTTTCATCCAGTATAAATATTCATAGTTCTTTTTAGTGAAAGCCTAGTGAAGTCTTGGGGGTAAGTGCAGGAAGGAAAGGAACTGGCCATCCTAAATCATAAAAACACGACTCAAGATGGTAAATCTCTTTCTATAACAATTATTACCAAAATAACACATCAAATATTATATTTTCTGCACCGCCCACATCAGGGAGGACGCAAGTCATCAAATCTCAACTGTAGGTGGTGCTTACATTTGAACAGTATCAACTCAGCACAAACAAAAAGAGTTAAATGGCATTTCCACTGCTGGTATATTGTTCAAATGAAGCCAGGTTTCCATACAACCACACAAACCGGAAGACCATTCGCCAAGCACCACCGACTGACTGCCAGACATATCACAGACAGACATGTCACAGGTAGCCCTCCCCAAATGACAACATTTACCGGAGGGCTGTCAGCTGTGCCAGATCTGCAGAAACCGCAATCAGAAAATTTCAAGGTGCTTGCCAAAGCTCTGATCATGCGACTAAACATTAATCTTTTTACTGCCGTTTTATGTAACTCAATGCAATGTAATGGATTTTTGATGGTATTTTATTACCTTTTATGAAGACTTTCTTCATTGTCATCTGATCTTCCACTAGATATGGATCTTTGCATAATTCTCTTAACACAGATCTAACAAACAATAATCTTAAATCAAACATTGAAAATTCTAAAACATATCACTTCATAGATGTGTAGATGTGTCCGTACTGGTAATGTCACTGAGCAGATAAGACTACAATTCTATTCTCATAGAAGACAGCTCTATTTTGACATAAAAATGGCAATTATTTTACAAGATCTATGGAACTTACTTCTTCTGGACAGTCAAAAAATAAAACTGCCTTGAGATCTACTTTCTCTGACATCAATCTGTTCCAACCTTGAAGATTGTTTTCATTTCTTGGAAACCCGTCTACTAAAAACCTTTGCACTGTGTTTTTCTGCATTGCCTAAGAACAAAATCAAGGTGAATTTTGAGATGATAGGCAACTGAAAAGACCACGTCACAGATACATCCTCTTTAGAGACAACAGATGCTGCAAGGAGATTCTTCAACAATCCACTGTACTGGCTTTGCGTGAACGAATGGGAATTCATCTGTGTCTTGTCTCTCTGGGCATAAGCAGGCTACCCAATCTTACAATCATCTTTGTGAAAACTTTCAAAGCTGTTCAACTGTCAGAGCATATGAACAGAATACAAGAAACAACGGTTGTATGCTTCAACTCCCAAAAGTCAAATTAAAAGTTACCAAGTCTAGCTTTTGGTTGATGGGTCTCATTAGTTACAAAGACTTACCAGTTTAAACTGTCAAACTGATTAAGATTTAAAGAACCTTAAAGACAGCATTTGAACATTTAATTAACCATTTTATTAGTCTTCTATTCAAGTTTGCAATCATTTCAAATTGAAATGATACACATCAATAGCAATGCATATAACATTGAGATGTACATCTTGTATAAAGAATTGGAATATTATCATCAATAACATTCTTGCTGGTAACCCTTTCCATTCATCTTGGCTTAGAACTGAATTAGAAAGAGTGGTGCCGTGGCTTAGTGGTTAAGTATGCGGACTCACAACACAGGGGTTGTCAATTCGACTCCTACATTTGTCGCTTTTAAAATGCCATTGGTGAGGAAGGCAATGGGAAACCACCTCATGAATTCCACTTCCCTAGAAGAAACTCACTAGAACTAGAAGAAAGAGCACTGTCTCTGGTTTCTGCTACGCTCAAAATCGAGTATGCAACGCAGTTTTAGAACTGACATTGGAAATACACTTGACACAAACAAGAACATCTTTATCCCATGCCCCTTGTCGGGGGGGAGGGTGGGCACAGGATCAAAATGAAGAGTAAAATCACGTTATCAAGCATTGAGCTTTTAGGAATCACCAGTTTCAAGGTGTGCGTATGAAACTAGTCCTAAAAAGCTGCTGTTCGATTCAACCCACATGGACGATTCTTGCCTGGCAGTCTTGTTTAACGTGCAGAGAACACGGAGTCAGAGAGACGACGATTAGCGCTGTTGTGCTTGACTAACTGACTGATTGAAATGAAATACATGTTTATATAGGCAAATAGCAAAGAGATAAATTACCAATTTCATCGATTTAGAATAGGAGCGGAAGGTTTGGTTGGTATTGACGCAGGTAGATGAATAGATGAATAGATGATGAGCTGATGGGAATTATGACAGGAAATAACAATCGATTGAATGAATAGAATTGTATTGTTAAGCAAGGTGGTAATGACGGCATAGATAGCGAATATGATGGTAAGGAAGCTGAGTCACTACAAGCTTTCCTCTCCACACAACCTAATCCCATGCCACTTTGGTGTTGAAGTTCCTCATCTTCAAATACTCTATGCACAGCCCCAATGGCTTATTTTCATTCCAGCTTTAGATGTACACAGCTTGAATCAAGTGAATGATATCAACTTTCCTACCTTATCTAGAAGATTGACTGTTATCTCAACAGGAACAATTTTTCCTTCCCTGATGTATGTATCTATGAGCTCTCCATTTTCTGAACCACTTTTTTGCTCTTCTCGTAATAATTCGCCAGCAGAAAGATGAACGAAACCAAATTCCTTAGACAAATAAAAAATGAAGAAAATCAGCTTCGGTTAAATGAAAATTCATACCACCCACAGGCATTCTATTTTTCAGTTTGTTTTGTTGGGAGAGGCCATAGTGGCATATAAATCTCTCTCTCTGTCTCAGGGAAAAAATCAAGTTTATTGATTTTGTATTTGAAAGAGGAGCATGAAGCAATAAGAGATATGTTGAATCACTGGAGGCTTGACAGCACATGTGACGAGGACAGGGGAGTGTTTCCAGCAAAAGTAGGAATCTTAGCAGTAAAATGAGACGATTTCATCGTAGAAATGAAAGAGAGTATCTCTTAAATTGCAAAATATGGTAAGTCAAAATGGTAGAGATTAATGGAAACCTTACAAATCTCCCGGTACTTTGTTTACCGATCCAAGCCATGTAATAAACAAACAGCGAATCGTCGGATTACATATCGGGATAGCAAAATTTGGCTCCAAGTTATCAAATCATTTCTAGCATAAGAACACAATGGGAAACTCTCCACGTTGAAATTGAACCGATTAAAAATACCGATAGGAAAACACAACTTTGAATGACTTTTAAGCACAACGCGATCTTCAGCATGTTGGCCTAGGCTAGTGACGTGTGATGACAAGTTTTGTTCGACTGCAAATTACCTTCACAATCTTCTCGCACTGAGTGCCTTTGCCGGCTCCAGGGCCTCCAAGAACGAATACTACAACTGGTTTTGACATGTCACTGCTAAAAAGTCGACGCAAAGTCAGACCTATTTGCCATGTCAGACTCAGCATGTCGAAGATGGTTTGATTTAGCCGGAGATATTTCCGCGAGTTTTCGCGATATTCTTACATGAAAGAAACTTTGCGAAAGTATGCGAAATCACAGTTGCGAATTCTGATCGCATCTGCCTCTTTCTCAAGTGGAGTTTGTTCAATAATGTCTGCAATTGTATCCCTCTATCAAGTACAACAACTCAAAACACTGCTGAAAATGTCCTGAAATCGTCACGCAGGGAAGCTCAAGTAGACATTAAAGAGTTTAGAAATGTATTTCCCAATCGGATGCATCAAATGCCACAATGCGAGGCTGGATAGCTGCACGGCTCTTTCCTCTGTGAGGCTAAACCGAACGAAAACATTTATAGTGGTCATCTCTGCAGATTGTATTTATCTATGGAGGACTAAGGTGAATTTGAATAGTTTAATTGTCCTATATATTTTGACAAAAAGTTATACCATATTCAAGAGGATCGATTTTCACCGAAGAAGGATAGAAAAATTTGGGTCTCCTGTGAAATAATACTTTTTTGTTACAGCCTCGAGTTCTCCTAGCATTTTACCAAAGAAAGGAGGAAAGTATTAGAATTCAAGGTGAAAATGTACATGCCATGTTCAAACCAGATTCATCATCAATATTCGTTCTGGTGAGTGGTTTTATCTGAGTGCTATAGAATAGTGATGTATCAATCTCATGTCACTAATGTCCAACCAAGAGGTGCAAACCAAGCTGTGCAAAATCAAATGTAAGCTGCGAATATCAATAAGGAGCTTAAATCAAGTTTGTCATTTTCAGTGGTATGCAACAAGAAAGCCTTTCTTCTCAGGTTACCTGCACAGTGCTAGCAATGCGCTGAATGGCACTAAAACAGCTTGTTGTTTGTTCTTCACAATTTTCTTAAACTTCATTTTGATATATCAATTAAAAATACAAATACAAATCTCTCTAATAATAGGTAATTTGTATCTAGATGACCTAATTAAAGGTATTTCTAGTGAAAAAATTAGATAATAAAAGATTGATTATTGAAAAGTTTGACAGTTTGTATAGATTCTTACATGAAGCAATATGTTTGAAAGAGGCCTCAAGGTCATTTTCTTCATATATCAATGACTAAAAATTATTTTCTCAATATTTCATTTGCTTCATATATCAATGACTGAAAATTATTTTCTCAATGCTTCATATATCAATGATCGAATATTATTTTCTCAATGCTTCATATATCTATGATTGAAGATTATTTTCTCAATGCTTCATGTACAATGTTTCAAGATTATTTTCTCCCTAAAGACAAAAAATAATAGCATTCTGCTGTTTGATGTCTTGAGCAAAAATGGAGAATATGTTTACCACCTACACTGTCCAGGGTGAGATTTTATGTGAACATTTAAAAAAAATTTGAACGCATTTATAATTTGACCAGCTTAGTACATTGGGTTATTGAATAACAAAAGGAAGTCTGTTTCTTGTAGACAGTCTTGTTACTTTTTAATGGACTCCACTTGCATTGAATTAAGGTGGTTCAATTACTAGCAAACTCTCTTTCACCGTAAAAGGATGGATAGCTGTGTTGGCTTTGTGGTTGCAAAATCCCTCCGAAGAGAACAGGATTGACTTTTCCTTCACAAAGAATCAACTTCTGGTTCTCAAATAATAGTATAGCAGATTCCCCACTGTACCACTTCTTCCATTGTGGTAATTATTAATGCAGTATCATCCTACCCCATTATAATCCGTTCTCCATTAGTCCATATCATGAGACTGCTAAATTATTTTTCTGAAAATATTTTCTTCTTCCGCCAGTTTGTAGTGCAAATGGCCTGACTGAGATCTTAACAAATGTTTAAGCTTTTCTTCTGACACAGGTCACGGTATGTTGAGCAGTTGGAGCCACATGGTATTCAAGAATGCAGTCTGTTTCTGAGATGCAGAGTTGACCTGGATGCTGACATTACCAGGTAAGGAAGAAAAATTTGTTGCTACCTGTTTCATCCCTAAACTTCATAGCGATTTTATCATGGTATTGTTCAATTCAAGAGCAGCATGTAATATTGCAGGACAAGCAGTGGAAATGATGACCTTTGCAATGATTGCGATCAATTATAACTGCGCTGCATACTGGATTTCAAGCGTAGCAGAAGCCAGAGACAGGGCTCTGAGTTTTTCTAGGGAAGTGGGTTTTATGAGGTGGTTTCCCAGTGCCTTCCTCACCAATGCCATTTTGATTGTGATACACGGAGGAATTAAACTGGCAACCCTTGTATTATGAGTCTGCATGCTTAACCACTAAACCACGGCACAACTCAGTTGTACTACCACAAAAATTCAATGCAATGATAAGGCCTGTTCAACCACTACACCATGGCACCACTGTGATTGATGTTGATAAATGTTGATTTATATTCATCATGATGATTGATAACACAACCAAGAATTATTCAACATTATTAATATTTTGATTGGTGATTTTGATTTATGATTGAGAATTGATAATGAATTAGAATCATGATGAAAAGCATGGGGCTAATTTCAAATATAGTGTATTATCCATTGGGCCATCACGGAATGCCAGGAAAACTTCTTATCATAGCAATATTGATCTTAATGCATATTTATAATTAAGATGATAGTATTGAAAGTGAAGACCAATCCATGTGAGGTATATGAGAAACGAAAAAGTCATTCTCTGATCAAGTGTGAGAAATGGATACATGATACATGATTCAGAATGTTGATAACTTGTGTGATGTAAATTGTTTATGATTCACGGAAATGATGGAAGCGATAGTAATAATGTTCAATTTATATCTAAGGTGACTCCAATGGGATAAATTCATGTGATTGATTGATGTGATTGATTTAAGAGATCGGTTGATGTGATTGGTTGATGTAATTGATTTAAGAGATTGGCTGATGAGATCGGTTGATGTAATTGGTTGACGTTACTGTTATATTCAATTGATTTTAATTATTGCCTGATATGACTGATTTTGTTAATTGAATTGAATGCAATCATTTATCACTTTTTTAGCTGCTCTCCAAGATCTGATGAGATGATTGTTGCCACAAAGGATGGTTGGTTGCACCGTCTCCGTTGGAATGGAACAGTAGACCGCAGCCTTGCTGTCAATATTCGGTGTGTTCGATTTTCTGCTGATTTGGAAACAACTGCAGGTGATAATTCCCTCTCATCATCAGCTTATATTTGTCATCATGCCAGGAGCTTTTTGCTTATGGAGCAGTGTCGAGGTCCTTCCTCTCATATGACCATACGCCTTGATTTCTGTGGTTGGAATTACAGAGAGCTAGCCACTCCCCTCACTCTAAGTAAAAGATTAGCTGGAGGTAGATTCAAACCATTGATCATAGGACCAATGTGCAAGAATCTTACCACTGAGCTATCTTTCCATCCTGCTTTGGAAATACTACAATTATGCCACCCCCCAGCTGACCCCCTAGCCCCTTTCTCTTTGCACAGTCTGTAGCTCATGATTTTGCAATCTTTTGCCAGGGACATCACTTGGTGGAGACACCCTTTTCGTCGAAAAGATAGAGTCCAGTGCATTACTCGGCGGTTTCGCATTCATCTTATCTGACGGAAGGGCAGGCTTTTTAATGTCAACATCTGCCATTGCCAAGCCTGCAGTAAGATATTCACACTATTGATAATTTTGTTGTATCATGATTCCTCGGACGTTTCACCGTGAAGTCTTATAAATTGCTTTACGAGCAGACAGCAGAAAAAATCATTGATTCCGGAAATGCAGTGGGACACAGGAGCACAGAAATTGTTTTGAGGAGGCTTTTGGAGGTTAATGGAAAAGATCGCATGCTGCCAATATTTGGAAAAAAGAAGGAAAAGGCTTTTTTCTGGACCACAAAGCAACGCTTCTCCCAATATTTCAAATATTTCTTTGTTCTCTGTTCATTTGTTTCACTTAATGAATAAGACTTTCACCGTGTGTAAAACTGATTGTCGAAAGAATTTCTAAAGGGACCAGCCGAGCAATTCGCTTTTCGTCCCTTCCCTTCCCGTCTCCCTCCCTCCCTTCCCTTCTCCCTCTCTTAGAAAGGGGCGAGAAAGGAGGCTGTCCTTTTTGAGGAATTTTCTTATCTTTATACTTCGACAGCGAGCGAGTGCAAAATGAAGCTAACTCCATCCGCCATTATTTATGTCAATGCTGAAGCCAGTTTCCTCTCTACATAATGGCTGTAACCCTTCGACTGATTGCGTCGAATTTTTTGACAACAAAATATCTTATCTGTCAGGATTTAGTTGGTGTGTTTGCGAAAGGCGTTCACGATGCAACATGTATTGCCGTCAACCATAAATACCAAATGATCGCGTTTGGATGCGAAAGGTATGTGTGTTGAAGATATAGATGCGAAGTTTTGCGGGCTTTCTGGCTTGTATCTGGAAGTAGATGTCATGAGACCGATTCTTATCCAAGATTGCCTTAATCTATCTTCTTTCATATGACCAGCATTTGATGGCCACTCATATAAAGCTCTTCACATCTAGGTGAAACACTGAGGCACTGCTTGGCGTTTTTCTTGATTTCCATCTTCATGTGGTATTTTCAAACAATTTAAGACCTTAAAATATCATGGAATGCTTCGCCTTTGCCATATTCTCACCAGTAAATCGGCTCTCGGATCCTTTTATTTACAGTGGAAAGGCATTTGCGTATAATTTCGATGATCTGTATGGAGGACTCACACGTTCACACAATTACTCACTTCCACTCAAAGACTATCCAGGTAAATTCGAATTTACATGACTCTTTTACTGATAAATATACATATATATATATATATATATATATATATATATATATATATATATATATATATATATATATATATATATATATATATATATATATATATTTATATATAAATATATAAATATATATCTTTACATGGCGAATTTACATGACTCTTTTACATATAAATATACATATATATATATATATATATATATATATATATATATATATATATATATATATAATACACAAAGGAAATTGACATAAGGCAGGAAGTTAATGTGGCCGCTAGAGGTATTGACATAAACGCAAAAGCACAATCGGAATCATAGATAAGAACGTAACTTGGTCAGTTCCTTGAAGTAGATCGAAATCTGGTTATTAGATAACAATTTGGGAAGAAATGGAAGTGAAAATAATCGAATGCCAGAGAGACGGTGTTATTATTCTTGACCTATAAGGTCATCAATTTTATTTCACGTGTTAGCCAATAACTACCACGACACGTGGGCTATCTGTAACACTTTTTCCTCGCAGTCGGTTCAGGATTTTCCAGCGCAATCTGTTTGGCAATCTTCTTCAGTGTCTGCAGCACGCAAACCTTTCACCAATCCCTCCCTATGCATACGAACTCCGTGACCTGACATGAGATGAATTCGAAAATCAGGGTCACTTGGAGGTGGTCATTTGCAGGGATGTATAACCAATTCATAATGAACATGCAAATAATAGCCGTCACCCTCCCCCCGTCGCACTCCCAACTGCAAGATAGCTCTTATTCCCCAAATTTCTTTTGCTCATTGGATAGGGAAACCCCTTGAAAATAGCTCTGGCTGAAGGCTGCCCCCCCCCTTATTTGGTATTAGTATTGTGAAATTGTGCACAATTTTCTTTTTTCGCAATTTCAGCTCTTAGTTTTGCCCATTACAAAGCCGATATCCGGCGCCAATGCAACCAAGACTTTTCGAATGCAATGGTGAATTTTTAACCTCTCTTCCTCTATCATTCTTTCCAGAGCAAGACAAAAAGGCAGGTACTGTGACGTCATTAGCGTGGACCCCAGATGGTTGTGCCATGGCAATGACGTGGAGCAAAGGAGGAGTCGCTGTGTGGAGCGTCTTCGGGGCACTTCTCACTTGCACGTTGCAGTCAGATTTCTGGTAGGTCAATGCGTTTTGCTGCAGTGATGCCTCAGTCACTGTCACTGCTTTAAGTTGTCAGTGACATTGACGGTCATCATTTTAAGGAAATTCGTTTAAGTAGTAGAAGGCATTGGGAAGCAGGCATTTGTTTGATGTTAACGATGGCTCTTCCATCCGCCAGCTAAGGTACAGTTTTAATCGTGTTCATTTAGCTTGCTGTATCCTTATTTTTTACAGTTCAGAGTCGTGCTGTTCATGTCGGTGGCTATCGTGCTGTCCTGGTGCTTTCCTCCCTTCCTCCTATCGTCCTACCGCATCCATGGCTCCGTTGTGGAGTAATAGCAATAATTAAAATTATGAGACATCTTTTATACAGGGTGGCTCAATCAGTTCGCTATTTGTCGGGATTTGACATCCAGTCGGATCTTACCAAAAGCTTTACAAATTGATTTGTGCGGCTTTCCAGCTTAAGTGCAACGCTTTGGGGGTCAAAAACACAGTACTACCAGATAGCCAGCCCCAGCTATAATATTCACTATACTTGCATGTCTGATGGCTGCCCAATTTAGTCGTAAGCAATACTGAAAGGAATTTTTCATTCGCTTTCTACTTTTTGAAATTGTTTTACGCTGTCTACTTTTAGTTTTAGTCCGAATATTTTACATCAAGAGCCTCTCCATGTGAAATCCATGGTATGCACGCAGTTTTCATTTTAAACAAATCAATTTCCAATGTTTAAAGATGTCTTGATTTCAGATGTCATCTTCTCTTCTAACTGTTGGAAAAGGGTTCAGTCGCATTGCACACACCATTATCCAACATCGCGTTTTCCTTGACGTGCTCATTCGTCCTGCAAGTGTTCGCCATTGCGTAAGAGAAACCGTAACCCTTAGGCCAATGACCTAAACTTTCTTTTTGCTTTCATGCGCTTACATGGTAATAACATAATTATCTATATAGGGTTGCCTTTTCAGCAACAAAAGTGCTGTTGTCAATAAGGGCTCTGTTATATACCATCTTAGAAAAACGTAACTTTAAAACTGAGTACTTAATCACAGTCTTAAAATGCTTAATTGTGCTACGTGTTCTACCCAACACCCAAGAGGCACTGAGAAGCAATGCTTGCTGATCAGTGTCATAGATGAATGAATAAATAAATATATGCGAACATTTATACACGATGTACACGTTTAAAAGTTGAAAAAAACTGCTGTTGTCAATGTGTATCCTATTCCATTCTCACAATGTGATGTCATTTCAAAATCCATGTGATTCATGAATCATAAGGTAGATTTTTGACACTGAGAAGCTATGCTTATCTAGCAGTGTTCTGGTCTATTCTCATAAGGTGACATCATTTCAAGATTCCTATGATTCATTGATCATAAGGTAGATTTTAGGACACTGAGAAGCTATGCTTATCTAGGAGTGTTCCGGTCTATTCTCATAATGTGACATCACTTCAAGATTCCTATGATTCATTGATCATAAGGTAAATTTTAGGACGCTGAGAAGCGATGTTTCCCGAGCAGCGTCCTGGTCCATTCTCGTAATGGGACGTCATTTCAAGATTCCTATGATTCAGGAGTTTAAGGAAGGGTTTATCGAGCAGTGCCCTAGTATGTGTTCGCAATAGTCCGCACATCTTTATTCCTATTTCCGGGAATTTCCGAGAGTTGAGGGTTCATCTCACTTTAAGCGCCATTTCATTCCTATAGATCGGGCAAGTGTTGATTGATAACGGCTTGTTTATTCGTAGGCTTGGGGACCAGAAGGTTATCAGCTGATAATGATCCCAGATGTACCAGAGAATTGCGAAAATCTGGTAGAGGGAGATGTTTTGCAGTTAAACTTTGTGAAGAGTGCCCTGACCGTGAATCCATGCATGGTATGCATCTTGTCAATTGAGCGATGTATTTTGAATTGTTGTGACGTGGCATAATACCATGTAAAGATGTGGTTCATGTGGTGTTTGATGCTTGAGTATGAGACGATGAATGCATCAACTACAATGCAATACAGTACAGCAGCATTAAATGTAATGCAAGGCAATACAATACAATACAATACAGTACAATGCAATACAATGCAATGCAATACAATGCAATGCAATCAAATTCACTACAGCACAACTGCATTCAATACAATTCAACACAATGCAATGCAATACAATAAAATCCAATTCATTTCAAAAATAGTCAATACAATGCGATGCAATATAATGCAATATAATTCCATACAGTGCAACAACATTCAATGCAATGCAATATAATGCAATAGATTACATCAATAGTCAAAGCAATACAATTTAATACAATGTAATACGATGCAATACAGTAAAATAGGATACAGTACAATACAATGCATTACAGCACGATAGAATTCATTGCAACATGATTTAACATGGCGAAATGCAATACCGTGCAACAACAGTCAATACAATACAATACAATACAATACAAGATACAATAAAATACAGTAGATGATAACAATGAAAGTAATAGTTATCATGGAAAAAATGCGATATTGTCCAACAAAAGCAGTGCAACACAACACATTACAAATCAATACAACACAGCCAAATACAAGGCAATAGAAATAAATATCCTGCAATGTAATGCAATTTACAGTACAGTGGAATGCAATGAAGATGATTATGTAGCAATACTTTGCAAAAGGCTCGCCATATCACGCTACCAAATATAAGCCGGTATAAGGTAAACTTTGATGTGATCAATTTCTGATCAATTTTTCACCAGCCAAACCGACAGCACTTGTTTTTGCAAGGCGAGAGTTCAATTTACATCAACTCAGGCGATATGATCCTTCCTAATTCTGAATCGAGCAATGGATCGCTGTTCAGCAACAGACATTGGCAGACTATTCAAGTCACCCAAACATACATCAATGCTAACTGGCCGATCAGGGTATGATGTTTTTGCCGTCATCATAATCTTTGCCTCAGACGGAACGCTCGTCACCACTGGCAACAGTGCCAATTCTCAAAAGGCTTCGCCAACCGATCCGATCTTGCGTATCTTTTGTCCCTTGTATCTTTTACTTACGAATGTATTGTCTGCCATTTTGTTGATCCCATCGCATCACCTAAACCTTCCTCTACCTAATATCCGTAGCAATAATTGTATTGATGTGTAACAAAAGTACAAATGTTGCGCCATGCTTCCTCAGGGGATTGTATATGTGCAAGTGTATCGCATTCAGAACACAAACACCTAGGTCTTCGTTATGCTTGCTGACAAAGTCGCCAGGGCACATTTATTTTTGCTGAAAGTCTGACTCTCGTGAAAAGCATCTTTAGTGGTCGAGGCCTTCATGTTTAAATATCTGTATTGTTATCTTAATATCTTTAATAATTCTTCAATCGCTTCTCAAACAAAAAATCGAGTCATTTCATTCTTTATGTTGAGCTCCCATTTTTGATTCTGATTAACAGTATGCTGCGATTGGATGGAACGGAAGAGACATGGCAGTCGCTGGCAAATTCGGATATGCTGTTTATTCGTTAAGTACCCGAAAGTGGAAGCTATTCGGCAATGAGACGCAGGTATTCCAGCAGCATGCATTGAGTCACTGGTTCTTGCTCTTTAAAGTACAGCATTGTATATGATTCTTTCAGTGTCAGATATGGTGGCAAAGATCTATTTGAGGAGACGATTGATTGATTGACTGATCGCCCGAATGCTTGGTGAATTGACTGATTTAATCAACTGATTAACTGAGTGGTTGATTTTTTGACTGATCGATTGTTTCAATCATTGCTTTACTGACTGATTGGCTGACATGTTGATTGATTGATTGATTGACTGACTGACTGATTGATTGATTGATTGATTGACTGACTGATTGATTGATTGATTGATTGATTGATTGATTGCTTTATTGATGTGCAACTGATGAGATAATTGAAATGTATCTGGCTCTTTGTGAAATCTCCACCACAAGTGAAACTACTTAAGAGTTTGGTACGACCAAATCCCGTTAAATTACTCCCGTTGCCGTTAGCATTAAAACAGAGAAGTTATTTTTGCTAAGGTGAAGTGCCACACCTATCATGAGCTTCACGAAAATTTATCACAAGGTTCAGATTACCCAAACTGTGCTACTCATATGCCGAGTTGGCGAGGACTGGTATCGAACACGGAACCTTGAGATTCCTAGTCGAACCCTGGAAATGACTTTTCGTTTAGATATCATGGTATGCTGGTCATAGATACCACTTGTTTTAATCTAAAAGCGATCCACGTGGAAGAAAGGAATTTTCTCCACAAAAGTGGCTCTAAGCGAGTGTTCGGGAAATGTTTTGGCATCCGAAGATAAAATATTTGAAGCAGAGGTAAGCCGTTGCTGCCTGTATAAGGGTATATGAAACAGGATGCATTTATATATATTTGTATTTATACAATTGACTAACCTTTGATTTGCTTTTATTCCCAGGAAAAGAACGTCACATGCCGTGGTGGATTAGCTCTCTGGGATAATTATTTGATTGTCGGTTGTTACAACATTGAGACTGAGACTGATGAGGTGTGACGACGTCATATGTTCAATATACTTCTTTTATTTCATAATTTTACTTTTGCATCCCTATCGACCGATAATTTCTGTTGTTTGCAATATCTTCTCGTCGTTCATTGATTAATTGATTGGCCAATTGATCGTTTGATTCTTTTGCTATTCGATTTTGCGGCTATTTCTTGGAGCGTGTGCGATCATTTGATCGCTGAATGATCGGATGCGTGTTTTTGATCAGTTGACTGATTGATTCATTGATGCTCATTGATTCTCATCCGGTTTCCTACCATCATTCCACTTTGCTTTCGGTCAAAGAATTCAGTCAAGCTAGAATTCTGGTGCACTTTCAAGGTGCAACAATAGCTCGGTCAAAGCAACCAAACAGCCAAGACAACCACATACATACTGCTTATAGCCACGGCATGAGTATGAAACTTCGGGTTGACCATTTAAGCGAACTTTTGTTTCGCATCCAAAATCATGTTCATATTTTCTCGATCTTTATCGTTGCACCATCGTTCCTAAAGTTCCCCCTTTCTTCAGGTGAGAATTCATAGCCGCAAGTCGAACCTTGACGCGTACACAGCTGAGACGATCAAATTTGATTCGCCAATTTTTCTTATCAACACTTTTCACGACATTCTGTTGGTTTACACAGCTGGTTGCCAGGTGTCTTTCTACCAGCTCTTATTGGACGATCTGACATCACGTGAGTTTGACTACGCAATTTAAGTCTCCCTTTGGTTAAAAAGTGAAGTTGCCTCCCATTTTCGAAACGAGCGCCGTGAAGCACCTTGTTAGAAAAGTACCTTGTTAGAAAAGTAGTTTTTTTTGCCAATGACAATAGGTCATTGGCAAAATAAGAAGATAAAGCCAGTCAATGGACAAGAACCGATAGCCTAAAGCCCCCTCCCCCCCCCCAACTATTTTGCTCTACTATTGTGAAGTTGCCTCCCATTTTCGAAACGAGCGCCGTGAAGCACCTTGTTAGAAAAGTACCATACCGAGCCACGGCATTTTAAGGTAGGGCAGCTAGTTTCCGTCCTCATTCCGCCCTAGCCACACATTTAAGCCAGGTGCTCATGTACTGCTGGTTGGGCGGATAGGGATCGGAAAGACACTTGATTGGCAGTGCCTTGAATCTTTATTAAAGTTGCTATGGGGTGTAATAACTGGCATAGAGCTAAAAGATTACTGGGGGGGGCTACGAATGGGTGAAGTAGCTATGTGCCAAATAAAATCGAAAGGAATCGAAGAAAAATTATCACCTCAACGTGTGTTCCTTTAACGACAATAGGTCATTGGCAAAATAAGAAGATAAAGCCAGTCAATGGACAAGAACCGATAGCCTAAAGCCCCCCCCCCCCCAACTATTTTGCAAAAATATTGCGAAGAAGGCTGAGTCCCCCAGACCCCTCCTCTATAGCCCTGGGTGTGACTCAGTTTTCTGCAACGAAATTTGAGCAAATACTAATAGCAGACGGTCCTTGAAATTGAAACCAAGGATATTATTGCTATAAATACTTTTATTACTTTCAGCTGCCACTGTCCGGCCTTTATTGGTGTCCGAAGTCTCGTTGATAGACCACGTGCAGCATCCATTGTTTGTGACATCACTGAGTCTTACTGCATTGAAGAACGAACAGTGTGAGTACTAGTTGTGTTTGATCTGCTAAAAAATTTGCATCGGAATTTTCTTGTAGAAATGTTAAGGAGATGGACAACGTAAAAGTTAGGAGTGGCGATGTTTACAAAGTTTATGCAGGATTTCACGGAGTCAAAGCAAGAACTAAACTTGTATAAGAAGTCAGACTCATCTGCTCTCCGTAGCCTTTGGTCCATTTAGTAGTTCAAAGAGAATTGATGTCTAGGCTTTGATACCCGACGGTCGGCTTGATGAATAGTAGCGAGAATACGGTTGTTTTTATTCACTTGATTTGACATGATTTTCTTGACCTAATAGCATGACAAAATCATTTTGAATATGATTCGTGCTAATTTCAGCGACCTTAAAGTCAGTCGAGGGCCACGAAGCTAACTCTTTGATTATGAATGTTGCTGGCAAAATTCTCATGCTCCAAAAAGACAGACCAGCTGAAGAGAGAGCCGGCAAAAAGGTTTGTGTGAATCTTGATTTCTTAGTTAATCTTTATTTCTTAATAAATCCTTATTTCAATCATTTTTGTCTGAGTTATAACAAATGGAAATTTGAGTCCCGTACGAGAGAAGAGAACGACCGTGACTCGAGTCCGTTACATTAGCATGGTAAATATGTGATCTAACTGAATATTCAGAGACTGTTGCTTACATAGTGTCAGGAAAAGGAAAATGAAACACAATACAAACATGTAAAGTTGAATTGGGTACGCGAAACAAGCGTCTGGGAACACGTTGTTGGAGAGGTATCATCCCGAGCCACGGCGTTGTGAGTTAGGATGACCAATTCCTTGCCTCTCCGCACTTGAATACCAGCTGTGCGCCAGGTACCCATTTGCTGCTGGGGTCAACAGAAATAGGGCCAGAAGAAACGGGAACGAGTCTGCCTCATACCCAGGACCCTCAGCACAGTAGGACATGCGATCCAACCGCAATGCCAACTGCCACTCTTCTATTGAATCTCAGTCTGATGTAATTCAAGGTGCAAGCTGATAAATACTTTGTCCTAGTTTAGGTTTCTTGTTTTAAACTATATCTTTCTTATAGTATTCAATCAAAATTTTGTAGAATATTTGGCCTTAATTAGCTACTGTAGCTATGATTTCTTTAGCTAAATTTAAGTGAAAGTGTTAGTATTGATATAGCTCTAAAATTGACATTAATATTCATCCTAGAGCAAACATCAATTAAAACATGTTATGTTTAGATCAGAGGGAGCGCAAGCTTTTCTCGTAATACCTGTAGTACAACTACAGCAAGTAGCTGATTGCTTCTTTGGAAGCGTTCCTTCTCGCTCTGTTTGATATTCTCATTCCACATTGCTTCGTCGAGTCATTCAATCAAGCTAGAATTTCGACTATGGTGCAGCTGTAACAGTCTGATTATGTCGACCAAAATGCAGCTTAAATCTGTATTCAAGTCTAGTTTCCTGCTTTGCAGCCATCCTTTTCTCTTCCTCCAACAGGTTCAGTTCCTAGCTCCCGTCGTGCTTGCGTCGTGCGTTGAGAATGTCTGGTACATGGTTGATACTCATTCGAACAAAAAACACCTTTCTGAGTCGCTTTGGCTGGCATGCGGGGCTCATGGGATGAAGGCTAGTTATATTTGAGTTTTATTCCTTTATGATTATTCGATGGCCTTCAGTTAAGAGATGTCTGAGTTATACGAACTGCGTTGCACCCACTTCTTTCAATGTTTTTTGACGTAGAGTCTAACAAGCTCGCTTAATCCCATGGTGGTCACCAGTTTGATCTCCGTAGCCATTTATGCACTTTTTTCTTCTTTTTTTCTTCTTTTTTTCTTCTTTTTTTCTTCTTCAAATTTTTGATAATCAATAGCGTAGCTCATTTATTCAAATCAACGCTCAATCCTTTCTTATTTTCTTAATCCTTTAGGCATGGCTTCCGCTGTTTCCAATCAAAGAAGGTGGAAGACCGCTTGGATTCTTGTCAAAACGAATAATGTTGCACTTTGACTTGCATGTTTATCCTCTTTGTGAGTACCAAATGCGAAATTCTTCTTTCTTTGTTGCAAGCAAACTGTACTGTACTCAAGAAGAAATTACTTTCATCTGACATCCATCAGTGTAAATTTCATTAAAATGATTGTCCCAGAATATTATCAAATCCCAGGTGGAAATTTCAGCTGGCGTAATGACTTTAAACCAGCTCTCTGATATTTTATACCATGTCTCTGTTCACCTTACTGCCAATTCTGCTTTCGATTCATCAAACGTTCTGTTTTTCCTTTCAGTTCTGTTCTCTCTAGATTTATCCTTTGGCTTTCCATTACTACGTACTATCTTACTTTTCAATCCAATGCAATTTATTGTAATTCGAGATTTGTGGATCGAACAGAAGTAATAAAGATCCAGCTGTAGGCCTTGGGCTACTTGATTTATTTACGTAATCATCAAGGGACCGTTGCACACTTCATGATGCATGGGCCATCCATTTTACACTGTCTATTGCTAATCTCCACCAGTTAATGATAGCCGTTGAACTTAATTTTCTAATCTGATCTTTCTAATTGTTTCAAATTTCAAATCATCTCATTTTGTTTGCTATTTTATATGTTGTCTTACTTTATTATATGTTGTCATACTTCATTATACATTGTCTTATTTCATTATATGTTGTCTTACTTCTATGTGTATTGTCTTACTTCATCATATGTTATCATACTTCATCATATATTGTCTTACTTCATTATAAGTTTTCTTACTTCATTATATGTTGTCATACTTCATTATACATTCTCTTATTTCATTATATGTTGTCTTACTTCTATGTGTATTGTCTTACTTCATCATATATTGTCTTACTTCATTGTAAGTTTTCTTACTTCATTATATGTTGTCATTTTTGCAGCTGTCTTGTTTGAAGATGCTGTTATTCTTGGCATCGGAACAGAGAGCATGCCTCATGTCTTCTCTCCCAGTTCTTCCAATAAGCCCTCCCATTTATTTTCGTACTACAATCTAGAAAGAACGGTTAGTTCACCTTTTTCATTTCTGCTGATTTCATCTTCTCTGTCACTTTCAATAAATTATTCTTCAATGTGGTCATTATCGTTGCTGTAAAGATGGAAATCCCTTTGAACAATCCAAGCAAGAGTAATAACCTCTCTCCTCTTAGCAGATATCTCTCTCCTCTTAGACTTTCGCTTTCTTCTTTCTTCCTCTGTTGGGTCTTGGTATAGGCCACCATGGCCTTTCCTCAACATGACTCACTAAAAAACGTTGGGATTGAGTAATTATTTGTCCGGCTTAATGAGTGAATTTTCATAGATGAACGGATCAACTCCCTAGAAACTTTGGCAATGATATTTGAATTTCAAGAGATGGTGTGTATCCTTAGGCCCTGTTCACATTGCTCCGTATTCCATTAAAAGCGGATGAAAATATCCGTTTTCCCCTTGCTTTACACTGCTCCGCTTTGAAAACGGACACTTTTGAAAACGCACTTCAGAAACGTAAACTTTCGAAAATGCAGTGTGAACACCGAAAACGGGTGCTTTTGAAAATGCTTATGACAACAAAATTTCCGAAAGATGCTCAGAGCTCCTTGCTGCCTTCCGTTTTGGTGGAATTTTCTGCCTTGTTTGTTTGAAGAGTTGAAGCACGATTGAAACAAATATAGTTGACGCGAAAATTCCCAAGTTCAAAGAGAGAGAGAGTTTTTTCTTTCCCCCTTCTTTCTATACACGCTTTCTCCCTAGGTTTCCTTTTGAAAACCAAGGCTTAGTCAAGGCTTAGTATTCACTTTGCTTCTTCGTTCTACGTAATGTTTGACATGATTAATTTCACTTCTGGATGTGGTTGACAATGGCTCTAGCCAGAGCCGAAACGTACCGTCTTAATGTAATGGAATGTAATGTAATGGAATTACATACCCTTTAGTCAGGCGATTAACTACTTCAATAAACATGAGTTCTTTAAATAACATATTACATATGTCGCAATTTGAGAGAGTATAACAATTATCAAACTAAAAGCAGAACAGTAATGTGGGAATAAGTTGATGTCAGAAGGGTACATACCGCTGATCTTCGTAGTAGAAAGAATTGGCAGAAATCGAGTTGGTAAGCAGTGTATTCGACCATAGATGTGAAGCGATCGAGTCGGACAGTTTACTCAATACGTATTCAATCACTGGTGTATCCATTTCCAGGGTCTTAATGTGCTTTTAACGCTGGGCTTGTTGCTCTCATGTACTAAAACTTTTCGCTTGAAAGGAACTGTCGCTCAGTCTGGCATAAATACTTAAGATTATTGGAAATCTTATAACATGTAGGCATTTTCTAGGAACTTACTGTAACGAGGTATCTTGGTTAAGATTTTCACTTGTTTTTCAATTAGTGAATTTTAGTAGACTTCAGTGAACTATTTCAAAATATCTTGCATCAATATTTGCAAAACCGCATACATGAGTTTTATGCCCTCTTACCCTGTATTCGTGAGATTTTTCTCAGCCATCATTGCTCACATGCTCCTATTCTTTCAGACTCAAGTCTATCTTCCGCAGATCTTGAGGCAGTTACTTCGCAGAAAGTAAGAATACGTATCACATACACTGGCATTTTTTATGTTATTGATGGCAGATATTAGTGAAGCATTGTTTTTTCAAGAACAAACGAAACTGATTCACTATTATTAATGTATTCAAAGATAGTTGAAATATCGTTCATACTGCTTTTGTACACCCAAACAGTAGTATTATTCCAAAAAAGGTAAATGCAAGTTAAACGGCCAAGAGGATGGGCAATGCTGAGGTTCAATTACATATGTAACAGGAAGGCATGTAGCATCAACCACAGCACGTGGAGAGAGACTGCTTCATACAGAAGAGAGTGGGGGTGCTGATCTCCCCAAATGGGGGCCACCTTCGAGCGTTGTTGGCTCAACTCGCTGGCTGGAAAACATAATTTTTGACTGTGCCGCTCCGTCTTCTTTCCCTATCCACCGTCCATAATCTCTCGTAGATCAGAGCCGCCATCGTCACCATCATCATCATCATCATCACCATCATCACCATCATCATCATAATCATCACCATCATCACCATCATCATCATCACCATCTTCATCATCATCATCATCATCATCATCATCATGATCACCATCATCATCATCACCATCTGCATCATCATCATCATCATCATCATCATCATCATCACCATCATCATCATCATCATAATCATCATCATCATCATCATCATCATCATCATAATCATCATCATAATCACCATCATCATCATCACCATCTGCATCATCATCATCACCATCATCATCATCATCATCATCATCATCATAATCATCATCACCATCATCATAATCACCATCATCATCATCATCATCATCATCATCATCATCATCATCATAATCATCATCACCATCATCATCATCACCATCATCATCATCATCATCATCATCATCATCATAATCATCATCATCATCACCATCATCATTATCACCATCTTCATCATCATAATCATCATCACCATCATCATAATCACCATCATCATCATAATCATAATCATCACTAATCAAAATTAGGCCACGTTGACCGTCTATATTTCCTCTAAAATTTGTTCCTTTTCTAGCTTGGGTGTACATGCACTAGAAATCGCAAGGACCTGTACTAATCTGCCTTACTTCACTCACGTGCTAGAGTTGATGCTTCACGAGGTACTTGAAAAAGAGGCAACAGCCTCAGTTCCAATTCCAGGTAAGAGACTAGAGCACTTTTTTTATTTTATGGTTTCAACTGCTTCACATCTAATCAGTATTTAAGGAGCCTTTCCTCTATGATTTTTATCTGGCATTTTGAATGCAGATTTTTGGACACTGAGGAGCTTTTTGTTTATCGGGCAATGTACAGGTCCTCCCTCTCAATGTGACCACACCTCGTGATTCCTACGCCTAGAATTACAGAGAGCTAGCGACTCTCCTCACTCTAAATGAAAGTTAAGCTCCAGGTGGATATGAACCACTGACCATCAGATGAATGGAAACCACCTTACCACTGAACTTCCCTGACCTAACGAGATTCATTTCAGATCCACTGCTTCCAAGAATCGTCGCGTTTATTCAAGAATTCCCACAGTACCTTGAGACTGTTTGTCACTGCGCCAGGAAGACGGAGGTCGCTTTATGGCGACATCTTTTCTCTGTGGTTGGAAATCCAATTGATCTTTTCAAGGTAAAACCTCATTGCCACATTTTCATTATTTATAAATGCAGCATTTCGAGGCTAATACGGCTGTTGAGTTGCGTCTTAGCATTGTGGCTTAAACTTGCTACAGCGTTAACGACACTATCAATGAAGAATGTAACGGAAAAGCACGTTCAATACTCCACACTCGTGGAAAAAATCTCGAAACTCCTTCTCATGTATAGTTGGTTTAAGAAGTCCACTTCCCATGTAGAAAAACTGGCAATGCTGTCTCATGTTTCTGCTTCACTCGAAGTCAAGTATGTTGTGCACTTTGCTGCAATCATAAAATCTACTGCCAATCATACAATCTTGTAATCTCCAAAAAGAATAAAGAAATTTGAAAGGCCTTTTTTTGCAACTGCAGATTTTCCAAAATATATTTTGCAGATTTAGGATATATGTAGTTGATTTTAAAGATTTTGTTTATTATTTCATTTTAGATTGGCAAATAGTTGATAAAGTGAATGATTGTCAATAATTGGCTTTAATTAACTTCAGCTAGCTGTCTTTTCTTTTTGCCAATTATAAATGAGTAATTCACTACTATTGTCATCATTATGATTTTGCATGATGAGAGAGTGGTGACAGAGTTAGTTTCTCTGTTACGGAAATCGCTGCGAGAAGGCCTCCATCATGATCCCCGATGACCTGCAAATTATGCAGCATCTGCTTCTCTGTGAAAAACCAAACCAGACCTGCACCACAGCAGACATCCACGTGAGAAACTCAACTGCTATAGAAACGGCACTGTACTTGGCCGATACAATATGAAAGCACACCTTAGCATGCAAGAGAGGCACGAACATGTATTATGATTTCTTTGCAAAGAATCGCCTTCCCTCGTAGAAGCTCAAAGCTTTGCCTTTGACTTCTGTTTCGCTTTGAATCGAGTATGCTGTGCAGTTTTTTCCATGTCAATTCGTAGTTTTACCATACTAGCACAATAAACAGCATCAAATGGATAGCCTTCCCATCACTGCATTTGTGCAGACCATACTCAAAAAGAAGGAAATTTGCACACAAAATGAAAAGCCGACCTTGATTCATCACAATACAGGTATCTTGATTTTAATGCCGACGAAAGTGTCGGGAAAACCTGCTTTCTTTTTTAAGTAACGGACGTAAACATGAGGTTTTATGCGGATTCTCTTTGCACGCGGAAAATTGTTAACAACTGCCACCAGGGAAGAATTAATTGCACTCTTTACGCAAGCGCAGTACTTGTTGTACCTTTTCCAGGATTTTTCCAGGACTAAAATTGGTTTTGGTCTCAAAAGAGTAGTTTTTCCTCTGATTTTTGGTCAAAGTTTAACTTAGCGAACGTCTCTTTGCAGGAATGCTGTGAATCGGACAAGCTTGAAACAGCTGCTTCCTATCTTATCATAATTCAAAATTTGGAGCATCACTCCGTCAGTCGTCAGGTAGTCTTTCCATAATATCAATGCGAGAGCCACCATTCAAGGCAAACATCAATTGGTTTTCGATAAAGCTTCTTTTACATCAGCACGAAGGAAGAGCATGTCCTTCCTTCTAGGAACCCGAGAACATCTTCGGTCATAGGCCGATAACAACTCCATCTGTGAAACTACTAATGACATGTTATCCTTACCTATTTTTCAAACGCCTGAATGATGCCGAGAAATGGGTGGCACTCGAATTTTCGCTTTGGAAACTGGGATTTGTAGGTCACATTCGCGAGCTGATGGGTTGGATAGAAATCTACTAACGTGGATGGTGTATAGCCCTAGACATCGAGGAAGGCCAAAAGGAGGCATTAGGATGATGTCATCTCGCTTTGTGGCGGACTCTTCAAATGCTATTCGGCTGGCAAGCAAGAGCAGTGAATGGCGGCGTGATTCCACCAAATGAGGAACCAAGGCAGGCCGTTAGCGACCCAACCCTTGTTGTTGATGATGAGAATTTCCGTAGAATTCTCAGGTCTATCTTTGGCATTCACTTGCTTTCAAACTGTATGGCTTGAAGGCTAAAGAGACAGAGACGAATGCTGCAATTAGTGAAAAATTGATTGTATTTGAAAGGTCAATAAACGACTGGATGCTTAAGTTCACTATGACTAATGCTAGAAAAAACACATATCTTAAGATTGTCAGGCTGATTTCTTTGTTTCGAAATGAGTGTTCCCTTTGATTGTCAAACGGAACCGTTTTTTCTTATGAAGGGAGATTTCTCCAGCGTTTTGGTGTGAAATTGCCTAATATGCGCCTAAGTACGTACCGTAGCATCAATGCTCCTAATACCTCATGTATGATGCTTATTTTCAGCATGCAACACTCTTGTTAGAAGCTGCCTTTGATAATGACAAATGGGAGGTAGGCGTTTTTCACTGTTTTTGTATCTTTTACTTGGTATCCATGGATGCGTTCTTGGATACTAAGGCTATGCTTATCGAAGTCTCATAATGTGACAGCATTTCAAGATTCTTGTGATTCATGAATCATAAGGTAGATTTTAGGATACTAAGGCTTTGCTTATCGAACAGTTTACTGGTCCCTCCTCATAATGTGACAGCATTTCAAGATTCTTGTGATTCATGAATCATAAGGTAGATTTTAGGATACTGAGATGCTATGCTTATCGAACAGTTTACTGGTCCCTCCTCATAATGTAATGTACATCCTTGTTGAATTGCCCTGTAAAGCCTAGCATAGTTTGCAAAAAGAATACGAAACTTTTTACGTATTCAGTTCTCCAACTCGGAAAACGCTTTTTACATACCTTTTTCAATCGCCAACAATCAATTCTGAAAAATCCGCATGTCTTCTTTGTTTTGTAGCTTGCCAAAGATTTAGTCAGATTCCTGACAGCTATTGGTAAGTAGCAGTGCACTGCATACTCGTTTTCAAGCTTAGCAGAAATCAGAGGCAGAACCCCGGTGTATTTTCTATGGTAGGCCTATTCTATTTTTTTCGAGTTGATTCATAGTGCAAGAAAGTCGTTGAAATTTCGGCGTCGTCGGAAGTCGTCAAAAGTAGCTCTCATACCTTAGATTGCAGGCATCAATTCTGTCCTAAAAATTGAACTATAGCAGAAACCTCTTGCCTTCTTCTTGCTTTCCTGAATCTTACAACCTGCCATCTTTCAAATCTAAGATCAATAAACTTGATCTGATCCCTCTCCCTTCTCTTAGCCTTTCGCTTCCTTCTATCTGCTTTTGTTGGGGCTTTGTTATAGGCCACCATGGCCTTTCCTCAACACAACTCGCTAGAAAAAACAACAAGAAAGCATTCGCTACTAAGACTTCATAAAGCGATAGAAATTAAAACCACCACATTGTCCTGATATCTTATCAGAAAAACGGAATATCCTATAATTTTTGATAAAAATATCCTTCTTATACAAGAATATCCAGATTCCAAATTATTTAAACAGCGATTCTTTTTCAAGCCTTTATCTCAAAGTTTCGGAATTCTTTATGAAGGTTTTCTCGCTTTCTTTTCCACGTTCCTTTATCCCACGTTTTTTGTCCAAAACTTTGCAAAGCAGTTCTAATCTTTTCTTAATATTTTTTTTCAGGTAAAGGGGACCCAGATTCCCCACCACGGACCCCATATCACAAATCCTTTCACCCTCCAATTATGACTGAGACTGATGGTAATGAGGGCGAAGTGACCCCCGTCTTGGTTCCTGTGCATAAGCCTCCGTCCCGTACAAACAGCGTGACATCGAGTCAAGCTATTAAAATTGCCAGTACAGGGTATGTAGCGCTGCACGCACCATGATTTTGAATTTAGATAAGTTTATCAGCCTCTCGTATCATACCCCCCCCTGAGAGCCAATGAAATATTACAGTTTTTGTGTGAATCTGCGTTTGAACCAGGAGGGTCAATGTTGAAGGATTTTTTCGTGTCTTCTTCTTTGTATTCAGCCGTGTTCGGCTATGAGGGGTGGCGATGCCTCATGTAGGGGATTATCAGCCTTGAGCGGACAATGCAGAAACCTCCACGTTGGTGCCTCTGGATGTCGACCGCCAAAAGTGATCTCGACTCGCTTTTGTCGACTCGTAACCGATTCTGCAACCACTTTCCCTCAAAGCACATTTGAAGGAAAGACTCGATGAAGAAGAGATCGAACGCCTAATGCAGAAACCACGTTGGTGTCCCTGGATATCGACCGCCAAAAGTGATCTCGACTCGCTTTTGTCGACTCGTAACCGATTCTGCAACCACTTTCCCTCAAAGCACATTTGAAGGAAAGACTCGATGAAGAAGACATCGAACGCCTAATGCAGAAACCACGTTGGTGTCCCTGGATATCGACCGCCAAAAGTGATCTCGACTCGCTTTTGTCGACTCGTAACCGATTCTGCAACCACTTTCCCTCAAAGCACATTTGAGGGAAAGACTCGATGAAGAAGAGATGAAGAGCCTTGAGCGCCCCTTGAATTGAAATTTGAGCTTAATTTTCATCGATGAAACTTGGAATATCTGAATTAGGGATGAAATTTCTTCTCTTGTTGTGGTAGCGACTCTAACTTGGCATTTCAGACATTTTTTCATTCTGAGTACAATTTTGTTCGATTCATAGAGTTCCAAGCCCCAAAGAAAAGCCAAAGCGACCAACAACGTTAAAGAGGGATTCCTCCTTCACAGCTTTATCGGATTATTCAGCAAGCTCCAGGTAAGCCCGTGCGATTTTAGAACTGATGTTGTGAATACCGGTACCGCAAGCCTGTGTTTCTGTGTAACAGATTGTAGTTTGAATTGATTGCGTTTCGTATCGTTTCAGGCCGGTTACAGTGGAGTCGTGCGAACAAGTAAGTATTTACCGATATTTGTAGGATACACATGCATGAAAGCTAACCAAGCTCGAACCTCATCAAAGTTGCAGTGGTAAGGAACCCACAGCAATACCACGATTCTTTATGAGGCAAATAAATGGCATGAAGCGAAGCAAAGGATCTTGCCCTATTTCCTGTTTTCTATTTTCTAGAACGTGCAACTTATGAAACCTCTTGCCTTCTTCTTGCTTTCCTGAATCTTACAACTTGCCATGTTTCAAATCTAAGATCAATAAACTTGATCTTATCTCTCTATCCTCTTAGCCATTTGCTTTCTTCTTTCTTTCCTTTGTTGGGACTTTGTATAGACCACCATGGCCTTCCTCAACATAACTCACTAAAAAAGTTTCCTATTCTAACCTGACCCCAATCTCAATCCTAACCCCAGCCTTTTCATTAATCATATCATCAGCGGTGCTCGTTACCCTTCCGCCACCCTACCCTTACACGTAAAAAGTTTGTTTGCTTTGGTAGACTTCTACATCAAGGATGCAACTGCTTTGCGACTTACTCAGCGTTGATTTTCTGTAACACAGCAAATAGTGAGAGGAACTTTTATGAGTTTAAGAGAACATTTGCGGGAGTATGAGTTAAGCGAAGAGATGAGATGGGACGATCCTTTGAAAAGGAACAATCAAAGCAGGGTTTTGCAAAATTAGGAGAGGTGTGAGATTTCAGAGCAAGAGAGGCCATATGCTCATTCGAATAAATGAAGAAGAGAAAGAAGTCAAAGCAGCAAAAGATTTGACAGACAGCTACCGTTTCTCAGACCATTTTCTCAGTCCTTTCTTTTACGCTTATCCCAACTTCCCATTGACCATATGCTTGGTCAAATCCCCAACAGTCATTTCCTCACTTCCAGGATTTTGGTCCATTGGCATTCTTGAATTATATTTACTACGTTCGTCCGTGAGACGTAACCCTTATCATGCTTCTTATTTCTTGCGACCAGCTTCAAAACCTCTTAGGGCATTTACTGATAGCACCCCTTGCATTACTAACATGGTCTATCCTTTAAATATATATATATATGTATATATTTATATATATATATATATTTATATACAAATATATACATATATATATATATATATATATATATATATATATATTTATATATATATATATCATATTAATATATGCCTTCGCACGAAACTCAGAGTAGCAGAGAATCGGTCTTTTCCTTTTCTGCATCTCTGCTATCAACGCTCTGTACTTTGTACATAGAGCACCATATGGTGGTGAAGACAGCACCCTCTATGTGATATATATATATATATATATATATATATATATATATATATATATATATATATATATATATATATATATATATATATATATATATATATATCACATAGAGGGTGCTGTCTTCACCACCATATGGTGCTCTATGTACAAAGTACAGAGCGTCGATAGCAGACATATATATATATATACATATATATACATATATACACATATATATACATATATATATATCGTTAATGGACATTGAGAAGCTTTTTGCTTATCGAGCAGTGTCCAGGTCCCTCCTCTCGATGTGACCACACCTCGTGATTCCTACGTCCGGAATTACAGAGAGCTGGCGACCCTCCTCATTCCAAGTGAAAGTCGTACTGAGGATGAATTAAATCAACTGCCCGTCGGGTCAATGAGCAAGAATCGTACCACGGAGCATCACCTTTTAGAGCCTCATGCTACACTCGCCCAGTTTGCTATGGAGCAGGGTATGTCACAACTTTTACCCTGGCAAAGATTCTCTTTTCATGGTACAAGTTGAACAGAGATCAACTTTCGTTTGTCGAGTTGCAAATCAATGGACTGAATCACCGTGAGAGCTCTCACCCGAATTAGCAAGACGAAAGAGCTCCTCAGCGCCTGACGTCTCTTGCTCGCGTCATCTATGGGTATCTGAAACGAATCACCGCGTCCTGAAGAGAGATACCAGCGTAGAGAATAATCTAAAAACATCGAGCCTCTTGGGTATCTTCATAATATCCTGTGTTTGGGAAATAGACTTCCTTGAAACAATAGGGATGTCTTGTTTTCCCCTAGAAATACGAACGCCGTCAAGATAGCTGCAAAATATTGTTGGATTTTGCAGACCCGAAATTTGCAAAATGTTCACTATATCATCATCATAATCATCATCAGCATCATCATCATCATCATCATCATCACCATCATCATCATCATTACCATTATCATTATCACCATCATTGTCATCAATATCACCATCATCATTGTCATCAATATCACCATCATCATTATCATCATCGCCATCATCATCACCAGTATCATCATCATCATCGCCATCATCATCATCACTATCATTACCATCATCATTATAATAATAATCATCATCATCATCATTATAATTGTCGCCATTATTATGATCAATATTGCCAACGTCATCATCATCATCACTATCCTCATCAACATCATGATCGTAATCATCATGGTCGCTATCCTCATCGTCATCATCATCATCATTACTATCATCATTGTCATCATCATCATCATCACCATCATCATTACCATTATCGTCATCATCATCACCATAATCAATGACAACTTTTCCGAGATATCACTATATTTGATTTGACGCCTTACTGGAAGATATTGATTCAGTGATAGGCGTAAACCTATTGGAACCCTTTGCTTAAAGATACAGGAATCAATGGCATGTTTACCGGATACCAGATTACCAGATTATCAACCAAAAAACATAGAGAAATGAATGTCTACCTTACTTTCTAATCTGGGAAATTTCTGTAAATGGCGATTACGAATTCGATTCAAATTGAGAAATAGGATAAGATTGTAACCTTGTTTTGCATTTCTCTACGATTTCGTTTGCTTTGTTTGAAAACCTTCAAAGATCAGGCTATAATCTGTTTTCTTCCGAATTGCCAGCACTTCCGTCGAAATGTTAGAGAGAAAATTGTTTCAGAAAAGAAGTATCAAAACATTTATTTCCCGTTTTCAATGGCTGCTCGTTTCCCAGGGAACTATTTTGATTTTGTTTTTATTATGTGAAAGGTAGATAGAAATGTACCAATATCCGTTGCCAGTTTGGGAGAAGAAGACCCAGTCCCATTCTGAACTGATGTTAGCTTTCTACACACGAGATTTCCTAGGTTTATTTCCTACGTAAGACTATGAGTGGATTCTTGGCCTTCTTTTAAGGACAACGTGGTTTGTTTTGTAGATATCAATCAAGTCCATTCAGAAACTGTCCTCGTTTCTCTCATACACTAACCTTCGAAGCATGTCTTCCTTCTCGTTAATGAGTTTGAAGAGTTGGAGGGACGACGAAAGATGTATCGCAACTGGTTCGCACCATTTTCGTAACTTGCCTCGTGTCTTTACGTTAAACTTGTGCGGCAAATCTTTGCGTCAATTCCTTGCGTCGAACTCTTGCATTGCATTCTTACGTGTGATGCTTGCGCGGAATCCTTGAATCGAGTTTTTTAACTGCATTCTTTGGTTCGAATCCTTATGCCCAATCCCTGCATCGGTTTTTGCTTCGAAGTATGGCACCGCATCCTTCCTTTCACTCGTTGCGTTGCATCCTTGCGCTGTATCCATACGTTGAGTCCTTGCATGGAATTATTGCGTCTAATAACTTGATCAATTGACTGAACGCCTAATACTTCCACTAAAGCACTGCTTTGCAATCATCGAGAATTCCCCGTTAATATTCTTTTCTTTTTCATGGTAGAACCTCTCATGAATTATCACGTTTCTTACAATTTGTCTTTTTTGTCTTCGTTGCAGTTCTTCACAGACTTGATACTTGCCCGCCATGCCCGTAAACTTCTGTCCTCGTTCAGACTGCGAGACCTTGGCCGCTTCTCTGCCCATCTCGATTTCGACCTGACATCCTGGTTCATCAAAGAACGGTATGATGTGTTATGTTTCCTCACTAAGACGCAGCAAATTTTCAGGGTCTCGTTTTGCTGCACCTGCCGACTCTCGATGCGTATGATGTCCTACTTTTAACCTTTCGCAAGGGATACCCAAAGGCAAAAGCAGCATCAGCTGATCATCCCATCAGTCGTTATATTTCAGCACAAAAATTCATCGACTATCATAATGAAGAGAAAAGCGAAGCCACTAATATGCAAATGTGGTAGTTTGCTCGTCGATACGACGGTAATCCTGGATGATTGTTAATTGCGTGATGAAACCTTGATTTAAGTCAACAAGGGTCGAGCGCTGCTGACGTCACTCCCTCGTTTGACACCATTGGAGTCCTTTCGTAGGACTAAATTCAAAAACTAGAGACAAAGATGGATGCACTGGATGACCTTGAAGTGATTTGGTGCCTCATCTTGCTCTTGGCACTCTGCAGTGCCTTTCTAAAACCGCCTTCTCCTCCGTCAAACAAGCCTGGTGGTTTCCTCCGCAGAGTCCCAAGGAGTCAAGTATTCGTGTGTGTAAATGAGCAAGCCCTAAGCCACCAAGGATTTTAGACCCATCATATACCCTCACTTGATCTGGATGCCCAGTCGAAGCCGTTGTCCGGGATGTGGCTGCTGGTGCATACAGATAGCTACTACTACCAGCAGCAACTTGGTCTTTCTCTTTCATCTAATCTCACTTGGAAAACTCACATCCATTCCCTTGCTCAACATGCATCTCAAAAGCTCGGTTTCCTCTCCAGAGCCCGCGGGTTTTTCTCACCTTCTGTCTATATACAAGTCACAAATCCTTCCCTCCTTAGAGTGCTGCTCCCACGTCTGGGGTGGTGCTCCAAAATCTACTCTCTGTCTTCTCGACAAAGTCCAATCTAAGATCAATAAACTTGATCTTATCTCTCTATCCTCTTAGCTGCTCGCTTTCTTCTTTCCTCCTATGTTGGGGCTTTGTATAGGCCACCATAGCCTTTCCTCAACATAACCCACTAAAAAAACAAAGCAAAAAAAGCAAGTGAGAGGTGCGTCCTTTTAGGGACGAAAGCGGACGAGCTACTCGAAGGACACGACTGTGGCTTCGTATGAGGTACTTTCCCTCCCATGCCTCCCATCAGACAGGTAGTTGTCTATTCACACACTAGTTAGAAGCATGAAGTGTGGTCGCATCGAGAAGAGGTATCAGTGCTTTCCTCCAACGTGGAATTTTTTGTCTTTTGTGATAAATCATCTGCTAATTGAAATCCGCTTTTTCCCTTTCAATCAGAATTTTTACAGCATCTAACAACTTTGATTGTCAAATGTTACATGCGAATTGCTGTACGATACAATAAGGGAGAGAAGGCTTGGAGAAACCCAATTGTCATTGACAGTAAGAATATGAACCAGATTCGACATGCGAATAGCTACAGATACGAGATTATAGTGCTTATAGATGCTAGAGACTGCTGTTTGCTTAATCTGTGGCATGTGGAGAAAGATTCAGAGCGTCGTCCAAACCTAATCCTTTTTGCTGTGTTAAGTCTTTACTTGATAGGTTTGTGGTAATCATAGAAAGCAATGGTGATCAGATTAAAGGAAGGAGTATTGTTGTACTTTTAAAGACGAGGTCAGTTGTGTGCGACGATCAACCAGGACATAGCATCAACGTTTTTGTTCTTGAGACCATTTGAAAATCTCAGCTGGATTCAAACTCACGCCAGCTTGCGTGTCATTGGAAAGAGTTCAAAGCAACTTGACGTCGAAGGGCCATAGTACGTTGCTTGCTCCCTATGATTCACGATTGCCGAAGAGAGTTGCCAGTATAGTCGAGTATAGGTCCTTTCTTGCAAACTGTTTTCATCAATGTCTTCAGATAACACTTGTAAACAAACAGAAGCAACCGGCTTCACTTCTTATACTCACAGTTCAAACATTGATTTCTGCCCTTGTGAGATATGTATAGATAGAGATCCTGTATTGATGAGAAAGAAGGTTCCTTCGTCAAACTTTTCTCTGATTCTCTCATCCGTTTCGACCGCAATTTTCAAAAAGAAGTTTCAACACGTCGACCTTTGGGAATTCGTTAAGCCGTCGCTGATCCTCCCATGTAAATTGATCAACTTGGCGTTCAAAACTGTATTTTTTTCAACCCGATTTAACGTCTGCTCTTTTATGAACACGTCGTCTTTCAGCGTCAGAAACGCAGACGAACATGGATTGCTGATTTATTGAGCAATTCAGTCCCTTTGTTGAAAGGCTCATTTGGGCATGTGCAGTTACCTATAATCAATGATAATCACTTTTTGATGAAATTATATGTTAACACTCGTTTCTAATCCCCCGCAATTGTAATCAGACGACTCCCTCCGTATAAAGAAGTCTGAATCCTATCTTTGGTTTCTGCTGCACTCAAAATCGAGTTTGCTATGAGCAGCTTCTCAAATCACGACTTTTTCTGTTTGATTTCTTCAGTACCTTTCTCTCCACTTTTTCTTCTTAAAGTCATTTTTTCCATTTTAGATTTAGAGCAGCTCGTGTAGACGACTTTGTTGAAGCACTGATTATCTTACATCGTCAATTCGAGTGGTCATTTCCTACTGTGTCAGATGTATCAAGAGTTTCTTCAACTTCCAGAGATTCCAGCAAATTATGTAAGACTTTATGTCTTGATTCTTGCTGCAACCCCCTCCCCCATCCAACCAATTTTAGACCAAAGTTCATAGCACTATTACAGTACAGTAAAGTACTGCACAGTACATTACACTTAAGTCTAGTATATAATTGCATAGCATAGCATTGCATAGTATAGTATGGCACAGTACAATGCATTACAGAGCACTACAGTACAGTACAGTACTGTACAGTAAAGTACATTACAGTACAATACAGTAAAGAATAGTACAGAATAGTGCAGGAAATTGCTGAATTTTAGGAAAGTGAAGAGTAGGGCAGGGTTATGGTGAAAGTAAGGGTGAAGTTTAGGGTAGGAGCTAGGGTAATGATGAGGTGTAGTATATTATGATAAACTTATAAATAACTATAATGATAAATTATGATGGACATAACTATAAAAATTATGATTAACAATGATATTTTGCTCCGGTACAGATTGTAGAAGTTCAGGTGAAACACCGCGTGAATCAGAAAATCCAATGCCTTTCAATGAAAGTATAGGTGATGAGAATTTAGCCGACAAAATTCAAGCAAAATTGGCTTCAATAAAAGGTGCGCATATTTTGTATTAAGGGAGGATTATATATCATGGGATTCAAGAGGAATTGAAGGAATGATTGGTGTTTGATTGATATGTTGATTGAATGTTTGATTGCTTGAATTGTTCTTTGATTTATCAATTAGTTCATCCATTCATTCATTGACTCATTGATTGATTCGTTCATTAATTTATCCTTTCGTTTGTTTCCTCATTTATTTCTTCACATGTTTCTGGGTTACTTTTAGCACTTTGTCATTCATTGAATGATTTTTGTGTATTTGATTTTAGTCGAAGAACGAGAAAATCCATCTCTGGGTTTTGAGATGTCTGAAACGAGTTCAGTTGCTCAGTCGATCGATTACGAATTGGAAAGTATGGACGGGTGTTCTTGGGTGACAGAGCCCCCAATTATGATGGAATTCGATCAGAAGACCCCACTTGGACCAAAGAAGTGCGAACGCCAATTAAGGTAACCCCATATGACATCATGTAGGTACAATAAGATTCCTATTATAGCATTCCCAATTCCTCAGTCAAAATTTCTTTGGGAATGTTCTGTTGTTGGGCAGTTGATTCCCGACAAATGAGTTTGTGTCGTAACTCCAATGAAATCCTCCCCATCGTTAGGATTCGTACCTCGCACTATTGGACCCCCTTTGGCTGAATTTCTGATTACCAATAATCTTGGGAGTTACATACATTTTGAATTTCCGATTATGCATTTCCGAATATGAATTTGCTGATTTTACATTTCCGATTATGCATTTGTGAATATGAATTTCCAATTAAGCAGTTCTGAATTTGAATTTTCCGATTATGCATTTCCGATTATGAATTTGCCGATTGTGAATTTACCTATTATGAATTTGCCGATTATGAATTTACCGATTATGAATTTTCCGATTATGCATTTCCGAATACGAATTTTCCGATTATGCATTTCCGATTATGAATTTGCCGATTATGCGTAAACGATTGTCAATTTTCTGATTTTAGCAGATTGATGGATGTGCGATTTTTATGCATCAAACCCTTCGATTTCTTAATTCCTCAATATGATGAGTTAGCCATTAATGCCTCATCACTAGCTACTCATTTTTGAACGTGACTATTACCAGTGTCACTTGATGAGTCTAGCTGAGGCATCTTAACGGTTCGTTGCTTGAAAATCACCTTAACCTTTGCGGTTTTGAAGAACTTCTAGATTAGTTATTCGCAAAAGAAAAGTACGGAGTAAGTCCTGTTTTGTATGCGACGGCATCTCAAAGCTCTCTTATTGTCTGCATGCCACGGCTCACAGTAGCCAATTTATGTGCAGATAAAGGGCAGAATTTGCTTGCTGTTTCAGACACTTGCTAGCTGTGTTCATAGAAACGCGTTGTATCGACTGGTGTATATTGCTGGCGATGATGCTCGGAGACTTGACCAGCTTATCTCAAGTTATAGAGAAGATGGTGATATTCAAAGATGTCACCAAGCCGACTCTAGACGTGTTAATGGAACAGATCGGGTCACTGGAGGCATGGGCAGAAGAGAATTGGTAAGGTTTCTTATCTTTATTCACTACATGGACGTTTCTGTGCAGAAGTATGCCGTCTCCTTTTATATTTTTGCTTCATTTCGCTCGATGGTTCCTTGCGACTGTATAAGAATTGTACGTTTCTAGATGATTTTGTAAGAATTGTACGTTTTTAGATGATTTTATAAGAATTGTTCGCTTCTAGAAGAGGGCTTCTTGAAAATTAGTAAAACTGAAGGACAGCCCTCCTATAGTATGTCAATGAAATAAAATTAAACCTTTAGCAGAATAGGCTACTGAAAATACTCTTATAATCATTACTAGTAAGCTGCCGTCTTATTATTGCTAATTCGACACTGACACTCAATGTCAGTCATCAGATGCCTCCCAAAGGCTGTCATCTCGACGATCGTCGACGGTGAGTTTTGCGAACACCAATCGTCGTTTGTGAATCATTTCACCGAAATTCTGCAGCTTCACGGCTTGTGTCTTGTGAAGGTATGCGTGGTTATAGTCAATCGATCGCATATTTCATATATATTTCATATTGAATTCTTTTAATGAGGGTTGCCCTTCAGCATAAGCTGGTTGTCAAGGGACTCTCCGACAAAATGCTGCCATGACTTTATCTAAATGACTTTCATTAAATCTTTTAATTCTTTATACATCGTAACTGCTCAGATAATATATTTGTTTTGCAGGGAGGGCAGGTTAAAAACTTATAATTTACAAAAAAAACATCTAAGTACAACGGAAATTCACAATGCTTCATAATGGATCTTCCACTTAAAGGCTTTTCCTATTTCACGTTGACCAACCCCTGTAAAAGTATCTAACTATTGATTTTAACTCGGCCTATTGTCAAAGTCGGCCGATCTCAAAACCTAGATTTTCGAGTCGACCTATTTTCAAGGGTCGGCCTATTCTCAAGGTATTACAGTTTGTCAGTCTGCTCAATCTACTTAGCATTTAACTTGAAACGATTGATACAAAATGTTTCGTTGGCGAAAACAGTTCGGTACAGTAAAGTCATCAATGGTTATTTTCCTGCCGGAATTTCAAAATGGGGATCAGGTATGAATTCTCCTCGGATGACCCCTTCTCGCATTGGTGGTATACATGCGACCGACGATGCGCTGTTTTTACCTTCTAAATAGTACGAGTCGAGGTGGGGAAGTCACCAGTGACGTACGGGGATGTTTCAACCACAGAGCCAGTAGCGTCTAACTCAGGGGTGGGCAAACTTTTCAGCACAAGGGCCGGGAGTCACAAATTTTAGCTTTTAGAGGACCGCACAGCAAGTTGCCAAGGCTGTTTCAAAATTAGATTGTCCCGCAATAAAAATGAAATATATGCTTAAATCTTTTGAAAACATAATCCATTCTCAGTATGGTGAAACTTTGCATGTTTTTAAAGAGTTTATACGGTATCAAGCGATTAGAAAACGAGAATAACGGAAGTTTTTGCTTGATACAAGTTCTTGGCGGGCCACAAAAAAGCATTTGACGGGCCGCATGTGGCCCGCGGGCCGTAGTTTGCCCATCCCTGGTCTAACTTCTCGCTAGCACAGCCTGTATCCAAACTCAGCTTGATTTGCTTGCTTCTAGCGCCGGCTACCAGTTCCCTATAGCAACGATGAAAGCGTCTTGTGCGGAGCTTTACTCCTCCGCAGTCGAGGAGGAACCAAAGGCCGAAAAGAAGACCTCTCCTAATGAAGAGAGAACGTTTTTCAAAGAAGAGGAAAGCAACGCGTCTCTGCAGACCGCAGATGTTTGCGAAGAAGGGGAGGTTAAAGACAAGAAGATAGAGACAGAAGATCAACCATCAGAATGCGCCATTTGCTAATTTTATATTTTTCATGACACCCCTCCGCCATGTATACCGAAAAGATGGCCTAATATAGTATCAGTTAAACCGTATGTAAACAATAGTAGATTTTTGTAAATACAATGAAGTTATTTTCTGTTTTCAGTGCCGTTTCTAACTTTCATTGGGATAATTATTCAGGTTTTCTCTCAAAACAGTTGCTCTGAGTCAGATCCATATTTTTCCCCGTATCGAATTGCCTCTTAATATGAATTTCCTATGCCCAGAAGAGAGATGGAAATTTATTATAAGAAATTCATTTTACACTTTGCAGTTTACAGAAGCCTTAGTGTCGTTTTGCAGAGGTATTCCATGATAGCAAGTCCATTTGAAAGTGGAACTGAAATATTTGCCCTTTTCCATTAAAATATTGATAATGCGAATCGATTTGCTGATGGCGCTTCAAGATGGATATCAAAGTGGTGGTGTGGCCGAGTGGTTAAGGCGCAGTTTTTTTAATCTTGTGAGGTCTACTCGCGGGGGTGCGAATCCCATTGTCGGAACCATTTACCACAACCCAACAGTCAATTCAGTTGTGCACCCTTCTGAGGTCGGTAAATGAGTACTCAGAAGTAACTCTGAAGGCACAAGCACTGGACACATTGAAAACAGCTGATCTAAAGTTGAAGTGTTAAATCCAGCACGAAGCTTCAATTTCAATTCAGTTTGAATCATAAAGTTGATGAAAGTCGATATCAGAGTAATTCGGAATCCTGCAATAGATTTGTACTGAGCTAGCCGTCGTCTTTATTTTTTCCACCTAGCATCCGAAGATAGAGCTCTAGAACAGTGAGAAGTTATGCTTATCAAGCAGTGTACTGGCCCTTTCTCATAACGTGACATAATTTCAAGATTCCTGTGATTCATGAATCATAAGGTAGATTTTAGGACACTGAAAAGCTATGCTTATCTAGCAGTGTACTGGTCCTTCCTTTCGATGTGACCATACCTCATGTTCCCGAGAGCTAGCACTTCCTTCGCCTTACTGCAAGTGAAAGTTGACTTCGGATTTCACCCCCAAAGACCGACCAACGAGTCTTTAGTCCATTGCCGTAATTTCCTAAACCCGTGACGGCAAGTCATGAAGTCATGATGGAGGAAGACAAAACAAACCAAGATGCCATTTTCTTTGCAGTGTGAATTGACACCTTTTTAAGGCTTTTCTCCAGGGAGGTGAAAGTTGCAGGAAAGATTATCTTCGGACCTCGATTTGCCCGCTTTTTATCGTTCTTCTTCTATCAAGACTTTCGCTAACATCTCCGCTTGGTTCGTGAAAATCGGCCTATTCGGAATTTACGGAAGGTGATGCATGAAATTTCGAACTATCGAGTTTGGGCCGCTTCGCCATTAGGACTGCGAATGGATGAAGCAGAATCAGGTGGGCTTAATCGAAAATATTCGATAGGTTTTATAGAAAGGTTTTCCTTGAAAATGCAGTCAACGTGGCTCGTGAATACACTGACATGATAAATTTAATAGCTGAAAATTGTGTTCATGTCTTCAAAAATTCGAAGGGTCTTGGTCAGAAATTTTGCTCATAGATCATAAAATAGTCTAATGCAAATTTTGAAGCCTAGTCCTGAGCTACCTTGGTTTGGTACAAATTTTTCAATAAGTTTCCATAGAAAATTCCAGAAGTTTATCATGGTTTTCAGTCGTGTTGGTTGGGGGACATTTAAATTGATAGCACTGTTTTATTTGCTTTTACCTGCATCATGAAAACTTGCCATGTAGAGTAGAATGCTGATTGATAAAAGCGCGCATTGCGCAAATATTACTGCTGCGTTGAAAGATTTCTCATTACATCTCATTCCCAGTGCGTGCTACCTGGTACAAATAGGCAGAAGAAGGAAATTAAGAAGTTCTGCTTATTGAGCAGTTTCTTTGTCCGTTCTCACAATGTGACGTCAGTTCATGTGATTACGAGTTGGATTTTAGGACACTGAGATGCTTTGCTGATCGAGCAGTGTACTGGTCCTTACTGTCGATCAGTGACGAAGCCAGAGGGCAGGCTGGTCAGGCTGAATGTGACTAGAAGCTTCCATAGATAGACTTTAATGAAATCAAGCTTAAAACCGTAATTGAAGCAATAATTTTCTCATTCCGCACCAGTGCTTTCCTTTTCCGTTTCGGGCAGTTTCGAATAGCCTGCGGTGGAGCGTTTCGGCTTTGTTTATTTCCTCTGATGTTCTCCGGTCAGGCTCTCAAAATGGCCTGACAGACGTAACACTTGTTTGATGAATGAGTACTCTCATTGTGTCTGATGAGTGTATGGCACTTATCGATGGGCCTGCACTTTGCAATTTCCACGCCTTGGATAATTAAGAGAAAAAGAGCGTAGATATCAAATTTAATGAAATAAAAGGTGATATTTAGCTTCATTTGCAGCAAAAATTCTCAATCAAAGATTTCTCTATATTTTCGTAGGGGAAAGCCAAACAAATGAAACTAAATTATGCAATAAGCCGTATCTTAGAATTGGCTACAAATAATTAACCTTTCGATGTTAGAAGCTTTTATCGTCATTCATATCACTATCTACATGATTTGGGCACATACAGAAAGGTTGGGAAAACTAACACAGAGGCTAGCCTCATACCAAGTCTTGGATATTGCAATAATCAAGATTTTTCTTTTGCTCTAGAAGCAAGAGCATATCGAGTAATTGAGTCCAATCAGGAAAACGAAAATCACATTCGATAAAATTCGGCAGCTCTAGCCCTGCCACACTGATCCAGTTCCTAAGAAGACATTTGTAGATTTTATAAAGAATTGTATAGTATTTATAAAGAAGAAATGCAATGATTGTAGCCAGCCCAGTCTGCTCAAATGGCTTGCATTTAAACAGGCATGTTTGCGTATGAAAGCACATTTAAGGATTTCACATGAGTCATTTGAGGTTTTTTCGCGATTGTAACAAACGCTTTTTCTCGGCCTCCATGTATCCTTTCTGTATGGCATCAACCAGGCCCCTCCTGTCTCCACTGAAAAGCACCACTTGCACGTGCAAGTCAACGATCGGATGCAAAGATATCATACGAACCAAAGCTTCATAGAACATCGTCACCATCTCTTCAAGATCCGTTTGTGTAAAACCGAGAGAGCTCTTCATCTCGCCTAATATTCTAAGAGCAGAGGCATATTCCAGCCAGCAACCGATTTTCACATCGGATGTATCAATCTCATAAAAGCTAAAGCTGTAGGGCCGTTGATATATTCCACAATCATTGATTCGAATCGTCTTTGAATTCAGCTTGAATCTTATGCTACCGTTTGCTTCACTTAGGTCATCGTAAATAATCCCGTTCTTTGGCACCAAAATGATGCGAGTAGGTGGTGGTACCCTAGTTCCGACTGCATCTACCGAGTTGGTAATTTCATCAACAATGTATGGAGCTAGCTTTTCCAAGTACCCATGAAAGTAGCTACATGCCAGACCTAATGCGACGTCTCGTTGGAAACTTCTAGTCTGCAATGAGCCATCGTTTTCCAATAAGACGTGGAGAGGGCTCAATATGACCGTCGTCCAAGCCAAGTCATGGAGAGTCTGCACGTTCCATTTCTCCTCATATAAGCCAAACACCAGGTAATAAGTAATTAGGTCAATCAATATCTTCACTGCCAAGTTCCGGCTTAGAATCAGACGAATCTTTGTGCTGAGCTTTCTTGCCGTCATCAAACTTGACTTGTTGCAGTCCCCTTCCGTTGCCAATCCAAACAATTCGTTGCTACCTTTATCATTGCTTCTCAAATGCCACACATTCAAGCTGAGGATAATTCCTACACGGAATAAAATGTTAAAAAATGCAATTTGAATAATAATCAACACGAAGCTAAGCATGCCGATTGATTTATTGTTTGGCTGAAGTATCGTCAAGGCCATTCATTTCATTTCAACTTCTGTGAATGACGACTTACCACGAAAAACTCAATTCTCGGAAGATCTTTTGATCTGCAATCTGATGGGCCAATGGACTGAAGCCACAAAGGGAAATTCCACTTGCAACAAGTCAACAAAACATGCGTAAAAGAAGTTTGGCACCAGGTTATGGCATACCACCCCTACTGCGTAAACTCATGAGCCGATAATACTCGATATCGTACATAGTTTCATGTCAGTAAAACGGCCTGAGCTTTAGGCGAAAGCATAGCAAGGCATCAGTTTTGCCGACATTTCCAACGCTGGTATTTTATTGACAGGTTCTGTTAACTTGTGGTGCAAAACCGTAGAGCTGGGAAAATATTATGCGCAAAACAGTGTCATGGTTAGGTGGGAAATGCTGATGATGCAAGATTGGTACGAAGAGATCAGGGCAGACAAAAGTAGGCTACGTCGAGGGCGATGCCCTTAAACCAGGGTCGGCAGACTCCGGCCTAGCCAGTATTCCAGTCTGGACTAACGGCTCCGTGATTTTTTTAACTGCATCCGGCCTAACTGACCTGTAGCAGTTGTAGCAGTCTATATATCTTTCCCTTAAGCTCGTCGGCACTCCTTTCGACTTTCAATACGACGACGCTCACACTGATGTGCAAATTGAGTTGGTTGAACTGCAAACTTTAGACGTTTCTCTAGTCGAAGCTTTCTTCTTGCACGACTCTCACTGACTTATACCGTCCATTGCCACGCTCTCAGTTTCCATTATTGGTAACCCGTGCCATGCGCGTGATTTCAATGTCTGGCAGATCCTATTCGTGCAAGCAACTCTTCGCAGTTGAAATTTTGTAAGAACAAGCTGCGAGCTCAGCTCACGTACGAGCAACTGAATGACATTCTGTTGATGAACGCTTCCTCAGTCGATCCTGATGTTGTTTCCATCTCGAAGAAACATTTTTCCAACTGATCGTGTCGTATATTTCAATAAATTTACCTTTTCTTGGAAACGTTGTTTTCTCAGGCCTTGTGCGTCTTCTTGCCTCCCCGAAATGGCCTAGTAGTCTAAAATGCTTGCCGACCCTGGAATTTCGTAATCAGTTGTTAGATATCAACTCCATCTATTCTTTAAATTTCCATGCAATGATAGCTCAGTTGACATTTACTTGGCTAGAGATTCTTCAGCAAGTGGTTCAAATCCCGCCTTTTGCTTTATTTTTTTTCTGAGATTTAAAAAGAGCCGCTAGCCCCATGTAATTCAATGTGTAGGCCAGACGCGGAACACCCGAGAGGAAGGACTGGGAAACTGCTAGACGCAAAGATTCTCCGCTGCCTCTCCATCTTTTTACTCATGAACTATAGGAATCTTAAAATGGCATAATATTTTTGAGAAAAAGCCAAGGCCATGCATCAGAAGCAAACCTTCTCGGTGTCCTAAAATCTACTCAAGGATTCATGAATCGTAGGAATCTGAAAATGACATCCCATTTTGACAATACACCACAGTACACTGCTTGATAAGCATGGCTTCTTGGTGTCCTAAAGTATAACTTTTACTGCTAGGTAAGAAGAGACACATCATCGTAGAAAAAGGATGATTTCAGTGAAGCTTTTTAATTCCGTATTCATAAAATGCAATGGAAAATTCAAACTAAGGTTAAATATGTGACTTTATACAATCTTTTACAGTGACAAATGGACAGTTTTATCTTGTATCTGATTTTTCAAAGCAAGTTAGTAGGAACCTATTGAGAAAATACCCATCCTCAATTTCTAAGGAAAAACTTGTGAACTTTTTTGCGCTGTTGGGGGTGGTTGGGTGAATGAGGGAAGTCTGGTAGCATAAAATAGTCAGATTTAGTGATTAATTGCAATAAATTGATTTATTCTAGACTCTAATTTTACGGTCATACTCTGATTAACACCGATAAGGTTATATAAATTTGATGAAATGATATATTGCAAATCTTTAAGGTTTCCTTATGCATAAAATAGGTCGTATCTCTTAGTATGCATGTAACTTTTCACTAATTCGCAAAGTGAGATTCTGATCAAAATTGAAACTTGCTAACTGGATATTGGTTTTGGAATTGCTGTACCAATCAATGAACAAACAGATGAGAATATGTTGCTAGTTTTTGCATTTAAAATCTAAATGACTGGATTAGACAGTGGATAATGAACAAATTCCTTTGAAGAGCGTCAACAAAAAAGCTCTTATCCAGTGAAGAGCTATATAACTACTATGACAAAAGGAGTAAAGAAAAGTGCTAAAAATCTTTTCTTGAAAATAGAAACAAAGTCACATTTGATCATTATATTTACACTTTCACTCATTCACATTCACTAATGCAATCTTAACATGTTATTCAATAAAGCCAATTTAGCAAAGGAACATGAAAAATGAAATAAGATGCAGCAGAGAGAAACATAATTACCGGATCACACTTCAAATGGTTTTCCATTAATCATGATATTATCAAAGTCATTATAAATTTGAAACAATAATGACTGTTTTACACAGGGACAGGTAACCATCTCATGAATGCACTTTCTTCCTACAGTAAAACTCGAAGCCCTTTCATCTGTCTCTTTTAGCTCAATATTGACTGTACCAAGCAGTTTTCAATAAAAGGAAAAATGCTAGTTTTGCATGGTATCAAGGAAAGCCCAGGATTAAAGATATATTCACACTAATACTAGAACAATGAATTCTAGCAAAAATACAGCTGGAAACCAAGAGCCTTGATTCAAACTGATGCTTGATGGTCAATCATTTGTCTTGAAGGAAAAAAATCTATTTTTCTCTAAAAATTTTGATTGTACGTTCCAAGATTTTTTTGAGAACATAGAATCAGATTACCTCTTTAGTTGGCATCCCGAGAGACACTTGCAAGTGTGGCAAGCTCCCTTGATACCCAACTGGGCCAATTTTCAATTGCAATTCCCTGGTCCCTGATCTTATCAAATAAAGACTGCGGCCTCATCATATTTTCTATACCAGTTGCCTTCCCCCAAAGCGCCATGTTCAGCTTGACACCAAGCAAGAGGGAGTAAAAATACTTTTGCTCAGTGTTTTCTATGTAACGCTTCATATCAGCAAGCTCCTTCTGGTACTCGTAAATTATTTTGTCCCTACCCATTATCTCTTCATCCCTTGAGGCATGCAGTTTTGACAATGTGTCTCGCAGTGTCTGGTTATCTGTCGCTGTCGTCTGTAGCTTGTATTCGAACCTCACCAAATCTGACTTCAAGTTTTCAATCTCTTTTTTGTAAATCTCAAGGTGCTCTCTGTGAACTTCCTCCATCACTTGCCTAGAAGTATCAATAGCCCTCTTCAGTTCTTCCTCTTTCTCTGCCATGCCCTCCACAGGTTTCAGATCTATGCTTCTACCAGAAATAGAGATATTAACATTCCCAATGCTGCTCAAAGCAGTTGCCACTCCTTTCACTGCTTCATCCTGCTCCATTTGACAAGCTGCATATTTCTTCATCAGGTCTCTGAGTTGAAGATCCCGCTGCTGTCTTTCGGTCTGCCTTGTTGACAATTCAAGTGCCTTCTCAGCTGATAAATCGATTCTCAGCCGTTCTAGATCCTGCCGAGACTGTTGGGCGCTTTCTTCTGCTGCGATCAACTTTTGCTGCAAAACCTTTTCCGTGAAACTTGGCTGTGCGTCTGTCTTCCTGATCAAGCTTCCTCCATTCAGCTGCATCGTAGCCAGATCCCCTCGCAAGCGAACCAGCTCGTAGTCTTGATCTTGAAGGTCTCTTTTCAAGCTTGCGATGGATGTTTCGAGGCTCGAGCAGTAGCCTCTACTTGCTGTTAGGTCTTCGTCAGGCCCTGGTGGATTGTCAAGACGGAAGAATTTTTTGACAGGGTCAGCTATCAACACGTCAGGCAGTGAGAACAAATGCTTCATAAACTCTTCCAGGCCTCGTTGTCGCCTTTGAAGAAAGAATCGGTCGAAATTGTTCCGAAATAATCTCTTCGGAGGCAGTGTGAGTACAAAACCTGGGAACAGCCTTCTGAGTTTCTTGTTAAGAAGCACGAAATCAGAGTAACGACGATACACGATCCATGTACGCAGGCCATCGTTAACTTCAACTTTGAACAGTGTAAAGCGCTCGCGGGGTGCAAATGTCTCCTGACCGCGTATTACCGAACCAATAGGAGTCGATTTTGATCTAGAAACATATGAATAATTGCTGTTTCGGCTTACAGAGTACTCTGATGGCGCATTAGATTCAGTCCCGACAAATGACCTGCTTCTTGCACTTAGCTCGTCCTCCATCTTTGACTGGGATTCATTCCGTGATAATGTCATATGATCATCGTGCTCCGCAGAGGCAGCAACCAACTCAGTTCCTAGAAAAATATAGTACACACTTCCCTAAGATAAGGTTTGAATTTTCGTATATTCAAAACTTTCGTTCAACAAGCATCTAGACTGGATTGAATGCCATAATCTCTTTATTCACCTTCCACAACACACAGAGGATGCCCTGATTACATTCCAACCTGAAACATTTTGGGACTTCAAAACTGACACACTAAAATATCATATGAGATTTTTCCTAAATTTGTGTTGGAAATGTTCTCTCTCTTACCTGTTGAAATGATAGAATTACTTCCATGTTTAGGTGTCGGTGGTCTGTAGTTTTAATTAAATACGTTTTTGCAGTTTTTGGATTTATTTCATAAATGTGAAAGATATGAGTGTTTTTATTTCGGCTTTTTTCCGAGTTGGGGAGCTGCTACAGGGGATGCATTTCCTTCGCTTCTGTCCCTCGGACAAAAATTCTCCTTCACAGCAGCCAAATAAATATCCACGAACTAATGGATCATCTCCTTCCAAGTGGCCAATTACTAACATTGCTTTGCCCTCGTCAAGAACTGCTTGTGCGAGTAAAAGTGGCAAACAAGGGTGACGTTTCCAAATGAATTTTCATAAAAATCAGCTAAAATCAATAATTTCAACTTAATACAATCTAATAAGTTAAATCATGACTTCGTATTTGTTCTCCGTTTCAAATTCATTGCAGAATGCTGCTTGTCATCCATCTTACCAAATATTCTTCGTTCTATAATGCTGTGCATTGTTCAGGGTAGAAAATATGCCCATCTCCTTGCCTTTATAGATAATTTATGGGAAGATAGTTTCTAATCCTTCTACTTTTCTAGTAAGTATAGATTTAAGGATATCGAGAAGTTATGCCTATCAAGCAGTCTACGACAGGGATAGATAAAGTAGAGCTTCACTTCTGCTGAGTGTTAAGAGAGCGGCTAGCCCTTCGTTATTCCAGATTGAGGAAGCACTTATTCTGATCACGTGATGATGAAGAAAAAGTACACTGCTAGATAATCATAGCTTCTCAGTGCAGTAAAATCTAACGATGCATGGATCATAGGAATCTTGTCCTGACGTCACATTATGAGAATGGACCAGTACACTGCTTGATAAGCATAGCTTCTCAGTGTCCTAAAATCCACCGTATGATTCATGAATTAAAGGAATCTTGACCTGAAGTCACATTATGAGAATGGACCAGGACACTGCTTGATAAGCATAACTTCTCAGTGTCCTAAAATCCACCGTATGATTCATGAATTAAAGGAATCTTGACCTGAAGTCACATTATGAGAATGGACCAGAACACTGCTCGATAAAGAAGACATAAGAATTATATTACAAAGGATAAACGTAGCTTCTCCGTGCCCCAAAATCTACCATGTGATTTAAGAATAATAGGAGTCTTGAAATGAAAATTCAATGTCTCTGTGGAGTGCAAGTTCTTGGCATTACTGATTATTTGTGGAGTAGAGTTGGTGGATAAGGTAGCAACATTTGGAAAGGGCCTAAGTTGGTCAAGTATCTGGTGGTTACACAGACCTATTAGACACCAAAGGAAAACTGAGATTTTTCATGGCGGTGATGATGGTGATTATAATGGTGATGAGATGTGGGATAGATATTGTACATTGAATGGTGAAATTTGGAAGGGGTACTTCTGATCGTCCCAGGAGAACAGGAATAACATCCCTGATTTCCTGAGAGTAATCCCTCAAAAGGATTCATAAAAGATGGAAACGTCTCTCATCGCACTTCAATGAGAAAGAAGTTTGAAAGCTTTGGTGGGGTCGATGACGTTTACTTAACACCAAGCAGAATGGTCTACTAGTTACATATCTTTCACAATAATATAAATCCACATGTGAATAATTTCAGCAGATTTTCGTTCTACCGTTCTTTCAATACACTTGCTCTCTGTCGATTGAAATTGGCGTTGCTAAATACAGTTTCTTATAATGCATCATAGCTGTTATGAACTTGAATCTTCTGTGGACTGGCTCAGTCAAGCTTGTAGGCACTTCTCATCATCAAGTCAAAATATGCATCACTGTCGATAGATGCACTAACACCGGAATAGTAATTGAGGAATTCATCCAAGGTTATCTAGAATAGAAAAAGAGGAGCATTCAGACTATAACTTATGGGTACAATATTCTTGCCTTGTTTAGCATCGTCATCACCATAATCATCATTATTCTCATCATAACCATCATCATCACTATTGTCATCACAATGACCATCATCACTATCGCTATCATCATCATCATCATCATCATCATCATCATCATAAGCATCATCAGCATCATAACCATCATCATCATCATAATCGTCATCATCACAATGACCATCATAATTATAATCATCATCACAATGACCATCATCATTATAATCATCAACATTATTATTATCACCATCATCATCATCATCATAATCATAATCATCATCCCCATCATAACCACCACCATCATCATCATCATCATCATCATCATCATCATCATCATCATCATCATCATCATCATCATCATCATCATCATCATCATCATCACAATGATCATCATCATTATCATCATCAACATTATTATCATCACCATAATAAAAATAATAATAATAATAATGGTAATGATCATCATCATCATTGTCATCATCATTGTCGCTATCATCATCACCATCACCATCATTTTTCATCACAGTGCACCAATAGTTGTAGTCTTAACTACAAACAAATACAAAAAGTAAAATCACACAAATTAATTCCACTCACTACTCCATCTTTATCATCTGGTGTGTCGAAAGAATCTAGAAATTTTCTAAAACATTGCTCCTCTGTCCATTCACCGTTCATATACTTGGGATGTTTTTTAACATTATATACCCTAAAAGATCAAGGCAGATATTTATTCTTTTTGCTGAATAACTGTGCTTTTTACAAATAGCAAAGAAGATATACTAAATACACAGTTACACCTGTTCTTGTCCATTGACATCACAGACTAGCTTCTTACGCTGCACAGTTATTAGAATATTTTCTGAGGATCAAGAGTGAATCACAAAGATGAAATGAGAGCAGATTTCGTGTATTTTACATCATATAAACAAAGCCAACCACAGCAACAGCAACCAGGAAGCACTGAAAATAGATTTCTAGAAACTTCCCCTACAGGTGACTAGGCTAGAGATACAGTTGAAAAATACAAGTAACATCCATTTGTCAGCATAGGATGTTTTATGGTCCCAAGTCAGGAAAATGATCCCCCGAAACTAAAGAGTTAGTGACAAGGGGAGACTTTGGTCATAAGAACCCCAACCACCAGCTTTGAATACTGATTTGATGAATGTGGCTAACACACAACCCAGGGTCATAAATCTGCCTTGCCAAATGGAAAGGCAGGAAGGAGCGGCAGAGCAAATGAATATTTTTGTGCAGTGGGCTATAGCACTGCCAAAGGCATTAGCCAACAGCATTCAGGATAGTCTTTGCTTGAAATTGACACAATGAAAAAGTTGAAATAGCATGATGTAAAATTGGAACTGAGAGTGTGTTTTTAATTCTGCAATTATTTCTCCTTCTGAAACTTATTGGTCCATATCTGCAGAAAGTCCATTGGACGGTGCTCCCTTAAGAAATATGGCTGTGATACCGCGGCCCACCAAGGGAGCAGCCAAATAGAAGCAAGGTTTTGACTCAACAGCTTGTCAATATCCTGAAAAGGGACTGCCATTTCAGTTTCAGACTGTTTCACCATGAATTACATGTTTTGACTATAATTGCTAACTCACCCCTTCAAGTCATCTACTGTGATAAACCCGTCCCCTGTTTTGTCAAGCTTGTTGAATGCTCGTTGTATGACATTCTTCCTTGATTTGCTCATAGGTGGCTGAAAGCAAACAAGGCAGACCTTAGAAAAGGTGAGATTATCTAAGCCTAAATTTGAACAGCTAGTAGCGTGATGAATATTACCACTACCACCTTTAAGAGGTAAAAACATATAACATTCTGAAGTCCCCTCCAATATCAGCTTCAAAAAATGGAACCTTCTCATGACCCAATCTTGACCAGGGTAATTTCTTATTAAAAGAATAAATATGAATTATGAGGCGAATGATTCAGACTCTGAATGCTTGAATCAAAAAGTTAATTAGGTCTTATGAGAAATTTCTCAAGGAAATTGATATACAAGCACACATTTTAGAGGAATAAAGATTCAAACGGATTCTCCACACTCTCAGAGCGAATGTTATGGGGCACAAAGAACCTATGCTTAAAAACCTAGCATCTTCATGCAGCCAACAAGACAAGCTATGCTTAAAACTGGTACATCAAGCTATTTGTAAAGTAAGACATAGCATTTGCAAAAAAATGCCGACTTACCCTGAGTGCAATAAGAAACTCGTCAAAGTCTAGATTTCCGCTATGATCTTTATCAAATGCTTCAAATAATTCTTTTATTTCCTAAATATGAAAACAGTATTTGCGTAAATCATCAGCATAATAACCAGAAACAAAATGGGAGCAAATATTATCCTTGCAACTTAAAACAGCATCAAAAAACACATATTCAAAGATTTTGCAATCATATGATTCATTCTCAAAATGGGCTGCTGTCTTCTCGATTAGCCTGGTTACTGAGAAAGCATTTTCTTCAAAATTCCCCTGCATTTAATCTATTTGCTTTTTACTGATGTAATACTGCAAGTTGTCATCATTTGATTTCTAATGTATTATTGTATCTAACTGTGCCTGACTTTTGCCATTTTGCTTAATTTTTTGCATTTTATAATCTTAAATATGAAGATCAAACTACCAGGCTTTATTCCCATTGGCATCTCAATCAAAAATCACTTTTCCTTTGTAAACCTAATCAAAACAGTTACTGCAACAAAAATCACACCAATCATCTTATCTTTGATCATCGTCATCTGCAAGGTTATGAAAATCTGCAAACCTTTGGCTCTAACAGCAATCCGTAATCTCTCAACCCTTTTTTGAATTCACTGAAATCAAGTGATCTGTTTCCATCATCATCCATTATCTTGAAAACTCTGTGAAATAATTACCATTGAAATGACTACACTGTTGAGACATTCGAGATGCTGCAACGCTAGATAACATCTATACTGGTTAATTTTTGCGGTCAAATGTATGAACTCATAGTGCAGGGCAGGGGGCGTTGGTTCGAACCTTGCATGGGGTTAATTATGAAAAGATTATCGATGAGAAAGGCGACAGAAAATTACCTCATACAAAATCGACTTCTTCATGAATCACAGGGAGCCATGTACCTGGTTACTGCTAAGCTCGCGATAGTGTACCTATCTGAGATGATTTCACATCACAAAACCATACGAAAATCGGTAAAGATAGGGACAGAAGATCGTGCAATCATCACAGCAGAAGTGAAGGAAAGCAAATTTGATAATTGTAGAAAATTAATTCCTTTAAATCTTGCATGGTTTTTCCTACATTGCATGGGCAACAATAGATACAGACCAGCAGGCCTAGTGCTTGCTGTTGGAAGGCAGGGCCTGCATTTCTATGTATATATGACAGAGACTTTTACCGCGTCACATACCTTCCTAAGCCCTTGATTCCACCAGCTCCTCGGGATAGGCACGCAAGCCGCAGTTTCTCGACTGGGCAAGTAGCTTTCTCCTTCATTTGAGCTGCTTTTCGCTTCATTTCAGCGTTCGACCTAGCCGTGGCAGCCATTTTTGCAGTTGTTTTCACGAAACCATTGCGCGCAGCTCATTTGCATAACAAGGAAGAAAACATTCCTACGTATCCATAGCAACAGGAAAATGTCACAGCCCTAAACTGTATTGTAGAAATGTTCAGAAATGACAGAATAATACTATCCCAACCTTATCGCAAGAATCGAAGTCTTTTTTCATCTTATCGCTTCTTTTGATTTCACACAGGGATCTCAAGGGTAACAGGCGCTGTGAAGTATACTCTCCTCGGAGCTTGGCAGAAACCATAGTCAATGCGCTTAGTGTTTTTCATGACACGTGCAGAATTCGAACTCACGACCTCTGAGTTATGATTCCACACACTGAACCACTACATTACGGTAACACTTATGACAACTCTCTTTCCTCTTAGCCTTTCGCTTTCTGGGGCTTTGTTAAGGCCACCATGGCCTTTCCCCGACATAATTTACTTAAAATCCCCCAAAAATTGACACTAGAAGCCATGCTAATTCACAGAGCAAGGAAGAGATATCTGCAACGATTAATTTTACTGAACTCTCTTCTACAGATGACTCCCTCCATACACAGCAGCCATGGCAACCTTGTGCAATCTTTTCAGCCATTAACACCAAGTGCATCTTCGGATAAGTTTATTAACTACATATATTAACAGGGGTTACTTCTCTGAATCATGTACAACTTATAAACATCACAGCTAGCTCTCAGGAAGTTTGATTTGTACATTCACAGTAGGACTGAGGTTTAACAAAGTGAACATCTTTTTTTTCAAAAACGCACTTCTTTTTTCCATTTTCAGACAAGCATTATTATAGCTTCGATACGTGAAAGAGGAGAAGTGCTGTCACGTGGAGCTATGGGTTGGGTTAGAAATTGGGTAGCGTATGTTGTTTTTTAAAAAGGTTTTTAGTGAGTTATGCTGAGGAAGGGCCATGGCAACCTATACAAAACCCAACAGAGGAAGAAAGAAGAATGTGAAAGGCTAACAGGAAAGAGAGATCAGACCAAGTTTATTGATCTCGGATTTGAAAGATGGCAAGTTGTAGGATTCGGGAAAGGAAGAAGGCAGGACGTTTCATAAATTACACGTTCTAGGGATGAATAATGGTTTGTGGGATAAAGTTCCTGGATTAGGTAGTGAAACCTGGAAAGGGTGTGAATGAGTTAAGCTTCTGGTGGTCCTGACACACCTCAGAGTAACGGGAGTTATGTCTCTGATTGACTGCCTACTCGACAAACTCTATCCCACAAGTCATCGTTCGTCAAACTATCATTGGAGCGTAAAAGCAGACTACCGTCATTACCTCTGATATTTCTGAAATTCTGATATAAATAGGTAAGACATTGGCAGACACGTTTTCTGATTTACATGGGAATGGGAATATAATGCAACAACCCTTTTCACTGGCTAGCATATGGGCGTCAAAGAAGTTCGTTGCAATCAAACCTGATCTTAACCTAGATAATGAAATTCTACCTTCAAATGAAAGATAGAAAAGTAAAGTTAGAAATAAAAATATAGATATAAAGTTAGAATTCAAGGCGCCCTGGAAGCAACCTCTATCAAAGCCGATACATTGATGGGGGAAACTTGTTACAAACAAACCGATTGAAAATACCTGCCAAAACTTAAGAATCCTTGACATCCTTTTGATAAGATTTTCAACCGTAAGGCTTCAACGGGATCTGTGCATTCAGTTTTATCCAACTTCGTCTTGATGTTTTGCCTCATGATAAAATCTGTTCTGCTCGTGTGAGGCATCCCTCAGTCAACTTGAATATGCAACAGTCTTGCAGTGATGCCAATTCAGGCACTAAATTCCACTCGAATAGGATCGCTTCTGATGCAGTGTTATTCCCATATAATATTACGTCGACATGCCATTCTATACCTTTCGTTGAATAATTGATGTTCAACACTAGTTTATCGCTCGCTGTTAGTTGTGGCTGTAGATCTAGGCGATTTATAAATGGAAAATTCTGCCATAATAATACCAATTGTTCTTAGCAGCCTTCGCAGGTTGTCAGATATCCGATTTCGTATCAATTGTTATACTTCCTGAAACTCCCCATAAGGCAAACTGTTACTTTATAGCTGTGTTTACCTACAATAGTTACTCGCTAAATGCTAATAAGGGTATTCCCCTCTACATGTGCGAAAATTCGAAAAACAGACGATTACTTTGTAATTATTAGATGCATTTTGGGAACCGTTCGGTTTATAATTCTTTCTCATCAACGTCAGTATCCCTCCTTTTCTCCTTTGCCTGATTGATTCGACTGCACTTTCAACAATCTCTCAACATGACTAATATGTATAGCATGGCAGAAGACGTTAGCGATCGTGGCTCACCAACGATTATTTCTCCTGGAAGACTGAATCTTCTCGGAGTCCCTCAGAACACCAGGTCTGGATTGGGTAAAATAATCTTTAATGGATAACATTAGACGGAATTTTCTTTAAGGATGCATTATCAAACAACCCTCCCTTACTTCTCTACCATGTATGGGTGATTCTACGGATTTACTGATAGTTTGATGCAAGCAATTATGTACTGAACCCCATGGATGCACAATGCCATGGAAAATCACCGAATTAATTGATGATAATCGTCAAAAAAAGTGAAATTGAAATTCTTCAGACGCGAGGGAGCACTAGTATTCCCCCCTCCCCCCATTTGGAAAAAAGTCAAATCTGTGACCAATCGTTACCAAATGCAAGCCTCTGTGGATTAATAATCTAGCCCCCCTATCGGGAAACTACTGGCGACATCCCTGGATGTATACTGTAAGTTTGAGCCCCTTTCTACAGCATATAAGCGTCCATCTGTACACTTATATGCTGTACAGCAATCTTGTAAAGTTTGGCGGGGTACGGTATTGCAGCCAAACCAGGTTTGGGTAATCTGTTAGAAAATCTTGCTGTCACATGACAATCAGATAACGTGTTGCTGTTGTTGTTGTCTTGTTGTGGTGAGGGCCATTAGAGGTTGAACAAGGTCCAGAAGAGGCGTTGAACACTGGAAAAGTCAAGGTATAGGATTAATTATTATTTTGAATCTATGATAAATGATATGCAATATATGCTACTGATCAGCCCATCTCATATGAGGAAGAACTATCAATGTTTATGTACTGTTACACTGTAAAGCTAACCTCATCTTTAGGCCACTGAAGCAGTGTTCATTTGAGATGACAATTTAGCACCTTGTTTGCATAGCTTGAACGGTGTTTCTATCGTGTTTAATCTTCATCATTGATGTCAGAAAGAGTTATCTCGCATCCAATCATGGAGAATTTCAAGGTCGAAAAATGTCAGTGATGGTGCAAAGCAATCGAATAATCTTTTTGGGAAACGTATGCTTCCCTGCCATGATTATGCTGATCACTTCAGCCGAGCTTTGCAATTACAGTTCAAGAATCAACGCATCAACGTTTTTTTTAAAAAGCTGCTCATAGGTTGCAGGAATGAAAAAGTTTTTCATTTCATATTTTTATGCAGTTTTATTTCTTTGCAGAGTATACGAAGAAGTGCTTTTTTTTTGCTTTGCCACCTATCCTATTTTAAGTGATTAGATTTTTCTTAAGCGCTATAGCTTGATAATTATTGCCCAGAACAATTTCCTCACGTGCGCTATCCAGTTTTCAAAAATGTTGAGCACATGCCATCCCAAGAAAGTTGCTGTTATCTTCTCGCCTTCTCTTGTTGACACCTAGTCTGTATTGAAACCTAGGGGCTAGCCTCATCCTCGCTCTCCATTTGCTATGATTCATTGCCAGCACAGGGGTTGCATTCATATCTATCATATCCTCATCAATCTTCTTCCTCCAGGTTTTCTGCGGCCTTCCCTGTTTCTTTTCCCGGTAGTCCCATCCTTGCAATTTTCCTGTTGATGCATTTATTGAAAAAATGCTGCTATTTTTTCTAAGTTGAAGGTCAAGCCAATTAGGATTTGAATGTTTGTTAAGACAGTAAATGAGAGTTTATTTTGTGTTTCAGCAATGAGCAAAGAAAAGGAGCCACTTCTAAGTCCCTCCTCTCCAACCTCAAGAGATCCTTTTGTAATCAATTCCTTGAACAGTTTGTCTGACCTCCGAAATGAAGAGAATCAGAGGCTTCTTGCTCAGCATACCAGGTATAAGTACTACACAAAGCTGCACCCCAAAGAAAGATTGGTAAGAACTGATTGGTTTACGTTTCTCTGCATTTCATACTGTACCCCTAACTTCACTTGCAGGGGTCCTGCTTTTGAATTGGACAAGGGAATACTCTATGCATTGTAAAAGGCAACTTAAGGAAGATGGTAGCAGGAAGATCATTGGACCATAAAACTCCAAGCCAAGCCATCGTGAAGATGCAGGCTCTAAGTAACCAAAAGTCTCAACAAAAGTCAATAGCTTGATGCTTGACAGTTCTCACTTGCAACCCCATTGAAGGAGAAGCCCATAGAAATTGTATCATTTTCAAAAGTCATCATTATAATTGTAATAATAATAATAATAATTTCAATTATTTTAGGACGTTAACCCATTCAGCAGTGCTGGGTCATAGATGTCATAGATGTTGTCAGTGTTATACTATGGGTTTGCTCTGAATGTGTCACAGAGCATAATCTTATTGTTATAACATTCAAGGATATATGATGCGTTCTAGTGAGCATTGAATCAGGACTGTGGTGTGTTCAGGGGTTGGGCTTTCTTGGCAGACATGCTTTCAACGTATTCCATATAAAAGCCTCTCATGCGACCTGCTTTTTGTGGAATAGTAATGTATGAGGAAAGATTAACTGGACTGTTGTTTTGTGATAAATACAAGGATAGATTTGCACATTGCAATTTCTTTTTTTTGAGTTATCAGGATATAGCTGAGATGGATCGACCAAAACTAAACGCTTCTTTTCTTTTGATATTAATGAGTGATTTGAAAAAACACTATAGATATTCCTAATAGTGATAAATTTTATTTGTAATCAAATAGTTGAGTCTCTTCGACTAATTCGTGAGCCCAATAATTATTCATTAAAAGAAATGAATTAAAAAAAAGTTTTTTTGTTACATTGCTAAAGCTCACTCTGCTGTCTGATTGATTGAAAAACGATTGAAATGTCATGATTCTGAGCAAAAGGTTTCTTTATCTTGGACATATTTTCTGCTCCACATTGCATAAGTCAACTGAAATCGTGGAAAGAATGCAATATCAGAGTTCCAGTTAATGCTATTTTCTCTATTGTTGCTGAAATATTTCATTCAATGGTTTTAGCTTTTTCCTGCAATTGCATTAGCCTGCCTTTTTGCAAATATTTATTCATGACTGCAGTGTTGATTCCCACAATGTGCCTCACACGTTCCACAGTGCTACATATCCTTCTGCCATCTCTCAGATGGACTCAAGACCCATAAAAAAGTCACAAGGAAAGCCTAAACCTCAATGAAAAGTAATTGTTGATGAGGGGGGTGGATACAAGCAATGAAAGGTTCTTATACAAACAATGATTTGTTGTAGTTTCACAAAGATCCCTTTTGAATTCTAGTCTCTTTTTAGATTATACCTGACCATGTGCTGCCAGCATACCTCTTTTTGCCGATTCTACCATCAGTTGGATATAAACAAAGCAGTTTGATTACAATGTAAGTATTCATAGTCAAACCTCTTGGTGACCCAAATGAAGATGGGACCTTTTCACTTAAGTTTTTTTGTCACTTACGGTTACAGAGCCTCTGTTATATTATTTCCTGAGGTCCATCAAAAGTTCCCCTATCCATTGAATTGATAACTTTTATTAGAGATTTGTCATAAAGAGTTTGATTAAGATGTAAATATTGACAGTCAACCTCTGGGCAACTGTTGAGTTCTTATGTTTGCCAAAAACTTTCCTTATTCATCAACTCAGTTGCCTTCAAAGATTGACAACACAGGAAATTATCCCCTCCTGCAGAGTTTCCAATTCATTCAACACAAAGATATATATAAATCATTATATGAATATATTGGCAGTAAAAGACAACCCAAACTAATTGTACAAACTTCATTCAAAAATAGTTTCATTCATATTTTTCTTAACTGATATGAAAGCTCTAATTGTCAATCTTATTCAGCTTTGCGATTTGGAACACGATGATGGGAACATCCTTGCTGAGCTTGCCTTGGGCTATTGCACAGGTATCAATTTAGCTTTGCAAACTTGGCATTTATGATGGGTTCTTTTAAGTCAAGGGTTGCCAAATGTTGTATTTACAAAACTGCAGCAAGGAAGTAGATGTTTGCCATAGCTCTCAGCCTTAAAACGGTGGCACTTTACAGCAAGCTGTTACACTTGAACAAAATATTGCCATTAATAAAACCATGTGGTTTCTCAGCTACTTGACAAGCTCTAATTTTCTTGCCACCTCATCATTCATCATATGTTTATATACTATTTACATACTTCTTATGTGTAAGAAACCTAGGAGGATTACTAATGAAGCAATGTTTTATATCAACAATTTGTGCTCATATGCCCTCTGGTTAGAGTTGTTTTACTCCGTTAAGCCTCTTTTTTGCTCTAGAGTGGTTTTGTTCTTGGCATCATCCTGATCTTGCTGATGGGTCTAATCTGCTTCTACACTTGTTATCTTGTCTTAAAAAGTGCAGATTCTATGGGTTGGTATTTATCAATTAATGCTTTCCTCTTTATAATGCAGCCATATGATATTACCATATGATATTACATATGACTCATAGAATATTACTTTGTATTGCTTGTATGCAGAGGATGCACATGTTGAATCCTGCTGATACCATCAATGGTGCTGTAAGATGTGTCCAGCCTTGATCACCAATGCTCTAGTCAAGCCCTACTCCTGAAAGCAAGGACTTTCCTTATTTGGAGTAAGGCTGTGCCTTCTCCAAGCAATGCAGGGGAAGAAATTGGATTTTCCTCTTTGGTCATTAATTTCAAACTTTTAGTGTGACTTTGAGTGTCTTCATATTTGCTTTATTTTGACTTAGTGCTTTTAGCCTGTTATTTTGCAAAATGTAGAGAAAAATGGTGAGCTAGTGGACTATCAGTTTGCTTTTCAACGGCATGCAAATGATCATTTGATGGGTATATTTTCTTAAAGTTAGTGCCTAAGAATCTTCAGGGGTATGTGTGCCATTCCTGAACCCGGATTCTTTCAGCCTTAGAGCAGCAGAGCTCTTAAAACAAATTTCAAAATACCAGGAGTAGACCAAATTGAATTAAGTTGCAGTGTTTCAAATCTTTTGAAGTCTAATCGCGTGGGTTTTACTGGCGTGGGTTTTACTCGCCTGGGTTTTACTCGCCTGGGTTTTAATCCCATGGTCCGAACCACTAACCACAAGCCAACAGTCAACTCAGTGGTCTATCCTTTCAAGGTTGGCAAATGAGTACTCAGAAGTAACTCTGAGGATATAAGCGCTGGACACACATTGATAACAGCTAATCTTAAATTGAACTGTTTAATCCTGTGTGAGGATTTGTCGTTAATCAGTAAAAGAAGAAATGTTTTAAAAACACACCTGCAGAAATCTTCCCTTTTACGAATTTTCTTGTTCTCATAGTATGACAACAAACAAACTCAGATAATTTATTTATTGTAAAATTTTATCATCTATGATAAGTTTTATCATTCAGATAAGTCAAAATACGAAGCATTGGAATTCACCGATGTTTGTGAGCATTACCTTGGCAAAGCTGGAAAGCTAACAAGTATTGTGTTTTCATTGGTCTCTCTTCTTGGTGCAACGACAGTTTACATGGTACTGTTGTCCAATTTCCTCTTCAGCGTTGGCCAATTCATTCATGGTAAGCAGCATAAAAAACCTCACACAGTTGAATCATGCATTTAATGATTTGTCATACACTTCTCTCACTCATATTTGAACCGCTTCTTGCTTAACTCTCACAGAAGGCTATTTCTGCATTGTGTAATCATCTATCCTTCCATGTTGGTAACATGAAAAAAGAAATCAAACAGCTAATTTTCTAGATAATTCTCAAGTGAGAATGACTGTATAAATTCTTTGTTATGAGTGGAATCAACTTTGCATTATAGCAGTCAGGAGAAAATTTTGCTTAGCCATGCCATCTCCATCATCAGATAGAATTTATTTTTGTAATGGAGCAAAGAGACATGAACAGAGTAATAAAATAGAAAAATCTTTAACATCAGTTCAATTCTTATGGCTGCGAACTCCCCAAAAAATATTTCCACTGTGAAGTGTAAAGCAGCATTTGGCAAATTTTATTTGGTTACTTTTCCAAGGAGTTTTTTCTCCTCAAAAAGTGTCCGTATAATTTTCTACAATTGATTACCATGCAACTATGCAACTTTTTCAAGTCTCTAGCAGAGTGTTTCTTATGTGTTTTGGTGTTGGAAAGAAGAATGGTTAAGTTATTATTTGGCTCTTCTTTGCAACGTTTAAGGCCTTATCATCAGAATTATCTTTTGTACTTTGATCTCTTTTTCAAACAGAGCAAACTATGTCTGGTCCAAACAATGCTAGTTCCATGCCATCAAACGTCAGCCTTGTTGGATCAAGCATGTCTTCAGGTTTTGAAATTTGCTTTACTCTTCAAATGAAAATCGACCTCGTTGAAACTAGTAGCGCTTACAGCTGGATTCATACTTTGGTGTCAGGAGGGCTCTCTTTGGTAAGATTCTTGCGCATTGATCCCATGGTCAATGGTTCGAATCTACCAAAAGCTAAACTTTTACATTGAATGAGGAGAGACACAATTTGTCTGTAGTTTCAAGCGTAGAAATCATGGGGTGTGGTCACATCGAGAGGAAGGACCCGGACACTGCTCGATAAGCAAAAATTATCTCAGTGTCCATATTTCTGCCTTTGACATCTAGGTAGAATAATGTATGTATGTATGTATGTATATATATATATATAAATATATATATATATATATATATATATATATATATATATATATATATATATATATATATATATATATATATATATATATATATATATATATATATATATATATATATCACATAGAGGGTGCTGTCTTCACCACCATATGGTGCTCTATGTACAAAGTACAGAGCGTTGATAGCGTCTGCTATATATATATATATATATATATATATATATTTATTTATATTTATATCATTGTATGATTACTTCTCACTAGAATGAAGGCATGCTCTTATGTATGTATGTATGTATGTATGTATGTATGTATGTATGTATGAATGTATGTATGTATATATATATATATATATATATATTTATATATATATATATATATTTATATATATATCATTGTATGATTACTTCTCACTAGAATGAAGGCATGGTCTTATCAGTGCACACATCGAGTTAGTAAAAATTTCAGTTGTACATTATTTTACTATTTGTTCTACTTATCTACGTATTATATACCTTATTTCTTTATTGAATTGTTTCATTGAATGATTATATACCATATCTCTTCTACAGCGTTGTGTCCATCAAAAATTGCCTCCGATAGAACAACTCCTATGATGCCGTCAGGCAGTGAGCTATATCACAATTTATGGCAAGAGCATCTGACAGTGCCTTTATACCTGCTGCTCGTATTACTTCCGTTGTCGTCTTTCAAGTCGCCAACTTTTTTCACGAAGTTCAATGCCTTAGGTAAGTGGATTAATATTGTGGTGCAGCTGTTTGTTTTCAGCAAGCCACTCTTCTTGATCATTTTACCAAAAGAAGCTCAACCCACTCACGCCTCCTTTTCAAATTTTACTACCCTATCCAAGCTCTATCCCACAAACAGTTATTCATCCCAAAAGCTTGCAGTCTGAAGAACGCCTCGCCTTCTTCTTCTTTTCCAGAATCCTACAACTGTCTTTTTTCAAATTCAAAATTACAAACTTGTTTGTATTCCACACGAGCCCTGGATTCATATACTAAATCTTCTATCTACATTCACGATCGTCTGATGTCACTAAGTACCTCATCTTGATCACTGCAATAATCCACTTTTCCCCAACAAATGATACGTAGTTATCAGTAGTCTCGAACCCTAACCAACAATGTCTACTAAACTTTGATAGATTCAATTCGATTAGTCCCTTCTATGATTGATTTGTTTCAGGCACGTTTTCTGTTTTCTACATCGCCGTTTTCGTTGCTGTCAGATCGTCATTTTGGGGCGGCCATTTGCAGTTTAAGGACAGCATCGATAATGAGAGGACACCTCGTAAGTCTAAATTGTGCTAGCAATTAATCAAAAATACTCTTTTGGTACTGTCAATGTAACTGGAAAGCAGATTAGAGCTCAAACGTACAAGCAACCGGAGGTAACCGTCCGAGCTGTATATATTATGGTGCCAAATATAGTGGCACGTGGAAGATTTTAACCTGCGACCTTGGCATCGTAATATGGAACATCTAGTTTCTTGATTAAGGTTATTCTAGCTACCGTGTTGATTGATTCGTATTTTCAATATTTGATGTCAGAAATGAACCTAGTGAATTATATGAGAATTAAGATATTGTTCCACTCAAACAGTAAGCTGAATACGTACTGCGTAACAGTATCTCGCCTGATGCGACCTGGTTTTTTCCAAAGCCCAGGGATACCTATCTTTTGTTTCATAGTCATGAGAGATTTAAGATCTTTCTACCCATGGTCGTGTGTAAACGAAGTATTTACCAGTTCCACTTAATAAATCCGTTGTGGGAAGCATTTTTCAAATGCAGCTGTCAGCTACGCGGGATAGTGGATTCGAAGTTTCAGCTGATAACAACTAAAAACATTATCACTTTTATTTCCTTGTAAATCAGTTGGCAAAATCGTTAGATCACACATTTACCGTGCTAAATGTAACGGACTAGAGCTACGGTGGTTCTCTTCTCTGGATACCCTCTCTCTGTCCACCCGACAGTAATTTGGTACCTTGAGTAACTCCGAGGCTAGACTGTGGTGAATCGAGGTTCTGGCCATCATTAGTAAAAAAAGAGCAGCTGGCATTGAGAGTCCTGGGTATGAGGCAGACTCGTTCCCGCTTCTTCTTGCCCTATTTCTGTCGACCCTAGCAGCAAATGGGTACCTAGCGCACAGCTGGTATTCAAGTGCGGCGAGGCAAGGAATTGGTCATCCTAACTCACAACGCCGTGGCTCGGGATGATACCTCTCCAACAACGTGTTCCCAGACGCTTGTTTCGCGTACGCAACTCAACTTTACATGTTTGTATTGTGTTTCATTTTCCTTTTCCTGACACTATGTAAGCAACAGTCTCTGAATATTCAGTTTACAGTTTACAATTTCCTGCCTTGACTGGAACTTTGGGTCTGGCGATGTTCATTCATAATGCAATCTTGTCTATTATGAGGAATCAAGCGAATCCTGAAAATAACGTAAGTCTGTCGAGGCAAACGAGCAGGTCTGATTGATTTGCTGTTCTTATCAAATCCTCAGCAATGGAAGAGAGTGAAATGCTAAGAGGAGAGGGGAATAAAATCAAGTTTTTTTATCTTAGATTTGAAAGAGGGCAAGTTTTAGGATTCGGGAAAGGAAGGAGGCCAGACGCTCCATAAATTGCACGTTCTTGGGATGAATTATGATTTGTGGGATAGAGTTCGTAGATGAAAGGTGTGTGAGTGAGGGAACTTGAAAAGGGAGTGAGTGAGTCGAGCTTCTGGTGGTCCTGACACGCCTCAAAGGAACAGGAATGATACCCCTGATCTCATGAGAGCAATGCCCGTAAAGGATCTATAAAAGATGGAAAGATCTGCAACCAAACGACGATGGGAAGAGGTCGGAGGGATTTGGAAGGTTAAGATTGTCGATGAATGAAAGCTTGTACAAGTTGCGTTGCTTCATGAAAGAGCAAAGACACGATTTCGTCATACTGATGATCTTTTCATCCGACCTTCATCAGTGTATGAAAAGTCAGATAACAACCGAAATGCGAAGTTATACCCAGATGCAATGATAGACAATAATTGTTTCAAAAGCAGGCAACCCACCAGTTGGATCAGCTGCTCACCTACCCCTGCTTGATCCGGAGCGGAGTATAAGTTTCGTGCCATCTTCTGACATTTCGTAACGTAATAATTTTTGGATGAAAAGATCGTCAGCGTGAAAAAATTGTGCTTCCACTCCTCTGTGCTATATTCAATTCAAGCTTTTCATTTAGAAATCTTCGCATCTCCTCAGTTTTTCAAACTTGAAAGTGGTACCCCCTTTAAAGTACATTTTCGCCTCGTAATATTTATGTCGCGGCTCTAATTTTCTTTCAGACCCGTGATTTGACCATTGCCTACTCGTTGACCACTGGCACCTATTTCAGCATCGGCCTAATTTTCTACTCTTGTTTTCCCCTTGCCAAAGATTGCTTAGAGCAGGTAAATCTTCTTGCATTCCGTAAATTTTGTGAAATGATTCGAAACTTTATATTTTAAATATCTCTTTATTTGATGTGTATTCTATTTTGTAATCGCGCATCTCACTTTTAAGGCATTTTGTCTCTGGTTACCAAATAACGTATCCTTCCTATAATGCTGCCAGGCCCTTCTGTTAACATCGCTAGTATCGAATACAAGCAGGGTTAGGCCAAGGTTTATTGCTATAATTAATGTTATTGTTCTTATCATTATATGCCTGTACATCCTCGAATTAACCGTGGGGTTTGAAACAAATGTTAATAATAACTCCCATCGCAAAGAAGAAAAATATCGTCTAAAGATCAGCGATTACAAGACAAGTTAGATTCGTTAATCTATCCATGAGTTGTATAGGCATTTTTGGCCATTCGTCTGATTCTTTTCTGGAGATGTGTAAATGCATTGAAATTGACCAAAGCCATCTTAATTATATCTGAACCAAAATCTCATCCATCATTATCCGTACCACTTATTACATCTTTTGCTCCAGAAAAAAACCATGGTCAAATCCGGAACTTCTTTCTTATTAATCAATATCTACTTAATAATACGACTTGTTTCTTTTCTTTCTATATTATAACGGTTGTTAGTCGCTTTAAGCCAGCCAAATACAAGTTATCTTTTAGTGATATTTGTATTTGTAACAGTCATAGTATTCATTAAAAGAATGAAGTTTGAAAAAAAATCAGATGAATTGTAAATTCATCTATTAGTTTTTAAATTTAAAGCATTTTCTGCCAGTCCTCCGATTCTTTCCAAGAGATATGTAAAGGTATAGTTTGGTGGGTGTAGGATTTTAATGTTATTAGCAGCTGTAAATACAAGTTGAATTTTTATCGATAGAATATATAATGAAAAATGAAATTTGGCAAAATATTTATTATTACCTAATCAATTCACAACCTATTATTACACATTCGGCATGCGGAAAAAACCTGGTACTAACCTGGATCTTCTATCCTGCTAACAGTTTTCCTTCCTCCAGGAGCTCTTGTTAAAATCATTTACCTTTCTCTGCTTCTTCTTTCGCTAGAAATGCCTGTAATTAGGCCAGCTGAATACAAATTACCTATCATTAGAGAGATTTGTATGCGTGTATTTAGTTTATGAGTTTTTATTATCAAATTGTGCCCTTACCTACCGTTACCCCTCTACTCATGAAAAGTCGCCAGAAGATCTTTTCAAGCCCTTCTATCTTTAATATTCTAGGTTCTGCTGGACAATTTCCCACATGGAGACATCATGACATTTATTGCTCATGTCTGCTTGCTTTTTCAAATGATAACCGTTTTCCCTCTGCTGATGTACATCATACGAGTGCAGATTTTCACTTTTCTCTACAAAAAGACGTATCCAAGGTCAGTCAGCATTGATCCTAGGATATGTGCCCGAAAGTTAATGTAAAGTTGGCTTTACTTACCAGATAATTTGAATGCATTTTTTGCTGTGGGTTAAAGCAACGATGCCATTGCTACACGCCCTTCAGTTGGTGTATAGATGCTAATCAATGGGACTTTTTCAGTACAGTCTTGGCTCAAATCAAACATTTATGAACTAACTGAACCCATTGTATGTATCCAAGGCTTCGCCTCATTACCTGTGACGTGGAGTCTCTGATCGTACTTTTTATGCCGTTTAACTTGCATGCAAAGGCAGATTTTAGAACAATGAGAAGCTATGCTTATCTAGCAGTGTTCTGGTCTATTCTCATAATGTGACATCATTTCAAGATTCCTATGATTCATGAATCATAAGGTAGATTTTAGGACACTGAGAAGCTATGCTTATCTAGCAGTGTTCTGGTCTATTCTGATAATGTGACATCATTTCAAGATTCCTATGATTCATGAATCATAAGGTAGATTTTAGGACACTGAGAAGCTATGCTTATCTAGCAGTGTTCTGGTCTATTCTCATAATGTGACATCATTTCAAGATTCCTATGATTCATGAATCATAAGGTAGATTTTAGGACACTGAGAAGCTATGCTTATCTCGCAGTGTTCTGGTCTATTCTCATAATGTGACATCATTTCAAGATTCCTATGATTCATGAATCATAAGGTAGATTTTAGGACACTGAGAAGCTATGCTTATCTAGCAGTGTTCTGGTCTATTCTCATAATGTGACATCATTTCAAGATTCCTATTATTCATGAATCACAAGGTGGATTTTATGACACTGAGAGGGTATGGATATCAATCAGTTGGTTATTCCCTCCTCTCGATATGAAGGCAACTTGCGATCATTCCGCCTGGATTTGCAGAGAGCCACAGACTCTCCGCACTATAAGTGGAAGTAAAGCTCGGGGTTCTCCTCGAACTACCGACAATTGAGTCTGTATTTGAGTGCTGTAACCACCGAGCCATTACGATTTTAGACAAAACTCGTTTGCAGAGCAAGGGAAGAAAGTCAGTCATAAAAATCTTATCTTGTTGACATTTCACTGTTAACTAATCCACAAAATGAGACGTCTAAAAAGTATGATGTTGATTAGATTTGTTCTTTAATTCTTCCTTGCTCTGAGATTTCTGAGCAATCTGCGGTTACCAAGCGATGCCCAAAAACAGTCGATTGATTTGGCATTTCTAAAGGTGTAATCGGCTTTCTGTACTTATCAACTTTAATGTCATTTTGCCAGAATCATTAAGCAGGGAAGTGACTGCAATAACTTCCAACACTCAATGTTTTGATGGACACTCTCTGGGTTGGGTCAGTTTTAAGGGTTACTTTTGACATTATATCACTTTTTTGATAAAGAATTGTATTTGGGGGATAGATTTTTATTCATGTAAAAAATTTGGCAAGCAATGCGCAACTTCATGTAGCAGGTCACGAAACATGTTACATCACTGTGGCACAAGTTGTGACAAACTGTTCGCTCATTTTAGCTCAAATTACTGCTGAAGATACCTCAATAGTTGTTTAATTCAACTACAAAGAGAAAACATGGGTTTTTTTCAATTATAAAAATTCTCAACCTGCAAAATCACAATATTTTGCATTCGACACCATATGAAAACAGCGAAGATGATTTATTCTAATTGGTAGTGACCATTGTTTCCTCCAGACGTTTTGAGGGAATTGGAAGTATTTCTTAAGAGCATTTGTTAAAGTTGCGTGGAAGGATTAGCTTAAAGACCATTGAGACAAGCCAAATGCACAAAGTCCCATCTCTGCGTAATTAACGTTGTTTGATTGGAATCTAGTCTGTCACGTAATTGTCGGTATTTTATGGCAACACCGATTCCAGATAAAATTTCACTTATTGATCAGCTACATCAGTGTCTTTGACTGAGGATATCTATCATAGCACAGAATTATTGATGCGTGTTCAGCCTCTGTATAAAATATTCTAGTATGTAAATCGATCCAGTATCTTAACGAATCCAGCAACTTTATCAATCCGGTTTGTGGATGGCTCTTGTTTCTTTTTGAATCCATATGTAGTTAAATCCTGTTCGTAGCAAGATTCACCCGACGTTTAAGTTGATTAATGATTATATTAATAACAGTAGCAATGATGACGGTAATTTCGAATATTGTAGTTGTACAAAATTTCAACTTGCAAGAGTTGTTTCCAATGAAGTTTTTTTAAAGAATATTTTACAAGGAACTGATATTTCATATTCCATGATGCATGTAGTGCGCTTTTTTCAAGGGAAATTCTTCGTATGAAGTCTTACCGAATTATGTGCAGAATTCCCAAATTGGAGTTATGTTTCTTTTAGAATTGAATATTCAATTTTTTTTCTCGCTTGTGCGAATTATTTATCCCAAATGCGTTTGAATTGGCAAGGAAGACATCGCATCTTTTAAACATAATGTAGCGTTTTGTTTTTTTGACGCCCGTGTATTTTTAGGCAATATTTTATGTACGTAGCAAACACTAATTGTGAATTCGTTCATCTTCTTTTTTCAGTTTGTTGCATGTCAAAGCATTGAATGGCAGTGTTCTCGCCCTTGGGATCGTTTTCGCCGTGTTTTATCCTCATGTAGGCCACATAATAAGGTATTTTATTGATGCTTGATATTTATGTAATTTAATTTGTTATTTTCTTGCATCTGTCTGTTTCGCTCATTCAAGAAATATGTTTTGTGAATTTATAGCCCATTGACTTTTAACTGTTGGATTGATGGCTCGAATCCAACCGCATTTGATACTTTCACGGGCATTGTTTTCAGGAGATCAGGGATATTATTCCTGTTCCTCTGAGGCGTGTCAGGACCACCAGAAGCTCAACTCATTCGCACCCTTTCCAAGTTTCACTGCCTACTTCACGAACTCTATCTCACAAATCATCATTCATCCCTAGAACATGCAATTTATGGAACGTCTTGCCTTCTTCTTGCTTTCCTGAGTCCTACAACTTGCCATCTTTCCAATCTAAGATCAATAAACTTGATCTAATCTCTCTCTCCTCTTAACTTTTCGCTTTCTTCTTTCTTCCTTTCTTGGTGCTTTTTATAGGCCGCCATGGCCTTTCCCCAACATAACCCGCTAAGAAGAAAAAAGCGCCATTGTTATTTTCCCATTGAAGAATGTAGGCGATGTCGTAGTAGGGAAGAGGGAGAAGAATGTAGGCGATGTCGTAGTAGGGAAGAGGGAGAAGAATGTAGGCGATGTCGTAGTAGGGAAGAGGGAGTGAGATTCTCCCTGATCCAGACAGTTCCTCCTTGGTTTGAAATCCATCTTGAAAAATGTCCGCGCCATCCTTTTTGGTCGTGATGGGGTATTCTTGCAAAGTACAAATGCCGCGCGGTGATTGACGTTCCACCGCTTTAAACACCACAGTCGTGGAGTTGACTTCTTATAATATCCTTGGTCCGTTGAAGTTGTCATGTTTTTGAAAACACTTCGGTTTTTTCTAGATATGTTGGATCTATCAGTGGTCTTGCCTACATTTTCGCTCTACCGTGCATTGTTTACATGCTAATAGAACAAAAAAAGAAAGCACTGTCTTCCGGTAAAATAATTGTACATTGTGGACTGATCTTATTCGGCTTTCTCAATCTTGTGTCACAGTTTTTGATAAAATGAATAAACTCGGGTTGTTGCTTGGGCCTTTGTATAAAAAAGCTTTATTTTTTGTAGACCTAAATAATCTTGATATTCTTTGCATAGCTTTAGTATGAATTCAGTGAGCTGTTTTGCTAATCGCAGATAATCGATCGACATTTCACGTAGCTTTAGCGGTTACAACGGAAAAAGCTTTTCGAGGGACCCGTTGAGGAATCTTGCGTAACTACGTCATAAGATGACGACTTTCCTCAAAGCTACAGGTAATGACTAAGCCCCTTGAAGTGATACCATTTTTGTCAATATGCTGTCTTTGAATCATGACGTAATAACCCTTGTAGATTCTTTCATCATAGTGTATCCTAGCAAAGTATAGCCTTCAAAATGCAACGTCATAATGGGGCGTCACGATGATGTCATTTCACAGTGACTTAGCATCTTTTTTGAGTCATCATAAGACGTTTATAGATACGATTCATCACATGATACCATCTTGAAGTCAAGACGAAGACGTGGCGCTTTGTTACGCTATGATAGCATTAATTCGTGACGTCGTAATGTGACGTCATAACTACGTCATTGCAGAATGACGTTGCGTCTTGTTGACGTTAGTGTACATGTAGGGTAGTACTGCTTCGTGAGATGAAGCCATCTGCAAGTAAAGCTAAAAGCATGATTCTTTTTTACGTCATGACATAATGAACAGGATAATGAAGTGCCACAATCAGTAGAACTTAGCAAATGGATGCCAAAAATCGTAACAACATCCCACTAGGGCATAGACTAATAACCTCACCATCTCATCCCATGGTGATGCTACTGCGATGTTTATGTTACAAAATTCTTCTGGCTGAGAAATGTCGATCGGGTGCATGTCTTATTCTTTGATGCGAAATACGTCTTGTTGTGTTTAACATGCTGGTAAGTCTATATTCTGTTTCAATCGCAACAAAATATGTATATCCTGATATTTTGTATAGAAGGCAACGAGTTAGCTCTCCATGCAGTTAGGTTAACTGCAATAATGGCTCCGTGCTTTGTCGTGTCACACCAAAGACTTTAACAATGGTATACATTCTGCTTGCCTTTGTAGAATTAAATGCTTTGGGAAATAGAATGGAAGGTAAATACTCGGAGCTACTAGGTGGTCAGTTGCCAACTTCAGAATTCGCTTTGCTTGCACATCTGCGTAGCTCAAGAAGCAAATATACTGTATAAGTTGTTGCATGCATGGACAGAGTGGTACACTTCGTTGCCTGCTCGACATCTAGTTCATAACCGAACATCTTTTAATATAAGTTCAATGTATATTGCCAACACAGAGCACCGTAAACAGAAAATGACCGACAAAGAAATTGGTTGATGCCCTATGCGCAAAACGCAAGGGAAAGACATTTGCTCCCCGTGATAAGTTAACGAGCCAGTATTTTTGTACGTTGAAAGTTGCGCATTAAACAGCACGAGCTCGTGATTCTTATTGTTAGCTTTCGTGAAACGAAAAATGGAATTTAAGCTACTTGGGGTAAATTTATTAATCTCGTCATGTTGTGACTGAATCTCACGCACTGCATCACGTAATATCGGAATATTTTGAACTGAAAGCCCTTGTATTCATCTTGTATTCTAGACTTTGTAAAAGGAAAATTGAGATCAAGACGTAGTCGCTCTTTCTCGAGCTTCAATCTTATCTCTGATTGGGCCTCAACTCTCTTGATGCAATGTTAATGGAATACAAGGGATCTGAGGTCTAATTCTCCTAATGTCACGTGATGCAGTGTAAACTTCCATGACAATAGATGCAAGTCATATGATGCGAGTAAGGGTTAACTTAAGAGATAGATTCAGGCTTAAATAATCATCTGATGACTTCGTTTCTATTCATGGCTTGGTTTTTAAGTATCTAGTTTCATTTCAATTTGACCTTTGATAATTCTACACTTTTATTCGATATGATTTTCATGTGGGCCTATTTTAACTTGCAAATTATTGATATGATCGAAGGGTTAACAGAAGTGGAACAGTTGCCGTGCAGGAAGAATATAATGGTTTACTTTTTCATCACCATTCGATGCAATGGAAATATAAATAAACGAGTAAGCGAATGAATAAATGATTGAATGAATGAATGAATGAATGAATGAATGAAGGAGCACACACAAGTGAACGAATAAACGAATGAATAATTGACGAGTAGCCAATATTTTGACAACTATATTGAGAAAAATAATCATTATAGTATGTAAAAAGAGAAGTTAAATAATTCATATAACATATAATGAGAAAGTCTGATCAAATGGATTATATTTTTGCGATTGAAGTATGAGATGAGAATCGCACCTTTATAATGAATTTTATAGCTATTCCCACGATGATTCTATCCAGAGAAAGATACGTTATCAATTGTATTTTGTTTGTTCCAACATAAGAACACTCAAGTTGTCGTGTGAATGGATTAAACCAAACCATTATGCAAAGTTGAACGACTGATAAAGTGATAGAACAGAAAGAGTATTCCTTGGTGTGGAGAAGTATGGAATTATAGCCAGCGTCATATCAAAGAATCCAGGAACTCATTTTCAACTCGTACATGGATTTTGTCAAACATTGTCTTTGAATATCATTTTTGAACTTTGTATGGTTCAGCGGGATGTCCGATTAATTCTAGAATGCATTCTAAACTCGGTTCTTTCTCTCCATGTGACAATCTATCGGAGCTTTATAGTTTATGTAGCAATCTAGTCTCTAAGGAGACTTCCTCAACTTCTAACGCCATGATGTTCCAGCGCCACATCCTCGTAATGTGAAAGTAATTCACAATTGAGAAACTTCTTATGACTACCAATTCATGTTTTCTATCTTATGCTAGTCCATGCCATGTGGAATTCCCAAATTTTCTTCCTCGATCACCTATAAAGTTAATGACACCTGGATGCTTTTTAATGCATTCTGCTGGTTTCTGGTACAATGATTAGGGAAAATGCTTTGGTGAAGAAGTTTGTACATTTTGTCGTATGCAAGGATACTGTTAACGCAATTCACTGTACTCCACGTGCTCAATTTCCCACTGTGTCAACGATAGCCCCAACCCCTTGCCCCACTCATATTTTGATGTCCTGCTGCTAGGGAGAAATCCCTCCGATTTTTATCGACTCAACCCCCCTTGTTACTCCCTCCCCATACGTACATTTCATAACTAATTCACAGAGAATTAACGAAAAGCCGGTCCATAGCACGGATACAGCAGATTTTGGTGACGGGTGTATCATTGGGTAGGGAAAGCTCAAGCCATCCACTCTATCTTGCTAGTTTAATGGAAGGGGTGACTAATGGCGGAATGGGGAATTCTACGCCCATCGGTAGTTTAAAATTCCCATTTCCCATGGAAGGAACCCCGCTTTGCGTCCTGCTGCTTATCAAGCAATGCCGGCTCGACGCTTTAAATCCTCTTGTGTCTTTGCGAGACTTTGCTGTATCCCCATTTCGGAAGTACTTTCATCTGTTTATCCTATTGCTCAACGCCCGCTTGTCCTTGTTGACTAGCAACGCTGCTGTGAGAACGCTCGATCCTACGCCGGTCTCTTTCAAGACAGGAGGAAGTGCAGTCGTTATTGATTGACAGAAGAATCAAGTGTGCACATTGCAGACCGAGGGCGATTGGTGTACGCTGCAGAGCCTCGTGGGTTCAAGAATCGATTGCTTCTCAACGAAAAGCGAATCGTAGAAGATTGTCGAAAAGAATCGAGTCATGATGAAATCCAAAGTTAGTGCTTAGATTTTAACATGTTGCTATACCCGTGTGTCTCTGCCTTGTACAATAGCTTTACCTTAAGGTGTTTCCTCTTTATTCTGATTTTTCTTCATCGAGTCTTTCCCTCAAATGTGCTTTGAGGGAAAGTGGTTGCAGAATCGGTAACGAGTCGACAAAAATGAGTCGAGATCACTTTTGGCGGTCGATATCCAGGGACACCAGCGTGGATGTTTCTGCATTGTCCCCTATTTTTTTATTGATTTCCGCAAATGAAGTTATCAAGGTGTTTGTTCCGCGCGTCATATTCATATTACTAGGAAATAACTGGGGAGGCTTGTTTTGTGAGTGTTCAGTGTTCTCGATCTCGTATGAGGAATCCGCTGGGCAAAGCATGTGACACGGACAGGAACACGGTGGGAAAGCCTTGAGATTCCCAGATTCGTGGAATTTTGCCATGTATTTAAGCTATTGGCAAGGCAAGAGAAGTGATGCATTTAATAGAAACGAGCCTCGCTGCATTCAATCAAAAAGATTTGAACTTTCCTACATCATATAATTTATAATTCTTTATGCACGGTAGCTTGGTTCCGTCAAGGGATAAAGCTTCTTGGGAGTTGCTTGTTGATTTTATTTATTTAGGGTAGATATCCCTTGAGCCGATCCCGATTTTAAATGGCTCTGATTCTTTGGGGCATTATTTATGGCAATGTCGCGAAAATATGAAAGGTGCCGTGGCGTAGTGGTTAAACATGCGGACTCACAACACAGGGGTTTTCAGTTCAATTGCTCCATATGTGACTTTTGAAAACGCCATTGGCGAGGAAGGCAACGGGAAACCGCCTCAGGAACTCCACTTCCCTAGAAAAAACTAAGAACCCTGTCTCTGGTTTCTCCTACCCTTGAAATCGATTATGCAACGCAGAAGAATACATATAAAAATGATAGATATGTCAATGAAAAAATAGATGAAAAGTTTAGACCTTGGAGGCTTGATGACTGCTAAATTTGAGTGTACACAGCAAAGGATTAACTTGACTTCCTGCTGTAGCGAAGTCCGAAATCATAGATCCCTGGGATAAAAAGATGTTTGTGATGGATCTTTTTTACTCCTAGAGGGATGAAGTTAAGCTAATGATTTCTCAAATTCAGAATTTCCCATGTCCCGAGCAGAGTTCTGAATAGGAGTTAATACAGAAGTAGGCGGGAAATGATTGATGGAAGATTGTTGGAAGACGGTTGGAAGACGGTCATATCTATATGAACAGCACCTGGCGAGTTTGTGTAAATAGTAATTTCGTGTACAGTTTAGGGGTGTGTTTTTATACAGAGATATTCGTTCTGAATGGCATGCAAATATCTCAGTCTCTTTTTTTTCAATAGGACATTCCAATTCAAATAATTTCGTCACCGTAGCCCTTTCCGTCAGTATTTTTTTTTTTTTTTTTAGTGGGTTATGTTGAGGAAAGGCCATGGTGGCCTATACAAAGCCCCAACAAAGGAAGAAAGAAGAAAGCGATAACCAGTATGACCACAGAGGGTATAACTGATGACTAAAATCACATTAATAAAGACAGGGATAAACTGATTTCGTTCATATGTAAAAACCAACTCTTCATACAATCATATACATTCAGCTCTGTCAAAGTTGAACTCTCTGGGGGATCGTTATAATGTTCGAATTACAAAATTTCGAATAACAGAGATTCGAATTATTAAAGGTTTTTCGTTATGAGATGTTCAAGGGGTCTAAAAATTTTGTTCGAATTAGCAAAAGTTCAAATTACAGCAGTTCGAATGAGGCAGAGTTGGCTGCATCTTGCAAAGAAATGCTTTCACTATTCACCCTCAAAGTTTGGAGCGATACCGCTGGGAACTTTCAAGAGCTTTTTATCATTGCAGTTTAGATGTTTTAATGCTAACAGCATTCTCTTCTTATGTTATTAACACGATATTGCATTCTTTTCTTCATTTAGAAAAATTATACGTAAATAGAGATTTCAGCATAAGCATCTAAACTGCAGTAATAAAATTACGATATATTAGGAGTGAAAATATTAGCAAAGAATGAAGACTAGTTTTGAAATCTCCTAACTAGAAGCTTTGTAAACGGAATTATCCATTCTCACATCTCCACCTCCAGAATCAATGCGTCAAGTGTCAGGATAGCTCAATGGTAAGATTCTTGCGCATTGATCCTATGGTCAATGGCTCGAGTCCCACCTCAGCTAAACTTTCACTTAGAGTGAGGAGAAGAGGACGTGGCGTAATAGTGATGGCGTGGCGTGGCGTGGCGTGGCGCAGTAGTGGTGGCGTGGCGTGGCGTAGTAGTGTTGCCGTGGCGTAGTGGTTAAGCATGCAGACTCATAACACAGGGCTGTCCGTTCCATTCCACCATATTCACATTTAAAGAATACGCCACCTCTGTGATCCACGATCCTTTTTGCTTCGTCTATCAGTAATGATGATGATGACTGGTGACCACACACTGCTCGCTGTCACTTCACGGTGACCCACCTCTCGGTCAAAGGTCAGAAGTGCTTCCGACCGTTTGTTTGGGGAGGGTTGAAGGAGATGGACACTCGCTGTTAAACGCGCAGTAGTACACGCTACTATTACATTCACTGAACTTCCACGCGTGAAGCCCAAAGGGTATTCTTCTTTCCGTTCTACCTCACTTACTTATTTAGTCGCCATCTTGGAGGACGAGGACAAGGACGCAGAGAGCACGCACATCAATAACTCAAAACAATAGAAGTGACAGAAAAACAACGACGTAGTTGTTTTAAAGAACTTGATAGAGAACATGCAAAAAGATATCTTGCAAAAATATATGTTATTCGAAATACTGACCCTTATTGTTTGAAGCGGGTGGATATGTCTAAAGATATGCTGCTGTTTCGATGGGTGAACAGAGAAGTGATCGGGCGCTGCTCTTCACAGTACGAAATGGAGGGACAGCTTTAGGGGGAATAGAAATGAAGCAGGGACCTTAGCAAAGGGGGGCTCTCTCCTTGATTAGTTCACTTGTTGAGAGAGCTCCTCCCTTAATTGATTCCCTCCATGCGATTTGTTTATCTAATTTGCTTATTCAATGTGTTTTCGAATTTCCTTTCTATTTCATTGTATTAATTTTTGCATGAGTTGTGTGTCGTGGAATAAACTGAGGCATCCATTATCGGGTAGACCTCGATGCATCTTGGAATCTGCACCCACAGCTGTGTCCACTGACGGGGATGAAGAGACATAGTTTCCGTTCGTTAAAAGGAAGTAGGCACTTGAACTTTCGACCATAGCTGCAAACGACCTTGGTTCTGCTTAATAGCAGTTGCTTCGTTTGAATCAACTAGTTATTCGTGCTCTATTCAGCAAACAGTATTCTTTGCTGGATTTTTAGGACGTGGCAAATATCAAATGCGTTTTCCGCCCTTAATTTTTGCAGTGCAGCTCATTTTTCATCGGTTTTTTTATACTCAATTTAAAAATTTACAAAGACGACTTACCTAATACACTACTTACAAAATACTCTATTACACTACAAAAACGACACCCCGAGGAGCATAATATCCTGGCTGCTCCGACGCCATTTCCATATAAGACATAGAGAACTAAACTGAAATAAAGTATACGATTACAAAAAGGTACATACAACCAATTTACAGATAACTACTGAGATAGAAAGAAGGAAACCTGTTTCCCAGTTGATGTCGAGTTGACAAATTTGAAAATTTTTAGAAAATTAACACATTGAGCCAGTGCTAGTAGAGCTTGGATATTGGAGGTCAGCTGACACCAACTGCGAAGCAGGCGTAAAGCATCCTAAACAGAAAAAAGGACTTCATGACTTTACGAATGAAAATTATATAGCGTAAGGCAGGTCACTGTTCGAATCTATAAAGTCTTATCCTTTAAAGATATGCTCCTTAATCTAATGCTTCAAGGTAACTCAGCAGAAAGTTGATTATTTTGAGAAGAAATTCTTCTAATTTTCGACCAGTGACCTACCTACCTTGGTCAGTCAAATCGGCCAGTTTTCGTGAATAAAATGTTGGGTCAATTCGAGTATGTTTTCGCTAATGTTATCCGAAAGGTCTTTGTCACCGTACAGCAGAAGTTTCATCAGAACAATATTTGAAAGACTGTTGATTTGAACAAACGGTGGTGATATTTGCGAAACTTCATCGAGGAGATCTCGTCATTGGACATCAAAGGAAGGACAGAGCAACAAAAAGTGTTCCGTATCCTCAATACCATCATTAGTTGGACACATTGGGTTTACAGTATCCCTAAAATTGTGCTTGAATTTGTGAAAATCCAATTTACTAAGACTGACTCTAATTTGTGAGAGATACAATAAGCCGATTGGGTCATAAATTCCAAAGACAGATTTTGCAGGATGATGAATTATAGATGGAAGCTTTGCCATAAAGACTGCAACAAACGGTGGTAGCCTAATTTCATGATCAAGTTTGTTCGATTCAAAGATGCAATTAGGATAAAAACTGGATTTGAATTGTTCCGTTCTCGCTCCTATTCGCGCAATCTCATCTCGATTACGAAGAGAGTACCGTGACTGATGAAGTGGTGGGATTGGATCCTTTGTATACAATGGGGTGAGGTTGCTTATAATCTTATAGAACAAGGAAAGGTGCCTACTCCACCTTCGGGAGCTCGATGACATTTCATCAATCGGGACTCATGGTGGAGATCAAGTGACAAAAAAGGTTAAATTCAGTAATCTGATAGAAGCACCTTTTAAAGTTCATGGATATGTCGCTTATTCCGTATAGAATTCGCCTTGGAATTCGCCGGTCCTCATCAATTCAACTTATGACTGATGCAGTTCGGATTATCTCAATCTTGCGTTAGTGGTCTGGCAGCTGATAAATAAGAAGCAGTAGTTATGGCAGACACTTCCTTCTGACGTCACCATCATCATCGTGTCGTCAAAATTTTCCCGTCCATTTGTCAACACAGTTCACAGCAACAGGGTTGTAGGCCATCAGATCGGCTATGGAGCATATCTGTGGCAGACCTGAGCATTGCAATGCATGGTCCATCGTCTCTTGAGCAGGGCCACAGTCACATGTGGCGTCACCTGTCTTTTTGCCCCACTGAATGAGTGATGCTTTACAGCACTTCAGATGAGTTGTTGAGAGTATGACTTATGTTGTAAAACAGTCAGATACTATCTGCAGTTTCAAAAGGACAATCAGGGCCTGGAGGGTACAAAAATGTAACTGCCGAATGCGCAGAACATTCGTAGCTCGAGATGAATTCTTGAACACATAAAATATCTGATGCATTAAAAAAGGTGGAACATACTTGAACATTAAAGACATCTGAACATGTATCTGTGGATTACTATTTTAATTCACTGCATTTTGCCTTTATTTCTCTTTAATTTGTTAGATTGTAGGCGTAAATTAGGTTTGTTGTAGCCATTGTATCTTACCTACTATGAATAAATCGATACTAATAATGACAATCATGATAATGATAATAGTTCCATACAATTGGTCCCCCGCATATTATGGACAACCTTCCTATTTCTGTTATAGGTTGTGTTATCTTCAGATAATTTTTCTGGCGTGCTCAGCGTTCGACCGCAAGGTAGGCGCTCCTCTCGCCGTGGGCTAGCGAAAAGTTGATGTTCGACCAATGAACAAACAAAGCCATTCGATTTATTATGATTATTTCTTCTATGAATTTCAATAAGCCTTCCATTTCTGAGAATGCGTTGAGAATTAATTTCAAACATGTTTATTTTTGGACTAAAAACAGCTCGCCGGACGGGCCTAAGATGCTTATTATGAACGAAATACGGTACAGCAGAAGGGGAGAAACTGGACATGTTTTCAGCGACGAAGAAAGCAAGTACAAGGTGAAGTTTTTGAAAAGCTTGGCTTTATGAATAAACAGAAATTTTTCGGATTAACTCTGAGCGGTTTTCTCAATTTTCGCAGGGTTCCTGGCTGCATTCAAACCGGACCAAGGCTATCGTCGTAGCCGTGAGTTGCTCACTTCCTCTACCTTTCACTTTTATGTGCTTTTTCTTTGTAAATGGTTTTGGTCCAGTTGTAACATTCGTGATTGTCCATACCTGTGAGAGTCTATACGCTACATAATCATGCTATATACATAACGAATTCTTCAGTAACCTTCCTTACACTGGACCTCGTGGTGATATAGTTCAACAATACAGTCTCAAAAAATGTGGATGTGAGTTCGAATCTTGCACGGTTCACAAGGAAAACACTATCGGTAAGGAAAAAAATAGGATGCTATCTAAAATTGTTTTCCAAGGAATAAGTTTGAACTCTGTCTCCCGTGTTTGCTTAGCTTGGCATCGACTATGCCATTTTTTTTTCTTTTTTTTTAGTCGGTTATGTTGAGGAAAGGCCATGGTGACCTATACAAAGCCATGCGGGTCTTTTCATTGTAGGTGTAGGCCCAATTGATGTATGACTTTGACAATTATCTATTTACTTTTTAACTTGATAGATAATTAATTTCGTACCAGCTCGATGCCTCTTTGACTTTGGTATCCTTTTTGTTGAAAATGTACGTCACAGCAGCCTCATGGTTCTGCGACAATGTGATTTACAGAATCAAAGGCATGTAGCCGCAGTGCGACATGGGGAGGCTCTGCGCAAAGTCCGTTTGCCCCCTTTGGCTACAGTTAAAATTGACCAGCAGCAGAAAGACGCTATTTTTAAGCAAAGAAACGATATCATTCAGCTAATCTGGGTTTTCTTATTCAAAAATCTGCCAAACAAAGCAAAACTGTCCAGGCAATTTGCAAAACGTATGCAGAATGAGGTCTCAGATTTCAAGCTATTCAGAAAATATGGCCACAGTCTCGACCTGCATAAACCTCGATTGGAATTTAGCAAGGAAAGTTTCCAATTCACAGGAGCTTTGGCATGGCACGAGACCGTTCTACAACAACAACACAGAGAGTTCTATTTAAGGACGATAAATCATCGGCAAATAATGAGAAGATGAAGCCAAAAACATGATGGACTTTTTTCAGAAAATCGAGACAGATAGAGGGGCTTAAACCCCTCCGAAATCTTCGAAAGTATTATTAAGGGAGCCCCCTGCTCTACAGCCCTGACAATAGGGAGCCACTGCATAGACTTCCCTGGAGAAGAATACGTGGTCTTGCCTCTAGATTCTGCAACTGTTGAAATCGAATATGCTACGTATTATGGGCTTGAAGAGACCTGCTTTTTTAAGGCATTTGCTTATATTTTGACAAAAAAAGTGAAATTTTTCATGAAGGCGATTCGCCTCGCAGTTTTTCAATTGGCGTGTACGTGTTTATTCGATAACGCTCGAGAAAGAGGCATGAATTCGATTTCTGAGTTCAACTTACCCTGAATCTTTTGTCATTGCAATTTATTAAAAGGGTTTGAATTCTATTTACCACAAACATGAGATGATATAAGGAGACATTTTACACGAGAAGCCCCACAGTTGCACGTGTGGCGAAAGAGATCGATTTGAGCGAATGCTGCAGTTACAAAGTATCTGTAATGAAAAGCTTTCTTGGAAATACGTCGAATCGAGGGGAAGAGCTCGTTTCATTCAATTAAATGCATGATCTCATATCACAAAGCCGGATGGGGGGAATTTTCTGTTTAGCTCCTCCGCTTTGCTTATTTTGAGGTAATGCGTTAGACCAGGTTGTCATTCATACTTTAACGTCGTGATTGTATTACCACTGAACGTTGACAGAAGGGCTTTTCACTTGAAAATTGAAGAGTGACAGAGTATCAACTGCGCTTTGGCTATTACAACACTTGAGATGAAGGCATTCTGGACTGTTAGTATCCGTTATAGATTCTTTTTTATTTTCATCAGAATTCGCCACCTGGCATAATATTGGCTCTGTGCTGAGTTTTATCGTGTAATACAGAGCACAAGTTATGAGTGTTCCTCTCTTGCAATGGGAAATTAAACGATCGTTTGTTGTCATGAAGTAAGCTACTTGATGTCTCAATTCGATCGCTGGTTGTTTCAGTGAATCAATAAATGTCAATAGATACGCGACAAGGACTCTTTGACATTGGGGCTGAGCAATTTAACGATTTGCCTGTAAACGTAAGAACTGCCAAATGGAAAGGATTTTAAAAGCAAACTGGATTTGTTTTTAACAAACAAAACTTATCTTTTTAGATTTTACCATTGACTACGAACACGTTATTTATCTATTAATTGGCGAAGTTTCTTATAAAATGAACTGAGTTTAATAACTGTTGGATCAGGGATCAGGCTGTCACAAATTCGAATCTCAGGGATGTATTCTACTGTCTTGCTAGGTTGCTGTTGCCACAATACTTGGTATCACCATTGGACTGGCTGTTGGCTTGCCAAAAAAGGATAAAGATGCAGGTATGAAGCATGAACGTGAATCGATTTGATCACATAAATCACTAACGCCAGTGAAAACATTACGCAGGGGGTCGACAGGATTTCCCTGACAGGGGGCAAAGGGGATAGATGTTTGATTGATAGAAGCTCGTGTTTGGTAACGATTGGTCACAGACTTCCCCCGATGGGGGGGAGGCTGTAGCCCCCTGCCCCTCTTGCGGCGGCGCCCCTGAAATAGAGACAGGCTTTCTGGTGAGTAACACCAGCACGAGGCCAGGATAGACTAGTATTAATGGTTATGGCGTTTTTATATTCTAATGATATACTGAGAATGATGATAGTACTGTAATTATGATAATGATTGTGATAGCGGGTTCAATAGACTTGCGCAGAAACATGACAAAGCAAGTCTTGCACGGCCCAGTCAATGTGGGATGTATGGGTTTGAATTAGGAAATATTTGGTCTGAGCAGGGATTCGATAGCGTATTAGAAAATGATGAGGTAAAGATACTTTGGGATTTCATGATTTGGTGCGATCGCTGCATTCTGAGCAGAAAACCACGTGTTTTTGTTGCTGATAAGTCACAAGTGGATGCAAAATCATCTGTGTTGCTATTCCGAATGATGAGAGTGAGAAATATAAGCAAGAAACGTTGGACGAATACCAACACCTTATGCGAGAGATTGAAGCCCCTTTGGGAAGAAATGAATTAATATAGTCCCGATTGCTATTATTTTCCTTGGCAAAGTATCGAAAAAGATTAGAAGCGTGGATGAAGGGATTTAATGTTAATACAAGGAAAGAGGCATTGTATAAAAGCACTTCTTGAATATGATAAACTATCAAGAAGATCAGAAGGAGTGAAACTTTGACCCTTTAAGACGGGGAACAATCGTTGGGATGACTTAAAGACACGAGATTACTAGCTGCAACTAGATTACCGGTGTATAAATCTGGAGTGTGTAAATACGAACCGCAATAAGAGTGATTATAATACTGATAACATTAATAGTTATCATCATCATAATACTACAGCATATATCTTTGTCAGAGTAGGTATGCGTTGTATCTCATTTAATTTGTCCGCCAAGTAGCATGGGATAATTTATCTGCATGATATGCCTCTGTCTTTGTGCTAGCTTTCTTTAATAAATTGGTTCACAATTTTCTCTCCTTAATCCATATTTTGGATTCCTTTTAAGAAGGTTTATTTTGGAAAAGCGTTGCGTTTCCAAAGATACTCAAGGTTTTCGTCTTTGGCTTTGAATTTCTTGCAGGGAATGCCTGTATACTTTTCTTTACGGTTTCATTTTAGGATTTAGCAAATCAAAGTCGAAGACTTACGATTGTAGCAGGTTAGCTAGCACATATGAGTTCCTTCAAGATTTTTTGCTTTTCTCAAAACAGACAGAGCTGGCTGAGTCTGCGGGAAAGGTTTAAGAGATTTATGTCCCTGAAATTGAATTTCGTTGTCATTTTACATTATTAACTGTGATGGGAACTAAAATATGTGAGGTGATTCAGATATGAAATAGTGCAAGACGATCTATCTTACGAAATATCATTCCATGGAACCACAACTTGTCGCTTGATCTTTCATAGTTTCAAAGGGACTGAAATTTGATGACAAGGGTGAGAATGACGATAATTGCTGACAAGTTGTTGAGCAGGATGAATCCTTAGCAAGCAAATCCATCAACGAAGACGTTTGTATCTAGGCGTATCAAGGCAGAGGAATAGAGACGTATACAAGTTAAGGTAAAAGACATAAGCAGCTATTCATCAGCGATTCGGCGTGGCCATCTCCAGAATCGTTTAAGGTTAAGGCAGAACCGAGTAAAAGAGAGAACGTTTCGATAGGAACTCCCTTCATAATCAAATATGTGTCAAGTGAAAACAAGGAAATACATATCAAAGATAAACCTCAGGTGTAAGAATATAGGAAAAAAAGGTTCATATATTTTGTAGTAACGGACTACAATTTTAATCCATGACGTGATGATAAATATACTTTTCTTTTGATTCAAGCTTCTCCAGGCAAGCAGTTATTCTGATTTCATTGGATGGATACAGACCAGATTATTTTGATAGGAGTTTTTCGCCAAATATAAAAAAATTAGGTACGTTGAGTTGATGAAGTTGATCTGCAAAGGAAGTGATTGATATTGATTCATATCAGTGATGATGAATGATGATTTATTACTTCATGAGGATGAATGATTATTTATTAATGATTGTTGGTTGGAGAAAAGCAGCAAAATTGTGATGACAACAATGGTGTCAATGATGATAATAATTGCGATAGTGGCGACGGTTGAAGGCAATGTTGATGGTGGTGATGATGATGATGATGATGGTGATGATGATGGTGATGATGATGATGATGATGATGATGATGATGATCGTGATGATGATGATCGTGATGATGATGATGATGATGATGATGATGATGAATATGACAGTGCTAATGATGATGATGATGATGATAGTATAGACAATTTGCGATGAAGAAGATGTTGATAATGGAGATGATGATGTTAATATGATAATCGTAATAATCTCCACGAAAACTTTCTTTCTCAGCTGAAAATGGAGTCAGAGCGAAATACATGAAAGCGCAGTTCCCAACAAAAACATTTCCGAATCACTATTCCATTGTTACTGTAAGTCCCTATACTGATTCGATTATCGAGCCTCCGTCTAACTTCACAAATAACGAAAGAAGTAGTAAATGATAAAAGCCTTTGAGTGAATGGCACTGACAGCCGGCACTTAGCTGCACTGGGGCACGGGGGCACGGGGGCACGGGGGCACGGGGGCACGGGGGCACGGGGGCATTACCTGTCTAATCCGTGCTTCTTGTTTAATAACCTGCCCCCTAAGGCATGGTTCTCGATTGAGTTTGTCCACCCTAGCTTATATCCATAGCTATGTGTCTGACGGGCGGCTAAAAAAGTCAGGACTTGGTGTGAATAGAGACACTACACAGGAAGTATGGTATCATAATTCTTAGTGGAAGATAAGTCCTGAACATTATTACATCAGTGAGTCGGAAAAGGGATTGTACTGTCGTTATCGAGTCTTCACTCTGTCTTCTTATTTCACTAAGGAGATACCCATCGAGATAGTTTGAGATACCAGCAAAGGTAGTGCCCCAGGGATTGTTTCAATCGGTGAGCTCAGGCTTCAGGCGTCGTGGGTTCGATTGCTACACTAGCCTAAATCGAAACCCCATTGCAATGGCAGGAAAGGGAAAGCCATCGAATTCAATTGACTTCTTTGTGAGAGGCTCAAAGATGGCTTCTTCTAAGCTTGAAATTGATTTTCTCTAAATAGCCTCTTTCAACGAGAGTTTGGTTCTTAACCTGTTAGGACTGGAAATGCAATGTGCCGTTGATAAGATACAGCCGACTGCGTTGCATAATCGATTTCGAGCGTAGCAGAAACCAAAGACAGGGCTCTGAGTTTTTGCTAGGGAAGTGGATTTCATAGGATGGTTTCCCGTGGTCTTCCTCATCAATCGCGTTTTAAATGTGACACATGGAGGAATCGAACCGACAACCCCTATGTTGTGAGTCCGCATGCTTAACCCCTAGGCCACTGCCCGTTTAAGATACAGCTACAAACATTAAAAAATCATACGAGGTTACAAAAACTCCTGAAAATAAGCCTTCTGAATGAGGGGGAAAGACTCAGATGAAAGCATTTTATGATTTGCCATATTGAATTGCTTGAAGCTAACCACCGCGAATTTCAACCCTGGATTCCGTCAGGGTTAATTACAATTGCATGCAATAGAAACCTTAAGAGGAATGGTTCCTGTGTCTCCATTCTGGGTTGTGTGCAATCTGCTCCGAAAGCAAACCACAGGTATTGAACATTTCTTCGTTGTGTCTTGAAAGGGGCTGTATCCAGAATCTCATGGCATCATCTCAAACAGCTTTCGAAGTGAGAACCGCTCAGAACTCTTTCGAATTGGAAGCAAGACGTCATTCGAAGAAAAATGGTGGAAGGGTGAACCAGTGCGTTATTTTCTAAATTTTTTCCAATACTTCTTTTTCCCTTTCCAATGGCCATTTCCAATAATTTTCAAGTATTTTTTACCACAACGTTTTACAGTTTCCCCAAGAAACAAGCTGCGATGTGTTTCTTGCAAACCCAGAGTAGTTTTCATGAATTACCCCTAGAGAATTACCAAGTGAACGGCTCTAAATTTTGAACATATCCCAGTTGCTACTAGGAAAGGCCCGTTCAGCGAGGAGCAACGCCCTGTTTTCAACGTCAATTGCAACTTACAATCAACGATCAAGGCTAGAAATGAACGCTGCTAGCAACGTCTTGATAGAGAGAAGCAAATTTGAGAAATTCCTCTTAAAATCTCGTCCCTGTTCAGCAATAAAAAGGAAAATGAAAAAGATTTATTCAGTCTACTACACAGAACTTGTGAGTGCGCCTTGTGAATCGGCTCCCGCTGAAGGACAACTCTCCTCAATGGGATCAAATAAAGTGAATCGAAGGGAGCTTGACCAGGCAAGACAATCTCGCCCCCTTTTTCTTAGTAAATTGTGTTGAGGAAAGGCAATGGTGACCTATACAAAGCCTCAATAATGGAAGAAAGAAGAAAGTGAAAGGCTAAGAGGAAAGAGAGAGAGATCAAGTTTATTGATCTTAGATTTGAAAGATGGCAGGTTGTAAGATTCAGGAAAGCAAGAAAAATTACATTTAAGGGGACATTCACATTAAGAGCGAATTGGCGAAGAAACTATATGATGAAATGTGTCGCTCCAAGTCGTTGCTGCTTCCACATTATGTCTCTCATTGTCAATCTCCTCGCTACACTACTCGCTCTTAGTGTGAACAAGAAAATTATCTAACAACAATACCAAATACACAAGAAAAGAAAGGGACAGAAATACATAACGATGGTAATAATGATGATAACCACGTTTCACTACAGTAGTCAAATTTAGAGAAACAGTCTAATTTGACACCTCATTGAAGCTACTTGAACAGATTAGTCACAAACGTACACGGAGTTAATCTAACAAAATGTCAGTGAGGGGAAGACAAAGTATGGGGTGTGAATGCCAAGGATGAAAAGGCATTATCAATATCAAAGGGCATAGCTGAGATTGCAGAAGAAACTAGAATTTCAAACAGAACAAAATTATTGACTACATCAAAAAACTTTGAAAGTGAAATAATTACTAAAACTACACTATCTTTTAATTTACTATAATTTACTAACAATTAAATTTATACAAATACTAAATAAATTCAATTACAATTATTCCTACAGGATAAAGAATTTTGATTTTTGAAGAAGTTTGTTAGTTTGTTAAATAGCCATTGGGTAAATCCTGTACACTTTCAACCTATAGCCACATTTATGGCTGATACCGGGGGGGGGGGGGGGGTTAAAATAGTTAAAAACCAACTGAATGGGATTCTTGAATCAATAAGTAAAATGATGTGTTAGGAGAGCTCAGCGGTAAGATTCTTGCACATTGATCCAATGGTCAGTGGTTCGAATCCACCCTCTGCTACACTTTCACTTAATTAAGGTACCAGGATACCTTTCAGTGGAAAGATTCTTATGCATGGATCCTATGGTAAACGATTCGAATCCACCCTCAGCTTAACTTTCGCTTAGAATGAGGAGAGTTGCCAGCTCTCTGTAATTCCAGGCATAGGAATCACGAGGTGTGGTCACATCAAGAGGAAGGACCTGGACACTGCTCGATGAGCAAAAACCTTCTCAGTGTCTACATTTCTGCCTTTGACGTCAAGGTAGAATTGTATAAAAAAATAAGTCAAAATCTGGGAAGAATGGTGCCTTAGAACGATGGCACTTGATTTTCAAATGTGTATGAAAGTTCTGGATGCCAAATCATTTGATACTGCATTAGCATTAAAGTTGTTGTCAGTTAGAAATCAAATTTTGATTATAGTTCTAAAACGTAGGGTTTGTAGTGCCAACAATTCTCATCACGTCCGGCTTTTCTTAATATTCCATCTACGCCCATAAATTGCATAAGCATCCCTTCTTTCTTCCTCTGTCACTTTTCCATCATCAATAACGTTGATTTTGGCAAAGTGGCTGATGATAAAGTGTCTGCAAGGATATGAAAGCCAAAAAATAGCAGAATGTACAAGGGCAATGTTTCAGTTTCAATTTTATAGAAAAACAAATAAAATATTTCAATCTAACAATGCTTCAACTAAATAAATGTAAGCAACATAGTCATAACCTTCTTTCTAGTATTTCTGGCTTTAAAACAGTTTTCACTGGGACTTTTATTGTGAAAAGAGTATTGAGGCATCATTAGCTGTCCATTTAGGAATCATCCCTTTACCTTCATGCACCCTAAGACCATGATAATCAATTGAGAAGGAAAGCTGCAATCAAACCGATTCATAATGTTTATTTACCGGTAATCCTGAAACTGTTCCACTGTACCACCATTGAAGTAGCTTGGAGCAGCTTTGTTCTTCATCAGACTGAGGTATTTCAACCCTGGCAGACTTTTTGCAAGGTTTCTCACAAACAGACTTAAGTTGGATACATTATTTGAGTTCATTGATAACATTCTTACATTTGGCAAGGTTGGAAAGGTTGTGTAAGAATCAATCTCATTGTAGTCAACCACCAGAGTCTCCAAGCCTAAAAATGGCTGCAGACTGCTCAGATCTTTGAGAAATTCGAGTCAAGGAGTCTATTCATATAGTATCATATGGATTAAGTCTCAGTTGGAAATGAAGCTTTGCAGCACAGTTCATACTGTTACGAGAACGCTCTTGACAAGAATTGGTTTGAGCAAAATGCCAAATAATCTCTAATGATAAATAATGAAATTAAATAATCTCAGCTAGTGATATTTTTTAGTGAGTTAAGTTGAGGAAAGGCCGTGGTGGCCTATAAAACACCCAGAAACTATCAGTGGTGCAGGGAAGAGCATTTGACATACGCTTCATTCAATTCCTACTCCTTGGACTAGAGGTGTTGCTAAGTCCACAAGAAGACTCGGCTTTCCCTGGAAACATTCGAAAAGTAGAAATGAAAAATGAAGGTTAACACACATTAGTTTTCCGTGCAAAAAAGCCTTAGAGTTTCGATTTCAAAGCATACTTCCACACAAACTCTCTTTAGCACAATATCTGCCAGAAATTTTGCAAAACACACTGCTACGAATTGCGGAGCTTCTAAAATCGAGTTTCGGCTTGCAAAGATTATTGAACGTAGATGTCTAAGCAAGAAACCTTACCCTGCTGCATACCAGGGATTAAAAAGCTTATAAATTTCCAAAATGATAACAAATAGATCGAATTTTTCTTTACATTCATACCTGCCTGGGTAACCATAAATTTTTGGTTGCAAGCGTAATCTATCCTATGAAAATAGATCCTTCCATGTAGGATGAGACAGCTGGAAGAAACTAGCTTGGGTCACTTATCCTATAACAGCAAGCTAAAATTTTAACAAATTTGTACTTTAAACACTAAAAATTCAATGAAAAGGATATTCAAAGTTATTGTGGCTAAGATCAAGTGTCTTGACTGATTTTACGTCGATCTTCTTTGAGATCTGGTTGGTTGCAATCACGTCAATGTAATGAAATGCCAGGTTCAAGGTATCATCGCGCTCTTTCGTCGAAGCAGAGCTTGCTTCTGCAAAAATGCTCCCAGATTTTGCTTCATTTCTGAACGAGAATCGTCTCAGCATAAAGAATTGAAATTTTGCTAAAGATTCTTCCAAAGTTTTGACCGTCTTTCCTCGTTTGAGAAACAGTTCAAAGAAATAATTCTCTCATGTGATATTCACAAGCCAAAACGAGGTCAACATGTTTTCAATGTAAAACCTGGACTGTGGCGGACTGGATTAGGATCGAGGAAATGACAGACCAAGGGTATATAGATCTATGGATATATATCCGTCTACCTGTCTATCTATATATCTATCTATCTATCTATCTATCTACCTATCTATGTCTATATATGCCTACCTATCTATGTCTATATATGCCTACCTATCTATGTCTATATATGCCTACCTATCTCTGTCTATCTATGTCTATATATGCCTACCTATCTCTGTCTATCTATCTATCTATCTATCTATCTATCTATCTATCTATCTATCTATCTATCTATCTATCTATCTATCTATCTATCTATCTATCTATCTATCTATCTATCTATCTATCTATCTATCTATCTATGCCTATCTATCTATCTATCTATCTATCTATCAATCTATCTATCTATCTATCTATCTATCTATCTATCTATCTATCTATCTATCTATCTATCTTTCTATCTACTTGCTGTTTCTTTTGATGTCGACTATAATGGTACACAGAATGGCGAAGAAAAATGGAAAGTTCCTTTTTTCAATGTTTATAAAGCCACGAATTGGATTTTATTGATGCACACACTATCTGTCCAAGAAATCGCTTCACATTCGCTTTCCAATTGAGAGCCAAACTTCTCGCACTTTTGGTTCGTCATTTAGGTCCCCCACTGCGTCACTGTCTCACATAATAGTCTTGATTTTGAAAGACCACGAATAATTCACGAGAGGAGCATTAATTAAACCGTTATTATCAATTGCTTACGAACCAACAACATACAAAGTCATTCTTCTCATTCAGATTTGGAATACTGTGAGGAAACAAGGTCTAAAGAGTGCTTCTTATTTTTGGGTCGGGTCTGAAATTGACGTGAATGGTAATCACAGCAACATTTTTTCTCTTTTCATTTTGGATTTTGTCAAGAAATCTTCATGTATAGTCTTATTTCAGCCAATATTGGAAGTTTGATAATTCGATGACTGCAGGAACAAAAAAATCCCTACTGTGACAAATTACTTTCCCTATCTTCTTGCAATATTAGAATTTGATACACACAATTTAGTCTACATGCATAATCCGTTAAGACAGAAGAATCTTGTTGCGGTATTTATAAGACGTTTCTTTCTCCAGCTAGTGTTGGATGAAAAGACCTTCAGCAGAACGAAGTCATACATTGCTTTTTTGGACGATGTATAAGCTTTATTGTTTCGTTTTCTGAGCCTGAAGGAGTACTATTTAAGCCTAATATGGTTAAGAAATCTTTCAATTTCTGCTGCGTTGTTTTCTGTTGCTGTAAGAGCATGTTGAACAGCCTGTGAATAATTTTTTTTCACCATAGGACTGAAACCAAATTACTGGTATCCTTATAACGGGTCTGTATTCATTGTGAGGCTCATCATCTCGACTCATTTCAATTTTTGATACAGAAAAATATGATATTTTATTGGAGACTTCGTCGTTATATATGCTTCTTTGAAATATGGCAGCAAGCAGATACGATGAAATTAAAAGGGAGAAGATTTGAATAAAATAGCATTGTGCTGGCAAGGAGGGAAAGAGAAAGTTTTGCATCTAAATCGATAACTTCCCTTACTATACTATACTATACTATACTATACTATACTATACTATACTATACTATACTATACTATACTATACTATACTATACTATACTATACTATATTATCCTTTACTATACTATACTATACTATACTATACTATATTACCCTACACTATGCTATATTATACTATATTATACTATACTATACTATGCTATACTATACTATACTATACTATAATATACTATACTATACTATAATATACTATACTATACTATACTATACTATACTATACTATACTATACTATATTACCCTACACTATGCTATATTATACTATATTATACTATACTATACTATGCTATACTATACTATACTATGCTATACTATACTATACTATACTATAATATACTATACTATGCTATAATATACTATACTATACTATACTATACTATACTATACTATACTATACTATACTATACTATACTATACTATACTATGCTATACGTTGAGTCCGAAAGTGCTTTTGGTTACCCACTCTAACGCTTCTTACACTGTTCAGTGCTGGGTGAAAAGCTTTAGCTCCTTCGCAATGTTTACTTTATTCATAGTTGTATTCTTCGTAGCGCGGTCCCGTTTGCAGATCGAGTTGATCAAGTTTTGACATGGTTAGACATGGAACCTGCTAAACGGTGAATATCCCAGCTATTCCGTTTATAAACTTCAATTGTCTGTTTGAATGGTCTCAGGCAACAAAATAAATGATCAGTGCTGCTAAGCAGACAAAATCTCAGAAAACCAAATTTTAATTCATCGCTGTTAATTTCTATGCGGTTGCTTGTTGAATTCTCGCTTTCCCAATTATTCACTTTCCTTCCTTATCAAAATTGATCATGCCATTTTTCGTAGACCAAGCTTTATTACGCTATATTTCAATGAACCAGACAGTGCTGGACACAGATATGGTCCGGATTCAAGTCAGGTAAGCCAGAAGCTTTTAATCATTAGCGAAAGTGATGGGCTCTTCTTCTTGATAGGGGAACGTCAAAATTCTTATTCTTTCTACCTACCATTCAAAGATAGATTGCAAAGTCTTCTTTATCGAGCATTTTTTTGGTCTTCCTCCCTAACCGCAGTTTGCTACACTTAGCCAGAAGGAACGAGACTTTTAGCAAATAATTTTTTATACGGGTTGGGTTATTTATGACAAAGTACCGTTAACTTTAATTTAGGTAGACAACAAATCACCGACTTCTCTGATTCCGAACAAATGTCATATGAAATTGGCCTATGCTTCCCTCAGGGTTATTCAGGAGATCGTTCTAACTCAAATGGGAGCAACGACACTTTTGATATATCAATAATTGCAAAAACAAAACTTGGTTCCTCCTTTCCACAGGAACAATTTTTCATTCAAAGGTACTCTGATCCGCTGCGAATAGATAGGAATGCAGGTGACGGAGGACTCTTGGCATATGCCAGAAGCGATATTCCATCCAGTGAACTAAAATCTTTTAAGTTTGACGATGATATAGAGTGCATCTGTTTTGAAATTAATTTGAGGGGTAAAAAATGGTCTCTTTTCAGTATTTATCAACCGCCATCCCAATCACACGATCATTTCTTGGGGAATCTTGGCAGAGCAGTTGATCACTGTAGTGCGAACTACGACAATCTTTAGTTCCTTGGTGATTTTAATTCATAAGAGACGGATCAGAAGATCCATGATTTCATGAACGGCTTTTCCCTCAAAAATTTAGAGACGAAACCAACTTGTTTCAAGGCTGAAAATCCAACGTGTGTTGACCTCATATTATCAAACAGGTATAGGAGTTGCCAACATACCACCATCATTGAGACAGGGCTTTCTGACTTCCATAAAATGGTGGTAACTCTAAGATCTATAAACTTTATCTTATCTCTCTATCCTCTTAGCTGCTCACTTTCTTCTTTCCTCCTGTGTTGGGGCTTTGTATAGGCCACCATAGCCTTTCCTCAACATAACCCACTAAAAAAAGAAAAAAAACTATTTTGAAAACGACATACCAAAAAACTGGGCAAACAATTGTGAATTATAGAAAATTCTGGAAAACAGTTAAACCTGTCCTTTCAGATAAAGGTCGGTCAAATCAAAAAATTGCCCTTATTGAAGATGAAAAGATTATTTCGAATGACGAAGAAATTGCAGAGACTCTGAATGATTACTGCGCAACTGTTACTGGCTCCCTGGGTATTGCAGAGTACAGCAACATTATCTCTAGGACAGAAGGTGCAACGGATCCTATAGAAAAGGCTCGGCTTAAATATTCCAATCACCCAAGTATAAGAAAAACTCGTAATTTTGCCCAAAACGTGGACCCCTTCAATTTCCAAAAGGTGTCGTTGGAACAGATGGACAATGAAATTAGGAGACTCAATCGTAAAAAAGCAACAACTTTAAAAGATATACCTGCAAAAGTCCTTAAAAGCAACTCTAACGTTTGCTCCGAATCGCTGCAACTCATTTTCAATAACTGTATTGAAAATGGTTTGTTTCCCGATTCATTGAAGCTTGCAAACATTGTATCCCTCTATAAAATGAATGAGGAAACCAGAAAGAAAAATTACAGACCTGTCAATGTTTTGCCAACTGTTTCTAAAGTTTTTGAGATAATTACGGATGGCCAGATTACTACCTATATCTCACATCATTTATCATCACTGCTTTGTGGTTTTCGTAAGGGGTACAATACATAACACGCTTTAATTCGAATGCTTGAAAAGTGGAAAGGATGCTTAGATTGTGGGGAGAATGCTGGAGCAGTCCTGATGGACCTGTCCAAAGCGTTCGACTGCATAAAAATTGACCTTCTTTTAGCAAAAATAAATGCTTACGGATTTAGTCATGAAGCACTGCGTCTCGTCCACAGTTTTTTGGAAAACGGGCAGCAGAAAGTTAAGGTGAATGGATCGTTTAGTACCTACAAAGACCTTTCCCTTGGGGTTCCACAAGGATCAGTTCTTGGTCCTTTGTTCTTCAATCTGTATATAAATGATTTGTTGCTCTCCATCCAGGATACCGGTATCTGCAATTACGCAGATGATGCGACAATATACGCATGCGATAAAAATATTGATAGTGTTATTACAAGGTTGGAGAATGATTCAAGTTGATACTTTTATGAAACTGAATACAGAAAAGTGTCATTTAATGGTGCTTTGTAGAAATTCTAATCAACGAGTTACAGTAAATGTAGGCAATTCTGTTATAGAGAACATGGAGGAGGAAAAGTTACTAGGTGTTGTAATTGACAAACAACTAAATTTTGAGACGCATGTCACTAAGTTGTGTCAGAAAGCTGGAAATAAACTTTTCCCCTTGCTCGCATTTCCAAATACATGGACTCTGATAAACTCAGCATCTTGATGAGATGTTTCGTAATTAGTCAATTCCAATACTGTCCATTGGCCTGGATATTTCACAGCAGGTATCTGAACAGTAAAATTAATAAGATACATGAAAGGGCCCTGAGAATTTCATACAAGGATTATGAATCTAGTTTCAGCCCCTTGTTAGAGAGGGATACATCTGTTACTATTCATTCAAAGAATTTGCAGATTTTGATGATTGAAGTGTTTAAACTAAGGAGAACATAAACCCTCCTTTTATGAAGGAAATTTTTCGTGAGCGCAATATTACATAAAATTTAAGACATAGTAATGCATTTATGCTACCAATGGCAAAAACCGTAACTTATGGCACTTAAACTATCAAATGTAGAGGCCAGCAACTTTGGCTGTCTCTCCCACAGTATATAAAGAATGCTCAGTCTGTTAATGAGTTAAGAACAAGATTAAAAGTTGGAATGGCGCTGAATGCACATGCAGACTATGTAGGGCGTTTATACCGCAGCCTGGGTTTATATGATACGATATTTTGACGACCACTCTCTTGCCACAGATCGTGTATCCCTTTAGCTAAAACTATGTTTTGATTCTTTCGGAGAGTTTTATGCTGGGTACTTGATTACTTGATTACTTATTTTCTTCTTTAACTAGGTACATATTGTATTTGTATTGGTTTTAACAGTTGGCTTGGATTAGCTTGTGTAGTTTTAGGCTCAACCTTTTATTGTACATAGCTATGTAGCGCCAACTTTAAATAAATAGATTATTATTATAATTATTATAACCAACCGCAATTTACCTTCCCATAGCTATTGGGGTCTAACGTAGATTTAGGACACCGAAATGCTATGCTTATTGGCAGTGTACTGGTCCTCTTTTATAATATGACACCATTTCAAGATTCCTATGATTCATGAATCATAAGGTAGATTTAGGACACTGAGAAGTTTCGCTTATCGATCAGTGTACTAGTCCTTTCTCATTATGTGACCAGGTGTCGTGATTCTAGTGGGGTGCTAGTGACTCCCTCATCCTAAGTTGAAGCTACGTGTTCGTTGGGGCTCCAGTAATTGATCACTGGGTCATTGGCATATTGCCTACGCTACTGAGTCGTCCCCTTGATGTGAATGCACATATGGATTTCAGGTGAACAAAGCTATCCAGAAAGTGGATGATATGATTGGACGATTGGTCAGTGGAATTGAGCAGAGAAAGCTTGGGTCTTGTGTCAACATCATAATTGTCTCAGACCATGGCAAGTATTCAGAACTTCGCTTCTGTTTGGTTGCTTCACAAACTTCCAATGGACATGGAAGAATGTTTTTGCTTCTTTTATCATTTGCTATCCTCTGTTTCGGCACTAGTCTGGATATTATCCTTTGCAGACGGTTTTAATACGCGAATAGATTTACAATACAACAGGTTCAGATATGATACTTAAGAAGTCCATAAATACCTTGAAGGGCAGACTTCTTTAACTGTATAAAGGAATTTCCAAAATATCATTGCTAGAGAATGAAAGACAGTTTTTAGCTCAAAGTGTATTTTCAACTCCAGACTATCAATTCTAACATGGCAAGTGATAATGATGGTGATTGCGATGATGATGATGATGATAATGATGATGGGGATGATGATGATGATGATGCTAATAATAATAGTGGTGATAATGATGATAATGATGGTAATGGTGATGATGATAATGACGATGATGATAATTATGACATCTAAGAACAGAATTTCCATGGCTTCCTCAGGCAGTTTCCAAGAATTTATCTATTGATCTTCCTAATTCATTTCGTCGCTTTTGAAACATTTTCAAGCCAGCTATCATCTTAAATGAAAATTCAGAATATCAACGACTAGTTCTGTTTGCAGGAATGGCTAAAATAGCATGTCCTCGTTCAATCTTTTTAGACCAGGTGATATTTCTACCTTCTGTTTGTTTTATGCTTTCGTACAGTGCCCTGTCTCCTTACTTGAAATTTTCCTCACGTTTCTTGATTTTTCTTTTTGAAAGAAAAGCAACATTTTTATCGAAAAGTTTTTCCATTTAAGATGATTTCATTAGAGAACATAAGTGTTGTTGGACAAGGTGCAAGCTCACTGTTATACCTAAAAAGTCCAGGTGAGTTTTATGGAAATTGAATGACGATTGCCATTTTGTTTGCGTATATTGAAGCATCAGCTTTGCCTATGGTTACATGGCGATCACTGTGATTAGGACAATGAAGACAATGATGATGATTATGATTCATGATGATGATAATGATGATGATTATGATGATTATGACTATGGTGATGATGATGACTGCGATTACAATTTTCATGATGACAATAACTACAATGAAGATTCTGACGATGATAGTCGTAATGCATGATGATGACCATTCACGATCATTACATCTGAAGGTTGCGCCATATCTTTTTCACTTTCCAGTTGATACAACAAAGTTGATAAAAGAACTGAAGGTATAGTCTAGTCAATTTGATTCAATTTTCTCATACTTTGCTATCCATACAAGGACGTCAAGGGCCTTTTTCCACCTAAAAACATGCATGTCCGCTCATTTTTTCAAAACGGACATCACTTTCCTTCATGATGCAACTTCCAACCATATTCTGGTATGTTCGAATTTTCTGCTTTTTAGTGTAAAAACAAACACATGCGAGTATTTAGAAGGGGAGATCTGGACACCCCAAAAAGAGTGCATTACTCTAACAACAAGTAAGATTCGCTTGGTTTCTTCAAATCTGAATTACATCGAAAGAATCTACCAACAACTAATATTTTCACTTTCCTAGAAAATACTCAGAGCCCTGTCTCTGGTCTCTGCTACGCTCAAAATTGAGTATGCATCGCAGTTTTAACTAATATTTGTTCTACTGAAACACTTCGTTTCCAAAGTACTTGCCTTCATATGTAACTTTCGGCTCTTTTTCTCCGTCCTTTGCCATTTTTGCTTTGGATCATCCTCACCTGTTTTCGTTGCTTTTTCTTTCATTAATTTTTGCATAGCCTTTTGATTCATCCTCTGTTAACTTTTTTTTTATTCAGTTCTTGTATAATTCGCTTTCTTCGCCCCTCTCTCGCTCATTTTTCCTCCACTTCTTCTTTCTTTCGTGTTTCATTCTTTTGAAATTTCAATAAAAAAGAATTTTTTACTTCACAATAGACGTATCGGGGATATCGTCTTAGTTCCTGACATGGGTTGGAGTGTCCTACGAAAGTGAGTGTTACCAAAGTTATATTGTTTTATAACTAGCTTAACATAAATAGATTAATAATCAACTCAAAGTCAATAACGTCGAGGTGGAGGCAAAAACAGAGCATTATCCAATTGCTTCGGATAGCTGCAATGGAGGATGCAAGTAATGTTCTGAATATCTACCATTTCTTTAAAATATGAAACAATTATGATGAATAGGTTTCTTCCTTTTTTATTCTTTTTTTTCTTTATTTTCTTCTTATGAAGTGGTAACTAGGCTAGATCGTGTCCCAAATTCGTATAATTGCTAAAGATGTATGACACTTAGATAAAGTTATAATGAAAACCTTTCATTCGAATTTAATTTAAACTACAGTTACAAACTTCTCTAATACATAGTTAGTTTGAAATTGGCTTGCCTAGCTTAGGGCTTGCAATATTAAATCCAATACAATGGGAAAGGAACAAAATCAATGTAGATATATATGAAGATGGATGTTAAGTTACAATAATTGTAACAATAAGTCAAGTAGGAATTTTTTCTACATGTTGACTCGGCTCTACGGTTCCATGCTACTGTATCTTTCGTGGTACCGAAGCTTTTTCTAGTGAGTTATGCTGTGGAAAGACCACAGTGGCCTGTACAAAACCCTAACAGAGGATGAAGAATAAAGCGAAAGGCGGAGAGAAGAGGGAGGTCAGATCAAGCTTATTGATCTTAGATTTGAAAGATGGCAAGTTGTAAGATTCAGGAAAGCAAGATAGAGGGAAGACGTTCCATAAATTGCATGTTCTAGGGATTAAGCAGTGAAACTTTGAAGGGGTGTGAATGAGTTGAGCTTACAGCTTAGCTCTTAGCGAAAGGCTAAGAGGAGAGGGAGACCAGATGAAGTTTATAAAATTGTCTGTGCCATTTTGAGTTGAAATTGTTTGATTCTGAAGTCATTACTCTACTTTTTCAAAATGAATACCATTCTTCCAGTACTTGGAAAATAGCCAAAGCTGTCTTGATTTCAATTGGTTTTCCTTCATTTCTGATGATTGATGTTTTTCTATTTGATTTGACTTTATTTCTTTTGATTCATGCGATTGGGTTTTTTCTGGTAGACTGTTTCTATAGATGTATTTTTACCTAGTTTGACTTTATTTCTTTTGATTTAAGTGATTGGATTTGATCTGGTAGACTTGCTTCTATAGCTGTATTTTCATTTAGTTTGATTCATGCGTTTTCGTTCGATTTGTCTTGATGATATCAAGATAATACAACATAGATAATATATTGTCTTGATATTTTCAATCTTTCCGTTCAGAAAAAGTGCATGTAATACCAAGTACAACGGTGCCCATGGGTACGACAGCATCTACAAAGAAATGAATGCAAGTTTTTCTTTTTATTTCAACACCAAATCCTCTGATATCATTTTACTGCTACTGACTGCTTGGAAAATAATTCATCATCCCGTGAAGAAAGTTCTCTTTTTATTCTTTCTCTATAAATCATCTGGAAGTATTTTTTAATAACTACGAGAAGCTACGCTTGTCAAGTAGTGTACTGGTCCTTTCTCATGATGTGAAGTCATTTCAAGATTTCCTATGATTCATGAACCATAAGGTATATTTTAGGACACTGAGAAGCTATGCTTATCAAGCAGTGTCCTGGTCCTTTCCCATAATGTGACGTCATTTCAAGATTCCTATGATCCATGCATCGTTGGATTTACTGCATTGAGAAGCTATGATTATCTAGCACTGTACTTTCTCTTCATTGTCATATGATCAAAATAAGTGCTAGCCACTCTCTTAACACTCAGCAGAAGTTTAGCTCTATCCAGGTTTGAGCCGCTGACATAGGATCAAATCTTCTTCGTTCTTACCGGAAGCCACTTTTCTGAATATATTGGCGCAAAATGACAGCAAGGATGTTCGACAGAACGATTGGAAAGATTAATGAATGGATTGCAATGTTTTAGAGCTGATTGAGATGATTCCATTTCGATGAAAATCTTTCCATTTCTTAGGCGTTCTTTGCTGCCAAAGGTCCCGCCTTCAAAAGTGGCTTAGTTACAGAACCATTTTCAAATATTGAAGTGTACAATTTGGTGGCTGGTAAGTCATCAAGTACTTCTCGCATACTTTCACCCAATTTCTGCGGGATGATATGAAGACTGTATAGCGTATACGACAGCAGAACTGTATATCCAATATCTGGATATCTGTATATCTGTAAGGGATTGGTAATGAGGCTTTCATTTCTTGCAATTATTAGAATATAGCTTCGTTGTCAGTCCGCTTCAACATCACAGCGGAGATAGCCTTTCATGCCTTACCGCAATCATTTTGTACCGTATTAAAAAAATGCATATTCATGGGTGCCACCAGAATTTTCCTGTCAGGGGGGCTACGTTTCCCGACAGGAAGGCTAAGCTCCACAGCAAGGGGGCTAGGTTATAATTTCACACAAGCTTACGTTTGGTAACGATTGGTCACAGATTTTTGAATTTTTCGCGGATGGGGAAGCTAGTCTCTGCCCCCCTTTAGTGCCATCCCTGTGCACATCCTTTTCATGTAGATCATACTGCACTGATTTTCATAAGATATTCTGTAAGGAGACGTTGAATTTTGGTCCTTGTCAGTAGAGCAGGTTAAAGGTGCCTTCTCCTTAGAAAATGGCAAATTTATGCAAGATTTTTGAATTTTTTTTGTCCTTTTGAATTAATTCACTAGATCTTTTGCATCTTTACACACCAATCTGCTTATTATGCTTCAAGTTTTTCATTTTGTAACATCCGAATCCAAATGAGATGATTAGAAACGATTTTCTGTTCCTTTTGAAGAAATACTCCAAGTACAGCCAGCACCAAATAATGGCACATTTGGAAGCCTTTCACATTTGCTGAAGAACTCTCAAAGCAAAATTAAACCAGCATCAAACAGCGATGGTAACAACTTCTCAACCAAATGTGAATTTACTTGCCAACCGAATGCGCCCAAAAACAACTGTTCTGACTTTGCATGTCAAAAATGCAATGTAAGTTCTTTGATTTATTCATTCCATCGTCTTGTTATTCTTTCACTTGCATCCATTCCTTAATTCGTTTATACAATTTTGTATCAGGAAACAAGTCAAAGCATGGCTGCATATTTTGCCCACCTGAATCTGACCAATCAACAACGTATGGAAAATTCCTTTTTTTCATTTTCTATTTTTCCTCCCTCTGAGAAAGAAACTATCTATCTATCTATCTATCTATCTATCTATCTATCTATCTATCTATCTATCTATCTATCTATCTATCTATCTATGCCTATCTATCTATCTATCTATCTATCTATCTATCTATCTATCTATCTATCTATCTATCTATCTATCTATCTATCTATCTATCTATCTATCTATCTATGCCTATCTATCTATCTATCTATCTATGAGTATCTATCTATCTATCTATCTATCTATCTATCTATGAGTATCTATCTATCTATCTATCTATCTATCTATCTATCTATCTATGCCTATCTATCTATCTATCTATCTATCTATGAGTATCTATCTATCTATCTATCTATGCCTATCTATCTATCTATGGCTATCTATCTATGAGTATCTATCTATCTATCTATCTATCTATCTATCTATCTATCTATCTATCTATCTATCTATCTATCTATCTATCTATCTATCTATCTATCTATCTATCTATCTATCTATCTATCTATCTATCTATCTATCTATGCCTATCTATCTATCTATCTATCTATCTATCTATCTATCTATGAGTATCTATCTATCTATCTATCTATGCCTATCTATCTATCTATCTATCTATCTATCTATCTTCTATCTATCTATCTATCTATCTATCTATCTATCTATCTATCTATCTATCTATCTATCTATCTATCTATCTATCTATCTATCTATCTATCTATCTATCTATCTATCTATCTATCTATCTATCTATCTATCTATCTATCTATCTATCTATCTTGCTATCTTTCTATCTTTCTATCTATGCTTTTAATCTCTCTCTCTCTCTCTCTTTCTCTCTATCTTCCTACTCATCTATCTATCCTAATGGTTGTCTGATAAATCAGAAACAAGTAAATAAAGCAAGTTGTAACGTAATTTTGCTCATATCTCTTTATTGAAACTAGGAACTTTTGAAAAACCATCGATGAAAACGATGAGGAGCAGAAGAAAAAAGAGTATTTGAACGCAAACTTTTACAGAGAGTTCGAATTAGACAGAGTTGACTGTACATTGCGCCATGTATCTCAAAACATAACGAACGCTTGGATTTTTCTTTTAATCAAATAATCAAATAATCAAATAATCAAATAATCAAATAATCAAATAATCAAATAATCAAATAATCAAATAATCAAATAATCAAATAATCAAATAGTCAAATAATCAAATAATCAAATAATCAAATAATCAAATAATCAAATCTAAACCATATGCAACCTTTATAACTTGCATCTTCATATTTCACCTTGCACTCTTTTTATGAGACTGGATCTTGCTACGGATTAGCTCATTTTTATTCAAGGTAAACACTCCTTGGAAAGGAACCTGCCCTGGGGTGTTCCAGAAGGGGGTGCTGGAAGGCATGGATGCCTGCTGGTGCAAAACAGCTTTGTCACAGCCTACAGCTCATCGCTGCATATTCCGCTGTTTGTTGGATACAAACTGACACCTTCGGTAAATTCTGCAATTCGATTTTTTTTTTTTTTTTTTTTAGTGGGTTATGTTGAGGAAAGGCCATGGTGACCTATACAAAGCCCCAACAAAAGAAGAAAGACGAAAGTGAGCAGCTAAGAGGATAGAGAGATAAGAGCAAGTTTATTTACATTAGATTTGAAAGATGGCAAGTTGTAGGACTCAGGAAAGCAAGAAGAAGACAAGACGTTCCATAAGTTGCATGTTTTTGGGATGAATGATGATTTGTGAGATAGAGTTCGTGGATTTACCATAATAGAAGAGGCTTCAGCCATACCATTCGTGTCTGGGCATTTCCATTTTGAAATTCACTTATTGACTGTTATGATAGTTGAATGGATCACTGTTTGTCTCTGAAAGAGACATACTTTGCTTCTTAGCCATTAAACCCGGGGAATGTGGATAATTGCATCATGTTTCATCCACTGCTCCATGGTATGAATCTTCAGTTTGGAATGTGGTTGTTGCTATTTGCTAAGACCCAGTGGTAATATGACTCCTTTTATTCTCATCAACCCCACTGCCCCTTCTCCCGTTGTCAAGCTACATTAACCCTGCCCCAGTCGCGTAGAAGTGGTTGGCAAAGGAAGCTTAGTCTCCTGAAATGTTTTTGTAAGTCCTGAACTCCCAGGGAAATTAAAATTATATATTTACTTGAGTAAGTTAAGCAATTGAAGAGAAAGATCAGTGACATTTTGTGAAATACGCATCCCGTAATAGTTGGTCATCTGAGATGAATGCTGCTTAAAAGAGGGCAGGTTGATTAAGGCGTAGCCCCCCTCCCTATCGCTGTGTCAGAATAAGACTCTCTGTTCTAACAAAACCAGCTATGGGACTGGGCCCTTTCTTTGTTCATTGAGTGGTCTCTGGTACTTATATTTTAAGGAACCTTAGTTATCGTATTCTGCATCTTTATTCTGCCTCGTTTGCATCAAATCTCGTTTCTATTGCAGCAACTAAATGGTAGCGCGATCTCACCGTGCTTTCGGCAGGACCCACGACTCAATATCAGTGATAGGACTGTATGCGCTAGCTACCTCGTGGCAAACTACACTCCACAGCAGCTCGCCCCCACTTGTAAGTTGCTTTCAATCAAATCTCTTTCGTTTTCATTCAGCTTTTTGGAATTTTTTGACTTTTGGAGACGAGTTTTTCCGCTCGTGTGCAGCACATCCAAATCAAAGTGTGTGTTTGACTTTCTGATTGTGTTATACCAAACAATCCAGGTACTGTTTTCCCTAAAATGCTTCGCACTGTTTTTTGTCTCCACAATTGAACAGAAAATCAGATGCAACAAACGTAGTTGAAGTATACCGCAGAGCTGAACCGCCAAACTGCAGGCTACTTTGATATTCAGGTCAGGTCATGATAGGTCATGATAGGTCAGGTCAGGTCAGGTCAGGTCAGGTCAGGTCAGGTCAGGTCAGTTCAAGTCAAGCTCGGTCAAGTCATTCCCGTGGCCTTATGGCCGTGCGGGCACCATGATGAGTTGACCATCTTTATCGCTTCTCTAAGACATTTCACCTGTGCTTCGTTTGTCCACACGTCAATGGCACCCACCCACGGTCTCCCTTGGCCGTACTCTGCCTCTGTTTCCTGCGACTGTTTCACCATTATGTCGTCAACAAGATTCCTAGCTCGTTGCGTAACATAACCCAACCATTGCAGCTTTTGCCTTCTCACTGTCACCACAAGGGGTTTGTAGATGCCACTCTATCTGTAAATCATTTCATCGATCTCAATGTTGCTGAATTCCTGCTTCTTTCTAATTCCAAGTAAACTCTAAAATAGCGAAGTTTAAATGCCTTGATTCTCCTTTCCAAACTCCTAGAATAATTCCTTGTCTCACTCCACAAAGAACGAAAGAGGTTATCAATGATTTAAGCAGTTTGATCCTCGTTGAGGTACTTATTGAGCTCGAATTCTAAATTTCATTCAATTTTTGCAAGCTGGTTCGTGGCAGTTACCAGCCTCTTTTTAATTTCAGTTTAGATGTTAAATTGCTCAATTTATATTGAATAGTATTAATGAATCTCTTTTCCCATTCCAGCCGACTTTCTATCCGACAATTTGGCTCAAAAAGACGCTCACCTTCTCAGTAACAGCTTACCCCAAAATGTATTCTTTTCTGGAAGAATGGGTTTGTATAATTAGAATGAGCATCCAGTCACTTTGTTCCTACATTAATTGATCGAGAAGTCGAACAAATGGCGCCAGGAATGTGAGTTTGTTCTGTTGCCGGCATCCTTCTGTCTGCTTCAGACAATGGAGTAGCGCTTGAGTGTCCTCTCCAGTGGAGCTACATAGCCTGGGCAGGGCGTGTAGAAGACGAGCTGTTGTCCAGCCAGCAAGCTTACCTCTCCACGCAGCCGGTGGATCCAAGGGAACGACGAGTGTCGATACTGCTTGGGCTCCAACAGCGTCGCAGGAGTTGCCGGAGTGGCATTAAAATGCCAAATCACCTTCGGGACTCCAGCTCCTGATTTTCTGTTGGGTTTTACCCCCCTAGCCTTTCCCAGAGCAAATTAACCTTTAGAATGAATGAAAATTTTTATCCTTTAGGGCTGTGGAAGAAGGTCGAGGATATCACAAGAAAGATGGCCTCCAAATACGGTCCTTTGCAGATCATGAGTGGGTCTATCTTTGACAGCAATGGCGACGGATTTAGGGATAGAGACGACGATGCAGTGAGGTAAAAAAGGAATTGATCTTTCAATGATGCTTTTTGCAAATCAAAGTAATTGTAATTTCTCTCAAAATTCTGCATAATTGAATTCACCATGGCTCAATACAGCCGCTTGTTAAGGCTGTTCACACAAAGTGCGGATTTTCAAATACCGATTCCATTTTCCCATGACCCATGACTCATGTCTTGTTCCACCCCTGGTCATTTATGATCCCCTCGTTTTTTACGAGAGTTTGATTTAGCCGGCGTTGGCTGTTTTAGCGCTGTCCCACCATACCTGTCGTATCCGAGAGATCTGGAATAAATTTCGCCTAGAAATGTGAATTCATTGTTTAAGGTGGGCGGGTTCAAATGCAAATTCTCCGGCGATTGCAACACACTTCTACAAGATCATAACTCGCTGCAACACAACTGCAACAACCGATGATGGCATAAAAGGATGCAAAGGAAAGCTGGAGTCTCTTGCTTTTGTTTTTCCACATAGTGATGAGCCCACGTGTCAGGTAGATGTCTGTTCATTCGTTTTCTTATAAATTGATTATGTTATGGTATTGCGCTGATTTTCCATTCATGTAGATCTAACTCAAGTGTGTTCCAGCAAGCATTAGAGATGAACGCAATACAGAGAACGCTAGTTCTGAACATTTGCTGTGCTAGACTTTTAACGTTCTCTTCGCTTTTCTTTAATACGTGACCCTTATTGATAACAGAACCATTGATACTAAAAAGATTCATCCTGCATAAACATATATATTATTACTATTATTATCTTAAGCCTACAGAACGCACCACTACCCTATCTTTCGTAAAAAAAATTAGTAGAAACTGCTGCTTTGGAGAAGCTTTCATCGGTTAAGCTTTGCAGTTGCATTATAACCTATTTCAGGAGGCTGGATCCTTAATTCATAGAAGCTTGCACTTGGTAACGATTGGTCACCGAAATATACTTTTTCCGATAACTGTAGCCCCCTCCCCCCCTTATTTTTAATGGGTTATGTTGGAGAAAAGCTATTGTCGCCTATACAAAGCCCAAACAAAGGAAGAAAGAAGAAAGCGAGCAGCTAAGAGGATAGAGAGATAAGATCAAGTTTATTGATGTTAGATTTGAAAGATTGCAAGTTGTAGGACTCAGGAAAGCAAGAAGGCAAGACGTTACATAAATTGCATGCTCGTGGGATGAATGATGATTTGTGAGATAGAATTCGTGAAGTAGGCAGTGAAACTTGGAAAGGGTGTGAATGAGTTGAGCTTCTGGTGGTCCTGACACGCCTCAGAGGAACAGGAATAATCTCCCTGATCTCCTGAGAACAATGCCCGTGAAAGTCTCTGTAAAGGATGGAAAGGTCTCCAACTAAACGCCGATGGGAAAGAGGTTGGAGAGATTGCACCACCTCTGCTTGTTTCTTGCAACCTTGCTTTAACCAATGCATCTCTTCTCCCTCCAGATTCACGACTGGCGACTGACATTACTGCAATTTACAGCAAGCATCAACGATGTAGAGAAGCTTATTGGCTCCAACCTGTTTCCAGATTTGCCACCTGAATTCTCCGCTCGATTCAAATCACAGTTACCGTCCTCTATTTGGACTTTTTAGCAGACACTGTTATAATCTTATCTAGGCGAAGAGCTGTCTTTGAATTTGTCAAACGAGCCGAAATTTTTAGTTTTAATTTTATAGTTTCCAATTTGGAAGAAGGAGCTATGTCGTAAAGTATCGCCGATGAAAATGAACTGTCATGATTTTTGTTGTAACGGAGCCATACTGAAAAATACCTTAGCAATTGAATGCTTTAATAAACCCCATAAATCACCCACGTCAATCAAAAGCCCTTAAATGCCTTGTAGTTTTAGCATTTCGTAAATCTCTTTTTTCTCAGATAGACTTGAGGATTGCTGTGATATCCCTTTGTACAAAAGCAGAAATTTGAGGATGTTGAGATTTGCAAATTGTGAATTGATACTTACGGCCACCCTCCTCCTCTACTGAATAAGCAACCTCGCATTTAGGGAACATGCCATTTTTGTGTTTAGATAAGCTCACAGTCTAATTCTTACGACATTTCATTAGATGAACTGGCTCGCTTTCCACACACTTTTGATCCTTCTTAGCGCTTTATCAGTTGGTGTTTATACAACGCTTAATAAAACCCGACAGCTATTACAAACAAACAGATGAAAGCATTTACATCTACTTGGGAGTTAGTTCCACAAACCAAGACTTTCAATGTGATAAGACATGGCTCCTGTGGTCTGTATTTGAAGGAGAAAATCACTCCAGGGACGGTGCCTTGAATTTCCAATTGGGGATAGGTTCCGAATGATTTTCTCACTTTTGCTCAAGAAATGTGTTCAGAGTCGGCTTCCTATCTTTAAGCTATCTTAATTGATCGAACCAGAGCAGAATTAGAAAATAATTGTATCAACAATGACAATTTAAGTAATTCACTTTTTGCTGTTAATATTGTCCTATGAAAATAGGTATTGCGTATATTGCGCAAAATTGTTTATGTTACTTCAGATATTTGATTAGGTATGATGAAGTAAACAAGGTGGATGCATTGAAATAGACAGTAAATGTGCAGAGAAAATTTGTCTGTCATCATAGGCAGGAATGCTAAGGCCCATTCGGTTTTATTTTCACTCGCTTTGAGTTAATTGAAGCTTCCTTGGGAAAACAATGCGCATCTTGCCCACCCTCAATCGGGTAATCGAAATCGAGGCTCAATGTGGCTTCTATTGCCTTGTGCTAAAGTGATGCAGATGGCCGAACCGCATAATTGCACTGGAAAGTAAAACTGTCCACGTTTCGTTATGGTTGTCACGGGAAAGTCTCCGACGACCCATAAGTCTGCAGCATCCGAGCAGCAAGCGAAGGGGCCTACCGGTCTCTTAGCGAGTAAGCTACCAATACTAAAAGATGGCGACAAGAAAGCCCTGATCGAAGAGTCGAAAAATGCATTTTGTAAGAGAAGACGGGTCCAGATATCAGGAATTCCGCCTGGAACAAAAAATGAGGTATTTGGATGCAAAAACAAAAAACTGCGCAGCTATGTTTTATTACAATCTCAATTCGCAACGAACCTAAGATTTAAGATAAGATGGGCTTCGAATCGTCAATATGGGAGTGACGTAGTTGTTTGAAATCAACATAATTTACATATAATTATGAGCGTATGTTTGCTATTTTCCATTCCTTTGTATTTTTGCATGGCGTGATTTGTCTCCATCTTCATTAGCCAAATGCTCAGAATTCATTAGTAAGCATTCACAATTATTACATTTTGAATTGATATGAGATCCCTTATGTAGTGTAAATTCATTTTGTCATAAATAACGGATATCTCCTTTCCGTCTACTGCAAGTTAATGGCTACAATTACAGTGTATCTTTTTCATCGTGATTTTACTTTTCAGGAGTTGTCCCTAATGCTTTTGAAAGGATTCAATGTAGTTGACATCTTTAGAAGTGATGTGTGCACAGGTAAGGATCTATTTGCAACTTGTTTGACTGCTTGCCACCAAATGTTGCTGATTCTTTCTGCCTTAGGTGAATGCATAGAAAATCCTTTCTTTCCCCAAAACAAAACAAGTGGGTTGATTTATCAGGGCTGTGAGCATTCAGGACCACAGTTTAAGAAGCTGAAGTGGCTGCCTGTTCAACAAAGAATTAACTTTAAACCCGCCATAGAAATTTGCAAGGCTCTAAATCAACTAGCTACAAAAAAATGTGACTTATTTGTTTGTAAATCAGATTGAGCAACTGTTGGTAAGAAGTTAGTGTCATGTTGTGGTTTTACGTTTTCTATTGCCTTTTGTTTTCTATCTCCCAAATGATTCTTCACTCATTGCTTTCTCACAATAGATCCCTCCTTTTAACAATTGCTACGTGTCATTCTTTCATCTTCTTTTCTAATAAGCACCTTGCTTCTGTTTTGCGTTCTTCTTGATTCTCATTCTAATGCTAGTTTATACCAACGGAATCTAGTATACAAGAAGGCATAATGAATTAACACCAAGATGGTTATCAAACACCAAGATGGCACAGGCATATTGGTGCACCCAAACTGTGCAATTCTATCTTAAATGCGCATACGCATTTAAGCCCTTTTGATACTTTGCTTAGGACATTCCACTGTAGCCTTCCTTCAAATGCAAAGGAAATTTTTCCGACTGTTTGAGAGGAAAAAACAGAAAGTGGCAAGACAAGCTTTATGGGCAGATTTCTGCTTTTCCTTTCTTTAATTTCATGTAAACACCATCATTCAAACAATTTTTGTGGAGTTTTCTCCATGATCTTTCTTGCCCTATTTAAGGTTTCACTTGGAAATCAAAGAAATTATTATGTGGCACGAGGGCCGATTAAGTCTTCCTCAAACGTTTTTTGTAGTTAATAGCATTTTCTATAAACGATTCTGGATGATAAGAAATCTATGCATTTCAATTTTTAATCCTCATTATGTTACTTAATTTTGCTATTTTGTTTATGGAGACAACCCCATGAAACCAGCCTTGTTGCTGAAATATATTTGGTATTTGATATATGATTGTAGTCTTCTTCTTCATAGAGTCTTTCCCTCAAATGTGCTTTGAGGGAAGGTGGTTGTAGAATCGGTTGCGAGCCAGCAAAAATGGGTTGAGATCACTTTCGGTGGTCAATATCCAGGGATACCAACGTGGTGGTTTCTGCATTGCCCCCATGATGATAGTAATTTTTCGTAGTTTTGCAGGTTCATTTTTTCAGTTCATGATTTGGATTTCATCAATCAAAACCCTTCTCATTGATATTTTCCACCCCTTTTAGCTCATGTTTTGTTGGCCACTCCAGATGAAGCCTCAAGAACATTGGCCTTCCTGAAGGAAAAATACTTCAAAAACAGCCCGGTTCAAGCTTCCTTTTCACAAAGCGAATCGCTGTTCTTTGTCGGGAACATTCCCTACTTTTACACTGCCATGCAGTTCAGAAATATGGTGAAAATTGTTGGTGACATTGAGAGAATCATCCTTGTTCGAAGTGAGAAAACAGGTCAGAGCAAGGGATACGGCTTTGTTGAGTTCACACAGAAGAGTGCAACAGATAAGGCCTTGGAAATGATAACAAAAACTTATAAAAACCTTAGGGTGGATAGAGCTAATACCTGCATTAATGAGTATTATGATTTGCAATCGCAGACGTTGTACGTCACTCAGTTTCCTCCTGGTACCAGCAGTGAACAAATTGAAGAATTAGTTGACAAGCATTGTCAAGTGCCATTTTGCAAGGTATTATCTTCCTCAAGTTTTGAAATTGTGTTGAAAATGTATGAATGATTAATGTATGTATGTATGGCTATGTATGTACGCACGGTTTTATATGTATGGCTATGTATGTATTATGTATGGCTATGTTTCCATGGCTATCTATGTATGGCTATAATACGCATGGCTATCTTTGTGGTGTGGCCGAGTGGTTAAGGTGCAGTGTTTCGGAAGATGAAAGTGAATGATAAATTTCAATTCTAGAACTATATCTATATAAATTTATATTTGTGGATCATATTTGCAAATGGTTTTGTTAACATGAAATTTATAGTTTCTGTCAAGTTATTTATTTTGAATGTTAATTATTTCCTATCTATTCCTGCTTAGATTCCGCTTGATGAGTCAAATGGGAAGCAATGCAGCTATGCTCTGATCGACTGCAAGACGCCAGAAGATGCAGAAATGTTATGGAAGAAGTTAGATGGGGCGGATGTCAATGGTGGGAAAATGAGACTTTCTTTCAATCCACCTGGACGGCTTGCTGCAACTCTGTTAGGAGGCCAGTCATCTAAACCTTTGGTAATTATCCTTTATCAAGATTGATATTCTTGGTGTATTGATGGACATCTATTCCTAATAGCTGTATATCATGTTGTGAATGGTATCAAATTTTTTCCAACCCTTTTAGGTCTTTGTTAAGTGAAAAGGCTAGGTCAGGTCTGTTATGCTGTTCCTTATCATGAACTGATTAAAAAGTTGAGAAAATGATGATTGTGATGATGATTGTGATGATGATTGTGATGATGATGATGATGATGATGATGATGATGATGATTGTGATGATTGTGATGATGATTGTGATGATGATTGTGATGATAATGGTTGTGATGATGATGATAATAATGATGGTGATGATGACAATGAGAGTAATTATAGTGATGATGATGATTGTGATGATGATGATCGTGATGATGATGATGATGATGATGATGATGATGATGATGATGATGATGATGATGATGATGATGATGATGATGATGATGATGATGATGATTGTGATGATGACAATGAGATTAATTATAGTGATGATAATGATGGTTGTGATGATGATGATGATGATGATTGTGATGATGATGGTTATGATGATAATTATGGTGATAATGGCGATGACATTGATTATAATGATGATGATGGTGATGACAGCGATTATAATGATGATGATGACAGTGGCAGTTATGATAGTGGTGGTGATAATGATCGTTTTTCTGATAGTCGTAATGATGAAATTGATTGCAATGATTGATTGATTGGGACTTATCATTTGTAAACCTAATTTCAGGTATCTACCATGTCCACTGCAGCTGTCAATAAATTGCAAAAGCAAGCTTCCATAGGCTCGAAAGATGGTCAAAGGTCCAACACCGAATCTGGTCCAGAAGCAATGCAAAATGCCTCTCATCCATCAGTCAAGAAATCAACCACAACAGAACCTCAGCTAGCAGAAGGGCTTTTGCCCAATCCCCCAGGCCCCCGACCTCAAAACAGGCAAATCCATCCACAGGGATTTCCACCCAGATTCCCCGCAGGACACCCGCGGTTTCGTCCCCCAAGGAACCTTCTTGATATGGATCCTGTTGACAACTACCAGGGCCCACCACCAGATGACCCTCACGGAAGGGGGCTCCCAAGAATGTTTGATCCGAGAGGAGGACCAAGAGGGCCTCCAAGGCCAGGCCCCCCCAGAGGGTTCATGGGTCCACGGAATTCTGGTCCGCCCCAACCTTTGATGAATTTGAGAGGACCACCAGAGCCATTTGATGCTAGAGGACCCCGACCGATAGGGGGCTTTCGTGGAGAGATGCGACCTGAACGTCCAAGGTTTCCCGTAGATGGACCCCCTCCTAATGCCCCCTTTCCTGCCAGAGGGCCACGTCCACGAGAACCATTTGCACGTTTGGAGAGACCTCCCATGCATCCAGATGCTCAACTGAGAGGCAGAAATCCTGACTTCCGCTTTCAGAGGCCCCCAGGGCCAAGGGTTCCTGGTCCCGGTCAACCAGTGCCACCTGATGTCCGTGACAGAAAAGAGGCTGGGAATATTGATCAAGAGGCCGAGAAACATGACGATCCTTCAAGGAAACCTCAAAGAAGGCCGCACTCCGAACAGAAGCCAGGGCCTTCGAAAGAGCGAAGTACATCCAACGACCGCCACTTTCCACAAGAGCGTCGTCGTTCGCCAGACCACCGCCGTTCACCCGATCGCCGCCGTTCGCCAGAGCGTAGGTTCGTAGACGAGAGGCCAGTTTGGCCCGAAAGGCCAGCGCCCGGACAGGACTATAGACGAGAGGGGGCGAGAGGGGAGAATCCTGATCCTTTGGGCAATAGAAGAGAGGGAAGACCCCCTTGGGATGCAGACAGGGGTAGAGAAAGAGATTTGGAAAGGGAAAGATTTGAGAGAGGACGGCGTGAGACGGACCCCTCAAGACCTGAAATAAGACAACAGGACAGCAGAGATTTTCATCATAATCCTCCTCCGGCTTTCCATGATAGAGGAGGCAGCTCTGAACAACAGAGACAGGTCTGTATATTAAATTCTGTTTCAATTTACTAGAGCGTCATTTTCTGTTATTGTATGAATTGGATGGGAAATACTTGAGAGTTTGTGAAATGTATCTAAGTATAAATGCAAAAAAATACGCATGCATATTTTTTTCCTAAGTTTTATGTTACAGTATTGCGTAATTGACAGTTTGAAGGCCTCTTCAAGATCAGTGAATGCTAGTCCCACTGGTTTTCCAAGCTATCCCGCTGTACCAGGCCATCGGTGTATTTAAGCAAGTATGTCAAAGTTATGCGCCGAAAGCCAGATTAATAAAACGAAAACACATTGCTGCATTGGTAGAACTTGGCGCCAATAAGCTTTGGTTTCATGTTAATTAAGATGGAGGGAGGGGGATGAAAAGGTTGATAACGCTAGAAGTTGTTTTGCTCAATAGTCCCAGTACTGTGCCGTTTGGGGCTTGTTATGTGGGGAACAATTCGTCCGTTTAGTTGGCAATTGTTTCCTAATGTTCAAAATGTTCTTGGCAAACGCGTTGTAGTTCAAGCTCTATTTTATGATTTTCATATTTAATTCGGGTACTGTCTCAACATTGCAATCATTTCCTAGCCCTGGGATGACTTTGAAAGAAGGCCACCAGCATTTCCTGACCGACGTAATCTGCCTCCAAGCGACGATTTCAGAGACGGGCCACCGTCCCAAGGTAAGTTCGAATCACTTTCTATTAAGTGAATATTGTAAATATTTCTCCATCTGTCACTCGTTTATTGCAAGAATTGGAGAGGCAACATGCTTACCCCGTAACAATACGACATTTCTTCTGATCCGTTATTAAAATTTCTCTTCGCCTATTTCTGCGTCTTCGCTTTACCCCCCTCCCTTCCTTAGCGGTTATATTTTCCAAAGTCCCGTCTGTCTTTGCTTTAAATTTCTTCGCTTTCGATCAGGACCTGAAGAGCCGTGGATGCGCAGGCGCTCACCGCCAAGAGGGATGCCACCACATGAGCAACGCGATGTACATGTGAGTCTTTTGATGTGTTACGTCAATTTGTTTGAGTGGTGGACTACAAACCACAAAGGATGTGAGTACGAATCCTCCATGTGTCACCATGAAAGCGCCATTGGCGAGGAAGGCATCTGGATCCATCTCACAAGTCCACTTTCCTAGAAGAAACTCAGAGCCATGTCTCTGGTTTTTGTTGCGATCGGAATCGAGTGTGATAGACGCCATTGACGAGGAAGACAACGGGAAATGGCCTGATAAAATCCACTTCCCTAGAAAAAAGCTCAGAGCCTTGTCTCTAGCTTCTGCTACGCTCGAGACCGAGTATGCAACGCAGATTTCAATATGTTTGGAGCACCAGGCTTTCTCCCGGCTTAGGTAGACTGCATTGTGGAGGAGGCAGGTTTAGGGCAGAAGTTATCTTCGACTTCTCTGGGTTTCGTTGGGAAATCTCCTTTGCACTTTGTCATAAACATTATAAGTTCACTGAGCGTGTAATTTCAATCATCTTTCGGATCCGCTAGCATCATATATAGTTGACAGCTGGTAGCCTTTATTGGTAAGAATGATGAGACACCATTGAGCCAAGCACACAAGAATAGTGTAATTTGTGACCGAAACGTGTATAATTTCACGTTGCTTGTAGTTGTTCTAGTCGCTTGCTGCCTTTGACTTCTTTAACTTTCTCTCAGCATTCCCACTAAGTTGTCCCTTCTTTTAGGAGCCAAGACCCCAGTTTCAGGATAGGCCGCCTTGGAACGAACCGGACCGTGATAAAAGGCGATTTAACGAGCCGTATCCGGATGCAAGATCGGAACAACGAGAGACACGTGTGAACAGACGCCCGGATGAGCTCCGTCACGATTTCAATCAAGGAAGGGGCAATTTGGCAATGGATCGACCGTATCCGGATGATACCGACTCATTTAGGCCGGATGAATGGCGTCAAGCTAATAGACACCCGAATGATGACAGAGCACGGCCCTCGCGGGACCCACCATTGGATTTGCAACATGTGCCTCCCTTTGATTCTAGGCATCCATCGGAGGACCGCCTGGCTGCGAGTTTTCCATCCGATCGAGGTCATCCCGACCAGTCTCACGGTAGATATCCACAGGATAGAGAACACATGCCGGCGGTAAACCAGGTTCGAGCTTTATCATAACTTGGTGGTTTTTATGTTTTAGTTTCCAGCTTTTGAATCGTCTGGATGAGAGCGTCTCTGTCATTCATTTGTCTTTTGGTGTATCGAGCAAACTGTACCTTGCTACCTATTTCACTCATTGCCGGCTTACAATGTCCGTACTTCAAATCTGTTTGTTTTTATTTGCATGGAAGTATCTTTATTTATTTATGTATGCCTTTTATCACTGAAGGAGTGCCATGATGATATGAAATGTGGAAAATCTAGATCTGTGATAGAGTCAGTTCCTGGGAAAAAAGTTTCCGTCACGGGGCTGTTTTACAGGGTTTATTTTGAAGCGGACATTGATGTTAAGCTCGGTCGAGTGAGACCAAACTCTGGATGGGCAACTTCTTGGAGGCCTGTTCGCTCAACTCACCGTCCTTCGAAAATGACTTCTAAGTAGGGGGTCTCCTGCCTGAATTTGGCGCGTATGGTGGGTTTATATTGGCTTTGAATAGCAAAAAACCCTTCCAGCCCACTTGAAATTGATTAATAGAATAGATGCTTCTTCACTAGGGGCTTAAATTATAATTCGATGATTATCGATGGTTGCCAAAACTCTCATTGAGTTTCGTTCCATTCTCAGCTTCTTTACGGAGCCTAGCCCTTCAGCAAAGAAGCTGGTTTTCAAAGGACCCGCCATTTTCTTTGCAAAAATATCTTCAACTATGGTTAAAAAACTCGATATAAAGATTCTTCTGAAGAAGTCAAATATGCAATAGAATATAATAAAGAATAGTGTGTTAGAATAACTGTGAAATTTAGATAAAATGCGAATTATTTAGAGAAATATTTGGCTGTACCTGTTGTATTTTGTCATTGAACAAAGCATATCATGACGAACGCATAGCTTCTAATTACACTGAAAAACTGTGCACCACATTGAACTCTCCTTTTAGCCAAGAGACGGGCACGCCCCCACCCAAGGCGACTTTCAAAGACCTGCGTATGAAATGCCAGCACCTGGTTTCGATCAACCGGGATCATTTCATCAACAGTTTGGTGGTGAACCGCAGGGTTTCCCTCAGCCATTTTTCCAACAGCAAAGACCCCAGCAGCATCTTCCCACGTCGCAGAATGACGGATTCCAACCGCAGCAGCCGTTCCCCGGTGGACCAGGGTCTGGGGGGCCGCACCAGCAGCCGGTTCAAGGGCTCCCACAGTTTCCTTCCACTGCTGCCCAGCCCCAATCGCAGCCACCACCTGCTGTCCCCACAGCGCAAGCCGCAGCTGGACTAGGTCAAATGCAGCAGATGCAAAACCGGCCTCCGCAGTTTCCTCCTCAGAATCAGCAGCCGTTTTTGCCTTCATCAGCTCCAGTTGGTCAGTCTGCATCCACCAATGCTTCTGCCTCAGTTGCGGTCTCCATCCCCTCCATTCCAGGGATGCCAGCTTTTCAGATGCCTTCTGTTCAAGCAGGTGCTCTCATGCCAATGGGAGCAGGACCCCTTAATACGCAGCAAGGCGTGCCCGACGTTGGGCCTCAGCAGCCTCCTATGGCACCAGGACAGCCAAACGCACCTTCACAGCAGTCATCATCACAGCTTGATGCCTACGTGGCTGCTGCCTCCGCAGCACAGCAGTACGCGCAGTACTACGAGGTATATAATATAAAAATAATGTATACATCATGTCATCATATTATTCAAAATTTGTTGCTTATTCATTCATTCATTCATTCGCTTGATTTGATTTCGTACAGCTGATAGAACTACTCTAGTGCAACTATTTCAGAATACAACCTAATTATTTACAAATCAAACAATTCCATCCATTGTTTTCCCACTCTCTACCCTCCCTCGCGTGTGAACATTTCCATGGCATCACCTCTCTTTGGCTCATAACCTCGGGTCGGGTCTTCCACATGAGGCTACCCCTAAGCTAAACTGAATTCAGGCCATGCTGACGTGTCTGTGCTCGTGGAAATTAGTGAAGAAAAGAAACGAGAATACCACCGAACTCTTTAATGCTGTCGATTCTCTTGTTTAAAGTTACTCAACGAAATTCTCTTTTCTGTTTCTCTTTTCTGCTGTTGCGTTTTCTTTCCTTCGCCATATCTCAAGGATAGTTCCTCCTTAAGAAACTCCAATACGTGCAAGTTTGAAACATTTAATATTTAGTATTGTATTGCTTGGTTTGAAATTTTAAGGTTGCAATGAATTGAGTCGAAATTGAATCGAAAGGTGTCTGATCTTGTTGTTTAATAAGATTTTCGTCTTGAACCATTGGCTAATATGATGCGCCCAAAGCAGAACATTCTGATGCTATGCCATACAAAATATTTATCAAAATCATCAAGTAAAGTAGCTCCTTTTTTGCATATTTTATTCACTTCTGGGTAACAAATTCGTCCTTCTTTGTTTCAGCAATTGGCAAAGCAGCACGAAGTAATCAGCCAACAGTCGGTGAGTTTTTCCAATCTTCAGAAGTATGGCAACGCAATCAAAGTCTCTTTTCGCCGTTATTTAGCTTTTCTGGTCTCATCTCATTGTTATGAATATAGTTTATAATCATCATGGTCATTGTTACCATTGTTATTATTATTGTTACTATCATTAGGAACAAGAAGTGGACAGGAAATTATAATTCCTATTAAGTTTTGCTTTCATGCTTTTAATAATATTTTATCAGTCTTGCCATTTGTTCACTGCCTAGATTGTATGAAGATTTTAAGTGCATGTTTGATCTTTTAATGAAAAATAAGTTTCAAAGCAATCTATGATAATCATTCGATCCCATAAAAACTTTTTCGCCAAATTTCTAATTGCATCGAAGTCCGCACCTGGAAGTAAAGAATCTGCAACAGTAGCATCTCAGGCGAAAGCATACGCTCAGTATTACCAACAGTATTACCAGCACATGCAGTCCATTCTTCAATTGGCAAAGTCCAAGTCTGCATCACAAGGACAGGCTCAGCAACAGCAACAACAACAGCAGCAACCACAAATGCCAGCTGCGCCATCAGTAAATCAGGTGGGTAGTGCGACATCTATCATATGTCGTTATTTTGTAACTTATTTCTTGCAAGATGTTTATTAGATATATATATATATGTATGTATGTATGTATGTATGTATGTATGTATGTATGTATGTATGTATGTATGTATGTATGTAAGTTGGTCTTAATTATTATTTAAATATACCAGAAGCAAGCCAACGGTAAGTAATGAATGTGAATGTCGTTAAATCTTCGTGCATTTTACCCTTGTGTTGATTTCATATTGATGTTGTTGGTAGAACGGCATCCAATTAGAACACATCATGGTGTTGATTTTTTGCGCTCTATTTCAACTCTGGACGGCCACTGAATTTGTTGACAAGTATGCGAGCACTTGTCATGGGGCTGTGAGTTAAATGCGGCGAAGAAAGGAACTGGTCACCCTATGTTACGACGGCTTCTACAATCCACAATCTACAATTTCAATCTCCAAAAAGGCTTAGCCCATGACGGAGATACGCTATACTCACACGACAACACACTTACTTTATCTAACTACATATAACTACGCATGATATTGGTTTATGGGTTTGCAATTTGGCGCAAGGCCACTTGGTCAATATATTTTACTTTGGCTGCATGGCTTGGAATGGCATCCTTAACAAGGTGATCCAGGACGCTTTCCGTTTGCATGTGGAGACCATGCCGAGGAAATTTTCTGATTGATTCTACATTTGAAGGTTGAAAAGCACTTAGTCGTTGCTTTGTTAAGAATTATTTCATGTCGTCACACATTACGTAGTGATATCTTGTTTATTATTTCATGTCGTCACACTTTACGTAGTGATGTATTGTTTATTATTTCATGTCGTCACATTTAACGTAGTGACATCTTGTTTATTATTTCATGTCGTCACACTTAACGTAGTGACATCTTGTTTATTATTTCATGTCGTCACACTTAACGTAGTGACATCTTGTTTATTATTTCATGTCGTCACACTTAACGTAGTGATGCCTTGTTTATTATTTCATGTCGTCACACTTAACGTAGTGACATCTTGTTTATTATTTCATGTCGTCACACTTTACGTAGTGATCTTGTTTATTATTTCATGTCGTCACACTTAACGTAGTGATATCTTGTTTATTGCAAGGCTCAGACCGCTGTTTACGGGCAACTGCCGATGCAAATCAACCCTGGTATTCAGTTTCAACAAGCATCACTGCCTTCCCGAGCTCCTGCGCAAGTGCCGGTAGGTGTTGCCATGCCACAGAATAACATACCGATGCAAAACCAGCAACTGGGCGTAACTCAAATGCAGCAGTTGCAGCAAGACTCACAATACCAGGGCCAAGTGCATCCTGTCTCAACACAGGTATTTGATTCTTTGCATCCAACTGCAGATTGTTTGGCACCCTGGCAGTGCATCACAGAACAAATTCGTTTTTTCATTTCCTGTAGCCAGCTTTTTTCGTCTTTGTGGACCATTTCCTCGTTTGTTTTGTGTCCTTTGAAAATCTTTTTCATGGGTTCAGTGCAGGTTTGATCCATCTTCTCTTGACATGTGGCATCCTCTCAGTCATGGCTCTTTCTCGTCCCTTCCTCTAGTTCTCTGACTACCTTTTCTCATCCTTCGATTCTATGTTTGTTTGCATGGTCTCATCAAGTCCTTCCGCTCCATGCCTTCATCTTTCCTACGTGCTTCTATTCTGTTCACTTGCCTTTTCTGTTGGAATCAAATTATTGCGAATATTCAGTTTTGTTCCTTCCTCTTCTATTACTGTGTGATATGACAAGTCTCAATTTGTCTATTTTCTGCTTTAGCAGCCAGCATGGCAGATGCAACAACACCCACATTTAGCTCCACCGCAGCGCCCTGTAGTTTCACAGATGGTGACGCAGCAGCAGCCAAATTTAGGTGCAATGTCAAGCCAGCCTCCCACCCAGCAGCATCAACAGCAACCGCAAGGACAAGTTGCCCCGTTGCCAGGGCAATACCAGCATGTTGGATTGCAGCAGCAGCAGCAACAATTGCACCTGCGCCAGGAGACGTTGCCTCAGCAACAACATCCATCTGGCAGTTACGGTGAGTTGACTTCGTCTTTCATGCTTTCTGCCTAGCATCAAAAAGTAGATCTTAGGACACCAGGAAGCTATGCTAAACGAGCGATGTCCTGGTCCTTTCCCAAAATGTGACGTCATTTCAAGATTCCTATGATTCATTCATCATAAGGTAGATTTTAGGACACTGAGAAGCTATGCTTATATAGCAGTGTACTGGCCTATTCTCATGATGTGACATCTTATCAAAGCTTCTATGTTTCATGAATCATAAGGTTTCAGGACTTTGAGAAGGTATGCTATTTGAGCAGTGTCTTGCCAGTCCTCTCTATGGAAGCATACCTCGTGATTCTATACGTCTGAAGTTACACATAAAGCAAGCGAATATTTTCGCTCTAAGTCAATGTGAAGCTGGGAAAGCTAAGTTTTGTGAGTTAGTGAATACAAATTTGAAGTTCCTTCTTACTTTATTCTCGATTGCAATGTGGCACTTTTCTTTCTTTGTGCCACAGTGAACGTCATACTAGCTGCGACATTTATACCTTGTTCTCTCACAGACGGGCTTGTATCTGAGCAGGGAAGCTCTCTAGTTTTTAAGATTCCTTGTTCCTTCTTTTAGAGGATCTCGTCGATAACTATTAACTTGATTTGGTCACTCTATTCCTGTTGAGGGAAGCTTGCATTGAAGTAGCTTTGAGATGAAAGTGGAAGCAGGACACCTGATTGGGTGACTATTGTGAAGTCGTTTTGACCTTTTGTATATATTGTCTGTTAGGTTTGCAGCAGCCTATGCAGTCTCAGCCGACAGGAATCCAGGATCTCGGAGGACAGCAGGCCAGGGGACAACAGCCAGGTGTGCAGCAAATCAGGAGCCAAGATGGAGGAATGCCAGTTCAACCTTCATCCGTAAGTTTCCTTACCGTTGAATATCAGCATGCACGTCTTGTATGATTGAAACCCATCTGCGGGTTACTGGTATTAGCAACAGTAAGTTATTACTTTGATGATATGAAAGTTTTCCTCTAACAAGCACTTTTTGAAAGTCATATAACTGCTATTTCAATGGTCCTCTCGCAATTTCAATCGTATAAAAGTTCGGTTCGACGTTATCAGCTTATTTAACACAGACAAGCATATTTGATGCTAATTTTTTCTGAACTCCAACCCTTTCTATGGCACTCGTAAGAAATAGCTAATGCAACCCTTGGTTTATTTTTAACGCTGCGCTGAAATGGCGTCATTTACTGTTATAGTCAGATTAGCAGTATTCGTGTTGACAAAGAAGCATCTTTCCGTTAGACAATCACGATTTCGTATGATTTTACCTGAAGATCGTCCTCTTCCCCTTCTCCAATGCACTAAGGCGGTTTCTATCCTTGTTTTTAGCTGCACTCCTTTCGAACCAAGCCAGTGCATGTTGCATTTCTTATGACGTTCTTTCGTTTATGTATCGTCACAAGTTTCTGTTTTAGGCTGCTTCAGGCATGAATTGGATGTACTCCGCCGCAGTGACAACCACCAGCGTCAGGCCGCAGCACATCGCCAGACCTGTCCTTTATTCCTCTCCCGGTGTAAGTATATGCCCATCGTCTTTGGTTACTGCCAGGCCATTGTCTTTGGTTCTGCAAGGCCATTGTCTTTGGTTCTGCAAGGCCATTGTCTTTGGTTCTGCCAGGCCATTGTCTTTGATTCTGCCAGGCCATTGTCTTTGGTTCTGCAAGGCCATTGCCTTTGGTTCTGCCAGCACATTGTCTCTAGAAGCCAAGTATTTTTGTCGATCACTGCATAGTACCTTGTGACGACTCAGGCCAGCTAGCCTTTCGTTACTCTAAACGCCGTAGTCATTATCCACAGATTTGGATATGGAAACAATCTAAGATCCCAGACATGAGCAGGTCTCAATATTTTCTAGTCGATCCATTATTTCTACCACATGCCCTGCTATTTTGATTCTCCTTCCTTCTCTTATTCCTATATCTGCATATACCAATATTCTGTAATAGAATCATCATCTCTACCTTATGTCGTGCCATTTTTATACCCCCGGGATTCCTTGTCTCTCTTCGTTTCTCTCCATTCCAGATTCTCCTGCTCTTGAGATCCAAAATGGAGATTTCTAAATACCCGCTAGAGTCTAAGGCGCGTCACTTTACACTTTTTATCAAGGTGGCCTGAAATTTGCACAACAGCGGATGAAAATACTGCTTGCATGCGTGCTCTCGTATTAAGATATTGTTTGATTTCGGCCTAATAGGTAAACAAGCATGTATGATTGCCATGTTCTTCATCGATAGAAAACATTGCTCTATCCATGTCTTGCACTTTTTGTTTGAAATTTTTACAGTTGATATTCCTCGGACATGTTTTTCTTGGTGTCATATGAGCATGTGTGGAAATAATCATGATAGCCGACCTCGTACCATGCCATTTCTTAAGATTTTTCCAAGGAAAGTTCCACTTTTCCTTTCCTGCTGTTCAATTAAGGATGATAGCCCTTCAGTCGGAGCTGATTTGCAAGCGGCCCACCAAGCTAGTTTCCTTGGAATAGAAAATTTCCCACTTTTTTGTTGCTATATTATTTTTGTCTCCTTTGTTTTCTTTTTTCAATCTCTGGTCTTTTCATTAATTTCTTTCATTCAATTTTAATTTTTTTTTCTCGTCCCAGTTTCCATTCAAGACATTCACAGAATCAACCCTTCTGAACTTAGTTTCCTTTTGGTTAATATTTTCCTTCCTTCTATGTAATGCAACTCTAGCTTTCCACTTAATTTTTTTATATCTTTCCGTTTTATTCAAGAAAATTGTGTCTTTCATTTCCTACAAAGATATCTTGAAAGTAACGAAAGCCCTGCATGATCTCTGAATAATGGAATTAAGAAGTCTCCTCCACATCTTTTTTCCAAATATTCTCCATCAAAAGTTGGGTTTTATGGAGAGCTACTTGCATTCTGACCGATCATAAATTCAAATGGCATCAGACTCAGAATTTTTTCGCAAAACTAGGTTTTATTTTTTACTGCGTTTTTTTCAAAGCGATGCAGAACGAGAAACGTTTGTGTTAATAAATCATAAGGCAATCGTTACAACCGGATACTTTGTAGTGGCAATCAACCAAATCTATACTTCCTCGCCGGCCTTCTCCTATATGAGAACTAGGTTAGTGAAAGCCATCTTGCTCTGGGATTTATATCGACGCAAGTAGCGCTCGGTCCTAATTCGGATACCCTTTTCGCCTCTGCTTTGTTCGGATCATTTCCACATGAGAATATTTCAAGTCTCTTGGTGTTTAACATCAATAGGTTCTTTTCCTTCCCAATTTTTGTCCTGTTCCCTTGACAACTTTTTATATGCTGCAAAAACTTTATCATTGAGGAAGCTTTCTCAACAAAAACCAAAAAACTTTCTCCCTAGGAAAACTCTGAGCCCTGCCTCTGGTTTCTACTAAGCTCAAATTCGAGTGTGGTTTATTTTCTGAAATCCACTTCTTCTTAGCTCAAAGTCAAGTATACTTTTCATTTCTAACTCCTCTCACTAGGAAGTACGTCGAGGGCCCTTTCGGCTAGGCATTTAGTTGTCAGATCAATATAGCTTTGTCGTCTCGTTTTCGAACGGTCGATGCTTGCTTATTCGATTTTATCACATCACTCGAGGGGGTAGCTGTTCTCAATCGTAAGGTTGTCTTGTCACCTGTTCTAAGTCTTCAATTATTTTCAATTTTACTGTTTATTGTACAAGCCTTTTTGCTTTTCAACAGTTACTGGTTTCTAGCATTTTCGAAACCAGAAGAACACGTACAGTGCAAAATACTGGCAAAATCTCAATTGCCTATTATAGAGTTCGGAAGGTTTCCATTTTGAAGCCTCCTTCTTCGACTGTTTCGGTTAAAATTGCTTCGTCTATAGAAAGTATTGGGTCTTCCTCAGGTTCATAAATGGGTTACAGGGTCTGTAGCAATCCGTTTTGGGATCCAGAAGGCAAAACTCTTTTCAAATGACAAGCATTTTTCTTGCTTTTTATGTGTGTTGTTTTCGTTGACTTTCCATTTCAACTCGTTTTGGTTTTAAAGCATTTTTTCAAATCAATTTGATTCTAAGTTTTATTTCCTTTTCCTCTTTTATTTCAACTTTATTAATATATGCATCCCAGCATTCGTCATTTTTTGATATCTTATATATTTCATTATATCCAATTGTTTCATTACTACACTTCGTACTTTGCAAAATGAAGACCTTCCTGATTTTACCCTTTAATTTTGATCCATCCTGAATCAGTTGCTGATGACTTTGTTCTTCTAGCATTTTAATTCCTTTCTCTCTCCACTTAAAATTCCTCTTCGATATCCCTCCGCCCTCCTCCCTTCCCCCCCCCCCCATGTGTTTCCCCATTCCTTGATTTTTCTCCAATGTTTTTAGCCAATTAGCCTTTTTCCACTTTTCCCTTTTTCATATTCAGGACAATCTTCTGCCTCGTGTGCCTACATAGCCCCGTTTTGATCTATCAATGTTTATCCTATCTTTCTTTCGTTATCTATTGCCCCGTGTTTCCTTTTACCCACCTGTCAACGTGAGACGTCAATTCTTAATTTCCCAGGCACAGCCTCGTGATCAAGCTGGAGATAAACGTCAACCCGAGACAAAGACATCTGTTTATGGGCCTCATAAAAGGCCACGCTATTGAAAAGAAACCACAAAGATTGACTGGTGAAAACAGCTACAACCTGCGTTTCTAACTTCCGATCAATACTATCATATATATATTAGGGTATCGGTTTTTTTAATCTTCTTTTTTAATTTTCAACACCAAACGGTTTTGGAAGATACGCAAGTCTGTGTGAGTGATAAAGGCAGAAACTGGAATTTTTGGGGTTTTTGGAGACGGCATTGCGTTTGACTGAGATAACATGAGGTAGCAAGTATAGCTATGTCTTGAAAACAGGTAGATTGAGAAGGTTCAGCGCCTTAGCGTTGAATGTAGTACGTTGAAAATGGCAGTCCTGTATCAAGCTGGTAACCTTGCCTCGATTAACGAGAATGCTGTTTCTCTACTGTAATTGGTCAAAGAAATCGGAGAACTGTGCTTCTGAGTAAGAATTGCAATCGAGAGTTTCTCTAAATGCTGTGAAGTCTCCGGATTGGCGCATTTTTAAAGCTTCAAGATTGAAACAATTCTGTTAATTCATGAGATTTTTGTGATCCAGTTTGATGAATTGTTTAAATGTAAGTTAGAAAGACAACTTACTTGTTTAGGTCTACGTATGGCGTAGCAATAACCTCTGATGCTTAATTTTCGGCCAGGAAGTTGTATGTATTCTGCTTCATATTAAAATGGCTGGCTGACATTATTCTTGCCCGGAATTCCTTGTAGGCTTAAAGGTCACCGCCTTCATTTTATTAGCCTCAGTTTGTGATTAGCTATTTTGATAAGTAGCGAGCCCGCAAACGCCTCAAGGAATCACTTTCTTCGTTTCCATGCGTGCAACTGCCTCTCTTCTGCATGACAGTATCTCCTCTCCTCCACAGTAGTATGTTCTAGCTTCTAGTAGGTCAAGGTGTATCTTAAATTGTGCAGTGGAACCTTGGATCAACGGACACTTGCTGCGTCCGTGGTTTACATGAGAAATAGGCCACCATTGTAGAGATGTCTCCCTTCTTCAAAGGCTTCCTTCAAACTAGTTGTAAGGATTGTTCGGTGATTAGGCGCTTGTGTGATAATCCTATGGTCAGTGGTTCGAAGCAGAACTCAGTTCGAGATTCGCCGAGTGTGGAAAAAGTCTCTCTGCAATTCAAAGCGTATGACTCACAACGTTTGGTTGTACTGAGAGGAAGGATAAAGACACTGCTAAGTAATCATGGCGTCTTACGGTCCTAAAATTTACTTTTTGATTCATGAATCATAGGAGTCTTAAACTGACGTCACATTATGAAAAAGGAACAGGGCACTGCTCGATAGGCATAGCTTCTCAGTGCATCCTAAAATTCACCTCCGTGTAATTGGTAGAAAGCATACCAAAACAGCTATTGGAGATGTTTTTCGATTTTTTGAGTCGTCAGTTATTTCAAAGTGTCCGTTGACTAGGGTTCCATTCTGATTCCCATTGTAGTTTAGGTTTGTGTACTTTTTTGATTAAAATACCTATTACTGAATCAATTTTGTTACCCAACCATTCTCATCTTTATTTTTCACGGTTTTTCCATCTGAAATCCTCAATGATACCTTTAAGCGAGGTTGTTTTCAGTATAAGGAGCTTATGAACGAGACATAAGATCACATCTTAGTTTGAAGCCATTCTTCTCATGAGCGGAACGAAGTTTTAGACACCATATCGACCCCACCCTTAATTTTCAAGCTAAATTAATTAAACTTTAGGCCCATCAAATGCGTCTCCCAATCTGTTCTCCAAATTCCCTAGACCAGGGATGTCCAAGTGTTTTGAAAAGGGGGCCAGATTTTATATGGTAGAATTTGTAGTTGCCAACCTTGGCTGAATTTCTTATAGAGCAGCAATATATTGAAGCAAATACTAACAAGCCATTTCATAGAATACAACGTTCTTTCTCGGAGCCCATTCAAGACTGAATCTAGATATTGATTGTACAATTATTTATCATCACCATACTGCTAGCCAAATAACGGTATCATTGAGTTATTTATCCTATGACCGAGGCTGCGGACCGGATGAATTTTGGCCAAGGACCGCATTTGGTCAGCTTTGAAATGCGCCCAGCTAAACTTACTAGCATATTGCCGTTTGACCTGGAAAAATCTCTTGCTTAATTGCCGATCCACGCCATCTTGAAAAAGTCTCGTTGTTAACTGAAATCTTCAAAGTAGGTAGAGTTCATTCCATGTTCGATCTTACGCAAAGTTTTGATGGCGTCCCACCCTTGCCGAAATCCTTCAATGTTTCAGACCTTTGGACTGAACGAGGGTTTGTGTCCAGCAAATGACAAGATAAGCGATTCTTGCTTCGATGTCGAAACCCCTCCTGTTTCCTTGAATAAAATGAGAACGTGCTCATATCTGCATCCTTTGCATGTATTTAACTGTTTGCAGAGCCAAAGAACAGAAGACATGGTATGTTGATCAAAATTTCCTTATGAATTTGCAAGAATTCAAGGTGAAGCTCAAGTTGCAGAATTGCGATAAGTTCAGGATTGTTTTAAATGAAGATGCTTAGCGAACTGTGTAATCCACGCAGAGCGACCAGGGTTTTATTTGTAAAAAATCAGTTTAGGCTATTTTGTAAGCCTAGCTATAACCTCTGTGGTGCCGTGGCGTAGTGGTTAAGCATGCGGACTCACAACACAGAAGTTGTCAGTTCGATTCCTCCATGTGTCACTTTTAAACGCCATTGGTGAGGAAGGCAGCGGGAAACCACCTCATGAATTCCACTTCCCTAGATAAAACTCAGAGCCCTGTCTCTGGTTTCTGCTACGCTTGAAATCGAGTGTGCAACGCAGCTATACGCCCTCAGAATCCTGGCTCCAACTATCACACTATTGCCTATGAACCTGTTCAAATCATTAATTGATTTGCAGATATGAGTTACTTGTTTCGCTTACCCCCGTAAACACTTTGCTCCAGGGTATTTGTTTTTACTGACATCCTTGCTTTTCCATATTTGTTTACTTTCGTACTTTTGCCAGCATTAACTTGCTTCAACTTCCTGACTTACTGGCTCACTTGATTACGTACATGCCTCATTTCTAAAAGTCCTTGTTTACTTTTATTCTCTTGCTTTGCACTTGTTTTTTCTTATTGACTTAATCTTTAATATATGTTCTTATTTATTTACTTTCTTGCTTGTTTACCTTCTTAGCGGTCGATTTGGGTACACACGTACTCCTTTTATTCGATACAAAATTCAGTTTTTGCCAGGGTGTCCAACAATCTTCGTTAGCCTTAGGCATAAACCTAGTAGTTATTTGTAAATTTATGTGTCGATTGGCAAATTATCCCCAGGATTTTTTTTATGACAGGACGCTTCTTTGATCCCGTATTGTAATGCCTTTGGTGTGAGTTTGATGCATCAAGGGTCGTCGGTTCAAACCCTGCTCAGACCACTCAGTGAGATAACCAGTGAGAAACAAGGACATCTTACAGACCCATTTCTTTAAGACAGACGCCTTATTGTAACAGTCTTGTGTTTGATTTCGGCTAAGCTTGAAATCGAATGTCCTCCCCTTTTATCAAGTAACAGAACGGGGTTTGTAAACAATATATACCCTGGTGTTGTGTTGTCAAGCGACACAGCTCTTGATTTTTCGGGGCCTTGCAGAAGTCGTAACGATGATTGCATTTCATTATCGAAGTATGGTGAGTAAAGCTATTTCTTATTTCATACGTTAAGACTGATGGTCGCAATTTACCTTGGATTTGAGATCGTTTCTCCTGCGCCCCAACCCAACCTTCCCACACTGTTCAATCAAATTTATAACATCATTTCCTATGTATCCATCTCGATTTTTTTACCACAATGTCTCATTCGATAATTTGGCTACCATTCTGCCATTAAATCTCATTGAAATTTCCCTTAATAATCATCATTTCTTACATTTTCTTTATTTTCCATAGCATCCTAGGCCCATTTTATGTTGAGTTCCATTCTCAATACGGGCGTCAAGAAGCACATTACTAGGTAGATGCTACCCCCGGCCAAGACTCTGTGAATTAGTTTGGCATTTATATTTCCTTAAAACACTTAAGCCTCAGTTGTACAGCCGGCACCCAATTACTGTTGGGAATACATTTAGAAACGTGAACAGGGCTGGTTCAAACTCAGGACTTTCATCACAGTAAACGGGTTTTCTAGCCTTAATTTTCTCAACTCTCAGCGCGTTATGGAAATAGGAAAGTAACGTTGTATTGCGTTGGTTGGTATTGATAAAACGCACATTGGGCGTTCTTGACTATCGAGAGGAAACGAATCCCCCGGAAGCGGAATTCGAGAAATCTTAATCGTGGCCGTGTAGAAGCGAGGCCGATTGAGCACGAGGCGAAATAAATATGTGTCATGTGACAAGATTGTTCCTTCCAGTTGCATTTCTGCAGTTGTTAAAATGGATGACGGCGGGAAAGAGAAAATGTATTTTGGAGGCGTGGAAGGGGGTGGTACAGGTTCTAACTGTACTATTTTAGACGATAAAGGAGTAATCATTTCCAGGTCTGACGGCTATTCGACAAACCAATGGTTGATTGGTATGTTGTTGTTGTATAAACATAGGTACCGCCCAGTGCAAAAACTGAACTGCGATGTTCTCTATAATATAAAATGCAGTCATGTATTTCGTACCTAGGAAGCACTTGAATCTCACTACCACTGCCTTTATGATTATTATTTTCGGTAGAGTTTAAGGCATTACAAGTCCACACGTGTCTGTCAGTAGGCACTTTGTATGGTGCCCCAACGTCAAGTGGTAATCAAAGACACTTCTGGGCAGCGTTACATTTTAAGGTGTTTCCTATCCAAGTTTGGTTAACATGACATGTTTTGTTGGCTCAGGGTGATGTCTATTGAAGATAAAAATATTCAAGCCAATTAAGTTTGAGACAGGTCCGGAAACGATGAATGAGTAACTGCTTGATTTAGGTATTTGTGTGTCATTTTGTCACAGCAATGTGGGGTTTTCTGCTCTCATGGTGTAGTTTAGGGCTGCAAAGTCATAATTAATGGTTTATGGGGTCGAATCCTGCGTAATTGATAAGAAAACAAAGGGTGATAATTTGAAGGGGAACCATACACAAAAATACTCTTCTTTAGAAAAGACACAGCCTGGTCTCTGGATCTGCTATGCTTTTAATCAAGTATGCTATGTAGTTTTATTGTGAGTGCCTAGCAGTCAGATGTCTATTGCTGCTCATTAGCAATGTCTTGGTGACTTTTCAATTGATTTAGCATAACTTCTTTTTGTAATAGGGCTAGAGCTATGTGTTGAACGGATCAATGAGCTTGTTGATAATGCCAAAGCAAAGGCGGGAATTCCTCTAGAGACAAAGTTGAAATCACTTGGACTGTCTTTGAGTGGCGCCGATAAAAAGGAGGAGCAAGTTCAGATTGAGGAAATGCTTCTCAAAAGGTTTCCGAATTGCACTGAGGCATGTTTTGCATGCAATGATACAGTAGGGTCCCTAGAGACTGCCACAGACAAAGGAGGCATTGTTCTTATTGCAGGAACAGGAAGTAATTGTTTGCTGATAAATCCAAATGGATCAATGTTTCAATGTGGAGGTTGGGGCCACATGTTAGGTGAGGGCTGTTTCATTGATTATCTATTGCTTTGTAAAACAATTTTTGGTTTTCATCACGGCAATCTATAAAATGGGAGCCCGACTTTATTCAGGGGAGTCACCTAGCCCCTGCTTGGGGTGGTTTGACGTGACAAGCCCAGCATCTCCTTTGCATGGCCTGTTACAAATGTGGCACACGAGACCCGTTGGAGCTGCTTGTGCAGGCTCCTTGCAGCACAACCAAGCTTCCCTTCGGTCTGTGGTCCGCACTTCCTCCAAGCAAAGTCAATTCTTCAACCTAGCCCCTGTAGAAGTACTGAAAAGCGCAGTGCATTCTGGATTACTTGTGTTTAATGTCTGCCAATTTCATTCTTGATGGATGAACTTACGCATCCCTTCTTTTCCATCAGGGTAGGGCCCTGATATAGTTTTTTGTCAGTAATAGAGAAATTGATGAGGCCAATAACAGTAGCTATCTCAGTTTTACAGTCAATGATTCCTTGGCCATCATTTGTGAATTATTTATGCATATGTCCCTCGTCTGTCTTTTTAGGAGATGAAGGTTCGGCCACATGGATTGCTCATAGGTCAGTGAAGACTTATTTTGACCACGATGATGGTGCAATCGCAAGTCGTCACCCTGTTGACTTTATAGAGAAAGAAATGTTCGATTTTTTCAATATGACTCATAAAAAAGACATCCTCACACACTTGTATAACTTTAACAAAGAAGAGTTTGCTCAATTTTGTGAAAAGGGTGTTGTAAAAGGTGCACATGCCAGCGATCCATTTTGTCTTGATATTTTGGAACAAGCTGGGGTGGGCCTTGGCCGTCATGTCAAAGCCCTTATTCCAAAAATGGAATGTAGTATGCTGAAGAAGGACAAAGGTTTGAAGATATTGTGTGTCGGATCTGTCTGGAAAAGTTGGAAGTTCCTCAAGGATGGATTCTTAAAAGGTGGGTCATAGTTTCCAACCACCATTATTCATTCAAGAAATTTTTAGAAAAATTTCAGTTTCTTTTCAATTTATGATATTATATCCGTTGTATCTAAATACTGTCCTGGGTATACCGCTAAACTGCACCTGGTATTGAGGCGTTCGGGTGTTCAAAGGCTTGGGGGCGAATGTCCCTGCCCCTTTTTCACCACTGTGCTGGGCCACCCTTGGGCAAGATGCAGTACCTATAAGCCTCTCTTATCAGGGTAACCATAGCACACCACTGCTGCCTTGCGGTCTACCCGTTCTGGGAAAGGCTAGGGGAGTAAATCCCAACAGAAAATTTTTAAAGCAGCTTTTTTCCGATGAAATTTGTACATATATTTAAAGATTAAAACGGGGATTCCAATCATGCTTTTTCAGAGGATTCTGATGTGATATAAACTAGAAAACTCTGCATATGTACCAGCAATTTGCATACCTGTGTGACGTACAAGACCAATAGATGCTTAAACATGTTTGCTATTTTAGGAGAAACTCGCTCTTACCCTATGCTGTCATGCTAGCGTATAAAGAAGTTTCGTTATCTGAAAAATTCTTTCCTAGGTATTGTTCATTTTGAGAATTCTTCGTCTGAGAGAATTGTGAATACTCAGCATGTGTAAGATGTATCAGATGCTTCTACTGATAGACATATTCCTTGTTATATATTTTGCAATTCACCATACTTTTGCTATACTATACTTGTACAGTATTTTTTGAGATCTTTGTTTCCTAAAGCTAGTATTTTTTTCATAGGTATCTCTGATGGTGCTGAAAAAGTGCTGAAAGAATTTGTCTTACTAAAGTATAAACCCTGTGCCAGGGCCTCGTTTGGTGCAACTTGGTGGGGTGCCAAGAAGATTGGGGTAACGGTACCAGCTGACCATAATGCCATGGTTGAAGAGTTCTTTCACTACAAGACTTAGGTAATTTTATTGGTGATAAGAACAAGCCAGAGTTATATGATGCATGAGAAGAATCTGTAGATAAGTGATGGGATGGTTCTTTGATTTTAAAGATTATTATGATTTCCATCTTCAATGTAAATTAATTTATACAGATACAAGGGACCTAAATTTTATGACAAATTTTACGATATGGTATGACGAAAAGAATTTTTGAACAAAAATAATTAGCATGGTATAAAGATGTAGATTTTTTTGTTTGCCGCTGTTTGCACATTTTGTTGCTAAACTGGAAGTGTCTGGTGAATTGATATATCATATCGCAGACATCCCCACCTAAGTTTGTATTTGGGAATCTTCTCCATCCTCTGTTTTCATCTTTGCAGGGATTAATTTGCTAGGTGATAGGCACGGATCCATCCAGCCATTAAACCAATCTTTTGCACCGGTCGCTTCTTTTCACACGGTTCTGTCCATCTCTGGGTATAAAATCCATGGCTTCATTGTGGGAAACGTCTGACGTGTCGGTCTCTAAGAAAAGATCTTAATTATAATGTTATCATGCTTCCTCTCTTCTGTTCGATTGACTTTTGTACATCAAAACATTTACTCAAAAAGCTCACTGATTTATCGATAAGAACGGTATAATCTTTTCTTTACCCCTACTTTTTTCCAACCAAGCATTATGATTACGAAAACTGTAACATGTTTGCTTGGATATTGCTCCAGCATTCTAGAGTTTTCGTTAGGTATGCCCCACCCAACGTCCTTCTTTCGCAATATCTCTCAGTTTCACTTGATTCTACTTGCGAAGTGAGGAAACTCAGGCCATAGGATAAAGCCTTATCTATGAAACAAACGCGGGTAAATAGGGGAAAAAACGTCCTAAAAAACTGTTATTTAAATCATCCTTACTCGGCCGTCTTGCTGAAGATATTCAAACTTTTTTTGAAATGCTCTTTGCTTCAAAATATTTACACAGAATCTCGATAAATCCAGGTAGTTTCCTTTCCATGCCTTCTTAAGTCACTAATGCTAACAACAAAAAGCCAAACAAAGTCTTCTAAAAATCCTTCTATCAATACTATTACAGTAACAGGCTTTAAATCTCAGGAAAATTAATTTTTCAGATACCTTAATTTATTGAACCAATCAGGGCTCTTTTTATAGGACACATTACTGCTAATGGCGTATGTATAGCTTTACGTATTCGTCTTATGTCTGATCACTTTTGACTTGTAAATTAAATTGAACAATCTTAAAAATTGGTCATTTTAAGTGAAAACAGTAATGTCATAGCCGTCCTTTTTCGCTAAAAATGGATATTTCTGAGTACCTTTCGAATTATCAATAAAATGGGAAAGTTTTGAAAATTGATTGTTTTCAGTGAAAATGGTTGGGTTGTAGCCTGGATGTGTATATCAAATGAAAATTTGTCATCAATCATACTATTTCACATCAGCAGACAATATTTCAAGACATGATATGAATAAAATCAATTGGCCTGCGGCTTACCCCACAACCCTGACGGTTGAAAATACCCCCTGAAAGGAAAACTTAAGGACTGATCGACGCTTAAGTGGCCAAAAATGGAGACAAGTCTTAACTCGCTTCAGCATATCAAAAGACTGCATAAATGAGAGAAAGAATCCCCCAATCTGTTTTTAATGAAACAAAGTTAAATAACACTGGATCGATACGACATGACATATCCATTACCTTCCTTGTTTATTCGTAATAGACCATGGACAAATCGTAGAATCCTTGGGCACTGTTCGACTCGTTTTCATGCTTAGCCTCTTCACTCGACGCGTTCACGTGTTTAACAAAACGCATAGTCTCTTTATCACGATAAACCAAAGCGAGACAGTTTGATGTCGGGCATACGGTCAGCAGCTGCAAAAGAAAATGAAAACGAGGCGGTGAGAACTCATAACGACATTTTGGTGGTCTTACATAGTTATATTATACATATCCATATAACTGTCGTTTGTGTGGTTTTTTGCTTCACACACCCATGACTCACTTGTTTTCTTTACTTCTTCTATTTGACAGCCTTCAGATGAACATCCTAAGACAGACTCGATTAAGAATATTTTACCGACATTTTATTAAATTTTTTCCACTAGTAACGAAGTTTGGACAATCCCCGGACTTAAAGTGCTAACATCTTCATTCCTTCTTAACCCCTTCCTGTTAAAACCATATACATTTCTATGCTGTTTTTAGAACCATCTCTAATTAGGCCATCCAGATACGAATTACCCATCATTAGATAGATTAGTATTTGTATGTTTACTTTTTATATACTGTATATATCAAAATTAAATTTTAAAAGATCATAATCGCAATTGTTATCATTATTTTTCATTGCCATTAGACTAGCACTAAATACCAGAGCGAGGCTTGGCGCAAGCTACAGCCTCACTTTACCTACATAAACCTTGGGATTCATAGATAAAAAAATTAAATTGTGAGAAATGACAGTGACACAGTACGATAACACAAACTCAGGATGACAATAGTTTTCTCAGCAAAAACGTTCTCCCGTCCCCTTAATACAACCGAAGTATTGGCCTTGATACCCGAAGAATGGGTAGGCAAAGGAAATGACAGAATTTCACCATCATCATCATCATCAGCGCATAATTACAATACCTCTTCGTCTTCTGCCCTTGCGATGTATGTAGTCGAACCGCCCACGTCCGCATCCCAATCTAAATAAAGATATACAATTTAACCATTAGTTCTCACTGATTCACTGTCAAAAGGTGGCATTACTGCAGCCACCAATAAAATATAATGGGATGAGAATATTTTCAGGAGACGGTAGTTGGCATGGTGATAAGAGCACGTGTCTACTGCGATCAAGATTCTGGACTCGAGACAGCCTCGTTCTTGCTTTATGGTCCTCACAACTCGTCCACCTGACAGCTAATGCGTATCTGGCATAAAGCTGCGTCTACATTGCGACGAGAAATGGAACTGGCCACCCTACCTAGCTACGCTGGGTCTCAGAATGGCACCCATGTAACAGGGTCCCCCACCTGACACACGTTTGAGGATTGCTGAGTGGTAAGATTCGTGCTCATAGGTCGTATGATCAGTGGTTCGAATCTACCCTCAGCTAAGCTTTCACTCAGAATGAGGAGATTCAACAGCTCTTCGCTATTCCAGGCGTGTGAATGACGAGGTATGGTCATACTGAGATGAAGGACCTGGACACTTATCGATGAGCAGAAAAGCTTTCAGTGTTTAGATGCCTACCTTTGGATGCTAGGTAGAACTCATAAAAAAGACGCTCCCTTCGATGAAATCATCAAGAAAACCCTACATTTCGCTAAGTTTCTTCGCCTTCATCGACATCCTCTACGAAATTAATTGCCAAAAGTTGAACTCAAATTGCATCGTCCTTGTCATTGCAAATCGTTTTCTTCATATCTGATCTAAAGACGGTAAGGATTCGATCTTCTTAATACCACCAAAGGATATAAGTGATAACATTGAGAAGCTTCGGGTGCCTTCCGGTAGGCACGCTCCATTCTGGGCTATCAATTCGATGCCCATGTCGCTTATGCTGAGGTGGAAGATAAGCTGAAAAAGGCAGGGTACATAATTGTCTGGCCGAGTGTTTCACACAGAAGACGGCGGGCCACAAACGTTGGTCACCAAGTGAGGCATGATATACCCCAAAATGTCCCAGCAGGCTGGCGACGGCCGAGGGGCAGGCCTCCCTTCAATCTGGAGCAGGCGGTCGCAAGTGATTTGGGAGTAGGAAGAAATGAATTGAGGAGGTTGGCTGGCGATCGAGATAGTTGGCTGCGGGGTTGATGCTGCGCGCTTCGGGTGCTGAATGCATACATACATATCGAGAAGCTGCAAGTATGGAGCAATGCATGTGTCTTTTCTCTTAATTTGATCCAAAACAGGCAACTTAATAAATACATCAGTCTTAAAGGATACTTTCGGTTCTAGCTTCTCACCGTCACAGCCAAAAAATAGCATCGCGTCCAATGCGAATTCTTGCATCCCGGGATCCGAATCATGCATCAAAGTGTACGAGCCATGTGACCAATGACGTATCTCAAAAGTGCAACTTGCGTTTGATTCATTGCCATTCCCCATTTCCCGAGTAGACGTGGCTGGGTTTTCTTGCAATGATTCTTCAGATTCCAAATCGGTCAGATTAAGTCCTGTTAATTTGGTCAGCAGCTTAAACATCGGCAATGATCTCATGAGCTCAACCAACGACTTCAAGTTAGGGGGGAACTCAGAGTTGTCTTCCAATGCTTTGTAATGCCTACAAGACGAAAGACAGTCAACCAACCAATCCATCAATCAATCAATTGCTCAAAAATCAATTCAAAAAAATCCATCAGTCAATAAAAAATCCATAAGCTAATCAATGAATGAAGTTAATCAACACCCAATGAAAGGTCAGGCAACAAATCAATTAGCACCGAATTGGGTAATCAGAGAGTAAGTCAGACAAACGTTGAATGATGTTAATTGCCTTGATTGATTTGATATACGAATCTAGAATAAAATACCGTTTGTTAGCAGGCCCTTTTGCTCTCCATCTGATAGATGTACCTCGTAGCTCTTTCAAAATCTCATCGTATTTCTCTTCCTTCAAAATGGTAACAAAGAAATTGATAAAATTAGCATAATGACAGGCAGCTACGGTGGAACTATTAGATCAAAAAAGCAAAAAATGGGATGAGGTCGTGAGATTTTGATGATCTTAAGCAAGTAAGTCAAGCAGAGCTTGTAAGAATAACAGTTCTGTTTGTTCTTGCATTGGGTTAAATTCAAACAAAGAAATTTTAGTAACGCGTGCCCATCAATAGGGGTAGCAGTGAGGAGAAAAATTCAATAAAAAGCTCGTGTCGGGAGAGTTCAGTGGTTCGAATCTACCATAAGCAAAACTTTCATTAAGATTGAGGAGAGTCGCCAGCTCTCTGTAATTTCGGGCGTGTGAATCACGAGGTGTGGTCACATCGAGAGGGAGGACCTGGATACTGCTCGATAAACAAAAAGCTTCTCAGTGTCCTAATGACATCTAGGTAGAATCATAGGCATAAAAAATGATAAAAAGGGCAAAAAAAACCTTCTTACGATTAGAAATTCGTCAAGCTGAATCTCCGAATTCTCCTCCAGTTGCTCTTGAATCGATTCGACAATTTCAGGATTCAGATACATTGGGTTGATCCAATTCAACAGAATATCATCCTACGAAGAAGACAAAAATCAATATGAAGAAACTAAGGTGTGACAATTAAAGCAGGCGGAGATCACTGAGGCTTTGCGGACAAAGTCACGCCTGCCTGCCTGCATACTTTAAGATTATTTTCCCTCAATACATGGGTCTTCTGTGCTCAGAGAAGTATCCAGAAATATACTGAAGAACTTTTTGTCTCTGACAGAATTTTCCTGCAAAACATTTTGAAATCCCTGCTCCTTTCCGTTCTATTAAACTAGCAAAAAATCCGTGATTCTAAGGGCAGATGAAGTTGGAACAATTTACATCATAAGAGAAAATTTTTTCCAGCCCCATATTCAATAAAAGCGCCATAACGCCCTTTTCTTGGGGTCTACGAATTAGCTCTGCTATAAGACCCCTTCTCAACCATTTAGTTATTCATAAAATTTAATGAAATTACTTTTTTTCGTTTCAATTTTGGCACTCAATTGTTGTTCTTTCATTCAATAGTTTTATTCTAGTTTACCTCAGTTTTCATTAATTTTACATACTGTTCATTGCAATTCCTTGTAATTCTTCTTTTGATTAAAAAAAATGAAAATGCTCATGTCTTTTCTTAGAGGGATAATATCATTAGCAACGGGATTATGCAGCAGGGCGGCCAGTTCCTCCTTATGTCTCGCATCACCCCAGTTTTTGCCAGGTACACATTGACTATTGGAGCCGTGGTGGAGTGGTTGAGCGAGCGGACTCAGAATGCAGGGGTTGTGCGTTTGAATTCTCCATGCGTCACAATAAAAACAGCATTGGTGAGGAAGGCCATGGGAAACCACCTCATAAAACTCGCTTTCCTAGAAAAAGCTCAGAGCCCTGTTTCTGGTTTCTGCTACGCTCGAGATCGAATACGCAACGCAATACCAATCGACTGCTGGATGGATAGATAGAGGGGATTTAGAAACGGGAATAACCCTGCTTCGAACCCGGGGCCTTTTCCAAAGTAGAATAGCGCAATGATTACTATCCCCAGTATCCATACGTCATAACAGCAAGAATGAACATGAAAATTACCTCCTCGTCTCTTGGTGACTCGGCAGTCAACTTCAGTTCGGATTTGGCAAGTGGCCGGGGTACACTCTCGCCATAAAACCAACCACTTACTGATAACCGGCACTTTTCTTTGCTGAGGACTTCAGAAACCTGAAAAACGCATAACACATCATGAAATGAACAAAACGCTCAACCGCAAGCAAACACTTGTATGCATATTCAAGTCGAATGAAAATGGAACCTTAACGATATCCCACCCGATGAGTATGGCAGGCTGTCTTTGGTTACCAATGTTGTGAATCGAAGCTAACTTTGCTTAACAGGACGGTGACCAAACTCATGAGTGACGAGCGAATTTGGACAGACTTACCGAGAAAGCAAGGGGCTGCTTGTTATTATGCCTTTTCCCAGGGCTTACAAACCTTCTCTCAGGCCCCGCTAATTCAAATATGAATAAAATAGCTGAACTTATTGCCTCTGTATTTCAACATGACGCAACTTTTCATTTGAAATCGTATCATATCACTGTAGCATAACGACAGAGTTGATCATAGAAGCAACGAAATAACACCAAGAGGATGGACCAATTGTCAAATAGACAGCACAGCCTCGACGATTCAAGTCAAACTTATACTCATCTTTAAACTGGAGTGAAAAGGAAGGTTAGGTCGTTAGGTCTCTGTTATTCTGGGCATATAAATCACAAGGTGTTGAAAGGTCCGCAGGAAATATACGCTCAACAGTTTCAAAAATCTATCCTCGTGTGAATACAAAATATCAAAAAAGTTTGACTGGATCAAGTGATAAAAATTAGTAAAAAACACCCCAAAAGACTGCAAAATTTTCGCCCTATTTTTACAAAATACTTAGCACCAAAAAACGGCCCATCAAAGAAACGCCTCCTTATTCCAAGAACATGATATTCAAGTCTTGTCCCCATAAAAAACGGCTAACAAGGGCCTCAATTAGGAAATGCTTTCTTATGAAATACTCGCACATGTTAAAGCATTTTATAAGCGCTGGGAGGTACTAGTTAGAGGGAATAGGCGATGATTACCTGGTGAAATGATATTGGTGTAACTTCAAAGAAAACAAGAGTATTCCATTTTGGTATGAGTTTCTTTTTTATTTCACTTGGGCTTCCATCCTCTAAATTCCAATAGGATCATTAGAATTCAAACTCTTTGAAATGTGAAAATAACCTGATTGACAATAAAGGTGAAGTCGATGATGATAATGATGGAGATAACGATGATGATGATGATAATGGAGATGATTATGTTTATGATAGTGATGTTGATGATGGCAATGATGATGATTAAGATGATGATGGTGATGCTTATCATGATTGTGATGATGATGATGATGTTGACAATGGCGGTGATGATGATGATGAATTATGATGGCAAATAGGTGAAGATGATGATGATAATCACGATGATGATAGTGATGATGATGCCATATGCTGATTATAAATAGCAATGAAAAATGACGATAGTTTCAATTAAAATGGTTGATGCCGATGATTGACAATCATTCAAAATGATGGTGACGATAATTGATGCAAACAACGTAACTAACTGATGCTGATGATTCCTGTTGATTATAATTGCAGGTGATGGTTGGTTCAAATGGTGCTTGATGATGACTATTGATGATAATTGTTAATGATGACTATTGATGATAATTGTTAATGATGACTATTGATGATAATTGCTGACCATAGCTGCTAAATCTAACTTTTTGATTAATACTAGTGATTGACGCTGATGATGATTGATCCTGATGACTGATGATGATGAATCATGGCTAACAAAATGATGATTGCGATAATGGCCGTGAACATGCTTCACAGAAACTTGATTCTTCCATCGATCATCGCGATCATTGATTGTAGTTCATACAAAAAAGTCTGATCTTACCATCAACAGCAAACAGATCGAGGGAACCTGGAAAGCAAAGGGCCAAAGAAATCAGGAATTGCATTTTATAACTACCTGAAAACATTTTGAAATGAATATGCAAACATTGAGAGCCCGTACGTAGCCAAGGAACAAATACTTTTTTCAACGTTAAAAAGCTGGCAAAATTTGACCTACCGTTGACTGAAAACTCACTACAAACGTGGAAGTGCAATAAGTTAAGCCAAGCACTTTCAACGTTGGCCAATTGAAATGCAAAATAATCTCACAGGTAACGAGAAAAAAATGAAACTGACCGCCATCTTTCTCTTCCCAAGGTGGAACAAGATAGAAAATAAATGCTATTCTTCGTCCCTCAAGCTCATCATCATGACAAAGAAGAGTGTCTGTGAATATTCAAAATAAACGATTATTCATTTCATCTTCAATTCCGCTAACTAACGACCAAATCTAATCTACATGCATACGATGTCACTTACAGCGCCGTAGTCATCCTGATTTCAACTCCCTATATCGTAATCTTATACCAAATCTAATGTCTATTCAATGCCATTTTTCCATTCATAAAATTTTATTTCGCGTACGCCAGTCATTGCTGCTGTCTCACCGAATGTCATCGAAGAGGGAGAATTAGATTTCTTTTTCTATTTTTACCGATCTCTTTTTCTATTTGTAATACTAATTGCCTCTTGAACCTTTTGCTCCTCAGATTTTCTCCCTACATCAGTCTTAAGGTTAAATGTTAGCCGGCTTCTCTTTCTTACACCGACCATTTCAAGTAGCTGTCTTCAGGGCGATCTTCTCTAAGGATAAGCCGCAGGCAGGAATACACCCTCTTCTTTACTTCTTCTCTCGGATGTTTTCGTCCAAACATTTCCATCAAAGCAATGCGGATGATAAATGCAACGGCATTACCCAATCTATAGTAATGCATGCTTGATGCCAAATTGGGCACCAATTTCAACGCATTATTTGTGCCAGTTTCAATGCCATGATCGATGGCGACTTTGATGGCATTGAAGATCAATGTTTCACGACAATCAAAATGTCGATTCAAAGTCAACGTTCCTTCCCTCGCCATTTTTGGTGAATAGGAAGGCACCCATCTCCATTTCATTAACCTGTGGGCCACACAGATATGCAAGCACAGTGAATGCTACAGGTGGGGGCTGATCATCTGGTAGCAGTGTGTGTTAAACCCCCATGTTCTTTCCCATAGTGATAAATGCCAAGCAGGGAAATAGCAAGGCCCTTTTTTAAGTCTTTGGTATGACTGGAAGGGGTATCAAACATCAATCTATAGTGCAAAGCAAGAAATCTACCACTGAGCCACATATAAAGTCAAAATGTAGACTGGGTAATAGTAATAAAAAAACAAATCTTTGATGGATAGTGTTTGTGGACAATTAGATTCACTCATCACTTTGTTTTCCAAATCCTTCAGAAGCATTTAATACCATGCATTGCATGAGAGAAGTCCTGCATGAAACTCAGCATTCTTGAGATAATGTTAGAACACATTTGGAAAAGCTACTGCGATGGACATCGCCTCGGAATCATGACCGACCTGTGTATTTGTACTGAGCGCATGACAAATCCATAGTATCATTTAGCTCCAGCCCAGTGACACTGCGCAGCCATGATAAGAAATCGCGATACAGTATGCTCCTAGGAAAAGGAAAAAGTATAGAAATTGTGAGATTAAGAAAAGCACTCCACAGTGCACCTAGATTGAAGCAGAAAAGGTGAAAATAGCAAAAAAATGAAAATATGACACCGGAATTAGCGAACGATTCCTTGATCAGGTATTTAGGAGGAAGGTAACGGGATACGAAGGAATGATTAGAAAATCAAATCTCGAGGCTCGGAGAAAATATCTTTGGGAAGGGTGGCAAAAATTTAAATGGTTTCAGCATGCTGCATGATCCGGATTAAACTATCGAAGAACTGTTCATGACAGACCATTTAGTCTCGATTCATCAACGAAATCTACAGCTGCTTTTCACTAAAACTAATCAAACAAGGATGAATTCGAGCCGTTTTTACATAAAAGGCAATTTTGCGAGAAGATAAACCCATCCAAAATCAAGAGCTAGAAGCAACGTCTATAAATGAAGACCTAGGACCACAGCATATGGTTTAGGGACTGTGAGCTTCCTGAGGCAAAAACACTGGCAAGATTTTGCATTGGATATACGAGTCTCTATCTGTCGACTACTTTAAAAAGGAAATCAAGTTTCAGGATATTCCATGCCAATCTTTGCAATCAGGGAATGAATAAATTAGAATTATGATATAGAAAACCAGATATTCACCTCAGGTTTTGGATGGAATATGTATTGGATGTTTTCAGGTCGTCGCTCTACAACAGAGGATAAATTCGAAAATTGAATAAATTTCGCGATAATAGCAGGAGAGGTCATCTCGTATGCTCAAAATGTACCACTCAGTTGGCTTGAACTATATTTCAAGTATCTTGCTGTAATGGAAAAAATTCAATTTCTTGAAATCAAAGAGTTGACTAAAGGAACTTTATTCTCATCAACCTGAGTTGATACTATTAAATTAAATCTACCGAGAACCGAAATTGGAAGAATGATATTAAGGCACATGGAAACGCGTCAGTATTTAAGAAAGAACTAAATCAGTAGCCGGGCTTTTAGAAACTATTTCTTATGAAAAAGAAAGCAGTGCCATAAGTAATAAGGACGCTAATTATGTACATTATTAGATCCTATTTTAGACAATTTTAACAATTACAACTTAGGCGGTTCAATTTATAGGATTTGACTAGTTAATGATTGTAATAGGCTTTCTTTAATTTTTAGTAAATATTTTTAGATATTCCGTTTTTAGATAGCAGGTCCATATCGGCATTCTTGCCACCAAATTTTTAACCTGCTTAAACAAATAAACAATGTATGTACATATGTATGTATGTATGTATGTATGTATGTATGTATGTATGTATGTATGTATGTATGTATGTATGTATGTATGTATGTATGTATGTATGTATGTATGTATGTATGTATGTATGTATGTATGTATGTATGTATGTATGTACGTATTTATGTATGTATGTAAGGATTTGCATGAAATCAGTGATCAGAATTTACATCAAACGATTCTCATACTCAAGAGAATCCACCCTCGACTAAATGTTCACTTAGAGACAGAAGATTCGCTAAAAGCATGTAATTCCAGGAGTGGAAATCACGAGGTGTGATCACATGGAGAGGAAGGAGATGGGCACTCTGCTTTTCAGTGTCTAAAACTCTGCCTTTGCATGTTAGGTAGATATCACAAAAAACGCCCTTGTCCTTCTTCTTTCCGCCATCTTAACAATGACTCTTTCACCCTATTCTATTCTACCACTTTTTAAACCCTTCCACGTTGCAGTTTTCCTTTCCAACCCTTCTGCCTCTAAGATTTTTAATTCCTCGTATTCACAATCACCCAAACAGCAAAATGCACCTTTGAGCATCATTTACACAGCACCTCGTTTGGGAATCTTGCATCATAAAATTTCTTTAGCTTATTAGCGACAATTTCTAAACTTTTACAATGCAAAAAGAATTACTCTCCCTTACCAATGAAACCAGAATCTTTGCCAATAACTGGCACGTTGGCACACTTTTCGCACAATCGCTGCCACCCATCGCAACTAGAGATGGCTGACTGCATCTTGCATTGACAAAGCAACACCTCCGTGACTTAACAAAACAGGTGCAATTACGCTGCTGTACAAATCCAACAGATCGTGACGATTTCGCCGCAGTGAAAATCAACCACAGCTACGTACAAACTCACCGTAAATGTATAATTGTTGGCGAAAGTACGCCGATGCACGCAGCCGCTCAACTGAAGCGCAAGGCAGATCCAATCCTTTTATACCCATGAAAATACTGCGTTTCATTGTTACGTCAGGTTGGTTGCGTCGAAAGGCAGATTGAAGGAATCGTAACGCATTGTTACGTCAAAGAGGTAAGACATGGGCACTTCTTAGCTTTCAACATCCAGATTGCGTACTTTTGGGGCAAGTGGTAGATCAGGGAGAACACAGCTCGTTCTGTGTGACCTAATGAAATCCCATAGAAAGGAGCAAGGCTGTAGAGATAATTAATTGACATATAGCTTGTCAGTATAAGCCTACCTTCGACATGATCTGAGTCTTGCCGGCCTAGAGCTTAGTTTATTTTGGTAGGGTGAGAAGGAGGTTTAGCCATAAAAACTGGTCCCCTAGAAAGGAGATGGGTTGTGAAGATAGCTAATGGATCCGTAGCTTGCCAGTCTATGCCTTACTTGAGTATGATCTGAGTCTTGCCGGCCTAGAGCTTAGTTTATTTTGGTAGCGTGAGAAGGGGGTTTAGCCATAAAAACTGGTCCCCTAGAAAGGAGATGGGTTGTGAAGATAGCTAATGGATCCGTAGCTTGCCAGTCTATGCCTTACTTGAGTATGATCTGAGTCTTGCCGGCCTAGAGCTTAGCTTATTTCTGGAGGGTGGGAAGGGGGTTCAGCTGCAAAATCTGCCAATACCAATGCAGCAGCAAACCTACCAACAATTTTTGTCAGCACGCAAAGATGAGGAAGAACTTCCTAAATTCAAATTTCACATTCCAGGAAAGCTCTGATGGTGTCTTACAGGGTAAAACCAAAATTACTGAGAAATATCCTGTTCTTGTTATATTGAAAAAAAACTTTTAAGAATAATAAAATGAATTATTTGAGGGCAAAAGAAAAAATTTGGAAGAGTTTGGAGGGCATGCTCTGGAACCGTTAAGTGAGAGGTACCTTTGCCCGATAAAGATTACATCTGTAACTAAATATTACACTAAACTGGAAAAATAGAAGACAGATTGAAATGAACCAAGTAAACAAACCTGCAGGAATTTGTAAAGATCATTAGACTTTTCATGGAATTCTAGAGAAAGCAGATCTGATTGCAGGCCTTCCAAAAAGTCTCTGTCCCTTATGAAGTCCTGGACAACACAGCAATGGTAAGGATAGTTGATGATTTGCAATGATTTATCATCTATAATGAAAAGATCCATGCTTAACATTGAGTCAATCAAAAAATCAGTTCAATCTGTTAATCAATCAACCTATCCATTCACCCATTTGATAATCAATCAACTCATAAGTTCATCAATCAGTTTTTCAATCGACCAATCAATTCATTAATCAGTAAACTGGTCAACAAAAAACGAATATATCTATCAATTTCTTCGTTGGTCAATGAAGCGATGGATTAGTTCTTTAATCAATCCATTAATCGATGAATCAATGCACTGAATTCCATATAAATCAATCAGTCAAGGCAAAAATAAATACAAAGTGGAGTGGAGCAGAGTCCATTGATCCATAGAGAGTTGAGAAATACTGTACTAAAAGGGAGTTATCTTGAGTTACAACATTGTGACAAAGATGCTGTTCCTTTCCTTCTGGTACTCTCCTCCTTCTGCACAATATATATCCATTTTCTATTGAATAGACAGGTAAACGGCATCCAAGGAGCACCATCCAACCAAGACATCAACTATCATCACTACACCTTTCAATCAGCTTATCAAACTTTAAAATGGACATTTTAACAGTTGGTTGATCTGACTTAAACCATATTCATGTCAAGTATACTGCCAGATTAGGGCTGGAAATTTCAGTCAAAACAATACTTTGTTAAGAGCCAACAAGATCAAAGCTTTACCTTTGCTATATTCTACTCTTGATCTGAAAGTAACATAAACAACTCAATGAATGATGGAAGCAACATTAACTGGTTTCCATCTATCCAAAGTAAGCCAACTATGGCACAACCCCATATAGAAACTGGTTTGGGATAGGGTACATATAAACTTGTAACTACCATTACATCTGAATCATTCATGTTTTCTATCTCTGCCTACATTCATATGTATGTATATATGTATGTATGCATTGCTATGTACAATGCGTATGTATGTATGTAAGTATATACATCTATAAATATATTTGCAAAGTTTTGCCACTTATGGTTTATCAATGCAGAAAAGTTGAGCCTGAATGAAGTTAAATGCTCTGGCACACCCAGCACGAGTGCTCAAATCACTGGAGTAATGAGCTATAAAAAACTGCGTTGCAAACTCGATTTCAAGCGTAGCAGAAACCAGAGAAAAGAGCTCTGGGTTTTTCTCAGTGAGGTATGCATATGGCAAAATAGGTAGAACGGCAAAAACCAGAATGCACAGCATTTAGTTACAATCACGGAGTGCTCAATCACACCAGATTGCAGAGAATTTCATCCACTTCGGAGAGGTAGTCTGGGGACTTAAGTGTACTACTTCGGCTTTATTAGTCCTTGTCGGTTGGGTCTACCCATTAACCCATACTAAAAGTCTCAAATTCATTTAATCTAATGAGTCCTTTTCTAACTGCATTTGGGCATCTGGTGGTCCAAGCTCTTTATAAATAACTGCCATGTTGCAAACTAATAGGCCTACGCGGCGTAAACCACTGGCGTACCTATAGGCTTCACTGATCTCCGTTATAAAGCCCTCTTCTAACAGTTTCTCGTTAATCAAACTCTTCATGGCTTTCTTTTTCATTTCAATACTTTTTCCATTCTGTGACTCAGCTCCTCTTTTAAAACTATTCCCATTTTTTCTTCCCTCCATTCTTGCGGAGTCAACTCTGTTTTCCACACCACGTTTGTAAACAGACCTGTTGGAAAAGCCTCGATCAAGTGTGCCGTGTTTTGATTTGCCAAGGAAATGATCTTGCTCGTTAATACGTCTTCGCCAGCGTCCCCTTTGTTAGCTTTTTATATTTGGGAATGGCCCTGGTGGCTTGTAAAAGTGCCCTGAAAGGGCAGAAAGAGGAAGGCGAAGATGAGAGATGAGATCAAGTTGGTTGAGCTTGGATTGGAAAGAAGACAAGTCGTAGGATTCTGTGCTGGAGACGTCCCTGCCAAGAGATACTTTTCAAGAGGGCGCGATGCGAAATGTTTAACCTAGATAGATACTCGCGGTGTGCGATAGATACTCACAAGCTCAGATAGCGGAGGAAGGTTTGTGGTACGGGGGCAAGCCCTTGCAAAATTAGGTAGCCCTGATGCCAGGTGAATCACTGATTCCACCTGAAGGGTTACCCTCTGATTAATTACATAGCAAGAAAAACTACTCTACCCAAGGACAAATTTCTTTTTACATACTAAAAACCCTGCGATAATATATTGGTAAATTTCCGTGGAGGTCAATAAAGCTTTATTCAAAATTCAAAAATTTGCTCGTTTGCTTGGGTGACGTGCTTCAAGAGGCATACCGATTGGACAGAAATACTCAGCTTCGTTCTGCATGCGGAAATCGAGGGACCCATTTTAGTTTCCCAAGGGACAAGTGAATAAGTTCAATTTGCAAGCTCATGACGTAAGGGTCGTGGGCTCGAATCTTGCACGACTCACAGTAGATGGAGTTTCTGTAACGAAGGTAATGGAACACCAACTCACATAAATCAAATCCATTTCGTTACAAATACAGGAATATAAATATGAATTAATAAAGTTAGATATAAGGGCGATGGGATAAAAAATCCACATTCCTGGAACATTCTGAGCCTCCCTCTCGCTTCAGCTGAGCATCTAATTTTCCTCGCATCTTATCTCTATAACTTATTCTTGTCTTTTTCATGCTTTAAAGCTTGGTTAGCAGTAAAAATCAAGCAAAGAAGAGACTTCAAGGTTCTTTCTCTACTCGTAGATCCTGCTAGCTAGGCCAGTTATTCTGTCTATCTACCTATCTATCTACCTATCTATCTATCTATCTATCTATCTATCTATCTATCTATCTATCTATCTATCTATCTATCTATCTATCTATCTATCTATCTATCTATGGCTATCTATCTATCTATCTATGGCTATCTATCTATCTATCTATCTATCTATCTATCTATCTATCTATCTATCTATCTATCTATCTATCTATCTATCTATCTATCTATCTATCTATCTATCTATGGCTATCTATCTATCTATCTATCTATCTATCTATCTATCTATCTATCTATCTATCTATCTATCTATCTATCTATCTATCTATCTATCTATCTATGGCTATCTATCTATCTATCTATGGCTATCTATCTATCTATCTATCTATCTATCTATCTATCTATCTATCTATCTATGGCTATCTATCTATGGCTATCTATCTATCTATCTATGGCTATCTATCTATCTATCTATCTATCTATCTATCTATCTATCTATCTATCTATCTATCTATCTATCTATCTATCTATCTATCTATCTATCTATCTATCTATCTATGGCTATCTATCTATCTATCTATCTATCTATCTATCTATCTATCTATCTATCTATCTATCTATCTATCTATCTATCTATCTATCTATCTATCTATCTATGGCTATCTATCTATGGCTATCTATCTATCTATCTATGGCTATCTATCTATCTATCTATCTATCTATCTATCTATCTATCTATCTATCTATCTATCTATCTATCTATCTATCTATCTATCTATCTATCTATCTATCTATCTATCTATCTATCTATCTATCTATCTATCTATCTATCTACCTATCTATCTATCTATCTACCTATCTATCTATCTATCTATCTATCTATCTATCTATCGATGATGATGATGATGATGATGATGATGATGATGATGATGATGATGATGATGATGATGATGATGATGATGATGATGATGATGATGATGATGAAGATTATGATGATCATCATGATGGTAATGATATTGATGATGATGATAACGATGATAATACTGATTATAATTATTATTATTCAAACTATTACTACTATGCACTATTCTTTTTTGCCAATTTAAAAAAGGAACACAATAATGAATTCAAACCCAAATTTTCTCTTATAAAATTCAAGGAAAAAGCAGACAGAACCCTGGAATCATGAAGAGAATAATCACATTATCATAATTCACTTCTGCTCTCCCTTTTCAGAACAGAATCCTCAACACGAGCACTGCTTTCCAGTTCATTTTTTATTCCCCCCTCATTCCCTCTATCTGTCTGCTGCGGTCGAGGTTTTTCCTTCTCAATATCAGCTTCCTTCGATTTCTTTTTCATCTCATTCGCATATCTGTCCGAGGCCCACAGGCGGAGGTCCTCCATCTTGATCGGACTTGCATTAATCCAGTTGTTTGCGATCCATTTTTCGCCTTTCAGCACGTTGCAGCCACCGTGGAAACTGCGATAGTCCACCTGGCCTAGCCATCCGGATTCCTTTCGAAGAAGGTGGTTATACCAAATTACTGCTTTCCCTTTGCCTGGCTTCACTACCAAATTTGACTTGTGGCAGTTACGAGCTAGATTACATAAACCATCGCCATCTTCGGTCCATAGCTAAAAAAATACATCCATATTTATAATTTTCCCAAAAAATCCATGAAGTCTCCTAGAAAGTTTCAGGCGTCAACTTCGACTTGTCTTCAAGCGAACACTTTGTCCAGAAAGCAAAGTATAGTTGAGTTAAACTGTCAAAACAAGCATAAGGGAGTGCCATGCACGTAATTGTAAGATACCAGTGCGTTTCATCTCCGCACGTAAGCCTAGTTTCTATGGGGTCGCCAAATGTCGCTACATGCCTTTGCCATTTGCTATGGTTTTAAGAAGGACACACGTAAACTTTTTGCAGCGACAGGTAGCGACATATGACGACTGGATCAATGGCTTTGTAACATGTACCCATCGACTGCTGCGCGGTTAGATGCAAGGCATTCTTTGTCATTGCATGAGCCTCTTTGGCCGACATTAGAGCGCATTTATTTCTGTTTAAGAGGCTGTCGGGCACGGCCGTGCTTCAACCGTCCACACAACAAACAAATGCTCTAACCATCATACCGATTTCTTAATATTCTAAAGAGCATTACTATGGTAAAATTTTTAAAGAACCTGCTTGTTATTTTGAAGAATTAATCTCTTTTTAGTCCAGCTGCATGTTTAATATACAATAACCCTGAAGTCAATTCATTTTTTGCTCCCCATAGCATCGTGCTTGCAGTTTTCTTTCTTGTCCATTCTTAACATGCGTAGAAGCCTTTTGTATGTTCATTTTAAACATTAATAGTTCGCAGAGTAATCAAAGAGAGAAATACCCTCTGCATTGTGCATATCACCATTTATGGTTGGGGCTTGGGAACTAGGCCTGCGCAGCGTGCAGAATGCGTGGGTTGGAAGCGAACGAGGTGAAGTTGAGGGAAGGTGTGCTTTTTTGATATATCATGTAACTACATAACAGTACGATCTTGTGAGTCACTCGATTAGCTTTTGATCCTTCTCTAAGAAACACTTATCGACGCATGTTAGAAATTACCTCTTTGTCTAAAGTTGCATTGTCAGCCAAGGGAAAGGCAGTCTCTCCTCCTTCTCTGACGTCATTGAGGAAATAAAGGACAGTCATGTATCTACAGAGCAAAAAAAGGATGAGGGTTATGGCGTGCAAAAAATCCAAGCCAAGGTCCTTCCCTCACCATTTTCGGTGAATACGTATGGACCCACCTCCGTTTCTTTACTTAGCCATTGAGCACAACAGCTGTGCAAGCACAGTGAATGCTACAGTTGGGAGCTGGCAATCTGCTAACACTGTGTGTATTGATGTACCGACTTCGTCATCACAAGGGGGAGGGACCAGAAATACGAGAATAAGAACGGAAGCGCATTCAGGGGATGGATAAGACCAGGATGTGTAGACTCAGTCGGGCTAAGCATGTTTGGAGGAAAGGTAGCGGCGACCCCACGCGACCAATCATAGAGTTTGACGTAGCTGGAAAGAGAGGAGTGGGAAGGCCGAGGAAGAGGTGGGAAGATGTGGTCAATTACGACATTGCGGAGGTGGGTGACGATGAAGAGATGACAGGTGACCGTCCGGAGGGAAAAAGCTGTATGACAAGCCATTAACGGAAAAAGCTGAATAGAAGAAGAAAAGGACACTTCGCAAATAAATGCTTTGAGTATGAATTTCAATATTACATAGTAAAGGTGGAAAATCGATTTCGTCAGTGCTGAATGCATGCTATGAGACATCGTTAACATTTCCCAATATCCTACCTGCAAAGTTGACACTGCGCATGATACGGGCCAGAAAATTCCGCCAGGTGGCAGCACTTGCTCATGCTCTGAAAAATCTCTTCGCTGTCCAGATGACAATTGTAGTGGCCACCAGGAATGTACCTGACGACCTTTATGAACAAAACTATCAAAGGGTAACTACGAGAAGTGGTAATATACGACAAAATAAGACTAGCACAAGACACCTCTGTGCAACAACTTGTACAATACAATACAATACAATACAATAGCATGGTATAGTATAGTATAATATATTATAGTATAGTATAGTATAGTATAGTATAGTATAGTAAAGTATAGTATATCATAGTATAGTCTAGTATAGTATAGCGTAGTGTAGTATAGTGTGGTGTAGTGTAGTATAGTACATTTAAGTATAGTATATCATAGTGCAATATAGCATAGTGTAGTATAGTATAGTATGGTATAGTATAGTATAGTATGGTATAGTATAGTATAGTATAGTATAGTATAGTATAATATAGTATATTAAAGTATAGTATATCATAGTATAGTCTAGTATAGCATAGTGTAGTGTAGTGTAGCATAGTGTGATGTGGTGTAGTATAGTACATTATGGTATAGTATATCATAGTGTAGTATAGCATAGTGTAGTATAGTATAGTATATCATAGTATAGTCTAGTATAGTATAGCGTAGTGTAGTATAGTATAGTATAATATATTATAGTATAGTATAGTAAAGTATAGTATATCATAGTATAGTCTAGTATAGTATAGTATGGTATAGTATAGTATGGTATAGTATAGTATAGTGTAGTGTAGTGTAGCATAGTGTGATGTGGTGTAGTATAGTACATTATAGTATAGTATATCATAGTATAGTATAGTATAGTATAGTATAATATAGTATAGTATAGTATAGTATAGTATAGTATAGTATAGTATAGTATAGTATAGTATAGTATAGTATAGTATAGTATAGAACAGCAGAAGATTCCATAGAATAGCAATATACTAAAGCATGGCATAGAAAAGAATAGTATAGTATAGCAAGGCGTAAGAGAAAAAAAGGAAAAAGAAAAAGAAAGCATATCATAGCATAGTAGGATTAATAATACTTGATAATATTCGACAGTGCAATTGGTATCACTTCATAGAAATACATCCATATCATGTTTTTAGTACAGTAGATCCAGACCTGTAAATCTTCACTAGCATCAATGAGGTCTTTTGGTAGGCCAGTGAAATATGAGAGTCTGGAAAAGAATGGTTATTCAAACTCACATGATGTGTACGTCATGCAGCAAGGTATCAAACTCACTTATCTCTTTGCATTTGAAACGAAGGATTAACACTCTGGCACTTCTTTAACGTTATGGAAGCTTAACATTTTCATGGAGCTCTTATCCGGGTATGCAAGAACAAAAATGCATTTTTTTACTCGGAAGAAAAGGGCAGTAAGGCAAAACAGGTAGATGAGGGATGCAAGCTGGATTCTAAAACGTGGCCTTGGGGCAGGCGAATGAAAGAAACGTTTCACTCGCGTCTTCAGAGCGGTGTAAAAAGACGCAAACATTTTGATGCTGATAACAGATTGATTTTCCAGTTAGGTCGAAGTTGGAAAAGAAATCATAAAAATCTTGTAACAATTGCTGATAAACTTTAGGGGATCCAAGAGCACTCTAAGTCTTTCAAACCTTCTCTATCTTAGTCCTTGCAGGTACGATTGGAACCAGTATCCTTAATACTTCAGCACCAAACCTGCATTTCTACATTTTACCAAGTATCGTATATCTAATAGTCAATGAAGCTCCTTTTTATCGCCGTTCAGAACGTGCAAACTCACACAGGCAGAGAGACAGAGACACACACACATTCACACACACACACACATGCACACACACACACACACACACACACACACACACACACACACACACACACACACACACACACACACACACACACACACACACACACACACACACACACACACACACACACACACACACACACACACACGCACACACACACACTCCATTAAGAAACAAATTGCTAGTTTTTCGATAGAGTGTTGAGTTCCAGAATGTGTTTTATTGAACGTTGAAGATGCTGAATACAGCAAGTGATTTCCAGATAAGGGCGGCAGACAGCAATCGGCGAAAGTCCTCATCAAACACTCATGAAAAGCGTTTCAATATTCTGCAGCCTACTCTTTCGTCAATATTGGCTACGAATCATCCGTCAATGTGTTCCTTACACTTAATACATTTCGATTGGAGTCGAGCTCGTGAATAATCAATTCACGGAGAAGCTGAAAAACTCGCAAAAAATGTAAACACAAGCCAGTATAACTGAATATGATAAAAATCGTGAAAGGCCGCATGTGATTACGGTCGAGTTGATGAAAAACCAAGCTAATTTCATGAGCAATGTCTTGAGCATGAAACTTGTATACCCGACTCAGCGCAGGGGTTGTCAGTTCGATTCCTCCATGTGTCACTTTTAAAACACCATTGGCGAAGAAGGCAACGGGAAACCACCTTATAAGGTCCACTTCCGTAGAAAAAACTCAGAGCCCTGTCTCTGGTTTCTGCTACGCTCGAAATCGAGTATGCAACGCAGACTCTTACAGCCCATTTCTTTGAATATACTGGTTTTCGTAAAAAGCCATCCGTCAATCGGGTCAGAATTATAGGAAACCAAACTAATTCCAAATTTGAAAATAGCGTCACGATAGTCTCACTCAAACGTTCTTCACAAACTGTTCTACTTCAATTCATGTGACTCGATTAAGGAGGGAAGCTCTTTAGCCGGAGCTGATTCGAAAGGGGCTCTCCACTTGAGAACTTTCATTACGGTACAATATGAAATCACCAAAGAAAGCTTGATTAAAATATGAAATGATGAGAAGTAATTAAATTGCAATGTTGAAATACTGAGGATAAAGTCAATATCAAACGAAAATGCTAAAAGCGTGAAACCAGTGTTCATAGTTAATGAAGAGACGAACGAAAACAAAAATTGAAAAGATAAAATCGTAAATAGATTTGACCAACAGGCATAGAGCCCATGGACATTAAGTGAAGCAAATCAAGATTGTTTAAATAGATAAATCCAATGATGTTGATCAACTACTGATGAACTACAAAATTTCATCCAAAATATTAAATTAATATGTCAAAACCTTTCCTTCCATGAGGCTGAGAGTCAGAATTAATATCTCGAGCCATTGGTCACCGGAAATCTTCCTCGGTTCTACACTAATAATATTACCAGTCCATACCCTGCATGTTGTAAGAGGCGACTAAAACTGGTTGAGAGGAAGGAATCCCATCAAAAAATAAGCATAACCGTCGTGAAAATGTGAACGTGATAATTAACAGTCAATATCAGCGAGTCCATTTTGTGGGAGAAGCCTGTAGGCCTGTAAGGCTGTAAGTCTGTAGGTCTGTAGAAGTAGAAAAAGAAGAAGGAGACTGGCAATACGCTGATGAATCAGCTCAGTTGCCTCTGCTAAACACAGTATTAAGGGTTAATCAGTTTACTTGACTATCATGACTCAATAATGGAGCAGGAACTGTCCTGGCATGTTTCATAAGGCATGCATACATGCATCCTCACCGCATGATCTCGCAACTATAGCGCCAGTAGTAGGCCATCAGTATAGATTTGAATGATGTGATCGATGAATGTATACGTGGCAATAAAATCCATCCCATAGGCCATCAGCCCATTGCGTGGTGAGGCGAAATGTCACACGAATGTCTTGATAGGTCAGTGATTAAACTGCTTGCTAACAGATCCTTCCAGCACGACCTTGAGCTGGGGACACAATAAGTTTGGTCACACCGAAAGGAAGAATCAGGAAATTGCTCGATAAACGTAGCTTCTCATTGTCCTCAAATCCACCTTATGATTCATGAATCATAGGAATCTTGAAATGAAGTCACATTATGAGAAAGGACCAGTACACTGCTTGATAAACATAGCTTCTCAGTGTCTAAAAATCTATCTTATGATTCATGAATCATAGGAATCTTGAAATGAAGTCGCATTGTGAGAAAGGACCAGAACACTGCTCGATAAGTATAGCTTCTCAGTGTCCTAAAATCCACCTTCTGATTTATGAATGATGGGTATCTTGAAATGAAGTCACATTATGATGATGCACCAGTACATTGCTTGATAAGCATAGCTTCTCAGTATCCTATAATCTACTTTCAGATGGTAAGCATGAAAATGCACTAACGCTATGACATTAGAGCAGTACAGACGCACCTTTCTCGAAGCTTCTCTAGCAAAGGGTCTTGAAAGTCGCTTAAAAAGGTTTGCTCGCTGAATCGACCTTTCGTTGTAGGCTTTTCAGCTTTGATTTTGTTGATTTGACGAACGAGAGATAGAGCATTCAATCTGCTGAAATTGAAACTTTGGAATTCACTCATGGATACAGCTCCTGAAAAAGAAAAGCATCAGTCACATAGTATCACTAACATTGGATTTTGTGCCAAATATGCGTGAAAAATTGTTCCAAAGCACAAAAAATTGGAGCCAATTGATGTCATCATCATTGTTCGGTATAACCGGGATCAGTCCAGCTTAGTCATACTCTTCCACTCTTCTCTGTTTCTGGCAACAGTCGAAATTTCTTGAATTTCCACGTCCGGAAAATCACTGAGAATAAGCTTCTCGTACGTCATCTTCCTCCCCTTTCCTTTGCATAGCGGCCTATGGGCTGCCTCCCAGATGCAACGCTTCCCTACTGTTGATGTAAACAACGGTCAAAACATTGGAGAAATTTTGCCTAATTCAAAAATGAGTACCAATGTAAAATGAACGAGACCTAGACAAAAATGCATGAAAATTATGACAATCCATGCGGATCACTGTTCACGAATATGATTTCAAATGTTCAACTAACCCCACTGATGGGGTAATTTGGAACACATCACACAATTCTGATTGAGATTAATCATAATGAATACGTTCAAGAAACACTTACGTGATTCTTGCAGATTTTTTACAGGATATTGTCATGATTATGATAACAGTAATTATTCTTGAAAGGAATGTTACGTTGATGAGAAATGGACGAATCTCGAAAAATTGTTTCAACTAGCTTCACTCTCCTCCCCTTTCCAACTTGTTGCATAACTTAAGGCGAGTGATTGTCACTTTTATCTAACTTTACCTCAGTAATGCATTGGAAATTAAGCTCAAATGGCGAATGAACTTTAAGCACTTTAGGTAACCCATTGACTTACCGTCTCCGTTCAGGTCTAATTCAACAGCACCAATACTAAAAAAACAAGCACAGGATTTTTCACCTTCGAGTCACTCTGAAAAAGGTCCCGAAACCGCTTAGGGTGCAAGGGGTGACAGGGAAGAAGTCAGTTGGTGATCACAAAAATGCAGAAAAAGATTACTAGTTTACTTACACGAATTATTAAATTGATACGTTCGCAACTTTATCATAAACCTGAATATGAGAACCGCGACGAACAACATTGTGAATGGGAACCAAAAGGAAAGCCGACTGTATACATCATTGGTGAAACTCAAGTAAATTAAGACCAGGTCAGTGTACTAATATGAAGACATATCCATGAGATTTAAATTAGTCTGACTACAAAATTTACTTTTGTTGCTTCCACTCGAAATGTTGCTTCTCGTGGTTCTCATATTCAAATTAGCAAATTATTAAATTCTCTCCTTTGGTCAAATGCCTCATAGATTCATGCAATCGTGAACTTATTATTATGATCGATCATTCTCTAAACCGGGGGTCTCAAACTCGCGGCCCACAGGATTACAATTTTGGCCCGCGTCTTGGAATAAAATGAAGATATTTGAAAGCATTGGGATGTTTTTATCAGAGCATTTCTCGCGGAAAACCTGATGCGGCCTAGCCTCACCCAGACTGCCTCCAGCGGCCCCCAGGTGAATTGAGTTTGAGATCCCTGATCTAAAGCAAACCTTTGCTTCGCTCATTCGTCCATTCAGTCGTGAAGCACGCACCTGCTGTACTGTAGGTCATGGGTTCCGTTCCTTGTTAGCGCCTGCTCCCGGGGGCCTCTATCTGACGTACGGGTGGGAAAATGTGGGGCGCTGAAAGAAACTGGCACCACTAAGATATGGGTGGTATCTCGCAAAGATGCGGTTACTCCTTCTCTAGCAAGGTGCCCCCCCAAGCTCGTACGGAGTTTGGGAATGGACCTCAACTTCGTCAATTCATCCACCAACGCCACTCACTTATCAACTTAATTTTTCATTTGACACTATCTGATAATTGCATATTGTTCGGCTTTATTGACTGTTGATATCCGGTGATTTAAGTGATTGGTGCCGTGGTGTCGTGGTTAAGCGTGCGGACTCATCATCATCATTAGTCAGCTGGTGTTGCTGGAGTCATGGTGCTCTTAATAATAATAATAATAATGATAATACAAATATTTACAGAGGAAAGCCTCAGTCACTCGAAAGTGCTTTTCATGAGGGTCTTCAATGGTGACAAATTGTTTTTATCAATATGTGATTCCAGTGCATGGCCCAGGGTATGGTAGAAAGTACTCTTATCATCATCATTAGTCAGCTGGTGTTGCTGGAGTCGTTGCGTTCTTCGCTTCGCACCCAACCTCTTTCCATCAGTCTCTGTTTTGTGACAACATGTTCATTTCTTTGAGAGTTAGTTGTGGCAGATCTTCAGCAATCTGCTTTATTTGTGTGTATCTTCAGCCTTGTCCCTTCTTCAGTGGGTTTGAGGGTTGCCAGAGCATTTGCTTTCCTACCGGCTGATTCTCACTTCCAAGGCAATGCCTGACAAACTCCAGTTGCCTCTTCCTGATAGTTCGTGCGGACTCATACGCAGGGGATGTGAGTTCGAATCCTGCACGTGTCACAATAAAAACACCATAGGTGAGGAGGGCAACGGGAAACCACCTCATAAAGTCCACTTCCCTAGAAAAAAACTCACAGCCCTTTCTCTGGTTTCTGCTACGCTCGAAATCGAGTACGCGACGCAGAATACATTACATACAGCAACACGTAAACTGCGTGGCATACTCAATTTCGAGCAGTGTGGAAACCAGAGATGGCACTCTGAATTCTAAGGAAAAGGCAAGCTGCAAGCGTAGCGTAGCACAGCAGAAATCAGAGAAATAATGCCGAATCTTTTCTAGGGAAGTAGATTCTTATGCTGTAAGTGCATAAATCCAAGGGATTGCTTGCCGCCTATTTGTCTCATTGCCAATTCGTAAGGGGATGCAATGTTCATTAAAAAGCTGGTATGTCTCTTTTGGGTATATTAACATCTGTGTGCAGAGACCTCTTAATAGTTATTGCTTTGATTACTGCTCGTCTCAAGATGTTGAACGCATCGATTATTGCATTCCTTTTTTTTGTAGTGGGTTATGTTGAGGAAAGGCTATGGTGGCTTATACAAAGCCCCAGTATAGGAGGAAAGAAGAAAGTGAGCAGCTAAGAGGATAGAGAGATAAGATCAAGTTTGTTGATCTTAGATTTGAAAGATGGCAAGTTGTAGGACTCAGGAAAGCAATAAGAAGGCAAGACGTTCCATAAATTGCATGTTCTAGGGATGAATGATGATTTGTGAGATAGAGTTCGTGAAGTAGGCAGTGCAACTTGGAAAGGGTGTGAATGAGTTGAGCTTCTGGTGGTCCTGACACGCCTCAGAGGAACTGGAATAATATCCCTGATCTCCTGAGAACAATGTCCGTTAAAGTATCTGTAAAAGATGGAAAGATCTCCAACTAAACGACGATGGGAAAGAGGTTGGAGCGGTTTGCTGAACGAAGAAAATTTTTACACTTTTTCGATTAATTAAACCTGCTAAAAGATGTGTAAAAAACATCAAAACCTACATTGCAAGGATATCTGGATCTTCACAATCAAAATCCAGCAGCTGTTCAAAAATGTAGTGTATCTACAAGACAAAGCATTGATTAGACTTGACATTACGGCATATGAGAACCTTGTCACACACTCCAAAGCTTGATGATGACAATGGTAATAATAATGGTCTTTCTAAACTTCACCTTGATATATATAACTAAACATACAAATACAATCTCTCTGATGATGGGTAATTTGTATTCCGCTGGCCTAATTACAGGCATTTCTAATGGAAAAAGAAGCAGAGCAAGGTAGAAGACATTAACAGGAAGAGCTAAGGAGGAAAGTGATATAGAATTGCAGTAGAATAACAAAGATAATAATAATAAAAATAAAAATTATCTATCTTTCAATGTTCATTAAATCGCAGTATTCACTAACACACAATGATAAACCTCTGTAACTTTGTGGCTTACTGTTGGCTACTTGAATAACGACAAACGAGAAATGGAAAAGAAGCTGTGAAAAGAGAAGGAGATTTTTCCCGACTAAATAAGTCCATGGTCACCCCAGTCCTTGCTTCTACGGCAGAAGACGTAATAGGAAGTCCTCATTGAAATCACCGTTATCTTTTTGGCTTCATAATGCCGGCTTTTTCCTCCAATTCAAGGTCTCTGAGCATTTGCAAAAATTCAACCGAGGATTTTTCAAATGCACCAGGCGTGCTTATAGCGATATAAACGAGTTTCACTTGATAAAATTTACCCTTTAAACTTATTACCAGGACTTTGTATATCTTTCGTTTTACTTTCCATTGTTCCAAAGTCATAATGATAATAATCATAATTATACCAGCAATGCACTGATTGAGCACTAAGATCTATGAAAATGCTTACCAAAGAGCTTTAAAACTTAGCGTCAAAAATAACCTTTGATAACAAGCTATATACAGCAAGAAAATTGCATAATTTACATGCTAAAATGATAATCATATCGATATATTTTCAAATTGTTCTGAAGTCTTAAAGTTTGAAGTATTTTTTACCTTGGCTGAGATTTTGAGAGTTGTTCATTACCCAATAATTTGTTCAGTACCTAAGAACTAACTCAAGTTGGATAACCCTAGTTGTCTGCATAGAACCGTTTTGCCACTGCAATAACTTGGATAAAGAGTTGCAGACTGGCTCTTGTACCCAGGAAACCATAACTAGCTTTTTATTGTTAGTGGATCCTGGTAAAGAGGCTTTTAACCTGAGGCAATGTACCCTAGACACAGAAGCATCTGGATATCTTGATGTTTACTGTCGTTGCTCACAGATGCTTTTGCCAGTGATTTCAGCCCTTCTCCCCCTTCCCTCCCCCCAGCTGAGGCTCAACTTTCACTTAGAGTAAAGGAGAGTCGTCAGCCCTATGACAATTTCCAAATAAAAATCTGGGTGCAAACTACAAACCTCACTGTGTGAGTTTAGATATGGCCCCCCCCCTCCTTTGTTCATCCCTTGACTTTCAGTAAACTTGAAGAGAACTTATACATTGCTGTCAATTTAGGTCCCAAAACGAAAGGTACGGTCAATATAGGTTGTGGCCTCTTGGGAACTTAAACTTCATCTCAGAAATGCTATCAGCCTTCTATCACTTCCCAGAACTAAGTACCTAAAAATATACATTATTTGATATAAGAGAATTGAAATGACTTCAGCAGACCAATCTTTGCGCATCAAATTTCCTTTCCAAACAAGGTGTACCAGTGAGATATGAAAATTTCACAAATGCAAAGGGAAAAAGCCTGCTTGCGCACACATTGAATTCATACATAGTCCAGTGACAGTGCCTCCCTTGCATTTGGTAGGATTATACTGAAAACTCACAAATGCCACATACTGCTTCCTTATTTAGCGCTCAGCACTTGCTTCATGCATTTTGGCATTATATTGTTATTTGAAGTTGGAAAGAAATTACCTCTTTGATCTCAATGCTTCCATTTCTATCCTTGTCCCACAAGTCAAATTTGTTCATTTCAACAACTCTATCTGTGTCCATCTCTTCATTGTCATCTAGAGTCTTACTCTCCTTTAGCCCATACTGTCTTGCAAGGTCAATCAAATGGTCACACTCTTTGTGTGTTAGAAAGTTTTCTACCTCAAATATTGGTGGTCTGCTGCTAAGTTTTTTCATCAGGACTTCCCTTCCATCCATCAAAGTTGCTTTCCCTTGCTCACCAGCCTAGAGGACAATTGAACTGATGAAGAACATTGCTATTGCATATTAATCCATGAAATTCCATGTACAGATGATATAACAGTCCTGGAAACTTGCAAACGGATGGCACAAAATATTGCAAGAAATTCAGACTGGGTAAGGGTGGTGAATTCAAGATAGACCAGATGGCATGCAAGACTGTAAAGTTACATTGAATTTTTCAGAGTATCATTTCTCCCAGTGAGGGTGTGTTTTGCACTGATTAAGTCCACCCTCCTCTTGCTGTGAGATACGGGTTCGATTGATTGCCAATTTGGCCTTTCTAATGCACTTGTCTTGGGGTGTGGCTCAGGCATGCTGCTAGGGTGGGGGTGCTAGGGGTCTAAACCCCTGTCCTTCTTCTCAAAAGAGCAAGGGAGCCCTTTTCGAGGGAAATGTGAAGCTGCCGCTTTGAAATGAAATGATCTGATATTGTTGTCAATACTAGAGAAGTGGCTGATGAGTAAAGGGTGATTAGTGTGTAAATGAATTGAAAGTAGCGAAATGGTGAAAACTCTTGAAGTACATCTTTCATACCTAGGTCTGAATAATATAATTCCAGACCATATCTCTTTTACATAGTATCTCTGTCATGCTCTTTTTTCCTGAACCCCTGCCGTCCAAAATTCCTAGTTGCGTGTCTGTGGCTGGGTATATGATTCTTGCACTGTGTTTGGGTTCTCTTGGTCACTTCATGCTCAGATGAGCATTGGCTGGGATGCCTCGGTATGCCTCAGGCTGGCATCGTTATTTACAGCCATTCCTTAAATTTGTTTTTTGGATGCATCGACCTGGAAATACTGTCTAAAATTTTTCGAATAGTTGATCATAGGATTTTAGTTGACTTATTAAGAGCACTCCTTCCTAAGAAATTCCTCTCCATAAAAATTTCTAACATCATTGCACTGTTTAATGCTAACTATTTCGTTCCTTTCGCAAATTGATTGTATATTTTTGGATTTTAAAATGGGGGCCGAACAGAACTGAATGGAACTGATTTGTCCGATCATAATATACCGCCTAGTCAACATGGACATCAAATGACAGTTGAAGATACGTACCTTTCCGCTTAGTCTTGGAAGTGCCACATCAGAAAACTGACTCTCTACTTCTGTCAATAGCTCTTTAAGCCGTTTTTCGCTCCCCCCACTTTGAAGCATTTCAGCTTTTAACACTCCGGGAGAGCAGTGCAGGAAAGCAAGTGACAAAGTTAGGCCAACATAGCTAGATACAGACACCATGTCTGAGATTTCTCTCGCGGCCCCAGAATACCAGCACTTGTCCTAATTAAGATCTATTTGCATATGTGTGCCTTATGCATTTTGCAAACTTATTAGACAGTTCCTTGCGAACAGCTGTTTCTTGGCAGGTACCATCGCTGTAATCGATAGTGCTTTTCACAATCTTAAACCGGAATACGATGTTTGAGAGGATGCCATCGAGACTATGACCTTAATAGCGGATGATGAGAGAAGCTTAGATAATTGGGCCGTGGAAATCATCAAGAAACCCTGAAAAATGAGCGGCAAGTCCTCTTAGTTTCTTATATTCAGGTAAGGTAGCCTGCATCAAGTGCTGCTTTTCAAGTTTTCTTCGCTCGAAAAGACAATAGAAATACAACGAGGGTAATAAAATCTATAGATAAAGGAAAGGACCATATTGAAAAATGTGGGAAGTCTAATTTATCTCATTAGTCTCTGCGATGGAATATTAAGTGCTGGAGTAAAAAATCCACTGGTAAGAATATGAAAATATCAATGAATTGATATAAATGGTCCAAAATTACGTATGCATTAAGAGGTAGAGATACTTGGTAAAGGTAGGTTCCTGATTTTACACTCTTGAATGACTTGGGTATTGCCCCCATCGAACAGTATGTGTTCCAATAGCTGAGGTTAAATACGAAGAATGTATGAAACTCCTAAGGTCAACGCAATTACGAATTTGTGAGACGACATTTCAAGTGATGTCATTCGGCGTTTATGGTAGGAATTTTATGACCGAAAGATCTTTCACTTTCATTCACAATCACAAACAGCTACCGAGTGACTGATGACGGTGACTAATTCTCATTGTAGCACAGAAGGCGTAGAGGAGCGGACATTCTCCTATACTTTTCCTCTTCAGATGGCACTGACCTCTGGTGATCTCTCTTCAGTGAGCTTGTTTGATCAACGGAAGTGAATATTTTAATTTCGGAAGTAAACTTGCTGACACAAATCATGTGACCTATTACGTATTTCCGCTTATTACAAAATGCCGATTCTGATAATTGCGCAAAGCAGAATCTAAACACAACTAGAAAATATGGATCGCGGATATATATTCCTCTTCCTAGTATTGTATCAGATATCGGACAACTGGGTTTCTGCTGTTTCATGTGAGTAAAAGCTTACGCATATTTGTACCTTCACCATTTCTCTTCCTGTAGGTGTAAAATCCTCCATCTTTTAGGGTGCTTAGGAAGATACTCAGTCCATTAGAGAAACTCTGGACCGTAGCGTAGTGGATGCAAAGAATAGGTTCTGTTGGCTTCTGCAGAAAATTTGCTAAGAAGGACTACACGCTCTCAAAAAATCGAAGGGAATCCCTTATTTTGGCAAAATATGTTGCGCAGCACTCAAAATATTGTCTCTCCTTCTTTGTCGTCGTTTTTTTAATTTGCGCAATACTTTCACACAAGGAAATGAGATTTATGCTCGCCGTAAGTATTCTTCCCGACGGAGCGAGGACTGAGTATGGCAACTTAGAGCACCTTGATGTAAGACTTGAATGTAAGACGTAAGACAAGTCGTTTGGGTTCTGAAGTAAGAGGCAAGAAAGACTATCATGTAATTTACAGCAACATTGAATCTCCAAGGAGCAGCGCAGTCTGGAGAAAGCTTTTGTGCTGTTTCGAAGCAGTTCGCTTGTCTCGACCTCAATATTCTGTTTCGGGACGGTGAAGGTCGGGATTTAGACGCTGTCAGGAACTGGGCGAGTGAAGAAGCAACCCATGAACACGGCCCTCCCGACTTTTTCGACCCTCCCCACTTTTTCGACCCTCCCGACTTTTTCGGCCCCGGTCACCTCGCTCAACACTGGTGATGAGATCCTTAGAGTATCAAGAGAACACAAACGCATGTTAAGAAGCTATGCCAGCCACTAGAAATGGAGACGACAGAAGATCTCAATGCACAACCCAGGGTGTCGCCAGGATTTTCGCGACAGGGGGGCTCAGTTCCCCGACAAGGAGGCTGAGTTACTCAACAAGGGGCTAGGTTTTTAATTCACAGAAACTTGTGTTTGGTAACGATTGGTCAAAGGCTTGATTTTTTCCCAATGGGGGGGGCTGGCGCTCCCAAACCAAACAGAGGAGCTGTAGCCCCTTGTACCCCTCTGATGTCACCCCCGGCGCAAACAAGGGTTTTTGTGTTATCGAGGTACAGCAAATGGCGAAATACGTTTCCTATGAGAGCATCCATGTTTGGTTCAGGGTCTCAGCCGAGTGAAAGCAAGGAGCATCTGGGGGTTGCTGAGTTCCATTTATTCCATTCCTCAAAGTTGTTCGATCCGGCGGGTCAAGGCCACACAACCTCCGTCTCTGCTTGCCATTCGTCTCCAATTCGTCTGGATCATTTGAATTAACGTTAAATCTTCTTAATCGTATCTTTTTAAATTTGCTACCAGTTTCTTACTGTATCCGGGTACCTGGATACCTGGAATACTGTTGAAGAGTTGTCCTCCTCTTACGCAAACATCAATTCAAATAGTGGCGGAGAAATAGATAAATCGCTGACTCGAATCCGTTGAGAGAAGCGGGTAGTCAGAAAACGAAAAACCCGAATGACAGTAGACAAAGACCGATGAAAACATATTTTGAGTTGGATAAAGGGAGACTTCGTTTCTCTGCGTTCGCATTCTTTTCGTTGAATAGCGGAGCAACGGGTCACGTAGAATGCGGAAGTTTGTCGGCGGAGGCGGGCCTCCTGTAATTACGGAGGAATCAAATCATTAAGGGACCAACTTGACATGAAGGTGGCTCTTTGAGGAGCACGATCATTTCCCACGCCCCCTCTTTGGTTGCAGTTGTTTATTGAAAGTGAAGTAAAACCAATGGCGAAAATAGATTACAGGGCCCTAATGATAGCAGCATGCTTGACATGCTGATGGGTTGTTCCTGTGTACAAATTCGTATATCATTATTATTACTATTAATAAATAAATTAATATTTATCAAAATGTTCATTTTGACATTTTTGGGTGCATTATACTGCATGGGGTTGTACCCGACTTCATATGTCATTATTTGGGAGGCATGCACCATGTCTTGCTCAGCGTGTAGCACGGTACGAGTGCAGCCGCCAGTGATCAATGGTTCGATGGCAACCTGCTGCTTGACCTTTACTTTGAACGACGAGGCACTAGCTGTGGTCGTTCTCCCTCGTTTCATTTCACTTGGAAATCACGTTTTCCTTCTATTGCTCAACATTCATCTCAAAAGCTTAGTTTCCTCTCCAGAGGCCGCGGGTCTTTCTCATCTTCGCATCTACTAACTATATGCAAGTCCCAAATTCGTCCCTCTCTGACCTCTGAAGTATTGCTCTGTTTTCTTGACCAAGTCCAGTCCAAAGCTATTCGTCTCATCAACAATCCCAACCTCACGAAGTCCTCCAACCTCGTTCTCGTCATCGTTTAGTCGCAGACCTTTCCATCTTCTATAGATACTTTCACCATCATTGCTCTTAGAAGATCAGGGATATTATTCCTGTTCCTCTGAGACGTGTCAGCAACTACCAGAAGCTCCACTCACCACGCCCTTTCAAAGTTCTCACTACCCAGTCCACGAGATCTATCCCACAAGGCATCATTCATCCCAAGAACGTTCAATTTATGGAACATCTTGCATTCTTCTTCCTTTCCTGGATCCTAAAGCTTGTCATCTTTCAAATCGAAGATTAATAAACTTGATCTTATCTCTCTCTCTGCTGTTAGCCTTTCACTTTCCTTCTTCAATTGTTGGGGCTTTGCATTGGACACCATGGCCTTTCCTCAGCACAGATCACTAAAATTAGCGAATAACGTGACGCCTAAGAGTCACGAGCATAAAAATAAAAAGTTCTCATTGCACCGAAATCTAAATTGGAAATTTCTGGCGCCTTTCATCAAGCACAAAATGCAAGTGCCAAAAACAGGTTTTTCTATAGAAGCTGTAAGGGAAACGCTTTAGACATGCGCTTTAAGTGTGGATTTTGTTAGAGTAAGTTTTTATCAGAAACCGAATTTTTAGCTTTGTTAGAGTAAGTTTTTATCAGAAACTTAATTTTACCAAAAGACACACTAAATAAATTATTAATAAGGTTCCTTTTGGTTTTCTGTGGATTTAATCAGTTTCTGCGGTTTTGAGCTAATCTTTTGGCACAAGACAAATATCTATTCCTGGTAAAGACTATTGAAGCAAAGCAGCTGTTAGCAGAAAATTCACAATTACTATACATTGTATTTAGACGATAAAGAATGACTGTGTACTATTGTACACTTTCCCTATCAAGTACTGTCAGTGCTCCTACGTTGGGGCTTTCTATAGGCCACCATAGCCTTTCCTCAACATAACCCACTAAAATATGGACCGTAACATCGGCCCTACATAGCTCTCAGTCGAATGACGTCTCGTTACGTCCAGCTATGGAACGTCCTGCCTTCTTCTTGCTTTCCTGAGTCCTACAACTTGCCATCTTTCAAATCTGAGATCAATAAACTTGATCTTATCTCTCTATCCTATTAGCTGCTCGCTTTCTTCTTTCCTCCTATGTTGGGGCTTTGTATAGGCCACCATAGCCTTTTCTCAACATAACTCACTAAAATAAAAGTGTGTTTGAACGGGGCTTATGGTCAAGCGGATTGATTCAGGGGAACTTTTTTTAGATAGGCATAAACGATACTTTTGAATATTTTCTGTAATTTTAAATTTGAAAAATCTGAGATTGGCTCAGATTGGCTCAGATTGGCTGAGAAACCTAGCATTAGGAGCATCACCTCGTAATGACAGCTCTTCTCGCAGCGACAGATTCGTCATCATCATCATTACCGTAATTATCATCATTAGCATCACTGTCACCACCGTCATCATCATCATCATCACCATCATCATCATCATATTCATCATCATCATCATCATCACCATCATAATTATCACCATCGTCATCTTCATCATCATCATCACCATCGTCATCATCATCATCTTCATCATCATCATCACCATCGTCATCATCATCACCATCGTCATCATCATCATCTTCGTCATCATCATAATCATCATCATCATCATCACCATCATCATAATCATCATCATCATCACCACCATCACCATCATCATCATCACCATCACCATCATCATCATCATTGTCTTCATCATCATCATCATTGTCTTCATCATCATCATCATCATAACCATCATCATCATCATCACCACCACCACCACCATCATCATCATCATCATCATCATCATCATCATCATCATCATCATCATCATCATCATCATCATCACCATCACCATCACTACCATCATAATCAAGATCATCATCATCATCATCACCATCATCATCATCACCATCATCATCATCATCATCATCATCATCACCATCACCATCACCATCATCATCATCACCATCACCATCACTACCATCATAATCAAGATCATCATCATCATCATCACCATCATCATCATCATCATCATGATGTCCCGTGACCAATTTGAGGTCGTTCGATGTACATCGATGACCCGAAGACCATTTTCTTATCATTATTAAACCTTGGTTTTCAGTTGGCTACGAGACTATAGCTATAGTTGCTAATTAAGGCCAACTATTCAACGAAATTGCATTACAATGCTAAAAGAAAGATAGGCTTTACGATATGAAATCTAAGCTAGGACAAAATATTCCACACAACCTGCAGTTGCCGGACTTGGCATCTATGGGTTTTAAGTTTAAGGTTTAGGGCCTTAGACTCATAATCAAAAGTTCGTCAATGGTTTTCCACCCCAGCCCCTCAATAAGAGGTCTGCTTGGTGCATCGAGGCTGCTATTCGTTAGGATCCTATCTGGAAATTTTTGAAGTTTTTGCAACTGATTAATTGCAGTTGAAGCAGTGGTGCCCAAAAATACAACAGCAGTATCGAAAACGGGGCTCTGCGAAACCCGTGTAGCGAGTTTGCAAAGTTTCTTTCGGGAGAGATGACTGCGGATGTTTAAAAGATCAATTACTACCGTGGAGACCTTGCTAGAAACCACCTTGAGATGTTCTTTCAAATCCAATAATAATACAATTTATTTATAGTTGGCTGAAGGACTAGCTGGAGCTACTTAAGGCCATTTCTAAACTACTTGCAATGTGACTAACTCATTCATTCACATCCTTTCCAAGTTTCACTGCCTAATCCACGAACTCTGTCCCACAAATCACCATTCATCCCTAGAAATTGCAACTTATGGAACGTCTTGCCTTCCTCTTGCTTTCCTGAATCTTACAACTTGCCATATTTAAAATCCAAGATCAATAAACTTGATCTGATCTCTCTCTCTTAGCCTTTCGCTTTCTTCGTTCTTTGTTGGGGCTTTGTATAGGCCACCATGGCCTTTCCCCAACATAACTCACTAAAAAAACTAAAATACACAGTATTAAAAGAAAACTGTACAAGGATGAAAAGCCTGTTTGCAAACCGACGTATTTTGTCTTTTTAACTACTTCCAGCTAAATGCTACAAAAACTACTTGCTATACTATAACCCACAGTCCCCCAGCTCCCTGTCCGTGGATTAGTTGTTAGCGGGCCGCAAAGAAAACAATTCCTGATCCGGATGCATCTTTTGATATCAAGTTAATAGGGTTTTGCTGAAATCACATTCTGTGGGTTGACTGGTCTTCATTCTAACCGGGCGGCGGAAATATCTTAACGGTTGAAACAACTATTCCATGGTACAAAAAGGCCTCGGCACGACTTCTTGACGTCACGCCCGAAGTGAGAGGAAATCCAACGGATTATTATAACCGTCGTTGTCGGGTCAAATCTCTTAGTAAATGACGTGCAAAGAAGAATTGGTTTCTTTCATTTAACAGATTCTTAGATTCCTTCCGTATTCTATTTCGTTCATAAGTTTTGTTGCAGCCGAAGTGGAGAATATACGGCAGAAATATACCTGTATAATTCCTTTACGCTTTCTGCCTTACCTTTAAATATATTTACATTTACACTCAACTCTATCTAATTCGAGCTCTCTGGGATATCATAAAAATCCTCGAATTACAGAGATTCGAACTTTATCAAGGTTTTTTGTTTGGAGATTTTCAAGGGACTTGAAATTTTGTTCAAATTAGCAAAAGCTCTAATTAGAAAGAGTTGGCTGTATATTTGTAAATATAAATATATATTTATATATATACTTATATATATACTCATATATGAAATATATATCTTTACATATTATAAACATATATCAACATATATGAAATATATAAGTATATATATATGTGTGTGTCTCTGTGTGTAAGTATATATAAATACCTATATATATATTATGTATACCTATATATATATATACATATTTATAAATATATTTATATATATATATCTACATGTATGCAATAATCATCTAATCTAGAACCCTTTGGATAAAGTATCGTGACTTATCATATTGAAGAGTGTTATGTTTGGATCGTAGAATGACTATTTTCTCCATCTCCATATCGAAACTATAAAAGTATCAGAAGGAACCTATCGACAGCTAATAACAAGCATTAAATCTAACGATATATATAAATACATATATATATATATTTATATACACATAGATATACATATCACTTATGCTGTTTTCTATTGATCTTGTAAGCCTTAAGCCAAGCTAGTCAATTTCAAGCCATCTGTGTATCAGCAAGGTTTGTAATTGTCGTTAATAGGAGTTTGAATGAAAGGTTTTCGATATTTTCATTGTTAGATATGATTTTTGAGTTAACTTGATTCCATCTTTTCTACAGGCACGAACTCGTCAGTTGCTGGTTACAATCCAACAACACCATGCAACAACGACACGCCCGCATTCAAACCCGCGGGATTCAGTCATCCCTCGCTTAGCATTCTGTCACCTGGCGCCCATGCAGTCCTTCTCATAATCTACTTGATGGTCTTCATAATTGGTGTTTCAGGGAATGCCCTTGTCTGCTTCATTCTTGGTGAGTTTGCTCTACCATACCCTATCACTGTCACTGTACAATACACTATCACTGAAATTTTCACGGGCATTGTTCTCAGGAGATCAGGGGTATTATTCCAGTTCCTCTAAGGCGTGTCAGGACCACCAGAAGCTCAACTCATTCACACCCTCATTCACACACAAGTTTCACTGAATACTTCACAAACTCTATCTCACAAATCATCATTCATCCCAAGAACATGCAATTTATGGAAAGTCTTGCCTTCTTCCTTCCCGAATCCTACAACTTGCCATCCTTCAAATCTAAGATTAATAAACTTGATGTGATCTCTCTCTCCTCTTAGCCTTTCGCTTTCTTCTTTCTTACTTTTCTGGGGCTTTGTACAAGGCACCATGGCCTTTCCTCGACACAACTCACTAAAAAAATGGTAGCACGTAGGGGTAGTTTGCATAATGATAAAGTCATAAATTACTTGTGCTTAAGGCCATGAGTTCAAGTTTGGCCGTTTCCCATTTCGAGATGAACGAAGTCCATCCACGCAGCAGTCGATGGGTAGCTTGCGCAAGCCTGGGGGTATAACATAGTGAGGAGGGGGCCCCATGCCATACAATGCCTTGGCTAGGGCTGCAGAGAGGATCCGTAGGCCACGGGTCAGTACGAAAGATTACTAGCAAGACACACTAATTTTTCAATTTACTTATCATTCATGGACCCCTATAGCTATGGGCCCCCGGGTCAGTGACACCTTTGACCCCCTTCTCCTCAGCACTGGCCATGGCTTGGGATAGGACCCCCCTAACAACGTGCTCCCAATGTTCGCTTAAAGTGTTGGACTCAGATTTACCTATTTCATTTCAATTAAGGAGGGTAGCCCTTCAGCTGGAACTTCAATCTTTAATCATGGTACAATATCAATTTGAAAATGGAAACTTGATCACGATATGAAATAGTAAGTTGAAATTACAGCCAAATTACAATGTTGAATTATTGAGGATAAACGTAACCGCAATATTAGGTGAATCCAAATGCTAAGAGTATGAAACAAATGTTCATAGTTGATTAGAGAGAAAGAAAGAAAAATGTAAGTAGAAGAAACCTAAAAAGGTTTTTTTAAACTTATCTTTCTTCTTTTACTTACACTTATGTCGGCAGTTATTGTTAACCCTGTTTTTCTTTCATTTGTTTCTTAAGTCTCAACTTGATTTCTTTTCATTTACTTTAAAGGGAAAAAGAATAAGTTAGGAAAGGGAGACATCTTTATTGTCTCCTTGGCCATAGCGGACTTGATAGCGTGTGTGATATGGCCCGTTCACATGATCACATATCACAGCTTTTTCCATTCCAACTGGTTCTTTCATGCATCGACACAGAGCACATTCTACTTTGTATTCTACACTACGTTGATGATCTCTTCCTGGCAACTCCTGCTGATTTCATTCGACAGATACTGGTAAGAGTTCTTTGTTCTTAAAATTGCAAAGCAGACCGGTCGCAATACATAGATATGCTTCTCTCCTTTTACGGAAAAGTTATTGATAATAATGATGGTGATAATGAAAATAATGAACCAAGAAGGCCAGTGATAATGATAAAAATAGCTACAATAATTTTTGAAACTCATTTCATCAGAAAATTTACTAAAGCAGCGCTCGCCTCTCTAAATAGTAGTTGACAGTTGTTTACTTGTTTGGCAACAAATAATAAACAAAGAAAACGAATGATGGAAACCTGGCATTCAGATTCAATTTAAACTACAATTACAAACTTCTCTAATACATAGGTAGTTTGAAATCGGCTTGCCTGGCTTAGAGTTTACAATATAAAACTAATGCAATGGGAAAAGACCAAACTAAATGTAAATATATATGAAAGATGAATATTAAATCGATAGAATGGGGCAGGGGTGATAATGATGATAACTATTATGATAATAATGGTTATAGCACAGTTCTTTGTACTGGGTTGCCCTTTCAGAGAAAAAGGTGATGGTATTAAAGACCCTGTATTGATTTTACATAAATTGGTTTTGTAATTTGCCAATTGGCCAATTCGTCTTGGTTGGCAGTTGAGGGGATAATTTCAAAGAAGAACCATTGAGATTTGGTTAAGGGAGCCTTTTAACTCCTTGCCGCCGGGATAATACCCGACTCTCCTCAAAGCGTGCAGTTCATCCCGAATCACTCCCAGACATTAGCCCTCCCCGTAATAATTGAATTAGTTACTGTAATTGTCGAGACGACGCCCATAGGCAATTGGCTTTCTCCCGCAATAACTCAATCCACATTCATTCAGTTTAAAATGTCTGCTCTGCTCATTCTCGCAAATAACGATGTACGAACAAAACGATAATTAAAGGATTAAAAGTCGAAGAATTACGACGGAAGAGAATTCAATATGAACCCTTGGCATTGCGCAACTAACCGTGATTTACTTAACGAAGTAAGCGACCAGGTATTTTTAACAGGCAACCCGATAATGAGGGATTGTTTGTACAAATAGCTGCCAATATAAGCCATACAACACGGGCAATGCAAAAGATCTTGCTGTTAAAGGCGAAGATTTCCGCACAACATCTATTGTACGCCGCGGTGCAGAGTATCAAAAGGGGCGTCCGACCCTAATCAGCAATCAGTATAATATGATATATAGCATAGTACCATATGATATATTTGTATAGTATAATATTATATATATATAGTATATATAGTATAGTACTATAAAATATATTCAATATATTATACACTTATTAAGGTGTCAGGATAGCTCAATGGTAAGATTCTTGCGCATTGGTCCTATGGCTAGTGGTTCGAGCCCCACATCAGCTAAACTTTCACTTAGAGTGAGGAGAGTCGCCAGCTCTCTGTAATTCCAGGCGTGGGAATCACGAGGTGTGGTCACATCGAGAGGAAGGACCTGGACACTGCTCGATAAGCAAACAGCTTCTCAGTGTCCAAATTTCTACCTTTGACATCTAGGTAGAATCATGTGTATAAAAAATATATATTCAGTATATAAAATTTATTATGATGTGATATATATACATACATACATGATAGATATATACAAATATATATATTTATTAGTATATAGTATAGTATAACATAAAATATAATATTATCAATTGGTTTACAGGAGGCTGAAAATATATAGCTTATTATAAGAGCCCACTTTACAGATAAGTAATTACAGCTCAAAATATACAATTAATCAATCCAAAATAAAAATTTTGCATAACTTTATAGGGGCCTCGGGCCGTATCAGTAAGCAAATCCTTGCGTTTCGTATTTTGGCGGCTGGCTAACTACACCTGTTCATACCTTCCCATTTCCTTCATCGGTGCACGTACTGTACTTGAAAACGCTTCGTGTGACCTATAATAGACCTGTCGAATGAACATTTCGTTCCGTAAATTTTTCCTGTGTAACCGTGAAGAGCTATTTCTAAACTCAAATGCTAAATCCCCGAGGCAATATTGAAATCCTTTCGGGTCTCAGGACTGTTTCAACAAGTTGTTGAAAAACCTCGCTCTTTGTCGCCCTTTGCCTTTCTTTGTTATCTAAATTGCTCGCGACAGCCATTGCCATATTTTACTTACATAGATACCTATAGTTTGAAATATGCAATATCAGATTTCCATTAGCTTTGGAATGTTAAATGTCATGGTCACATGATAGCTGGATATTATCGACATCATCAGCGACATCATCGCTTGATAGTCCTTGCATGTTTTGGTAAACTTTTACAGGGATATGACAATATTGACAATTCACCCTCTCTCACTAGGGCGATCACGCGGCTTATAACTTGGCAGCGGATCAAGGTGAGAACGAAAGTGTTTGCTGTCATCTTCTCCTGGGTCCTTGCCGCGTGCGTCAAGTTCCCGTTGACGTGGAGAATGAACTTCGGAATTTCTGACCAAGGCTACAAAATCTACCTGATGTTTTGGACGTGCCTGGGTTGGGTGATTCCGCTGTTCATCATAGCCTACTGCTACGCGGTTTGCATACGGCGACTCAACGACAACGGCATTAACAAGGATAACAGTGCGTCGGCGGTGCGCAGACGACAGGAGAACAAACGCGTGGTGAAAATGTTCATTCTCATAGTCGCACTCTTCTTCATTTTCACCATCCCTCATTCAATCATCGACCTGTTCCGTTACATCGACAACAAATCCGACGCGGTGGTTATTCTTCACGAGTGCTCCGTCATCGTCGTTCTCTTCAATAGCTGTACGAACCCGTTCATATACGCGCGAATGCACCGCGACGTCAATAGGTTCATCGTCCGCGCCTGGCGCCGACTCAGCGGCAAGGGAAAATACATCACCGACAGCACAACAGACGGCAAGAACGAATCAGACGAGACAGCCATATAACAACACAACTGTTTATCAGCGCCTGTTCTACAGAAGCCTTATCAGTTTGCAACATATCCCACCGTACTTCCATATGCCTGCATTTACAAATGAAACATGTTTTGATAAAAATTTTCGTATTTCATCAAATTTATTTGAGATAATGAAAACATGAAAAACATGATGCACAAAAACTTCAATTTTGTATGCAGGAGCGGAAAAGCCTGCTTGTCTTATAGACGAGAAGATGTTCTTATTTCATATATTTAATATCTAATTCCTTTAAGGAGGGTTGTCCTTCAGCATAAGCTGGTTTTCAAGGGCCTCCGACAAAACATCAATTATAACCGGTGTGACGAAAATATCATTGTTCTATGCAATAATTACAAGTACCCCCTCCCAAATTCCGTACTTGTTGGCCATCTCTTTCGCCATCCCTCCCTCTAGCGTCATTTCCCCACCAACATCCCCATGCCTCCGCCACTCTGTCTGCCTTAGCAGCTCTATCTGCTGTACATGCCCCTCCCCCTCCCCCCTCCACCACCCCCCTCTACCCCGGGAAAAAGCCAGTGCTTCTGGCGTCAAGACTACGAAGATGAATTTAATAAATGCATAAGACACACCAAAGCGTTGCATTGCTATCGTATTATATTTGAATTAAGAATAGCAAATTACAAATATTGGTAGATTAAGTTGGGCATGAAAGTGCCTCTCGCATTTTTTCCTGTCAGCCAAAACTAATTTAGTCGCGTTTATAGCAGATTAATGATGTGAAATATTACTACACTGCTGTTTTTATTCTGTTTGATGTAGATCCTGAGTGCACATGGAAATAATATTTCTCTAAAATACAGCATAAATGAGCTGAGGAAGAATTTCCTGTAATTTTCTATAATTTTGAGCTTATTCAGAAATTGTGATTTTTCACCCGGCTAAATACAGTGAATTGTGGTGCCGTGCTGTAGTGGATAACCATGCGGACTCATATCACAGGGGTTGTGAGTTCGAATCTTGCACGTACCCCGATTAAAACTCCATTGGTGAGGCAGGCAACGGGAAACCACCTGATAAAATCTACTTCCCTAGAAAAACTCAGACCCCTATCTCTGGTTTCTGCTACGCTCGAAATCAAGTATGCAACGGAGTAAATACGATCAAAGAAGATGGAAGGGGGCTGGAATGGAGATATCACAATCCCTGCCATGCTTGAACAAAACGTTTGAAAGAAGGCGAATCGGGGAAATGATGAAAACAATTGCTCCTATAGATCTTCGTGGAGACAAAAATCGCATGAGCCCTGGCCAGGGAGGGAGCCTCTGACAAGACGTTTCACTTCTGAGCCAGCAACTGATTAGTTAATACGGGGTTATGTTTGAGAGCTAAAAACCAGTTTTACAATTGACTTTGTGAAGAAAACCCCTACATGCAATATAGATTACATTAAAAACTATTAAATTACAATTAGATTCAAGCCGAACAAAGGAAAGACGGAAAAAAGAACGGATTTGTCCGTGTTAGAGACCTTAGCAAGTTATCAGCCGCAATTTGGAGTAACGGATGGAGGCTGGGAACCTCGTTCTGAGTCAAGGACATTTGACTGTAACCTCGAAGGGTAGGCCTACTCCATTCTAAGTCTCACTGAGACTGTCAAATCTGTAAGGGAACCTAATCTAATTCCAGGCGTGGGAATCACGAGGTGTGGTCACATCGAGAGGAAGGACATGGACACTGCTCGATAAGCAAAAAGCTAATAAGTAACATTCTATTTCAAGATGACCGTGTTCAATTTCTATTGAGAATCAGCTCTGGTAGTGTTGCAACAATACGCTCATTAATGTCCAAGATTGAATACAAAATCTAGCTGCATAGAAATTCAACTATACCTTCAAGGAATTTGTATATCAAACTTGGAAACCATTTTGAAGAGTTTCTTGCAGCAATGTGATCTCTATGTGATGCTAAGTTGAGCTGTGATATCACAACACAAAAGGTTTTCAGTTGAATGCTAAGACCACACATCATTCTGCAGTACAATTTTTGATATAGAAGGGATGTTGGCTGGTTGCTTGTCTTTTAATGCAATTGCTAGAAGAATTGGCTTTCTTGTTTCCCTGAAGATCGCCGTTGAAATTTTGTTTGCATAAACTTGGTAGATTGGCTGGTGAGAAAGGAGGTGACACAACTGAACAATTAAAAGGACGTTTTGAAGGAAAAGAAATTCATCAATGTAAAACTTCCCATGTGGCAGATAAAAGTGAGAGCATAATTGTGTCATATTGGGAAATGTTTTGTATGAAACTTGACGGCTTATGAAACTTTGGAAAATGGCCAAAATAAGCAAATGAGATTTGCACCCTGATGTGGATTGAAATATGAGCCATCAGTTTTTCAGGTATTGGGTCTTTATCAGTGTATGTTGAAAAAATTTCATTTTCAAACTACAGCATTTGACTTTCTAGAACACGGGGCTATGGTCCTCAGATAAGAAATATCTCTAGCACAACTCACATCATCAACACCAAGTAAGACATCTGTTGAGATTTCAATAGAGTCTTGGTTTGCATAGACATCTTGAATCGTATCCTGCCTCTGAATACGTATCTAGGGAATACAAGGTAAACAAATAAATGAATAGGTACAAATTGACATTAATAACACATGTTCAATGCCTGCCAGACCAGATTGTTCCTGTGCTAGGTCTCTCTTGATGCCCCCAAAATGCTCCCATCTTCTTTATATTTCTTATATTCTCAAATTTCATTGCTACTGTTTCATCTTACTTTTTCAATGAAACTGAACTATGAAACTGAACTGAACTGTTGCTTCCGTATTTTCCACTAGGCCTCAAGATTCAATGATTCTTTTAATTGTTATAGATTTGCATCGTTTCACATGCTGATAAACAGCATTACAAATGAAAGTATGAATGATTGAATGGATTGATGGATAGAAATATTGTTGAATGAATGAGTGAACGAATGAATTGATTCACCGACACTGAATGAAGTAATTTATCAATGAACTAACAATGCATTTGTAAATGAACGGAGCAATCAACGAAGGAGTCAACAAATTAGTGGAAGCAAGGGCAGCAAGAATGTAGGATGGTACTGGTTAATGATCTTGACTTTTGCAGTTGGATATACACTTTTGAAGGTTAGCATAATTGGCAGTTAAAAGCTCTTTAAAACAGTCAGTCTTGGCGCGAAAAGGAAAGACAAAATGGGCCGAAAAGCTTGCGGGAAAATATTCAACCAAAAAGGTTACCATCGTGCCAGGCCGTCCAAACTGCGTCAAAATGATAAAGATTTGATTAGCAAAGTTGTAACAAATAACATCTGTCTTGATCCCGTTTGAAATTTCACTTGATTTGCTTGACCGAATTTTTAGTCCATCTTGATGGGAAGCCATGTTTACAGCCTCCTTTGCAGTTGAAACGTCTGAATGAGGCACGGACGGGAAGTAAGGTAATGAATGAAGACTACCAATTTGAAACGAAACATCAATAAAGAATTGCAAAGAAACAACGCTGAATGCGGCATCCTATTGCCCAATAATCCCAAGCAGAGGTTGGAAAAAATTTTATGAGTTTGTCTGTTTAATCTTTCTTTTCCAAAATAATTTTCGCTAGTATCCTTTGGTCATATTTAATCTTTCTAGCTGCCAATTTCAGCCATTGTAACTAGCTATATTTACCACTGAGTGCGGATATGCCTTATTGTAATACTTTGTGGCTTAAACTGTGCATTGTTTAAGGGTGGAAATCTTCGTTTGCTTCATTCATTACTTAAAGCGGATCTACAGCAACCTCGTTTCTTGTATCGATGGCTTAGAATGCATTCAATTCGGATCATCACAACATACATAAGAGCACATTAGAAAGACAAGATTCTGCCTTGACATGGTAGGCTACGGTGTCTATAAAGCAAGCACTGGTGTAGCACCCGTGGCTCTGAGAAAATCTACAGTCATTTTGCGACTGGGGCTATCAATGCGACATTGCATAGAATACTGGATTCTGAGCTCAGCAGAAGAAGAGTCAGGCTCCGAGTTTTATCTAGGGAAGTTGATTTCTGCAGGGTAGCTTCCCGTTGTATTGCTCACTGGCAGCGTTTTTTATTTTGACAAGTGCAGTGCTCGAACTCACAACCCTTGCTTACAAGTTCACTTGCTGAAATCCCTACAGTATGACACCCCGAACGCAACGCTATGATTTATATTTCAGAATGAATTTGAGGGACTCATCTGTAGAGAAACAGCTACAGGCAATCAGCCCTGAGCATGTAGCAACTTTTTCACATGCGTGTCGTTTTCTTCTCGAGCCCAATTATTCTGAAGAGAAGGTTGACGATTTTCAAACCATTCTTTATGAATCTGGGATCGGTCCCAAGCCGGGATCAACGAGGAGGGCTGCAAATAGGACGGGCATCCGGCCGTTGAACCCTCAGCCATTAGCTTTATGGGAGTGATTGAATGAATACGTTAAAAGAAAGAACCTCAGTTAGCAGCTCTCTAGTGACCCCGTTTAAGCAAAAGCCACGAGGGGACGTGGACTGTTTTCTGTGAAAAAAAAATAAAATCTTTTGTATGAATAAAGGGAGATTAAAGTCCACTTCGATGTTGTTTTTGAATGATTGAAACGGCGAAGTGAGGATCTCAAAGGGGAGACTTTTGCTGAATCACAGGGTTACTTATCCATCACCTTGGAATTTTCTACGTGTTAGATGCTCCCGCAAAATTAGATTCACGTTTGCCATGCAGGGTTACTTGAAAAATCACCTCAGAATCTCACAGTCTGTTTATACCAGCAGACTTGAACTCATTTGCCCGTCGATAACATTGGTACCGGTTTGTGGTAAAATCGCAAAAAATGACAGCGAAAATAGAAAATCGAGGAATTACGCAAGTGAAGTCTGGTTACTTGAGGACAATGGTCACCGGTCCCGCGTGTGTGACGGAACAATTGGCGAGGAATCTCAGGCACGCTACGGTGGATTTGCGATGTTAGGTAACGTGACAGGCAGTTGGAGAGAGGGAGAACGCAAATCAGAAGCGGTTGCTGGCAGCCGTGTTGCATTTGGTGAAGGATTAAGGCGATAACGGAGAAAGGGTTCGTGTGTGGTGGTGTAACAGTCGATAACGGAACTTATGCAGTTGATGCGGATAGCTTCGCACTGAAGTCACGTCGACTGCATGCAGATAGAAAGTGAATAATTTTGCATCGGACTTACTTATAATCCAGCTTGAAAGAAACTGTTTGATACAAACTGAAAACCTCTCGGTACAAGTTATTTAGAATAATGAGGGAAAGGTGCGCCCTTCAAAAGCAGTTGGTGGATGTGGAGAATCAGGAGATAAAAGTGAAAAACAAACAGCCTTATGAGGTTGATAGAGGAATAGTTGACAGACGAAGCCAAATATTTGCTTGCCGAAGCAGAGACGAACCGAAAATGGAAAGAACCGATCAATGGGAGACAAAGGCAGAACAAACTTGCTACGGAAAAATGGACCGATCATTGCAATTACTTAAAAGTGAAATGGTAAGGGAAATATTTACTGTTTTCATAGGGGGAAAAATGGAGAAGACTCTTCAAATGTTTTAAGAGAGGTTCTCAGTGGATCAGCTCAGAGGTCAGCGCTAGCTTAGCGTTGCGTTCATCATAAGGAAATCTTTGTTCAAAATCTGGAATGAACTTAGCCATGAAATCGAGTCAACTCCTTCTTCGTCTTCTTTTAACAGCAAGAAAAAGACTTGAATTAGTTTTCATTTATGATTATAGGAATTTTCTACCAATATTTTGGGTAAAGTTTTTTGGCACGACCGCCTGAAAGTCAGTGATACAAATTGATGAGACTAACGTGGACAAATAATCTTAAAATGAAATGGGATGAAGGCTGACATTAAGTTTAGAAGCTCGAGTTAAAGGCAGAATAGATGAAAGGGCGTCAGGGTTAAAGGTTATGAGAGGGTCAGAGCAAAGAACTACTGCCCACGACTTCGGACCCATTCGAACGACTGCAGCAGCTGTTCAGTTCGGTTTTTAAAGCATACAAAACATCTGAAGCCCTGAAAATTGATAAGCATCAGCTTCAATGATAAAAATGTCCGTCAATGAATGCAAAGTGAAACTTGAAGTGATTTTACAAAAATCTAATTCGTTATTCATCGCCATCGCCACTCGCTATCACAGTCATGATTATCATAAAAGAATAATAATAATAATAATCATCATCATTATTATCGTCATCGTCATCATCATTATCCTCATCGTTGTCATCATCATCATTATCATCATCGTTGTCATCATCATCATTATCATCATCATCATCGCCATCATTATCATTATCATCACAACCATCAGTATCATCATCATCATCATCAACGCTGCCACTATCATCATCATTACCATCATTATCATCATTACCATTATCATCATTATGATCATTACCATTATCATCATTACCATTATCATCATCATCATCATTACCATTATCATCATCATCATCATCATTACCATTATCATCATCGCCATCACTGTCATCACTATCATACGACTACCACCGCCATCATCATGACCATTATCACCAAAGGCCATAATGATCCCCAATCATCATCAATCAAGCAACATAATAATCATATGCACATGGCCATCGTCTCGAAATTCCCCGAATGTAGGTCTTAAAGCGTAGCCTTTGCAATGAATCCAACAACAGACCTTTAATAGCGATAGACCGTTATGATACTTTTCGATGTTTTGAACAGATAAGCACCAAGAACATGCTTCTCAATGCTTAGATTGCTTTTAATAATATCAACAGGACAAGTGAAACAACCCCTTGAAATGAAAAAGCTGTTTTTGAAAACATTATTGATGCGAAACACCACTAAAGGCCAATTTTCCAGGCCTTAGGAGTTCTTAATGCTTTTATTCTCAAACTTTGCTGGGAAAGCAAACGTTGAAAGCCTCTCAGAATGGTTGGATGAATATCCTAATTTTGTTACATCTTCCCCAAACTGAAAGTTTGCTTTATTGCAAAGACGTATTTAGGCTTGTCATGATTCTTTCTGTTTTTATTCGCCACCTACAGTAAATCACCCTTCACTACACTCTTCATCGTATCATCAATCATCAATCATCAATCATTTTGGCTTGAAAAAGGTTCAATGAAAGTTGTTTCATGTTCTAATCGCTATTTTTGTTGCTTATCTGAAGGCTGACAATAAAATGCCCTACGGATGCCACAACCCCTTGCGCTTCATGACAATGCGACAATCAACTCGATTAAAAGTTTCTTTGTCGCAGTGAATTTAGTTGGCCGTGTCATCTTGTAAGTGTGGTGTCTTTATACGAATTTGTGGCAACTACAAAGGATCGACTTCAATGCGCAAAGCATTTGAAAACGATTCATATCAACATGGAAAACAAACAACAGTACTACGTAGGTTTAACTAAAATCTCACCCAAATCAATATAGATAAATATTAGGAATGCATGCATGCATGTATGGTGATGAAGATGATTGTGATGATTATGAAGATGATGGTGATGATGATGATGAAGATGATGATGATTAAGATGATGGTGATGACGATGATGATAATGATGATGATGATGATGATGATGATGATGGTGATGATGATAATGGTGATGATGATGGTGATGATGATGATGATGATGGAGATGATGGTGATGATGATAACGATGATGATAACGATGATGATGATGATGATGATAGTGATGATGATGATGACGATGATGATGATGATGATGATGATGATGATAACGATGATGGTGGTGGTGATGGTGGTGACGGTGACCAGAGCCCTTTCAAATAAATACTGTATTTAGCTTTGAAGGGATGGCTGGAAAAATTCGGAAAATCAACTTCTCTTGGCGAAAGACTCACTCAAACATTCATGTGCAGAAGTTGCAGAAAGGTTGAGAATCTCGTGTTGAAAAAGGCTGCTGGATATTTTTCTTATCGAAAAGTGAATATAATCGAAACCACGCATAATTTTACAAGTTGGAAATTTGATCCTAATTAACTGCTGGATGGTGGTCCGATTTTATAGTAATTGAATAATGGTAATAATGATAAAAGAACGAATCTTTAAACAGGATACATATTTCGACAAAATATGCTCCTATTCATATGTGCCCTGTAACGTAAGGAAAAGAAAGAAAGAACCTATAACATGGTTATTTGATAAAATCTAGCAGGAATTACAATGGTTATTTACAAGTTCCAGATATATACAGTAAATGTGTCTTAAGTATGTGAGCTGATGGCACAGGAGAGTGTGACCGAAACCTACAATTCTTATTGCAAGAAAGCGACGAGTGTGAAGGACAACGAAGACTCTCTAATAGAAAATCCGCTTCTTAAGAAATGGCACGATGCCCTGTTACGTTTCTGTCATGTTCGAAATCGAGGTTGCTTTGCAGTTTACATAAAGCTATACTTTGCCAAGATTGTACTCTCGTTAAAACTTATGGCCGAGGAAAGATCGGCGCACGGTTTCTTGTTTCTGATATGCTCAAAATCGTGCATGCGATGGAGTTATTGAATTAGCTTCAACCTGCCAAATCCAGGGAATGATGAAGTAATCAATCCAAGTCCAGTACGATTTATGGAGAGGCTATTACCAACAATTCAACGATTGGTCTCCGTTGGATTTGATGGCCTCTTTCGTCCGCCGAATGAAGATTCCTACCACCGAGGGACCTGTCTTTGCTTCCTTTGAGTATATTTACGTAGAGACAGTAAGGAGATTAAAGAGGTTAACCCTGGTTTTCTTATTCCTATGCAAAATGGATGAGAATGAAATAGAAATAACATGTGTATATATATAAATAGGATGTTTGCATTTTTGAGGGCATATATGACCGCTGCTAGCAATTCAAACTATGTATTTCCTTCCACGAATCAAAAAAGCTTATTCAATCTGCTTGTTGACGGAGGACATGTATCTATTTAATGAGTAAAGATGATATCAATTTCTCTGTATCGTCCAGTAGTGCTTTGATGGGATAAGGCATCAGAGCAAGGAGTTAATGTGGTGCAAGGGTTGAGGGATTTAAAGACCGAAGAGGTGACTGGTTAATAAGATTCTTACAAAAATCAGATCTGTTTCGAATACGTGACAGTGCAATGCACTTCAAAAAAGTACGATACAGTATAGTACAGTACAGTACAGTACAGTGCAATACAGTACAGTACAGTACAGTACAGTACAGTACAGTACAGTACAGTACAGTACAGTACAGTACAGTACAGTACAGTACAGTACAGTACAGTACAGTATAGTACAGTATATTGCAGTATATTGAAGATTATGTGGGTAGATATTGTGGCGAGAAAGCAGTCAAGCAACTGCTTAAAGGTTGATAGCGATGTCGATTGGGGGGGGGGGGGTGTGGGTTCCTCTTTTCTTATGGTGACAAAGAGGGTGAGATGTGCCTAACTCATTTCTATAAATTCTTATCTACAATTAATTTTACATGAATTCACGTTCATATTCATATTCATATTCATATTCATATTCATAAATTCAAAGAAACGTCTAATGAATTGTAAGGAAGGCTGCTTTGTGACCCAGAGAAGCCGTATCACTGGTTTCGCGACTTCTCTTTTGCCACTAATTTCCGAACTGTCTGCCGCCTGCGACCCATTGAATTCTCGACATCCTTGAGGATTAACGGGAATGTAACGGAATGTTTCTGTGTGGAGTGTAACGATTCCAAGTGTTGGTCTACAAACACAAGTAGGAACGAGGTGAAACAGGAGCGAGGCGATACGTGCAGCTGTGCGCAACTCCATTTGCGCAAGTGAATGCAACCAGATCAAGGCAATCAGATGAACTCTTAACGAGTAATCTCGTATTCTTTCATAAAAGATTTCACCCTCAATTATTAAAAGCCGTTGATAGTGTTATCGGATTTGATGGCATCCTTTGAACGTCAGGTTTTAAAAAGTTCTGTTGTTAGCATGGAGCGTTCAGCGTCTCTGGCGGGATCACACTTGCAGCATACTAACGCACTTCACCCAGGTGGTTTGCTGTCTTAAAATCGTCGGTTCTAACATTAGGAAAAGTTTTTTTTTTTAGTGGGTTATGTCGAGGAAAGTCTATGGCGGCCTATACAAAGTCCCAACATAGGAAGAAAGAAGAAAGCGAGCAGCTAAGAGTATAAGTTGAAAGCAAAAGAATTCAATGCTCTGTGATTTGACTATCATAATTCCTCTTCTCCACCTTCAACGGATGGTGGATCAACAAGTGATATCTATCAGTCCCCACAAAATTCGATCTTGGAAAACAGCGTTCAGCGACGTCAGATCTCGTCCAATACAGCTGTAGATGTGGTCTCATCAGCGTTTTCGGTGATTTCCTTTGGATCTCCTTCTTTCTATCATTGCTTCTTGACAGATATTGCTTACACCACAAGAAGAGCATTTGGCGCAGACATGGATATCGAAAACTTTGAGCAAACTGCAACTTGACAATGTTTACTTCAAGTTGACATCCCTCGGGTATACCAATATGTGTCTCGAGAAACATTTAGCGCAATATTCAATCGAATCCAAGGGATGCTTTCACTGGCGGTCGATCGCAGGGTTACTACAAGGGGGTTTCGGATCAATATTTATGCCCCCGGCCCTGTACATAGACCCTCCTTGCTGCTCTATTATCTATTCATTCCGTAACAGTTCTATCATATTCAAATCGTCAACCTAGAAGTCTCTTTTCATAGCGGTCTTTAGACAACAGGGGTATCTTCGAGGTTATTCCAGTTCCTCTGAGGTGTGCCAGGACCACCAGCAGCTCAACTCATTCACACCCTTTCCAAGTTTCACTGCCTACTTCACGAACTCTATCTCACAAATCATCATTGATCCCAAGAACATCCAATTTATGGAACGTCTTGCTTTCTTGCTTTCCTGAGTCCTACAACTTGCCATCTTTCAAATCTAAGATCAATAAACTTGATCTGATCTCCCTCTCCTCTTAGCTGTTCGCTTTCTTCTTTCTTCCTTTGTTGGGGCTTTGTATAGGCCACCATAGCCTTTCCTCAACATAATCCACTAAAAAAACAAGGCTCACGGCTAGCGGTCAGGACAACAGTTTGGGTCACTTTACAGTATAGAGTAGGGCGGATTTCGCTTTGCCTAGTCATTTGGAAACACATTAAGCTTCATCAAGAACCTCTGCTTAAATTCCCCGAACTTATGCCATATCTCAACCGTTGTATTAGCCATCACTTACAACCCTGAACATGCGGCAGGGAGCCGTTACGCCGGATCGCTAGAACCACGACACGGAGCCCTCTACGAATCAATTATAATCTTAACAGTTCCGTAAACTGACGAGCTTCTACTTCTAAGTCAAGGGGTTAAGCACTTTCACTGACCACAATGTGAGCTGCTTAACTTCTAACTCATCCTTTTCCTGCCATAATCTGTCTTGGTGCGTTAACATAAACGTCCTCTGCGGCTTCCAGAGCAAAGCTCCTTCGTGATTACAGCCAATAATGAGGAAAACAGATTCCCTCATCGCATTATCACGTTAGTTCATTAAGCAATTGAAAGTCTATTAAACGGCAGGGGTCGTCAATAGATTTCCTTGCAGATTCCGTTATAGTAATAAGATTCCAAGCCTTGAGTGTGGTGCACCATATTCAGTAGGAAATTATTACCATCAAAGTCTGGCGTCACGCAAACCTGTTATCAAAAATGGCCCTAATCCGTTTGTTGCCACCACCTTAACTCTCCTTTCCTATAGTACTGTTATGTAAGTTTTCAATTCACTTCCCTTCACCTTTCCCCCGACCCCCCAACCCCCCGACCCTAACTCTCATCTGAACGTAATCTAGCCCTTCTTGATGCATTTGGTTCTCCTTAGATGTCGAAAGTAGACATTGGGACATTGAGAAGCTTTCTGCTTATCCAGCAGTATCCAGGTCCTTCCCCTCAATGTGACCATACCTTGTGATGCCTACGCCTCGTATTATAGACAGCTGGTGACTCTCCTCACTCTAAGTGAAAGTTTAGCTGAAGGTGGATTTGAGCCACAGACCATAGGATCAATGTGCAAGCATCTCACCACTGAGCTATCCCGACACCTCAGTTCTACCTTGACCCTGACCCAATCCGAATCACAATAAAACCCTAAATCTTAACCCCGATCCTAACCCTACATCCTAACGAAACCCGAACCTCACTATTGCCCTGTCAAAAGTCTCCATCCTTTTCAAAATAATCACAGTACTTGACATTCCAAGACTAAGCACGCTTCGCCGGCGAATTAATTCGAAAGAGAGCGGAAAAGGATTTCATTTGTGCAAATGTCTAAGTAGCCGACACCTCTCTTCAATGGACAACTTTCAATAATTCATATGGTGGATGTTTTCCTTCTGTTGGATGGACACCTGTCAATGACATAAAGTACAATTGGTCTGACTTGTGTGACCTTGTTGCGAAAAAGTTTCTTTCAAATCAAGACAATTCAAATTTAGTTTTCGTGTTGTAGGGAATGACTGGGCCTTCAAATTGACTCGAAAATTATGGGATTTTTTGCGTAGAATCAGCTAACTTTGCAAAATGGATGTACGCATTACCATAACGCCAAGGAGTCGTATTCTAAGCAAAGAATCATCGAGAAAGTAACCTTTTATCCAAATTTACAATGACGGTAGAAAAATGAGAGCGAGTAAAGCTGAGTCTCGTATTCGACGAATGAACGTCGAGGAGTGGCTTGCAAGAGAGGCTGGGCAAAGACATGGTGAGGTATGGTGGCCTGTTGCTTCCACTTCTCACTTTCCCCCAGCTGTTCTCCATGCAATGCTTCCTAAAACTTCCTAATTTCCTATTCCAACACCTCAAACTAAATCACATGACAATGTACTCTAATTAGGCTAAGCATTTTACGTCAGGTACCCAATTAAGATTTAATTGATAGACAGGCGGCAAAGAGATACTTATACGACTGCACCACCAAACCTAGGCCTTCGACACATTAGGTGTACGCCCTAAATACTTCTTTTCTCTTTAGTGAGTTACGGTGAGGAAAAGCCATGGTGGCCTTATACAAAGCCCCAACAAAGGGGACTCTGATAGAGCAATATTAAGTGAAAGACGACGAATGAAATATTTGATCAAATATGTTATGGGTTTGGAAGGTATCCTTGCATAACATCGTCAGTGTTATCAAATGTTTTGATTTCATCTACCTTTGGAAGCATCGTAATGATTATGGGTTGTGGCAGCTTATTTTGGCTTTAAATTGTATGTGGAGTCCCCTGTCGCGACAAAGATCGTCATCTATGGTAGAAATGAAGTTCTGTGGTTCGAATACACCCGTAATAGAAGTTCCGCTGAGAATGAGGAGACCCCTGGCTTTTATGTGAAATTTCCCTGGTGTTGGGAAGTGTCCGAGCCGCAAAATGGACGCAATAGAAATATTGTTTAAAGGGAATGCAGCGTGGAATTATGTTCTTCGGATTTAGGAACGGAAGGAACACGACAGGAACCTGCAGCGAGCTAAGCTAAAGTGCAACGATGAACTGGCGATCCAACTTTTAACATGTCATTTCTCAGCTCCCCTGACCCTCGTTCGAGTATAAAATTAAAGCTTACTTTAGCATGCCTTACAATTCAAGTATTCAAAAGTCATGCATCAATATGATATTTAGACACACTTGCCTTTTTGAGATGCTGAAATGCTCTTATTGGGATCGACGGTATGACATAAATGTTTATCGAATCGGCAATCGAGCAGTGGAATTATACTTGCGTGTGTGTGGCATTCACCTCAAACATTTCTGATGTAATAACTTTGGTCTTATTCACCCATGCAACAAATGTAATAACCGATTGGATCCCTTTCATACATACCCGCAGATCTTGCATGAAGATGCCTCAGATGGACCGCATGAATGGAGTATTCTATCCATAAGCAAAGCTGCTACACATTTAAGCGTGTTTTGCGTCAGAATATTCCAATTTCAGTCACTTTAGGTCGACGTGTTTTATAATAACAAAAATCGAGAAATGGCCATCAACCATCAACTCTTGTTCTCTTTTGGTGTTGCTATAGCCGCCCTTCCATGCAGCCATGCTCCATCATGGATACAGGAGCTCAACAGTAGCTTTGAGTTGCAGCCATACGTCACTGTGGCACAGATCAACTAGCTTAATAATACATCATGCCTCTGCGGAGCATGCTTTTCCCTTATACTTGACCAATATACCGTGTTGGGTTTATATTAGTAGGTAGGCCATGGCTCGGAAATAATCCAAGACTATAGTTCTCTTATATTGAATCAATGTTGGTGCCCAACCCAAGGTCTATAACGCAAGGCTCGCCAATCGCGTCGTAAAAATTCTGCCCATTTATGACTAGCCAAAATCACCCCTATCGGATGGAGAGAGGACGTTTTCTGCTCATTTCTCAATTTTGCTCCAAGAGCGTCTTGTCTGAAAGTCCTTGTAATGCACGTCTCCAATTTTGGATTCTCGTAGGTTGAGCTGGCATGCTTAAACGTGCAATTGATGGAGAAGATGATGGAGATGCAGGGCCAAATAGAGTGCATCAAGAAGGAGAGAGCAGATATCATGCTGGAACTGTTCAAATCAGAGCAATTTGAAAGGAAAATCGAGAACCTCTCTGCGAGCTCTCTTTGCAGTGAAAACAAATCAAAGGGAATCTTAGAAGAAGGCGACAAGGACTGTTACAGCAGCGACAGTCCATTCACGAAGGTAAGAGCCTCGTCGAGCAGCGAGAAGAGCCTGCCTAACCGTAAATCAACCATAGACAGCTTGTCATCGCTCCCGAGCCTATCCTCCATACAGAGCGAGAGTTCGTGTTCCGCCTTTGAGACTGAGAACGAGGACATTTTTGGAAATGAAAACGAGACTGCGTGCTCTGACAGTGGCGTCGATGTTCAGTATGAGGCTGTTGAGCTGGACTTTTTTCTCTCCGCAGCAACAACCGATGTTTAAGGTCCTAGATTTGACGCAGATACAAAAAACGTATTCAAGACGTACATTTTAAATAATCGTGTCATCTCAACATGTCTTACATGTGTGGCGTGGTAAGAAAGTGTTGAAGGAGTTAGCTTCCCTGGTTGGTGCAGGTACTCACAGAGCTTATCAGCGGGAAGGCCTCGATTTATGAACTTTGTCGTCAAGTGTTGCTGATCTAACAGCAACCTCTAAGATTAGCCACAGCTTTTAAGCTCAACTATTGAAGGAGGTTTACTAGTCGGGAAAGGGGGTCAGAGGTTCTAAGTCAGAAGTCACGAGGCCATTTCTGGACTTCTTGATAAAATATTGCCCCTGTAAATTAATAATAATAAACTACAAATGTTCTCCAATGCGACCAACTATTATGATAGACTAATTGTATTTCATTTAGACCAAATGATGCTGACAAAGACCTGGAAAATTTATTTATTCCATACTAGCAATGGGTACCTTGCTTTATACTCCAAATGGGTTATCTTGATATTTTGCGAAAAGATTACGATACGGTAGTTTTTATGATGTAAACAAAGAGCGACTGCATTGAAACTTGTTATTTTGCCTTAACAACAAAGTATACTTTAGATTAGGTCGTTTTATCGCAGGAAATATGTAAATTTGACTATCTCAGCCAGCCCACAAATTGGGAGAGCTGCGGAAAAGAGGTATTTATTTATTCTTGATTGTTGTTTACGCTTACTCGTATATTTGGAGAGGGCATGCCTTCAAAAGCATCGCTTAGTACTTTCCGTAACTCAATTATTTCGAAGCTTGTGTACTACCCAAAGCATCTTGATTGGCTGTTGGCGGTATCCCTAGGGCTCCAGCCGTGTCCAAGGAATCCCCCCGAACATTGATTGTCTTGTTTTTGTCTTGTCAAACTAAAAACAGATTAGGAAAAGATCAGCCAAGATCATTATCTGCTGGAGTAAATCGTCACGAAAACAAACAAGTGATAAAGATGGAGACGACAATTTTTGCTACACTTTCACCCCGATGCTTTCTGCATCATCTAAAACGCAAGGCCAACTTTTTACGCCTTCCCACAACTTGCCATCTGTCAAATCTAAGATCAATAAACTTGATCTGGTCTACCCCTCCTCTTAGTATTTCACTTTATTCTTTCTTCCTTTGTTGGAGCTTTGCACAGGCCGCCATGACCTTCTCTCGACATAATTTACTAAAGAGACAGAAATAGCGCGATTGAAGGCCAGCAAGTGACCATCGAACTTTTCGCAAAATTCAACAGTATCGCTGTGGATTTCCAGTCCTGAGTCCACCCAAAACTTTGACAAGTCTGTGAGCCAAGTCGGCGATCTACGTCGATTACTTCTCAAAGAGGATTTCAGTGGCAATTACCAAACGCCTCTATGGCCAAAGTTATTGGACGTTTTCGTAATGTAAACAAAGCAATACGCCGACACCGTGAAGGACATATGATTACGTCATTCGTCGACAGCATTGATGTTGTTCAACACGCGCCACCTGGAGCTGAACTTTACGTGCCTGGCAACACGTTAAAGCCTCGTTTTGCGACTTCGAGAAAAACCTGCTAGATCGGAGATGAGGCAGATGCGATTCTAGACTCAGTTGGTTAGTGGACAGTGCAGGTCATAGAACATAGGTGATCGCGCGTTTGAGGACAGAAATCTCGAGTTAAAGATAGCATAACAACACATCGCACTTGAAAAGGCTTTGAAGAGATCTTCGCAGTTGACGGTGGGAACTAGACATGGAAAACCAGACGACAACGGTTAACGGAAAGATCAGAGATCCACGTTGGCTTCGAATTGAAGTGTGTCGTGATCATATGCGAGGTGAAAAATGTGAAAGAGGTGACGATCAATGTCGTTTTGCACACCCGGACAATAGCTGCTTGGTTGTGAGCGGCAAAGTTACCGCTTGCTACGATTCAATGAAAGGCCGTTGCAATCGCGACAACTGCAAGTACTACCATCCACCCGAGCACCTGAAGAAGTACATCCAAGCTCTCGGCAAGGCGTTCGAGCAGCAGCGATTGGTGGAGGAGCAGACGGGATGCTATTCTGGAGGTACAATCCCTATTCATTTCCCTATGGTAAGCGCAAGCCCGTTGTTTCATGTCGGAAATTCAGCATCGCTCCAGACACCTCGCAGACTGGACTTCTCAGATAAGCTTCCTATCTGTTGTTTCTTTGTGAATAAATCATGCAACAAGGCGGATGAAGATTGCCAGTTCGCACATCCGCCCCCTTCAGTTGACGTGGATCCCAATGGCTTCGTCACCGTTTGCATGGACTTTATTTCCGATCGATGTGATAGGGAGAATTGCCGATACTTCCATCCCCCGTCGCACCTGAAAGCAAGGGTAAAGGCGATGCAGTTGAGGCATGTTCCAGTGTCGCCAACCTCTCAGTCAGACAGTGCTACTGATCAAGCCATTCCCCAACAGACGAACTTCCTGCCCGTTATGACATCAACACCACCCCTCGTCTACCCATCCAGGTTATCATATGTGCGGGGAAATGCACCAGTGATGCTGTATACGTTGCCAACGCCGTTGGGAAACCTGACTTTTCCAAGCTATGGGCCTAGTGTGTATTTGAATGGTCAGGTACCGTCGACTCTACCAATGGCTAATTAATTCTTGAAAGCATATTTTTGATAAATGAGACACGGAAATATCATTTCGATGAGTAGAGTAAAATACACTACAATTCGTTACGTTTTTTGCATTACTGAGGATGGGAAATGGAGGACAAAGGTGAAAGGGGATATTTTCATGACTGAATGATGATGATGTTGCAATCATGGGAATTACTCGCACATTTAAAAATGGTCGTCATAGATTTCGTTGCTGGATTATTTGAAAAACGATAGCTTGCCACGGAGGGTTTGATATAATCAAGTTTTTTTTATGGAAAGTTACACGTTTCAATGACGCCATAAGTCAAAGGGTGGTCAACTGTGTTTAGGTGAGAAATATAGGTGAAGTGATTCCGTATGGAATAATTACAGAATTGATGAAGCTTGGTTAATTTCATTTTTTTCAATGGGAAGGTTATCATCAAGCCTCTTGTGAGTTTCATGTAACACGTGCCTATTTTTAGCTCCGCATCCCATAGGACATTTCGGCGTCTCTAAAGCGAAGCAGTTTTAATGAGCACTTATTGTTATAAAACAGCAAAACAAGAAATACTATTCCCACCTGACCACCATTTTCTCCATATCCATTTCCTTGCTCCCAAAATCATTTTCAGAAAATCGTATACCCATTGACATCGATTGATAAACGAGTCCTTGGAGGGGGGTTATCAAATTTTCAAATAAATATGAATTGATGTTTGAGAAGGATTCCCCTCAATAATGCCACAGCGGAAAACTTACCTTCCCAGCCCAAATATATCTTTCAGTTTTCTAATCCAATTATTGATAGATGTCACTTAAGTGTTTATCATAATTTGTAGTATTTTTTAACTTCTGTTACCGTTTTCAGGGCATCTGTGAATTAATAATTGTTACAGCTGGGCTAAAATTTCAGAGTGCAATACGCACAGACAGCGTAGTGGAAAGTAAGTCCTTTAAAAAACAGAATTTTTGAAAAAATATGAACTGTTTCAAATAGGAAAGAGCATAATTTGCAAATAGAATGCTTCAAGAATGAGATTCAGCTGCTGCACGAAGATAAGCTTAAGAAAAAAGGGTAGGAATTCTAAATACAGAAATATTGTAACCTTTCGTGGGAGTCTTGAAATTTTCCCTGCAGCTTGCATAACAGTAGGCCAAAACCTTTGTACAGAATTGCAAATATTTTGAATTTGACAATTTGGGAGTTGGGCTGTAACGCTGGTGTAAACGTTTTTGCACGATTTACATGAAATACTGGGATATGCTGGATAGGATTTTGCGACATGGCGAGCCCTGAATACGACAGCAGATTTCCTCTGCATGACAACAACATTCACATTGACAATGCAAAAAGCTATTTTGGAACAATTTCTACGCGAAATTTACCAAAATCCACAGCAGTTCTACTTTTAAAAATATACAGCCAGTTGTGAATCCAGGAAACTGTAGAGGTGATTTATTCTGAGGTAAGCTGTTAAATTGCTGGCAAATTGACAGCATCTGGCAATACTCAAATAAAATAGTCCAGCCAAGCTTTGTACATCTGTGTTACCAAGTTTTGATCCATTATTGATGGCGGTTGCCCTGAAAAAAGCTCTTAGGCAGATTACTGTAGATTTCTCTGTGTACAAGTAGATAATTAGTTGAAAAAATCATGTTGGCAAGATATTCACTGAAAATACAGACTCGAAAATTGCTCTTTTGAATCAATCCCCCCACCAAGAAATTTGAAAATGGGAGGGAAGCAGTTTTCTTCATATTTTTTCACCTCGAGGTTTAAAAACTGTAGCCAAGTGATCATCCTTTGAAATCGACTGCAGTATGTGAGAGAGGGACATTGACCCAGCCGTGAGCCCAGAACGCTGCTACGAAACTTTGTTTTTCAAAATTATTGCAATGTAGAGAACTTTATATGTTTCTAATTGGCAATAGAATAAGAAAATTAGGAAACACTGGTTCAATGAGAAATTCTGGGGATGCTCTTTTTGAAAGGGGTCCTTGTACCATTTAGAAGGTCCATATGCTCAAGCGGGACGTCGAAAGCACAATTTTAGAGGCTGTCAGAGTATTGCCAAGTCTAGAAACATACCCGAATTCTGGGTCCCACGATCCTATCGCCGACACACCACCCCAGTGCTTTCTGGAGCCAGCCTGGAAGATTGCATGGTTTTGAAAAGATTTTGGAAGTTAATTGATCACTTAAAATTTTCAGCTGGTAAATTCATTTTAGATTTCGATAATTGTATATAATTCACTTTGAACGTTATTGCACACAGACACACCATCCAAACGCGTTTATGTTTGCAAGAAACAAACATCAAATACACACAACCGAACGTCTTTATTGCATCAACTCTGATGAACTAGCCTAGTGTAAATTCAATCGCTGTAGCTTCTTGGGCAATATTTGCCTCAACTCAGTGCGAGGTAACGAAAAACGGGGGAAAACAGAATCACGTGTCAAAGCCACGCAGTGTGTTATGAACAGGGATTGGCTTGAGATGGGGTGGGGTGAGGAAGTATGATTATCCTGTCCTAGCCAATGGGAAGTTATAACTGCTGCTGTGGAACTTCGAAGCTATTGGAAGCAAGATACTGCATCCTAGTGGGGGAAAAGAAAGCCTTTCCTTGCGTTATTCACAAAGGCAAGAGGCAAAGCTCGCGTGTCTTATGACTTTTAGCCAAGCCAGCATGTAAAGGGGAAAAGTCAGAGGTTATATATCATTAGCACATGGCTTTGGTGAGCGAGAGATCCTCTCGGGCCTAATCACCTTGCAGAGTTGATGAAAAGTCATCCTCTACTGAGAGAAAGATGAATGCGTTTTTTTGCACAATTGTGCATGTTCTGCGGCAGTTATTTCCCAGCACAGAGGATAGTGCCCCCGTGGAATATTTCATAGCGACAAACGACATTCTAAGATTTTAAGCTCAGCATCAGGTGAAAGTTAGACTAATCCTGGATCATACAATTGTCTCCAAAAATGGGTTACGAGTTCACGTTACGAAAAACTGTTCTTCCATGCAAAGGACATGAAAGGTCGCATGAACAGTCTATAACTCGTGGGCAAAGAATGAACGATGGGACACGGGGGTATTTCGTTCACCGAAATGGCAGGAAAATGCTTAGCGAATGTTCTTGCTTGCAATATATCATGCACTAGTTCTGCTGAAAAATTCACCCCTTGATTGAAGATTGAATAGCATAGCATTATTTTCATCAAACCGTTTGAAATTCTCCTTAGGCAATGCAGGGTGATCAATTCAGAAAGCACCACAGTCCACGAAATGCGTTGGCTTTGAAGCACTTGGCATGGTGCAAAGTCGTAGATTCATAACAGTATTTCACAGTGAACTGAAGGGATGTTTAAATGGGTCCCTTGCTTAGATATGGCCTGAATCACGGGCTTAAACCAGCATTATTTAGCTAAAGATCCATCAAGCCAACCTAAGATGAATTAATAAAGAACTTTTAGATAAACCAGCCATAAACTTTAGTCTGTCTTGAAAACAGCATGAGATGTATTACTCGATAGATTTCGTAGCCTATGAGTCGAGCAATCCCCAAAATCTTTGCCAGCAACGAAGCAAATCGTTGAAAATTTACTCACAGCTTGTGGAATGTCTCATATCCCATCAATGTATATCAATATCAAAGCCTAAAGATCTTTATCGTTTTAAAACTAACTACTTCCATAAGCCTTCCAAAGTAATGGCACGAATTAGGCCTGTTCTGAACAAGGCCACGCCATGCGTTCCATGGTCTCTATCAAAAACTCTGATGCTTCACAACCGACTTCAGTGTTCCATCCGCATTTTCAAAATACTCCCTCAGCAGCCCAATCTTTCCTGGCTTCTGGTGCCCTCTTCATGCTATGACGTCACACTCTTGTTCTGGACTTTGACCGTTGTGTTATGTAACATGGCACGTACATCCAGGTACAGGGAGACCGTAGGCCAATTCTCTAGGCAACGAAGGGAATGTTCTCGACAGGGTGCTCGTGTTCAACATGTGAATGTTGCTGTGACGTCAAAGCCAAAAAATGAACAGAAGCTACCAGGTTTCGTCAAAACTCTATTATCGCTCTGCTTCGTGGTCGAGGAAGCGAAAAAAGAAGTATTCTATCGGCAAACAGAGCTGCAAAGGGCAATAGCCAGGTAAGAATAACAATTTTGCCTACGACTGCCTGGACAGACCGGGTGGCTTGCCTCAGTAGTTTCATTTTTGTTTACATTCTCTGGTAGATCAAATCTACCCTCTCTTTTTCTGCGTGTTTTAGCGTGAGAAGAAGTCTACTTGCTGCTTCAATTTTCAAAGAGGGGGAAAACAGCTTTTTACCTAGGAAATATGCGAGATTTGCATAAAGCTAAGCCAGAGGATTTGTGGATAATTCATAAGGATATTCAACCCGACAAAAATGTCACCTGAAGTTATAAAAAGAGATTTATATTATGAACGGTTAAATTGATGGACGGGGGTTTATATTTGATGGTATTATTTGGAAATTTTGGAAGTTAGAGCCTCGTTTATTCACTTCCATCGATGATAAGGACTCCTCCATAACAAGAGTTTTGCAGAAGTTTAAGTGTCTATTATCGCTTGCGCCCGATGATTCTATGGCACATGCATGTTGGGTCCATGCGGTGCATCGAAACAAGTTTCAACATAAAAATGTTTAGAATTTCTAGGAGTAGTTTGGAAATCTTGTTTTCATATTCAAAATTCGTTTAGAGCTACGCACATATTTCGATCGCAAGGAAGTCTTCTGTTTGACTATTATCGAAGTTGTTAAATCAGTTGTTCTCGCCATTGTGCCATTGTCCAGTGTCTCATCCCAAAATCTATTGAAGTTAGCACACGAAAATCAAATAGAATTTGTCAATAGTCTTTCAGTTCTGTTCTCAAGACTGACATGTTCACACGAAGGGTAGCATCTCTTTTCGACCTGTAAGAATTCAATGTCAAATAATCGAACCATCCACTAACTAACCAATGGTATTCAAAGCCACATTTCTCTTCCTCGATTCTACCAGGGATGAAGCAACCGGTTGGAACGAGTTTAAATTCAGGTAGAAATACGTTATTACATGGTAAAACCAGGTAGATTTTAGAGAGCTGAACCTTGAAATTTAGGTAAATTCAACCTTGCATCCCCCCCCTAACCAGAAGTTCTCCCCCCTAGCCAAAAGGCTGTCACAACGTCCCTGATGATGACTTTCAACTAAAATATGGGTGCTTTACTAAGTCTAAAGCGCATCCATCGTTTGTTACACAAAAATACCATCGTTCTCTCTTTTGACGTTGTGATAAGGAGGGCATGATTTCGAAGTACTGTAGATTCAAGTAACGCTCGTAGCGGAACAAGGCTGTAGCAGTAATCAATGAAATATCGCTACCACGCTATTCGTCAATAAAGTATGAGGTGACAATAGTTTTCAATGCTTGGAATAATAATGATGGTGGGGTCTCGAAAATCCGCCAACAACCCCCTTGAACATCGTCTTGTTAGTGCTGTAGGGCAGGTTGGGTTTTTTTGCTTTTCTGTTTCTTTTCATAAAACTTATTGAATTAGAAAGTCCTTGTTAACGTTTTTTAAAGAAAAGGACTTCGCCTCGAGTTTTAATTGAAAATATTAAATCCATGGTCACAGATGGATTAAAAAATTATATCAAGCATACACTGGAACTACTTCAAATATGTGCTGAAAACAGTTTCTAGAGTTTCAGTTCAAGAGTGCAATCTCTGCCTCTGCGTCGTTGTCATAACATAGGACTCAATAAAATCATCAACTAACTATCCAACGGAGTCCTGGGCTTAAACGTACATTTTTCTCATTTTTTTTTGTCTTCATGCTTTCAATTTATGATCTCTATGATAATAAACATGACAGCCTTCAATTTTGCGCTATTTCTTCAACTTTTTCAAATTTCCCAAGTTCTTCCCTGTTAACATTTCGGATCTTAATTGACATGAACTAATGGTGACAAATTTTTCCTAGATATGCATGTATATAACTATAATATAGATTTTGTCTCTAACTCAAGTAGAAAAAGGAACAAGTACACCCCTCTCCTAACCGAACTCAAAAAGCAATTTAAATCTCTCCACTTTGTTAACCTCTTGCGACACTGGAAAATGCTACTTTCAAAAGATGATTAGTGTCTGTTTCAGAGATTTCAACTGCTTGGTTTAATAATTCAATGAGAAGAAATCATCATGTTGGTTATCTGACATAAGAAACATGAAGATTTGTTTCACTGGAAAAAAGTGAATGGATCTATTAAAGAGAATTCAATTTTCATCAAACAAATATAAGCAGCAAGAAAATTAGCAGATGATTTAATACACATGATTCTACTTAGATGTCAAATGTAGAAATTTGGACACTGAGAAGCTTTTTGCTTATCGAGCAGTGTCCAGGACTCTCCTCTCCATGTGATTACACAATACGATTCATACGCCTGGAATTACAGAGAGCTGGCGACTCTCCTCACTCTAAGTGAAAGTTTAGCTGAGGTGGGACTCGAACCACTGGCCATAGGATCAATGCGCAAGAATCTTACCATTGAGCTACCCTGAAGCCAAAATGATTTCCATTCGCAGAAATTACTGTTCTTATTGAAATTAATTGCCTTCGAAATTCCACATTTACCTATGATATTGATTTGGAAAGATTAGGGGGGAGGTACGGATTCCATTGACCTGATTTCTGATGTTCCTTGTCACCAAATCCCTAACGTTACGTGTCTTTCTAGGCCCTGTTCCAGGGTCGAAATCATTGCTCCGCATACCAGCTCTTTTTACAATTGAAAACCGACTGTAAACAGATCTCGTAGATAAATCATCATATCGCCCCTCCGCAGGAGCACGGTGAATCGCAAAGCTGGAGTAATCAAGACGTGATTTGGTGAACGGTGTGACTTAGTTTATGTTGTAATCAAATCCTCAATTCATATTGTAAAGATATCGTACTTGTGTAGGCTTGATAAATCTTCATCATTTTCTAGACTATGATCTGAATGACTAGCCATTTGGAAACCATCTTTTTTGCAGGTTTTGACTAGCGTTTCGGCCTAAGCTAAGAGACAACAAAGGAATGTCTGACCGACTTTCCCCGACTGCGTCTAGAGGCCAAAGTGGCACTGCTCAAGGGACAAAGGTGAAAGACCCTAGATGGCTGAGAGTTGATATTTGCAGGGACTTCGCTGCAGGCAAATGCAAACGGCTTGAAACAGAGTGCAGGTTTGCACACCCGAAGAAGGACTGCGTCTCAGAAAACAGTAAAGTTACTGTGTGCTATGATTCGATGAAAGACAAGTGCTGTCGCGAGAACTGTAAATTTTACCACCCACCTTATCACATAAAGGAATATCTATTGGCATTTGGAAAACATCTGCAACAGATGCGAATGGAGCGAGAAAGGCAGCAGGATGATGTGTTATCATCAGAAACTGTCGTTCGCCAGGAGGGTGAAGAGGGTCATAATAAAACTGTCCCCAGCGACAAGACAAGCCCGATTGTAGCTGAAACCACGCTAGGACATAACATCTCGCAATATCATCATACCGAGAATGCATCCAGGAGACATTCATATGGGATAGGACAGCCTCCTGTATATGATAACCAGCTTTGCTTATATGAAGACAATACGGGTGCGGTATTCTATGCGCCTATACAGTCGGCTAGCTTCCCAGCGTGGTCGACCCCTCAGAGGGTTTATTTCAACGGTCACCAGCGTGCAGTTACGAGTCCAGTTGCGTTCATGTACCAACCTTACCTGTGTACGGCAGTTCCAGTTTTAGAGCCACGTGCCAACTTCCATCAACCGTATAGTCCTTTCGAGCCAGGAGGTCAAGTATTAGTGACTGGTGGCCAGCATTACTACCAAACAGCACCTCCAATGCTTATAGCAGCACAACCACAGCCTGGAATCATCAGCACAGGCTGGCCACTGAATCAAGCACATGTAGAAATGAATATAGGGAATTCAACAGAGGTGAATAGGCCTAATAGTATTTGATTCTATGCTACAATGAATGGTAACTGTATTTGTTAGAGCAGGAGAAATGACTTGACAAATTGATTGGTCCTTTTGCATACGGAATATACTGAATAGGAGAGAGAGTACCTCTTTCCACCTGTTAATATCGGAATATTATATGTCAGAGTAGAGGAGAAGGGTAAGTTTAAGGTGTTGATACGAAGGTTGTGGTAAGGTAAAGGATAAATTCAATCCATCAGTCTCATAACGCTTTTGCTATGGGTAAGAGTAAGAGCAAATATTAGGGTCAGGGATTGGGTTAGTACATAGTAAGGTCACCCCACCAGTCTTAGAATACAGCAGACTTGGTTCATGGTAAGAATTAGGGAAAATCTAAGATCAATTTTGGGAGTAGGACTGGAAAGCAGCGCCAGCCATGGGTAAAGGTGAGGGGCTGTAGACATTGAAGTTGCTTGCTCAAAGCGTTGAATCTTTGCACATAAAAATGTTTCACAATTCTACAGCTAATGTAGACGAGTGCTTATTGCAGGAAAATTCATGGGAGAGTTTCAAGATGAGATCACCACGCACGCATTAGATTTTATGTAAGAGAAATTCTTGTTTCAACTACCTCTGCAACTTTTCCTATCCACAAATTTTTAAAACGTCAACTTTCAAATATTTGATCAAAATATTACTAGGAGTTTAGCATTCATAAGGGTATAATTGAAAAAAGGGTACGTTAAGGATATTTGGGGCTAGTCTGGGGGGATCCCTTGGGTTTTTAGAGAGGTTCGAACAAGAGTTAATGCCCGCAAGAATCTAGCTTATTTCATTCGTACCAATCCCACAAGACTGTTCCTATCAATCCTTAGAGACAATTTTTTGTTTAATGTTGCATTTTTCAACATTGACTCTCTTTAAAAGTACAATAACCTTGGTAATGATTCTTAAAGCCAATTGGCCACGCGTTATTTAGTATTGAAGTATTTTTTCGCAATATGCATGCCCACACATAGGTTCAAAATTTTTCGAAAAAAGATTTGGCCCCTATTCCATCTAAATTTTTGTAACATATTATGCAAAAGATAAATTTCATTTTTTACTGTTTATATTATCATTTACTTGGGCCCTTCTAGCTAGTAATTCAGCATCTGAAGATCTGTTGAGTGCAGAATGGCTTTTTAAAATTCTTTCCTTCTGAAAAGTAGATGTAAAGATTTCTCTATTCAGCCAAAAATACCAAACTTTATTTACTATTATTTGTGGTGCTGTTAGAATAAAATAAGCATCAAACGAATTTTGAGATCTTCGTCGTAAAAAAAGAAGATCTAAACTCAGAATCTTGTTCGAAAATTGATGAGCATTCTCAAATGTCTATGGCACCTTACCAATGGAATGTAATTTGCTTCACGTGCTCTCAAGTCAAATGACCATTGGCCCTATAAGTCATCTTCATTCTGCACTTTCGATTACAGCAAAAAGCAAGCCTCCTTCCTTTTTGAAACTCCGACCTCTAAAATATACCTTATTCTATTCATCTCTACTGCTAGTTGCTCTAGTTCCACTATTGAGGACTCTTGGGTTTTTCTTCGCTCGCCTCTTAGACAATTTCACGTGTAATTCTTAAGACGTGTTTTCAAGAAATCAAGGTGTCCTTTCGTCATCTTATGTAGTCTCTTGCTCCTTTGATTGATTGATGCCTTTAATATGTGGCATATATTTCAAGGTATCAGAATAGCTCAGTGGTAATGTTATTGCCAGCTAATTCTATGGTCAGTAGTTCGAATTAATCTCCAGCCTAAATTTAAGCCAGAATGAATAGAGTTGCCAGCTCTTTTTGATTCCATGCGTAGGCACCTGGAGGCGTGGTCACATCCAGAGGAAGGACCAAGAAACTTCTCGATAAGCAAAACGGTCCTATGACCTACCTTTTGATGCTAGGTAGATAGATAGAAGTTACAGAACAGTGATGTAGCGAGACTTGGATGGGGGCAACTTTCAACGTCTTTGAAATTGTATCCTAAAAATTTAAATGAATTAGCAGTGTTCAATGAGCACCAGACTTTTCATTTTATCAACCCTCATTTCACTCTTGTAGCTTAGATGCTTACCTATAAGTGAAACAGCCAGTTGCTTATTCCCCATCTTCAGCTGAACTTTCACTTAGAGTGGACAGGGTTGGTAGCTCTCTGCTTTTCTAAGGGGTAAGAATCATGAACTTGTGGTCACATCGAATGGTACCAATACTTTGCTAGATAAACATAGCTTCCAAGTGTCCTAAAATCTACCTGATGATTCATGAGTCATAGGAATCTTGCAACCACGGCACATTATAAGAAAAAGCCAGTAAATTGCTCGATAAACATAGCTTCTCAGTGTCATAAAATCTGCCGTATGATTCATGAATCATATGAATCTTGAAATGACGTCACATAATGAGAAAGGACCAACACACGGCTTGATAAACATAGCCTTAAAGTACCCTAGAATAGACCCTTTGTGTGCCAAGAAAGACATGTCAAGAATTTCCAGGAGATTTATCTTAGGTAGCAGTCCCATTCGAGTTTCATTTCATTAAAAGACGATGTGAGCTTCAATTAAGACCAGAGAAGAAACCGCTCACTCTTTATTGTAAATTACGCAAACACTAGCTCTTCCACGGCTAAGAATTTTTTGTGAATGCTAATCACTCTGCAAATGGCTTAAAACCGACCCGCCTTTTTTATTTTAAGAGACTTTCAAGGCATTGACGTTGTCTGAAACATTGACGAGAAGCATCACTGTGTGCTGCTGGCACATTGAGCCATGTGAAAATCAACCTTGCATTTATGATAATATAGTTTCAGGGCTGTAGTTCTTTCGTCGATGGTGGCTGCAGGAATGCATTGGTATATTAGCAGTAGTGGAATCATTCTAGTGGCTCTACGAACCAGGTAAGGATCCCATGCATCAAAGGGGCTTACTGGAGTAGTGCTGACATGGGGGTATGGGGACATGGTCCCTAAGACAATCTTTTAAGAATATCACTTCCAGGATGGCTTAGGTAGGCTGTTTTACATATCAACTGAGCAAAAAATGGTCTTCAAAACACATTAAAACAATTATTTTTGTTTGTTCTTGACTATGTACAGTATATCTTAGAAAATGGTTTATAAGATATACTGGTGGTAAAGATTATTGCCATGATTTCAAAAAGTTATCTTTAAAATTTTCTTGCTACTGTCAATGCGTAGAGAACTGCAGAAAAATGATTAAATGATTATAAAGACTGAATTAAGGAAGCTAAACCCCCAAAAGTCTTCGAAAAATAACTTGGGAGGCTGAGTAGCCCTCACACCCTTCTCTACAGTCGTGGAGTGGAGGAAAGGTTAGAATAGGTGAAAGGTTAGAATAGGTGAAAGGTTAGAATAGCGTGGTTATCAAGCTTGCATCAGCCCAAATAGCTTTAACCAACAGCATCATCATCATTATCGTCATCTTCATCATCATCATCACCATCGTCATCATCATCATCTTCATCATCATCATCATCATTATCCTCATCTTCATCATCACCATCGTCATCATCATCACCATCGTCATCATCATCACCATCGTCATCATCATCATCATCATCATCGTCATCATCATCATCGTCATCATCATCATCGTCATCATCATCATCATCACCATCATCGTCATCATCATCATCATCATCATCACCATCGTCATCATCATCATCTTCGTCATCATCATCATCATCATCATCATCATCTTCATCATCACCATCGTCATCATCATCATCTTCGTCATCATCATCATCATCACCATCATCTTCATCTCCATCGTCATCATCATCATCATCATCACCATCGTCATCATCATCATCTTCGTCATCATCATCATCATCATCATCATCATTATCGTCATCATCATCACCATCGTCATCATCATCACCATCGTCATCATCATCATCATCATCATCACCATCATCTTCGTCATCATCATCATCATCACCATCATCATCATCATCATCATCGTCATCATCATCATCTTCGTCATCATCTTCATCATCATCACCATCGTCATCATCATCATCTTCGTCATCATCATCATCATCATCATCATCATCATCATCATCATCGTCATCATCATCATCTTCGTCATCATCTTCATCATCATCACCATCGTCATCATCATCATCTTCGTCATCATCATCATCATCATCATCATCATCATCATCATCATCATCATCATCATCATCATCATGGTTCGATTGTTGTTGCTGGGATGGCAAATACAAATTTCGAATCAGTTCTCTCCAAACTTCTCTGTTGTTTCCTGGTCTGGTGACGTCTTTGATATCTAGTCCAGGCTGGTCTTGACGCACTTGATCGATGTGAGTTTTTCGATTTCCCTGTCCGATGTCAATAGCCAATAGCATCAACCAATGCTTTAATTAGTTGAAATGATAATAGTAATAATCGTGTTGTTATAATTATCAGAAGTGGTGAATGGAAAGAGGCATATTTGCTTCTGATGTGATCTAATCATGTTCTATTCTGCAATCAATGAATATATGTACTAAATAAATATATATATATAAATATATTTATATATATACATATTTATATACTGTATGTATGTATTTAATTATAAAATAGCAATAATGCAGGATTTTTCTACAGTCATAACATGTTTTCGATTGGTACATATATATGCTGTTATCTCAGAAATCTTGTAAAAATAAATGAAAAACGAAAGAAAGGTGGAAATTTTTTTCTCAGCTGGGAGAAAATATTAAGAAATCTGATAGAAGGTTTCCCTTGAGTTCTAAAATCATTTTCTTTACTCGAGTTTGTCAGAAGCTCATTAAAAATGATGTCTCCTTGGTAGTACGTAGATCTGCTTTCTGTTTCCAGCTTTATCTTAAAAAGTTCCATTTTCGTTCCGTTACATCTTGTGCTCTTATAAGTGCTTCTCATCTTAGAATAATGATAATAATAATGGAAGCTTTCACTGGTAAATTACACTCTAAAATACTGTGTAACGTCTAAAATAAAAGCAATTCAAATATTAAAAGCAAATTTATTGATCTAATAATAGTATGAAAGGAAACAAGCAACTCACTAGAGCATAGGCATGGCTTGCATGCTTTCACTTATGCCCTTTGACTGTTCTACTAAAATCTTGGCATCTATAATTGTTTAAGTTCTTAAAATTTTATAAGCTCTGGTTGTGACCATTCCTTGGTTCATACAGAAAATGAAGTCATAAGGATAATGGTTATCATAACTATAGCAAAATCCCTGGGAGCATATCAATCAATACAAGAAACTCAAAACTTTGTCCTTTGGCACTGCTTTTAATTGAAGGACGACTTCGTCCATCGAGTGAAATATTCCACCCGAATGAGAGCCTCCAGCTCTTGGGACGAACTCGGTCTCGTCAGTGAATAAAGCAGAAAATGAAAGGAATTTCTGATAAAATGATAATTATAATTATAGCAATAATAATGATATCCCATATATAACATAGGTAAGCTTAGCTAGCAGAGAAGCTGCAATCACTCAAGGTCCTGTGCGATTGAACGAAACATCGGCTATAGCACCATGCAATAAAACTTGCAAGCAGGGCAATTTCAACCCAGCGACCAAGATTTGCATTTCTTAGGGATCGCTCATTATTTAAGGCTCAGGTTGGGGCCGAAGAGAAATATTTTGGGTAAATGATTTGTCAGGCAGCCTTCAAGTTGGGTAAATATATTTTTTGTCTTTCAAGAGTTGGGTAGCATATTTTAATAGCTCTATATTGGTTGGGTAACTATTATTTTTGTAGTCCACAAGGTTGAGTAACAGAAAAATTTGCCCAAATAAGCATTTCTCTTCAGTCCCAAACTGAGGCATGAAATTATGAATGGTCCCTTAGAAAGTAATGATGATTTCTCGTGTAGAATCATTTTGCTTCATATCTCTGGGGGCTGTTCCATCCCCCTTTCCTGTCCTCCGATATTTACTGTCTTGGTTGCTGGTAGCTGTTGCAAGCAGGTTGGCGGCATTGTTCAGTTCCCTAAGCATCTTATAATTGGCATGTTGAAGTTTTAATTTTCACATGGCTGCTTTTGATAATTCAGAGAATTTATAATTCGCGGTTCAGACGGGATTTGGAGACCTGAGTCATGTTGTCTGACATTAAACACTTAGACCAAACAATATGTAAAGACATTTGCTAGTGTTTGATAACAAAATCAAGTACAAGTGCATACCAAGCAAGATAGCAATGTTTTAATTGAGATAAGAAATGCTTTGAAACATGTTATCTATCTACAGCGGTGCGTGGTACAGTCGTGCAACACGCGCATTCATAAAACAGGTTTTGTGGGTTCGAATCCTGTGTGCTTCTCAATTAAGACACTAAAGGAAGACACGGATGTATGTGAATCTCAATGGGCAGCCACCCACAAAAGTACTGCATTGCATACTCGATTTCGAGCGTAGCAGAAGCCAGAGACATGGCTCTGAGTTTTTTCTAGGAAGGTGGAATTCATGAGATGGTTTCCCGTTGCTTTCCCCACCAATGTCGTTTTTATTGGGACATATGGAGGAATCGAACTCACGACCCTTGTGTTATGAGTCCGCATGCTTAAGCAATTTACCATGATACCGCTCTCAAAAGTACACTTTCTGAGAATTAACAAAGAGTCCTGCCTTTGGTTTCTGCTACGCTCTTAATCGAGTATGCTGCACGATTTTTTCGCTTTAATGTTAGTTAGATTTAGCAAGCTAAATGGCTTTAGATATCGAGAAGTCTCGAGGTCATGCAAAGCAATACTTGATAATGAGGTGAAAGGTTATTGAAGACGAGAAAGACTTATGCTAAATTTTCCTAAGATTTTATCTTAGAGTGAACATAAACAGCCAGCCCTTCGGTCTGCAAGTATGATAAATTCAATGCTACCATGAGCGCACTAATTTTCTTCAAAAAGTCCGTTCAATAATATTTTTGTTATCATTCCTTCACAACACTGCTTCTCTGTATTTTGTAAGTGATGTCACCACATGATAGATGGGCCCCAGATAGAAGTAAGGATGAGAGCATTACGTCGATGGGAGTAGCTTGATGCATATATCAGCTGAACAGAGACGGAGACTACCCCCGGTTCCTTTGCACTTGATCAGGGAAATTCCTTTCTGCCAGGGGGAAGTGCCACACCTATCATCAGCCCCAAGGTGATTTATCGCAGAGTGCCGCTAAAATGGAATGTGCCAATCATACCCTGAGTCGACGAGAACCGGTATCGAGCCCCGAACTATGATACTCCTGGTGAATGCTCGACCGACTTCGTAGTAGTGAAAAATAGCGACAAGAAACAATTCCGCAACAAACTCTAGCATAGATCAACGTTTTAAATGCTATGTTATAGATTTCAAGACTGTACCAAAAAGATCATAATCATGATTAATTATCTGATTTACTTGCAATTTCATTGAAATAATGCGCTAGGTTTTTACTTTTTCATTTTTAGTTCTCCCGTTAAATTAATCAGGACACACGTTGATAACGACATTTCTTATTGGAAAATAAACTCCTGTATGAATATTCACTTTATTACTATCATTATTTCTTTTATCATATTATCTTTTATTATATTGCCTTATTTATTATGTTCATAGATCCTCCAATTTTCTCTAGGTTTTTAAAGGCATCTGTTTTCCGGTCTGAGCACAGTTCTGCCCTCACTCTGGTGTGATCGCGCTCCGATACAATGTCTTTAGTCGAAGATGATGCAGATTTAAACTATGCAATCACGTAACTTGAAGTAATTTCGTTCACACTGCAGTGATCATGAATCCGTAAAAAACTTTAAGCAAAAAGTTTCAGTGGCCTTAGTTGCTTACCTTCAAATTAACTTCCCTTTGAAGCAGAAACTTAAAACTTAATTCTAGCTGAACCAGGCATTAAATTTTCAACCAATAGCAAAATTTTTCTTTACCAACGAAAGTGATTTGAGAGCATCTTCTTTTAAAGAAAGGAACATATTGAGGGAGGACTCATCTTATAGTGACAGTCAGCTTATTATAATATCTATGAATGATCTCATTTTCTGTAAGAAGCTTTGCAAAATTGTTGAGCAAGAGCCAATTAAGTTTCTGTCCACTTTCTGTGCAGAAAGTTTCCCAGCGAGCTTCTTAGCATGAAACATGCTTTTCCAGCCCCAACACGTCCATGAAAAATGCTTCCTATTTCATGAGAATGCTTACAAGTAATAACTACAGTCTTGCTACATTTCTACAGTATTCATCGAAAACACTATAGTAATAGTCTTTACATGCAAATTAACGTTTAGAAGTTTGACTAATTAACAGTAAAAGTCTCTCAATTTTCTCAAACCAGACAAAACCTTGTATCAAAGTTCCTTGGAGTTGGAAAATTGACTCTCGCTTCTTATAGAGACTCGCTATAAAGTATTAATGTAACTTCTTTTGCAAAATAAGAGGGAGCTTTGCTCTGACTTTTTTCGTTTGCGATTTGTGACTCCAACTTGTCGAACATCCTGGCCAAGTCCCTGCAGAATGACAGAGATTCCTTGAATCGTGCTTAGCTCCGTGCTTATCCATTAGCAATGAAAGTGGGACAAGCAGGTTGAAAACTCGAATCGAATCCTCACCCCTACGAAGGTAACATACAGCGATGTGGCGTTGTCTTAAGTGGAAGCACCCTAGCCTTTCTAATCAATAAAAATAGTGTATATCATAAGAATGAATTGAAGTGAAAAAGAAAAAATAAATTTTTTTTGATAATTCTAGTAATTTTGGTAGCAGCTTCAATTTTTTAACATTGCAAACAGAGTTATGCCACCCTGATCTTTTTTTAAAACCTTATTGAGATATTGGTTTCCGCAAGGAAAAGCATTTTTCAAGTATCGATGATAGAGTTTGTACCTATTTCATAACAAATGAATCACCCTGATGATATTTGTGCAAAACTTGCGGCGTATTTTGGACTTAAGATGTTTAAGCCAACATGATTTTGAATGTTTACAAAATCTCAGAAAGTTTAGTGCCAGGGCCATTGTTGACAGCAGTTCTCTCTGCACTGATAAGGTTGACCCTGTATCCATTCATCTCCTTCTTGCTTAATCCTTCTTGCGTGAGGTTGCTAGTGTTTTGGGCTGTTCACCTATACCCACACATCATATATGTTCTAGCTAGGTGAGTGCTATTAGATTGCTGGATGTCCTTCCCAACACTGCTGCAACAGTCCACCCCATTCCCTCCCCACGTACCCGAGATTGGAAATGCCACTGTGAACTCCAATGACTGGATCACGGGATACCCTGCACAAAGATGTACAGTACATTTTAAGAGACTCTCTTTAGCTTGATTTCACTTCCAAGCAATCAATAGATTCTGTCAAAATCCACGTCTATTTCTCACAAGATGCTTCCATAAAACTTTTAGATTTAACTGAATAAAGATTTTTCCCACTTACTGGAGAGAATCAAAGTAGATTATAGGCAAGAAGAAACCTCTGAAATTAAACTGGGTGGACCTAACACTTGGATTTAACGATTCTTGGGGGCTACGCCTTGGTAGGGATGGAGGTCATATTTTCAAGAATTAAGAAGCTTGCCAAGGCATCTTTGTAACTACGGCCCGCTTCCTGGCCCAGTGAAAAGCAAAAGATACGGTTTTGGTTTATTAGTCTGGGCCCTTTTCCGAACATTTTGGCGCTATGGGGTGATGAGATCAAAGGAGTCCAGGGCAAAAACAGACTGAATTTGGTTGTGAAGAGAACGGGACCCTCATATGGGACGTAAGCATTGAACAGATGAATTGTAACGGTAAGACAGCACATTAAAAACAAAGATAAGAGGATACAGTGCATGGATGGAGTCCCTTTCTGTAAGGAGGAGTTCTGTCAGTAGTTAGACTAATCAATAAGAGAACAGCTTTTGTTTGAGAAGTTGATCACATGAGTGGATGCTCTCTCGTGGAATTATGACAATGACATAGGCGATGGATGGTGACCTGCTTTATGTCAGCATTTCTGTTATCAACATTGGGATATTTTCAAGGAGGTAGGCTTTGAGTTTATGATGAACAGATTGTCTCCAGTTTTTGCAGATGTGATTTGTAGCTTTTTTGAAGCTATACGATTAGATGTATGAATTATATTCGAAAAACAAAACAGAAGCAATCAAGAATAAAGAGCTGAAAACTTTCATAAACTTTTAGGCATATACATCTTGTTATATTATATCTATTAATTTTTCTTTAAACACGTCAATTCGGAAAACAGTATTTGTAGCTCTACTGAACCTTTTTACGTGTCTTAATATTGCAAAACGAAAAAGTCGAAATAATGAATTTGTGATGTAAGTAGGATGCATCAGCTTGTCATTAATACTATTGTTGTTTTCCTGACAATTTTTAATTTTCAGGTGCGCACCTGGCAACCTAAGGCTGCCATCATCCAACGTTTGCTATAAACCGTAGAACGACAAGACGGACTACTAGTTTATCAGAAGAAGTGTACATCCTTTCTGAAACATTTCTTAACGATTTGATGTCTGCTATAAATATCACAGTCTGGTTTTCAATTTTTTGTTCCTTCGCAGCGAGAAAAGTGCGACAGCAGCTCTTGAACACAGCAGTGCAAATGAGGCAAAAAAGTGAGACAAAATTCAAGGAAGGAAAAGAGTACTCAACTGGTGTGGCAAACTTTTTCCAGCATTGGGGCAATGGAATGGGCTGGGGGGTAATCCCCCACCACTTTCTATGTTTAGATGTCGAGAGTTTGTCTTTGTGATTCTGTGCTCGAAGAGATTAAAATTGTTTGGTCCTTCTGTATGATCCCTAAGTGCTGGTTCAAACGAGACATTGACATCGATCTGACAAAAAACTCTGCAAAACCCCCCAAATGTATAAGAATAACTAGTAGCCACTTTGAGTGCATGGACCAGGAGACTAATCGAAAAGGAAAGCCTCTCAGGGCCTTTGAGTCTTCTTTGAGTTGCCAGGAAAGCATGAAAATATGTTAAGTATCTTAAACATAATTGGTTTCAGTTGAATTATTTAAGTTAGTTAAATAGAGAACCCTTATTTGAAGAAACCTCCTGTGAGCTACGCCTTCATCTCTAAACATATTTATTCTTAACGATATCATTGCAACCATACCTAAATCTAACTGTCTTTGAAAGAAAAGATAATCCGATTATCTTCGTTTGTGATTGGGGGAAATTGGTGATATGATCTGAAAGAAAAACGTTGCGGGAAAATGATATGAATTACAGATTTAGTATTTTAAGCTGCTGTACAAAATTTCATTTAAAGTATTAACTGCCATCGTTGTAAATATTGAGAGCTCAGGAGCTCAAGACATTTGTGAATAGTTAAGTCGATAACCATATTCCAATTTCATTTATTTGATTTCGAACCTTTTCTAGTTATTGATTCAATTGTACTTTTGTAGATAGCCAGTATAAATAAAGGATAACGATTTTGAAATCGTTTATCAGTGTGTAATTTTTGCGAATAGCGATTTTGCATCTGGCAGTGAGTATTTTTTTGCGAATAATAATTTTGCATTTATTTATCAGTGTGTAATTTTTGCGAATAACGATTTTGCATTTACTTAGCAGTGTGTGATCTTTGCAAAAAACGATTATATTTATATAGCAGTGTGTAATTTTTGCGAATAACGATTTTGCATTTATTTAGCAATGTGCAATTTTTGTAAGACTAGCTTTGCTATATACTGTAGGCAGTTTTACTTAAAAATTGCTACCCCCGTGGGGACTTAGAACCTCAACAGGATATTCATTTGGTAACGGTAATTCGTGGGGGGGGGCCGTCCGTTTAGAAGAATACATCGGACCTTGAGATCATTATAGCACCTTTTTGTCATAGCATTCAAAATCTTAAAAACTTAGAGTAGTTAAATCGATTATTGTATGTTACTGAAATGCAAAATGTTGGGTTTTCTCGAGTTGTTCATTCAACCATGCGTCTTGTAGATAGTCAATGTAAATAAAGAATAGGGACTTTGTATTTATTTAGATAGCGAATGATCTTATTTATATTTTGCTCGGTTTCTACAAATGTTGCATCTAAATAGGACGTTAATCCCATACAGCATCATAACGCAACTAATAGTTTTGGATTGAATTGCCATGCAGAGAGAATCATTTTGATTGCATGAATTTTGTCATTTGTGATGATGACGATGATGATGATGATTATGATAATGTTGATGATGATAATGATGATGATGATAATTTTGATGATGTAATGATGATAACGATGATAATGATGGTAACGAAGATAATGATGGTAACGATGGTGATAATGATGATGATAATGATGATAACGATGATGATGATGATGATGATGATGATGATGATGATGATGATGATGATGACTATGTTGATGATGATGATGACAATTTGGAGATAAAATTGGGAAGAAAGAGTGTAGTACTTTCTTGTGGCAAACTAATAGTCAAGAGCAATATGACAAGACACTTGTGAAACCACCAACAGTAAAAAAGTTATATTTATACTTCTGGTATCTATTGTTACTCAGAAACACTAGCAGACAGGGCATTTGTCACCATTTTAAACGTCATCACCATGAAAAGGGCACAAGAGGAAGCGATTCAGGCCTCAATTTACCTTAAATAGAACAGAATCTCTGGCAATTGACACATTTGTTTTCCAGGGAGCAAAACTCGTTAATGAACTTCCCAAGGGAGCTCGGAACGAGGGACCTCTCGTGCTCTTTGATCAAGCACAAAATCAAGTCAATAGAAAAGACATTTTGAACATTCGTTTGATTGATACAAATTAGTTAGTTTTTCTTTGCTGGCTTCTCTGTTGGATTCGTTGAACAGGTCCTTGATTGATAGCAGAATATTTATTCTGAACAAGTTAGTCTGTATAAATATTACTCGTTATTTATTATATGGACGAATCAGCCTAGAATATGATGATGACATCGATTGCGATTAAGATGTTGGTGGTGATGGTGACATGTTTTGACTGATGTTATACAAACGAACCCAGGTTCTGGCAGTCATATTAAAGCAACTGGGATATTGAGCTCAATCAACATGCATGCTGTAGATGGAGACAGTTGATGTCAAGAGGAGCGCCCGGCCGCAGAAACCCCATCCGTGAGCTCTGTCCAAGTGGTTGAATAAATTCGGCTACAGTTGTTCGAGGTCGTATCGAAAATTTATGCTGTCGCCCGATGCATGGAGAAGACAGAAAAGACGAACGCTGCCTATAATGACAGAGATGAAGTCGTTAGGTTGGTAAAATCTTGTTGATTCCAAAGCTGGAGAGCAGAAAGAGGGGAACAGGGTCCCCTATTGATCATAAACAATTGCGATGGAGGAATTAAAAGCTATTGTAACTAGAAGAATGGCGAGAATGCAATTAAACTACGTCTTGGCATTGCGAAAGTCGTTCAAAGTGTATTAAGACTGTGGTTGGGTAGGCAAGATTCACAACCAATTTATCTGGCATTATTGAGGGATCGCGATTGTGTGAAACAGAAATTATACCCTCAAACAATCACCTTTTATCAAATATGATAATCGAGGATTAAAATGCCATTTAAAGGATTCATTTAAACTTGCAGGAAGCATCGTGGCAGAGTTGATTGTAATGGCACGGTTGGAAGTTATCCGATGTATCGACACACATATACACTGTAACATTGATGGAGAATAAAGGCCCGGAGGCGAGATGAAGAAGGGACTTTTCCCGGCCTTTCGAAAACGCAACAAGCCAAGGGCCTTTGAGCATGGTGAGCACAAGAAAAGCGAGAACAGGCAAAGGCCGTTTTTAGTAAGTCTTCGAAGAAGCAAACTTCTGAAATTCATGTTTTCAACAGTCCATCTAGGGTAAATATTTACTTTCAAAGCCACCCGCTATAAGATATTCCCTCAAAAAATCTCTGTTTAATCTGTCAAACCGCGTTTATCAGTGGAAGCAACATGATATATTTATTACAATTGGATGCATTTGTTGACACGAAGGGTGGAGAGATGTGGCGATCAATTGCCCGTGGCTTACTTTCTGGAGATAGCTCTGCAGCAGATGGAGCTTCTGTGTGAGGTTCATCATTTCTAAGCCACTCGTGCAGGAAACTGTTTGAGTTTGGATTATCGATTATCATCATATGCTATAAGCTGTGAGAGAGAAGGTTGGTATCGCTTCCCGCTTCTGAGTTATTTAACAGTGGAATGCAAATTTGCTTATCCCGAGGAAATATCGCGGGTTTCAAATATATTTCTCCTTTGTTGTGTGTTTTCCGTTCTAATTTATATTGTCTTTGATTGTTCTCTCCCAACAATAGCCTCGATTGTCCTGAAGAACCCGCGGGCAATGCTCCAAACGCGAACATGTTTAGGCTGAGATTAAGTAGGTAATTTGGGAATAATCGATGCCGAAAATTTTGTTTACTGTGAATAATTAGCAGTTATTTTCCTTGCAGAAGTATAACCACGCCTCACGTTCATTAGACGAAACCTCAGACAGCCCTATACTCGCCCAAGATCGAAGAAACATCCGATTTACTCCTCCAAGATCGTACAGTGATGATTCTCAGCATGACTCTCGCCAGCCCTATTACTACTATTCGGACTCAGATGGTCGTGCTTCTCCTTCACCCGACGACTTCAGCCAAATAGAAAAAGGCAAGAAGTTTGCATTTTACAGTGCAAAACCATTTCGTCGTGGAAAACTCACACAACAAGGTTCAGTTTTTGAGGGGCCTAACCCAGGAGGAAGTTCGCCGATTCCTGCAAGGATGGTTGACCAAGAGGATATCACAACTCTGACACGGCATGTTCGAAGTTTCTCTCTTGCACTGAAGGAGTTGAGAGAGAGTTTCATGATTGAAAGTGGTAAATCAGTGATTTTTTTGTAAATCTCAATCTAAAACCAGCTAATTTAGCTGGGTTTCCACACGTGAATTTAGTTCACTGGAAAACGAAAAATCATTTAATTTCCAATTCACTGTCTGGTACAAATTATATCGTAAGCATTCTCAAATTCCAGTAAAATGGCCATGAATTCCCTCGCATTGGTATCTATTTCCGCAGATCCTCCCCAATATCCTAAAAGTCTACAGTAGTAAGATGTCCGCTTTATTTTGATTTGTTTTTTGTAAATGGAAGGACACGAACAGTCGACTAGAGACAATAACGAACGAACTCGGTCTCATTCTATTTCATAGTTCATTATGGCTCAGTTTATAGCGTTTTCGTCACATTTCGACTTCTCAGGGAAGTAAGTGTTCTTGTCCCAATTAGCTGTTTATATGAAAAATCATGAAAATGTGAGTCCATAGCGTTATGCTGTTGATGATAAAGTTAATCTGTTTATGAAAGAGTCGCAGTTTTATCTATTGATGTGGACAAAGAAGTCTGTCTTCCTGAAGTAACCTCAATTATATCAATACTGCCCTTCAGATGAAGCAGAAAGATTCTTCAGATATTTCAAAATACACCTTAGCTAAACAATGAAAATTGTGGTTTGGCAAACAATTCATATCTTTATTGTTAACCTTGATTCAAGAAACATTCAGATAGTGATTCCATTGATCATTTCTACCTAAACCTCTTGCATTCAGGTCTGAATGTGCAACTTTATCTTGGCAGTGTTTTTTGATATGAATATGATAATTAGGCTAAATCCAACCAGAAACCACATTTGGATTCTTGATAAATGATATAATGCAGGGAAGACTCTCTTGATACCACTTCCCATAGCTATTTGATGTTGTTGAGTGTGGAAAATTGATTGCCTCCATAGTCAAGAAAGCAAGGATGATGAAATACCAGTGAAAGGTTAAAGTTGAACGCTTCATCCTGTTGGAGACTTCAAAGTTTGACAGCAGAAAGAGTTTTTGAGTGAAACTCTGAGAACTGCTCTGGTTATGCACAAAAAATGGTTTCAGAAAATGGTCTTTGATGAGTGGCTGTTTTGATTTACAAGTGCTGGTGTGATTCTACAGGCCCAATAAAGGCATATCACACACTTCACACTGTCAGAATACCTACTTATTAAGAGTCAAATTGATATTTTGTGGTCACGTAAGCAAGGGCTTGGCTATGAGTCAGAGACCTGTTAGTTCGGCACCTGTATTCAAACATGTATTGAGACATTGATAAATTTAGGTGAAAACTTATGTACCAGCTACACGGAAGACAACCCCCTTGATATCAAATCCTTGGAAGAATGATTTAATTTGCCACGTTTTTATGTTAGCAAATTTTCATTAAATCAATGAACCTGCAACTGAGATTGACTGTGGAGGTGTTGTTAAAGTGAAGTATACTCTACCAATTTCTCATACAATCTGGGTTGAATACTATCCATCAGGGAGGTAAGGAACAAGAAGACGAGTTGGTTATAAAAGTTTTGCTGTGTAGCAAGAGTATTCTTATCTCTCTCTCCTCTTAGCAGTTCGCTTTCTTCTTTCTTCCTATGTTGGGGCTTTGTATAGGCCACCATAGCCTTTCCTCAACATAACCCACTAAAAAAAATTCTGTATGTTAATTCAATGTGCCATGCATTTACAAGGATCTTGTGTTTTGCTTGCAGAGCATGGGAATTCAGAAGACATCCAACGGCTAGCTCATAACAAACTTGGTGAAGTAGTCTCAATTCTCAAAGGAGTGATACTGAGATATCCCACGCTGAATCCCACTGAGATTCTTAACTCAGCTGGAATCATCATCAGAAAGGTCAAAGAACATAATTACAATAGCTTTGATGAACCAGAAGGGTTTTTTGAAACGACGGATCAGTTAGCATTAGCGTTTAGTAACAGGTATATTATACTGATATATTATACTTAGCATTTTGACAGGCTTAATAACACGGACCGTTGAATTTGTTGCAGTGTAAAACTCAATCTCCCTGCTCAAATTATTGCACATTTTTTTGCAAAATTTAACTGAATGAGGAGACATCTGCCATCAGTTTTAGAAGTACCTGCTTTGCTCATATTAGCCAATCTTGCCAATCTTTTTGAGAACTTTGGAAACAGCTGAATAGCATACTCGATTTTATGCTTTGTGGAAAATCAGAGAGTTGCAACTAATTGCACCAACTGAAAGGCCTACCAGTATATGTTAAGAGGCTGAACACAGAAAGTGAACACAAGACACTGAATTAAAGAGGAACAATTCTTTGGAACAGCCTAGCAACAAGCTTGAAGAATATGAGTAGTAAAGAGATATTAAAAAAACTATTGACCGAGGAGCATAGAAACATTGAAAAGTTACTTTTGAGAAAGAAACAGTTTTTATCGAAACAAGCATCTTTAAACCTACATATACTTCTAAGCATAAGAATGTTATTTTACATCATAAAAAGGATGACATTTTTTAACTGTTATTTTCATTTTATATTATATATCACTAATTTGTAGGTCCATATCAGCCAGCCAGAGGCTGCCAGATTCCAACATTGCTACATAGATCATAATAATAATAGCAATAATAGGGCTCCAAGTTTTTTTATGGAAGCAGGTTTTCATGACATGGGTTTTTGTCTTCTTCCTCATTTGATTTCTTTTTTTACTGTGAATCTTGTAGGGTCTTAATTTGTTTCATACACTAAGAACGTAGGCTGAAGGTTCTGTCAAATCAATAGTTGAGTAATTAATTGGTATTATCAACAAATCAGTAATTGAGGAAAACAAGAACTCCAAGCTTTGAGGAGTGTGTTACCATGGAAATTCCATCCAGTGCTATAGCTTGGTGAAGCAGGGAAGCCATCTACTTTCTTCGCCACCATTTACTGCCAACATTTCTCAGGGGCCTATATTCTGTCGTGTTTATAAGAAGAGAGATTGCAGAAAGACTGACAAGCAATGAAGCCATAAAGCCAACCCATTGACAATTAGTACAGTGGATGCATTCTCTTGCCACTGTTTCAACTAATTCCTCCTGAAGTCTAAGAAGTTGGTTTGTAGTCAGTATTAAGATTATCTTAAACTTTTTTTTACAGTTTGCAGTAATTTACCAGCAGTTTTTTGTTTGTTTTGCAGTGTTTCTGATTATCTAGAAGAAGACCTGTCTCAAAGAGTTGACCATTTTCATACAGATGTAACGGTAAGCACAGTTTGCCACGATTGATTCAGATGATTGATGCAATTTTTTCCGTTGATGTTATATGATTCAGTTTGATTCAATTTGGTTGATGTGTGATTTAGTTTGATTTGGTGTGAATTATGAATTGCAGTGTGGTGATAAACGATGCTGTATGATTCAGTGTATTTTGTGGTTGTTCAGTAATATACATTGCCGTACAACAAAATGTAATTTTTTCCAAACTTGACAAAAATAAATGAGAAGTACAAAGGAAAAAAAGGAAGAAAAAGCTACTAGAAAAGAATTACAATTTTCAAAATAATGATAATAATAGTAATACATATTTATAAGATAAGCTTTTGTTGTACATGTAAAATGCTGTTATCAATGGCAGTCCTGTTGAAAGAAACTGTAAAGGCTAAATTTTGAATGCTAAGGTATCGCTCAATCCGGTACGACTCAATGTTGAAAAGAAGAGGGCTGTGTGGGTTTTCATAATCATACCGCTGCTCTTTTAAGTTGCATCCCAATGCCATTCATTAAAATGTATTTCAGAATGATATGGTATAATTTAGTGCAATACGTTGAAAAGGGTGGCTGGTAGGCATGATGGTTAGAGCACAAATCCATGGCTATGAAACGCCTGTGTGTCTTACCAAGCGCTTTCCCATATTTTGATGCCCCACTTTCTGTCCAGCTAATGGGTACCTAGTTTAAAGGAGATTTGGAGTTTGCTGCAGGTGTGTGCAGTTGTAAATTCTGTGGTAATGTTCAATCGCTGGAAATTCCCTTTCATATGTTCGTTTTTTGCTCAAATGACCTGCTTACAAAGACGAATTACCTACAAGACTGCTTGCAAGACATTTGAATAGATTACAGAGATGATACCCGGAGGATCAAAATATCCTGACTACCCCAGGGCCATTCCATATAAGATATATCTTCCATATTAGCATACTCCTTGAGGCCGGTAACATTTTCCTCATTCTTGGCTTCCTTCCGTTAAGATATTCCAAGGTGAACCTCACTTTCCCTTTGAAGGGAAGCCAGAAAATAGTGTTCCATTTTTGGATTAAAAAAGATGAGCGACAGGCAGTATCAAATCTTTTGCTTTTTATCTGCTACCACAAAGCCACAGAAGTAAGACCAAATTTGATATGATGTAACAGTTCTATATCGATTCGTCAACCGCAAATTGCAGGAATACAGTAACATTGATTCAGCAGAAAACATTGATCTAACTTTTAAGTGAATTGTTTTTTCCTTGTTTCAGTCGTTGGAGAACTTGCAAGGTGGCGGCGAATCGTATGAGGAATTTTACGATAAAAGAAACTCCCCGGAAATCGGTGGGGATTTGTCTGAGTTTTTCGAGGAGAACAGTGAACGAGCAGAAAGCGAGGAAAGCCTTGACAAAATTGATAGCGAAGGCGGCAAGACGTTGCCCTTGAACTTCGATTCCCACCCGGTGAACGAGAGTGATCAGGATAAACTGGTGAAACCAGGTACCGAGCTATGTTCGAATTACACAAGTCATCAAATCGCTGTTTTTTACGCCCAGTTTCAACGGATAAATATATATATGATATTTGGTTACTGATAAAAATGCAGTTGCCATTATGAAATTATTGTTGCAAGTGTTGTTACTATTATCATAATCATCATCATTATTGTTACTATTGTTATTATCAGCTCCTTCTTCGGGCTTAAATCTCATCTCTGGGGTCGCCGGTGCGGATAAACGGTCGCCATTTTGCCCAGTCCTGGACATCCTCCTCTGTCACCCCCCACGGCCGCCATATCCTCCCTAACACAATCCTTCTACCTCCATATCGGTCTGCCCCTCTTTCTCCGTGCTACAGCGATTCTCCGCACCCTCTTTCCATCATGTCATCCCTATGTACGTTCCACATGTCCCACTAAGAAGACTTTGGACTAACACGGGCCTTCTGCCTTACTAACAACCTGCCTATTTTCCTTCAGCCTTTTCTACTCAAATAAACACTTTTCTCTTTCCTTTTTCACTCTCATTCCAAATATATTTACATACTCGTTTGTGTGGAATGCATCTGCAGTTAGGCCAGTCAGGTATCAGTTACCTAGCATTAGTGAGATTTTTATTTGTATATTTAGTTCATGTTTGCGAAAATGTAGTTTTGAAAAAAATTATTTGCGCAAGCCTAACGGGTTTACTTCACCAGAAATAGGAAAAATTCTGCCATCAATGAAGGATTTGATTTGAAAACGACGATTAGAGGATGGAAGGAGTTTTTAAATACAGATATTACAATATTACTATGTATGATTAAATCTAAATTTCTATGGTGCCCTAGAAAGCCAAATCTTTTAAAAAAAGAGTTAAAATCTATTGAGAGGTGTCTATACTCTTTGAACCTTTTTACGTCTAGTGCTTGATATTTTAAAGGAATGTGAAGATGGGTTGGCAGTTTTTACAAGGAAGTTCCTAACGTGATGCTGATATTTGTTTTTTACAGATCTTTCGTTGGCCAGAGCTGAAGAGTTAGACAAGGCATTGATTAGTCTTGATGGAAGTGTGGATATATCATTACAGGTGAGCGCTCAAGATCCAATATCAGTGGATTTTTCATCGATTTCGATTAGTTTACTTTTTTATTTTCTTTAGTGAGTGGTGTTGGGAAAGGCCATGGTGGCCTATACAAAGCCCCAACAAAGGAAGAAAGAAGAAAAAAGAAAGGAAAATGCTAAGAGGAGAGAGAAATCAGATCAAGTTTATTGATCTTGGATTTGAACGATGGCAAGCTGTAAGATTCAGGAAAGCAAGACGAAGGCAAGACGTTCCGTAAATTGCAAGTTCTAGGGATGAATGATGATTTCTGGGATAAAGTCCGTGGATTAGGCAGTGAAACTTGGAAAGGGTGTGAATGAGTTGAGCTTCTGGTGGTTCGGACACGCCTCAGAGGAACAGGAATAATATCCCTCATCTCCCGACAGATCTTACTTCCAAGTTGACAGTAAGCTGATAGGCAACTCTCTCTTTAGGTATTTAGTAGATTCCATACCGCTGAGAAAGGCCAGAGCGATAGAGGCAGGATACAAACTGCCATGATCATGATTGATGATAATAATAATAGTAATAATAACAGAGTTCATTATACAAGGTTACCTAGGCGCTGTTATCAGTAAAAGCTCTGATGTAGAAGTAGAGGACGCTCGATTATTTTTTACAAATAAAATGTTAAGTAATAGAAATAAGTTACAACCAAAACCTTAAAACTGAAAAAATGTTCCTTAATGATTCTCCAACTTGACAATTGTTTTGGTGAAACATAGTCTCTGCGCTTGGCTTTCAAAATAACAACAGATTTCAAGGAGCGTATGTCGGACACGGTGTTGTGTGATGTGTCCTGTTGCTCATCATTGAGTGATCGTATTCAGTGAAGCTGACGGTAAAGAGAAAAGCTCAAAAATTATCTTGTGTTCTTAACTACAGCCGAGTTTTGCCAGTACAGTTCCTTTAAGCGATAACCTGCATTTATCTTCCTTTCCATGCACTACAAAGTCATTCGTTTCCATGACTCCCCTTGGACAGGATTATGCTTCGCCGTGTTGCACAGAAATACCCCCTTTTTGACATACTTATTCGGCTCAAAAGTCCACAGTCTGTAATCAGGTGAATGTCGTTTCTAGACGATCCTCGTTGTAATCCGTCCTTTGGTTGTTTTCAGCGCACAAAGGTTTGGTCAAAGTATGCAAAAGAAATAATATCTTACATGGAACGCAGAGCTCATATAGGTATGTTGAAGCGCAGCCCTCTTTCGTGCATTTGAACAGAGGAAGAAGCTGTTTCTATGTGATGCTCTTTATCATATGCTATCTCTCTACTAGCTGAAGGTATACTTTACAAACTGAGAAGCTATGCTTAACGAGCAGTGTACTGGTCTTTTCTTATGATTGATTTTATTTCAAGATTCCAGTGATTGATGAATCATAGGGTACATTTTAGGACATAATTGATGTTATTTCACGATTCCTGTGATTGATGAATCATAAGGTACATTTTAGGATATAATTGATGTTATTTCAAGATTCCTGTGATTGATGAATCATAAGGTAAATTTTAGTGGAGCAGTGACCTGTCCCTCCCACTCAATGTGACCACACCCGGCAATTACTGCATCTGGAGCAACAGAGAGCTGACAGCTTTCCTCACTCTAAATCAAGCGCAGGTGAGCTGGTTGTTGTTTCTTCCCGGACTGTCCACCGCTCCACTCCCTTCGATTCTTCTTTACCTTCAATAGCCACACGAATTTTCTGCCTCTTTCTCCTCCAGCATTCTCCGATATCTTCGCACACACGTGCATTGCCTACTTCGATGTCAATTATCAGTACAACAGCTAATCATTCCTCTTTTTCGTCCAATTTGAGTTCTTATTTCAAACATTCTAAGAGTTTCATTCAACCCTTCCCTTGCAAGAGAGATACTACACTGAAGCCTTGATTATCTCCTCGCCAATGAGGAGGATGAAACAAGTATGATGCGCCGACGAGAAGGTGCAATTTCCTCTACGTCTGAACATTTTTGTCGCACGAGAGAAGTCGGCGTTTACTGATAACAGACGATTTCGATATTTCTTCGTGTCGCCATCAATATTTTGTTATTTATGAACAGAAATCTTTGTAAGCAATAATTATAAGGGAACAAAGAAGTCCTGGGTGCAAGTTTCCTGTCAGGAAATGGCAATATTTGTTGATCCCACTGTTTGAAGCTCACTTTTATTCAGCTAATTGATCACACCAGAAACAATTGTGCCGCTATCTCAGTATCGATTTTTTGCACCGAATTTCTGGTATTAAATAGATCACTTCTTAGGAAGTCGTGCTTCTGAGCTTCCTCCGCGTAATAAGGCAGTTTATTGTCGCTGTCTTAACCGTTTCTTCGCCGCTCTCACTTGCATTGATTATAGTTTTCAAGGGTATAGCTGAGATTTTAAATGTAGTATATGTGAAATGAGTTGAAGTTTTCGGGTTGATTTGCTTTCTTAGGTTTTTCACTTTTTGCTGATTTGGTCATGAATATGGTCTTACCTTGTGACTTTAATCCTACCTGCGATTGCAGTCAAAAGCGCTTAAGCGATGCTTTTCACAGTGTCAATGGGAAACACTTTACAGTATGCCGTAGAGTAACGGAAGGTGTCACCTTGGCGTTGCCAGGCGTCTGTCTATACTGCTCAAAATCAATGCAACGCCCTCACCTAATTTGATATCCATCCATGATCACCTACAGAAAGGACTTTTATTTGAAAGAGTGTATCGTTAAGATGGAACGACGGAGAAGTAAAATTCGTCTGGTTTTTCGAGCCTCATTCAGAGGGGAGAATATATATATTATCGGCTCTCTCTCTAGCTCGGGGTCTCTCTCTAGCTCTGGGTGTCTCTCTCTGGGTCTCTCTCTCTGGGTCTCTCTCTCTGGGTCTCTCTCTCTCTTTGGATCTCTCTCTCTCTTTGGATCTCTCTCTCTCTCTCTCTCTCTCTCTCTCTCTCTCTCTCTCTCTCTCTCTCTCTCTCTCTCTCTCTCTCTCTCTCTCTCTCTCTCTCTCTCTCTCTCTCTCTCTCTCTCTCTCTCTCTCTCTCTCTCTCTCTCTCTCTCTCTCTCTCTCTCTCTCTCTAGCATCTCTCTCTAGCATCTCTCTCTAGCATCTCTCTCTAGCATCTCTCTCTCTCTCTCTCTCTCTCTCTCTCTCTCTCAGGGTCTCTCTCTCTCTCAGAGTCTCTCTCTCTCTCAGAGTCTCTCTCTCAGGGTCTCTCTCTCTCTCAGGGTCTCTCTCTCTCTTAGGGTCTCTCTCACTCTCTCTCTCTTCTTCTTCTTCTTCTTCTTCTTCTTCTTCTTCTTCTTCTTCACCTTCACCGTAGCCGTGGCCGTTGGTGCGCCCTTCTGATGGTTACTACGTGTCCATGCCATTTCATCCTCCTTATCTTCACGATGCTCAACAGGCTTTCCAGTTTACCATACTTTTTCTTAATTTCCTGTTTGACATACTCATGCGTTTTCTTCTCTTCTCCCCTTCTTCTCTTCGTCATCACCCAGCTCTCGGTAATTTCAAGCATAGGAGTAACGAAGTGTGGTCACATCGAGATGGATGACCTGGAGACTGCTCCAAAAGCAGAAAAGCTTGTCCACATCCAAAATATACCTTCGCATGCTAGGTGGAAACCATAGAAGGAGAATTTCGTTGTATTGCTATTACTTTGTTTGGCTTTGTGCATATTTTCTCGCACATCTTTTTGTAGAATCGGATTACTGCAAGCAGCTGACGAAATTGGCACAAGCAACCAAAGCAGTTATTACTGAAGAGGTGAGTGTTTTTATCCATCCACCAGCAAATATGTAACTGGCGTACTGCTGAGGATAAGGTAAAGCGAGTTTTTGAACTGGCCTCTTAATCTCTCTATGCTATGGTGATACCTTATCAAGAAGATCCTTCCAACGCTCTAATAAGGTATAGGACTCGGATTTTCTTTTACTTTCAAGTCCTTCATTAAGAAATCGAGAAGTTTCTCAGAACAGGAAATGTTTTTATTTTTATGGGAGGATGAAGTTCTTAAATTTTCTTAGTTTCTTAAATTTTTTGGTGATAGAAAATTGTAATTACTCAGCAAATCGACTCCAATACTTTTTCGTTAATGCAGTACACAAATTGATAAAGATGGTCGTCACACATGCCTCGCCAGCAAATTGCAGGAAATAGTTTAAAAATTGTCATAGCTAAGGCTGAACAACTTCAGCACCATAAATTTGAACGGGTTTTAATCTTTACGAATGTACTGAACGTTTCTTAAGTTTTTCCCAGCCGGAGTACCGAGTTCCTTGAAACCTTATTCTTTTAGAAATGAAAGTGCGCGCGAGGCATTCCCAGTAAAGAACTGAAATTTTCTTTACTCAAATATTTTTGTTTTAAAATTATTTGGCAGTCTTAGGTTGTTTTTTGTTTTATTTCTTTTTCTTTTTGTTTGTGTTTTTTGTTTTTGTTTTTTTCTTTTTGTTTTTGGTTTTCTCTTTGTTTGTGTTTTTTTACTTTTTCTTTTTCTTTTTTTCTTTGTGATTTATTTTTCGCCGTTTTTCAGAGCTACCTTCCATTCCAATCAACATACGTCACTGCTTTGGAATACGACATCAATTTCGCCAAAAAATGCCAGGAAAAATTACAAACGGAACTGAAAGGGAAAACCATTGAGGTTTGATTTGCTTCGTTTTGATCGAGGCTTCTTTTGCTTCGTCTGTCTCTGCGCCATTTTAATTGTTGGCATAATTTGAATGTAATTTGCACGATATTGAGCATTCCAAACAACCCATCGTTTGAAGTAATCTTAACAGAATCACAACGAATATGCTCGTATAACAAACACTGAGCTTCTTCTCCTTCAAGTGGCATGCCAGGTTGTGAATTCAGCTGTCTTGTGTCTGAGGACCGTCCACCCCGAAGCACATCCACTGCCTTGATCATAATAGCCGATACCTGCCCTCCAAGTACCTCAGCTGCATAGATACTGATCCATGTGGCTAGCACATGCAGATGAGAAATTTCCATCTCAATTATCCTTCCCTCACCGTTAACTGTGCAAGCACTGTGATTTCTATAGTCATGCGTTGACAAACTGATAGCATTCTGACATTACATAGACGCAAAACGGACATTCATTCATTCCACTTTTTCAAAGTGATGCTTGTTGTATCAAACCACGTGGTTTCGTATTTGTACGTTCCGATTTTTTTTCGCGTGGTGAACTCCGTCCGATATTTGTCTCATCTTTGAAATGCTCCTATTTTCAAACTCTAGCAATTGACTCTCCGTCGAAACGAGCACGATCGTATAAGATCAAAACTAAAAGAAAAATGGAACAAGGAATGCAAAAAGCTGGTAAGTTGCCATCTTTTATGAATTCGTCTTTGCTCTGCCTCATTAAGGTACCTTGCTCTCATGGCGTCAAGTAGAAAACAGGAAACATACCGCCTATGCGGACTTTATGACGAAGCCGCGTTTTCACAGTCCTGAATACTATCATATATATATAGACTTTTAAAAAAGGCCAAGTGAAGCTTTGCTTCTTTTCCCCTTGTTTTTATTTCCTTCTTTTTTTAGTGAGTTATGTTGAGGAAGGGCCAGTACGACGCGGTGAGGAATGAATTTGGCCACCCTACCTCACGATACCATTGCTCAGGAGTGTACTTTGCCATAAAGGAGCTCCTCATATGCTTGCATCGACTGTTGGATTTGCCTTTTATTTTTGCCTGGATTTTATTTCCTTTATTCTGATTTCATTTATTTCGGCTGGAGAGACTTATGCACGCAAACCCCAGGGATCGTGGAAGCACCGTCAGATTGAAGTATTCACTCTGGCACCGTAATCTCGTGTCGATTTTTGAGTCAAGATAGAATTTGAATTCGTATGAAGGAAGAATTTCTATCAATCTGCGGATAACGATGGAGATGTCAAGAGCAACGGGGCAATGTCCCGAAAATATTTCCCTAAGGCAAATAATTGCTTTAAGATTTCCATTCAATTTTTAGATTTCTATTGAATTTTGAGATCATGAAGAGATATTACATACGATATACTAAGCAGGCTAACAGACGGTTACTCGAGTTTTCCCTCTACTAAAAATTCTGAATGACTACCACTGTAACTAAACACGTGTTTGAAAATGAAAACATTTCTAGAAAGGCAGAAAATTTTCCCGTTATCTCCCACATCATCATTCCATTTCTTGTCGCTACCGGCTTATTGTTCTTCCATTTTCCTCTCGCTTTCGTCATTGCTTCTCTCTTATCTCTTCTACCTTCACTCCATTTTGTCACAGATCATCCAAAACCCAGTCACATATCGTCTTCTTCGGTTATCTTAGTTTTCTTCGGTTGCCTCCGCAGCTCGAGTCCAGTCCGTCGCGATGGATGTTTCTGACATCCGCAGGATCTTTGGAGAAAGATTGGACTGAATTGGCTTGTAAACCTCCTTCAAAGCTTTGGTTACACGCCCCTCAAGGATCCGTTCTGCATTCTAATCTCATGGTTTTCTTGAATTTGGACGAGATCAGCTGACTGTGTCAATAAAAATAACTCAATAGACTAAGATTCGTTTTTACCGACCACAGTATCTTCAAAAACAGTCAGGGGATTATTTTGCAACGTGGTCTGGATTGCTTTTTTATAGCGAGCTATTTTCTCTGTCTCCAGAGCTGATATTTCGTTCTTTTCTTCTCTACCTTCGCAACCCATAACTTGAAAATATCATATTTTATCAATATAATATTATTCTTAATATTTATCAAATCTCGAGTTTATCAAATTGATAGAGTAACAGGCATCGATTAAGCTATTGGTTTTTTCCTAATTACCTGTTTGGAGTTGCCTGAAGTTAATCTCTAATTGGGAGGTAATTGTTTCAAATCATTCTCCGTAGAACGACAGCATAATCAATTTGAAAAAGTCCAAGTCATTGTACATACAAAAGCAGCAAGAGTTGAAGAAGGTGAGAGCATTGTTCGCGATGCCTTTTCATTCTAATTTTTATTCTAATTTGATTCACCATTGTTTCCTGTCATTATTCGTTGTTTTGCCATAATGAACATTAATCTTTTTGCCAGTTAGTTACATTTCTAAATAGTATGGGACATTCGGCACAGTGGTAAGAGCGCATTTCTCTGTGCTGAAGGTCCGGGTTGAGACACGCTTCTGCAACCCCCCCTCCCATATGAGTCCTCTAGGCTTTAAAATGGTACCTTTCGTAGAGCTGGGACCGTCAAGAGGGGGGTAAGTGCGGGTGGAGTAATGGGGCCCGCAAAAAAATTGTAAAATACAATCTTAGGTGCTTCGGAAAGCTACTGGGACCCGGTGCTATGAAATACCCGGGACAAGCGCTGACTTTCGACGGCTCTGCATAGAGCAAGGGGCAGAGAGCAGCGAGGAGAGAAGCTGGTCACATTAACTCAAGATGCCGTTGCTTCCGCAGGTGCATCTCCACAAGGGGCTTTTCTATGCTCATTTTGCACATGGTGTCACATATTTATGTCCAGTCTTGTATTGTCGTTTGTTCTCGTTCTTTGTTTGGTGCTTCGTTTTGTATTGTAGTAATTTGTATAGTATATCATACTTAGACGCGATGAACGCTGTTGTTTAAAATTGGGCATAAGCCCAGGAGACCAGAGTTGTTGATTGTTTTTGCTTATGAGGGGCTGGTTAGAGGAGAGACACCATGTTGTATTCGGAATCGATTCGCTATTTACTTGCTTGACTATTAATCGTTTTATGCCGTTTATCGTACTCGTGACCCATGGGACTCAACTTTATTCTTACTTAACGGTTAAAAGGCTGCTCACATATAGGACGTATTAGTATTGTTATATCTCTTCGTTGTCCGTTCAGTTTGTAGACAAGCAAGAAAGAGAAGAAGGAGGCCAAAGTTCCTCTGTCGTCCCTTCCTTTTCTATTGGAAAGAAGAAGAAAGAAGAAGACATGGCGAAAAGAGCCGAAGAAGCCGAGGAATATTACAAAAAGTGCATAGATGAAGCGAATATGCGGCAAAACGAGATAGAGAAAACCAGGGTTTGTATTACCCCCGTGATCAATGTCGATCTCATTAATATAACTAGGTCGGGTTACCATTCCAGGGATTGCAATGTGTCGTTGTAATGACATTTAGAGTCCTTGAAAGGAGCTCATCACAAAATTGCAAAGATGCTTGAAATACTTCATAACAGGCACCTGTCAGGTCTATTTCGTTATCTGCATAGATAATGTTCGGAAGGTGTTCTGTTTATGATCTTATCTCGTCTATGGAATTTTCTGTCCGCTCCAAAGAGTTTCTGGAGCCCTGGAAATCTCCGCTCTGTGTTCGCTCCATGGAAGGTTTCTTAGAGAAATTTGCGCTGTCTGCATTTTTAATGAATGTCTCGAAGTTCGTGACCTGTGTTACGAATCTTATGGCTACTGGGTGCTCTCAACATTATACGAAAGCATTCTACACAGGGGTTTGAGACTCGCCAGCTTACTGTCTTATTGTAAGCAGAGGTGTGTGAATTAAGAGGGGAAGTTAGAACCAAGGTCTACATCTTCCAGCTCGATCTGATTCGAGGAGCCTTTTAGTGAAGTCATAAACCTGTTTCAAGCATGTCCATTTTGTTATTTCTAGGAAAGTGTACTCTTAGATTTGCGCTATTTGGTGTACCAGTGTGACATGACGATGCGATCTGTAAGTGTATTCTGTTGTATTCGGTTCTATTCTTACTACGCTTTGTGGACAAAGCTTCCTATTTGCAAGCATTTCTATCTGCTTCGGTATTCAGCTTGTTGAAATTTTTAAACGAACTACCCTCTAGGTGATCAGGGGGGTTGGCATAGAGGTCAAAACACACGTCTACTGTGTTGAATGACCCGGGTTCGAGGTGACACAGTAATTCTTATTTCTGGATGCCATCTAGCGGTCTATTTGTAGTAAATGGGTACCTGGCGTAAAGCTAGAAGTAATTTGGGGCAGAAAGAAAGAAGTAATTTGGGGCAGAAAGAAAGAATAAAGAAAGAAGGAAAGAAAGAAAGAAAGAAAGAAAGAAAGAAAGAAAGAAAGAAAGAAAGAAAGAAAGAAAGAAAGAAAGAAAGAAAGAAAGAAAGAAAGAAAGAAAGAAAGAGAGAAAGAAAGAAAGAAAGAAAGAAAGAAAGAAAGAAAGAAAGAAAGAAAGAAAGAAAGAAAGAAAGAAAGAAGGAAAGAAAGAAAGAAGGAAAGAAAGAAAGAAAGAAAGAAAGAAAGGAAGAAAGAAGGAAAAAAAGAAAGAAAGAAAGAAATAAGGAAAGAAAGAAAGAAAGAAAGAAAAAAAGAGGGAGACACTGCCTGACAGTATCATGGCTCAGAACTGTACCTTTTTAGCAAGGTGCTTTCTGAAGCTTGATTCGTGTATGGAACTCAAATTGTTCATGCCCGAAGATATGATTGTGTAAATTTGATGGCATTATTGATTTAAAGCCAGCTAGAAAGCAGAGCTACATATGTAGGCATGTAACAGGCATATGTCTTGAATTTCGCTGAATTTCCTTGCAGGTTACTCACGGATATTTTCAAATGATGGAATGTTTGGCTGCACACCTTCCGCAACAATATTCAGCTCTTGCCAAGGATAGCAAGCAGTCAGAAGTTGGAAAACAATTCGCGGAATTCATCAAGCTACAGCAGGCCACGTCAAAGAAGTCAACTCCTAAAAGATTTTCATTCGAAATCTATCAGGCTGACGATAGGTTTGTCTATGATTGACTTCCGTCGTCGCTATTTTTGTTACCAGGCTCTGGCCTTAATTTGACCTTTCCACTTTGACCTTCGTGTTTGACCTTTCAACTTGGATCTTCCTACTTTGACCCTGAAGTCTCAATTAACTAATTCGTGTTGCAGCTTTGAGCATTGATCTCAATCTTGGTATTTGTCCTTCTGTTTTCATTTATTCACGGCCATAGAAGTGTTCTAAAAAGATGATTATTGGAGACACTCGTCGTTACAAATTTTATTGAATGCTAAGATACTACAGTTGCTTTACCACCCCTGCTTGTCAATGCAAAGATGTCAAAAACGCTTGAGTCTCATTGAACAATTTGTTCGATTTCGAGAAAAAATCATTTCTTTTGACTTAACATTGACTTTCTATTGACGGAAAGAAGTTCCAACTTGATGGATGCTATTCTTGAATAATTCTCAAGGGACATCAACGAATTAATTGAAATGACAAATTTTTATGAATTTATTGAAATGAAAACTTGTTATGAATTATTGAAATGATATCCTTTTATGACTGTATTGAACTGACACCTTTTTATGAATTGATCGAAATGACACCTTTCATGAATTTATTGCAATGATACCTTTTCATGAATTATTAAAATGATGTAATTTTGCGTTCCCCGTAGAACGGACTCAGACAAAGGTTATATCGGGCCAGCAGATTTCCTCAATGTTTGTACTCCCGATGCTGACCTTTCCGATCACAAGGAATCCCCAAACCCGAAGCGTCTGCCCAGGCGGATAAGCACGAATTCCAATGGTTCCGACGCATCCATTAACCGACCGCCGTCGCCAACCCCGCCGAAGAAACGACAAAATGCCTGGACTGCCCCAAACAGATATTCAAACAGCGATGATACCGCCAGCGTGAGTAGCAGGTCATTGCCTGGATCTCCTTCAGCGAGTCCAAGTCTTGGCAGGAAGGAGACTTCGCAGCGTCTTTCACTTAGCAACACTGAAATCGATGTAAGAGAGGAATTCAAAAGTGAGTATTCTTGTTTCATTTGTGCATCTAACAGTGAATCTTTTGCCACTGTTTTTGGTTTCTATTTTTATTTCTTCTGTTAGTTATCATTTACTGGGGTTGGTGGATTGCTAGGTAAGTTAAGCCCAGCATGCTTCCCGTATCCAATTATGGGACCCCAGGTTTACTGCTCGTCCGAAGTAGGACAAGATGAGTAACAGGGTCAGGCCACCTCTAGAGGTCGCCCATTCGGTACAAATTACTGCTGCAAAAAACATGATGTTTGCCATTGATTCTATAAAATGTAGAGGTAGCCTTTTGTGGAACGGTATGAGCCTGATTCAATAGAGGGCTTCATCAGCTGCTATGTTCAAAATGAACATCAGAAATTTGAATGGAGGCAAATTCAATTCTAGAATATGTAGGTAATTATTATAAGCTTTATATCTTGTAATTCATTGTAGTTTTATTTTACTTTAAATTGTAATTAATTGCTATAGATTCGTCCGCATTTCTGAAAAACTGGCTCAAATACCAACTTAATATAAATGGATTGTTATTATTATTATGTACCACTAATTGTCACAGTTCGTGCTGGTTGCTTCTTCACTGGCCGGGTGTAAACTATTCTCCTAAGACATTTCCTCATGCCCTAAAGTTTGTATTCTCAATACTCTACGAAGGATCCTTGCATATTATTAAAATGTTATCATCATTAACCATTAAATGTCACAGTTGTATTATTGTTATTATTATTGTCATTATTATAAGTTTGACCTCAATGGATCATACCCATCGTCAGTCACCAGATGATCACCAGAATTTTCTGATGCATTATTCTTCCCTAATTGAGCCATGGACGTCTCTGCTGATCTCCAAAGCACTTTGTTACTCTTATTCCTCCTATTTTCCTTTTCGCTCGTGCTGAGCCATTTTTGTTTCGTTTGGCAGAAGAACTAGCTGGCCCGTTTAGAAACCTGAAAATGTCCAATCCTGCACAGAGCCACAAGTTCAAGAAGCTGCGATCTTCATCAAAGTGCAAAAATTGTGACAGTTACGTTTACTTCAATGGAGCGGAATGCGAACTCGTAAGTTTCTACTCGTAATGCCCGTATAAAAAACGTATCTTGCTAAGACTTGTCTCGACTGTACACTGATTTTTATTTTCAATTCAGTGATTTAGATACATACCTTTGCCGTATCAACATTAAAAAATTACCCCTCGCTGCCTACAATGGGGAACTGGTAACTGCTGGAACTGGCAACAATTGACGTCCAGCGAAGACCGTGCTCAGCGTCATAAACGGGGTTTTTTAGAGAATCCTGTTACAAGCTCAGTTTTGGTGGCCAAATCAGTTGTGTGCTTTCCATGCTCGCAAAGTTGTATGGTAGAAACGCGAGGAGAACAGTTATTGAAGTATATTGGAAGGGAATTGGGCATGGCTGGAAGGGAACGGGGCGGTTCGGTGCATGGATCTTCAAGTTGTATAGGAACGTGTTCACCGTTTAATGGGTGTCATCACCTCAGTGCTGCATCCACGGGCCCTCCCGACGACAACGACAACGGGTGTCACATTCATTGAAACTTAAGGTGTCCCACAAGTGATAGACTACGAAATCATCTTTGTACCTGCTGTAGATTGTTCTTCTTTCGTCTTCTTGCATCTGCTTGCTCGTAAGAACCGTGTATGGGTTGGGTGCGGATGGGCGCGTTGAATCAGCGTCTTGTATAGCAAGGGGAATCCCCTCTTTTGTACATTCAGATGTCCCTCTGCTTCCTTCTCTCCTATTCATCCAAGCTTGGGACCGGTTGATGTCTAACCCCAATGGTTGCTGCAGATTGTAAAACTGTGCAATTTTATTGCAGTGTGGCTTAACCTGTCACAAAAAGTGCCTGGAGACTTTGGCAATTAAATGCGGAAAGTCGGTAAGATACTATCATCTGATTTATTGGTTGTGTGAATCCACTAGCATTTATGTAGCTTGCCAGTTTAGAATTGACTTTCAGACCCAATGTAGAAACCAGATACAGTATAATTCATGATTGGTGGTTCAGTTTATTTCATTCTTCTGTATGCTCATCAGAAGTCGAGTTATTTTCTGTTCTTTCAAATTTATTCCACAAAAATATCATTCACATGGAAAGACCCTGTGAAAGGCAGGTGGACAACGATTGATTGATCCCTTTCACACGCATAAATCCGTACCTTGGAAAAGTTTCATGGTCTTCTTTCGGCCATTATGCTGGGACGAGTGTCCGATGAACATATCTTCAGTAGGACCACGACATTATTTTCATCCCTTTTCCAGTGCAGTATTACAGTATTATTCAATTCAATTGCAAGATGTAACGTATTGAAAATATCTTAACATCAGTAATTTGAAATGATTCAATGACGTCGTGTATTGTGGGAATCTGATGAACGAATTCGTCTCTTCTCCAGCGATTGCCGAGAAAAATGACAACATTTGGCGTAGATTTCCAGAAGCATTTAGATGCGACTCAGCGGCAAAACATTCCGATCATAATGGAGAAATGCATTACTGAAATCGATCTGAGATGCTTACAGATAAGGGTGCGTTTGTGGTGGATTATTTCTGATTAGCTACTGACTGATTAGCTGGGATTTAGTAACTGCTCGACTGCCTGGTTGATCAATTGATTCAGTTACTCGTGACGGAATGATCGATTGATCGACTGATTGGTCCACTCGTAATATTAAGAAATCGTTGGTTCCCTTCACGTTGCCCTGGTCCATCTGTATCATAGACGTGTAACTCCTTCGTCATTTCGTAGTCAGCAATGCGGGATCTCTCTTGAAGAATGGATTCAATTCCTATTTGAATGAGTATATGTTGAAGCCTCAGTTCGCATCCCCAGTTGCATCGTCAACAGTTCTCCCTTTGATCAGTCAGTACACATCGCAACTTAACATCCTCCTTCTGCGAAGACTGTCTCTAAACTCAATTTCTAAAATCCCAGAGACAAAATTGAAATATTTTGAAGTCTCGGGACTGTTTCGGTAGGTTATCGACAAACCTCGCTCTTTTACAGCCTTTAATCTTTCTTTGTTATCTAAATTGCTCTTGACAGTCACTGCCATGTTTTACTTATATTGATACCAATAGTTAAATGTATGCAATGTCAAATTTCACATTAGTCTGCAATCACCATGTGAAATTCCTTGGTCACATGATTGCTGTATACTTCCACGCTACCTTTGACACCATCGCCCTGTTATCCTTGTGTGTTCTTTGGGAATTATCTATTTCATAACCTTAACATTTTTTCTACCATTTGTAAATTTTAATAAAATATAAAGTATAGTTTTCTGCAAGTTCTTCTTGTACCAATCCAGATGATTTTTGCTTTGATAAGAAAACTAATTACGGATAAATTCTGAACTTTCTTTGTGCATATCAGATCGCATAAATTTTCTTTTTTTTCGTTGCGTTTTGTACCACGAGAACTTCTCTGTTGCATTGAGAATTTTTAAAAAGTTTTTGTATCAAAAAAGATACTTTTCTCATTTAGGGAATTTATCGACTCTCTGGTGTTAAGACTAAAGTCGAAGCTTTAAGCCAGGTAAGTTAGTTTTAGCGCTTATGTCTTTTAAAAAGGACAGTTATATTGCTGCAGTTGTTTCTATTAGAAAATCATGCATGAAAGTTGTAGATCGTTCTTCTGACTGACTGGCTGATTTTTTTATTTTTGCAGTATCAATTTGATGATTAGATCTGAGTGATTAGTTGGGTGACTGATCGACTCATTGATTTAATAATTCATTGATAACCTGTAGGGTATTTTTCATTGATCGTTGATTAATTGGTTTGCTGATTCATCCATCACCAATGAATTGATTGATCTCTAGACTCATTGATTCCTGATTGATTGATAACCTCCAAGCCCTGTTTAAATTCACATTGCATTGTATTTTTAGTCTCTGTAAACTTGATGCAATTTTCCGCATAAATATCATTTGAATCTCAGTTCAACGTAGTTTGATTATTTCTGACCAACAGAATTTGCCTTTTTCGCAGCAATTTGAAATCGCCGGATCTGCCGTTGACTTGCAATCGACCAATCCTAACTTAATCACGTCAGTTTTGAAGCTGTACCTTCGAGAGGTATGTCAATACGAACCGTTTTATCAAGCTAAATCTTAAATTTTGTTGAATTTGTTACAGATATTTTCCACTGATTTTGTCTCAAATCTTTTCCAATATTCTTCGGACGTCACTCAAAGTAAAAAACGAGAATCAGTCAGTAATTCCTTTCGTGGAGCTAGCCAGGGGACTTTTGTGGCAGGCCTAGTGCAATTGGTTTAAGTCAACGCCTAGCTAAGGCGTTCGGATAGAGCAATGCTGCCGGGAGCCATATGGAATTAATGGTGTAGGAGTCGTGCGTCGTAGAAGTCGTGCGTCGTAGAAGTCGTGCGTCGTAGAAGTCGTGCGTCGGAGGAGACGTGCATCTTAGGAATCTTGAGTCATTGGAGATTTGCGTCATAGAAGGCGTACGTCGTATGAGGCATGCGATGAAGTCGCATGAAAGCCCTAGGCTAGACGTTCCCCTTATTTGATATATTGCGATCGATTTAGATGGATGCCAAATACCGCATCACTTCTTAATAAAAGGTAAAGTTGATCGCTTTGATGACACAGACATGCGATGATTTTTATCATCAGTCAATTGAAATTAATTTCTCTTAGGTTGCGTTGAAACCTTTCTTACTTCTCCTTGAACTTGACATTATTTCTGTTTCCTTTTTTAGTTGCCAGAGCCGTTGATGACATTCGATCTATATGCAGAATTTATTCTAATCGCCAAGGTATTTCAGTACAGTTTTTCTCGGTTTCTCCATTCGGTTTTTATACGTTGCATTGAATAGCAAGACTCGCAGATGCGGTCCAGCAACGGAATTCGTCATAATAGCGGACACTTACTGAGAGAGTGAGCCCTGGCAGTACTGGTTGTCTTTGAAAGAATTGGCAGATACTCGATAGAAGCGTCGAAGAGCACCTAGTTAAAGAGGCCTTGATATTAGCGGCAGCATTGTGAAGTAGTGTGACCAGTCTCTCTTCTAACCCAATGCTTCCTCATTGTTCCAAGGGGTACTCATTCATGGCTGGGTAGACAGATAGAGGACATCATGAAACAGGCAGTAAGAGGTACCCATTCATGGCTGGGTAGACAGATGAAGGGCATCTTGAAGCAGGCAGTATTAGAAAACCAATCCCGGGACCTTCAAAAACAAAATTAACAAGCTCTAACCATGACGCCGACCACCCATCCAGTTCCTTTGTGGGCATTGATTGGTCATTCATTGATATTTCTCTTGATTTTCAGGACAGCTCTGGTTTGAAATTCGATCGACCAGAGGATGGAGATGCCGTAGAGCAATGCAATGAGGAAAACGACAGAAAATGTGAAGATATTTTGAAGCGACTTCACGAATGCATACTGAAGCTACCTCGTGCAAATTATTTTACCGTGTTGAGATTGTTCAAGCATCTTAGGAGGTTTGTACAAGTTGCTATCCATCGTCGTCGATCATTGATGAATGAATCACCAGCTTAATGAATGATGATCAATCATCAGCTTAATGATGATCAATCATCAGCTTAATGATGATCAATCATCAGCTTAATGATGATCGATCATCAGGAATCATCATCCTCATTGATATTTTTGAGCATCACAATCAACTTCATATCAACGAAATATTCCTAACATTCATTCATCCAATCATAATCATCACAATCAGTTATCAGCAATCCTATCAGTTGGGGCTTATTGCTGGATGAAATACGTTCGATTTTCCTCCTCTTCTTCTCTTTCTTCTCCTTCTCTTCTCCTTCTCTTCTCCTTTTTCTTCTCCTTCTTTTTCTTCTTTTTCTTGTCCTCCTTCTCCTTCTTCTTGTCCTCCTTCTCCTTCTTCTTCTTGTCCTCCTCCTCCTTCTTCTTCTTCTTCTTTATGGCTTATCCGTAGACGTCACCTCCTCCACCACTTTCCTCCATACAAAGCGATAGTGACAGTGCGTTCTTTCCGCTGAGTGACAATAGGCTTGAGAACAGCCTCATCGCATCGCAAGCATTCATTGATTATCAAAGCCCGCAAATTCGCACAAAGCTATCGTAAATCCTTATTAGTTAATCATTTGAATATATACATTGATTTATTCGAAACGACGAGGTCAAAATGTGCAAACGTAGCAAAACATTCCAAGACAAGACAGACGATTGTCCACTCTCTCCTGCGTCTTGGTCTTAGATTTTGGAATAACATTCCAAATGAAGTTAGAGAGCTCCCCTTGATCCTTCGATTTAGAAACAACGTAGGAAATTTTACAGAGCATGGAAATCCCTTTTCTGCTTCCTTTTGAAACACGACTATCTAGAAGAACAGCATATACGATATTTATATATATCTAAATTTGTTTATTACGAATATAATTTCTGTATTAATTTTTGTACTTAAGCTCAGCTTAAGGATTACATGTATAAAGGATTGATAGTAAAAATAGAATTATAATTCCATTTCTCTTAGTTTCTAGTTTCAATGCCTCCTGTTTCATCCTATCTCTCGCTTTCGTCATTGCCATTTCACCCTTTTTCTTCTTCACAGTTGCCATTAACCGTTATTCAACTATTAAATGCTCTTTCTCTGTAGGGTTGCTAACAATGAGGTATTTAATCAAATGTCCTGCTACAATCTTGCAGTTATATTCGGACCAACTTTACTCAAACCAAGGTAATGTTTTATGCTATTTAAAATTTTTCCTTCTACATTTTTCCTCATGAACCAAATAAATTTTACCGCAATAAGTTTTTTGCTTTTTCCGTTATTTTTCCTTCCATATTTTCTCATTGTGTTCTCGAAGGATGATGGCCTAAATGCGTGAGCTCATAGCACGGGGGCTGTGCGTTCGAATCATGCACTGTTCCCAAAGACAACGGAAACCATTTTGTAAATATCTTCTCTAGAAATTGCGCAGAGCCCTGCTGCTAGCTCCTATAAGCTCGACCCATTCACCCCCATTTCAAATTTCCCCACCCAGTCTACGCGATGTCCCAAGAATCGTGATTCATTCCAGAAACTTCGCAAACTATAGAACGTCTTACTTTCTGATCCTTCGTAAAATCTTACACATTGCCTTTTTTCAAGTCCAAAATCATAAAACCTAGTCTTACCGAATCTCTCTCTCTCTCTCTCTCTCTCTCTCTCTCTCTCTCTCTCTCTCTCTCTCTCTCTCTCTCTCTCTCTCTCTCTCTCAGAGTCTCTCTCAGAGTCTCTCTCAGAGTCTCTCTCAGAGTCTCTCTCAGAGTCTCTCTCAGAGTCTCTCTCAGAGTCTCTCTCAGAGTCTCTCTCTCTCTCTCTCTCTCTCTCTCTCTCTCTCTCTCTCTCTCTCTCTCTCTCTCTCTCTCTCTCTCTCTCTCTCTCTCTCTCTCTCTCTCTCTCTCTCTCTCTCAGAGTCTCTCTCAGAGTCTCTCTCAGAGTCTCTCTCAGAGTCTCTCTCAGAGTCTCTCTCAGAGTCTCTCTCAGAGTCTCTCTCAGAGTCTCTCTCAGAGTCTCTCTCAGAGTCTCTCTCAGAGTCTCTCTCTCTCTCTCTCTCTCTCTCTCTCTCTCTCTCTCTCTCTCTCTCTCTCTCTCTCTCTCTCTCTCTCTCTCTCTCTCTCTCTCTCTCTCTCTCTCTCTCTCTCTCTCTCAGAGTCTCTCTCAGAGTCTCTCTCAGAGTCTCTCTCAGAGTCTCTCTCTCTCTCTCTCTCTCTCTCTCTCTCTCTCTCTCTCAGAGTCTCTCTCAGAGTCTCTCTCAGAGTCTCTCTCAGAGTCTCTCTCAGAGTCTCTCTCAGAGTCTCTCTCAGAGTCTCTCTCAGAGTCTCTCTCAGAGTCTCTCTCTCTCTCTCTCTCTCTCTCTCTCTCTCTCTCTCTCTCTCTCTCTCTCAGAGTCTCTCTCAGAGTCTCTCTCAGAGTCTCTCTCAGAGTCTCTCTCAGAGTCTCTCTCAGAGTCTCTCTCAGAGTCTCTCTCAGAGTCTCTCTCAGAGTCTCTCTCTCTCTCTCTCTCTCTCTCTCTCTCTTTCTCTTTCTCTTTCTCTCTCTCTCTCGCAACGTCTCTCTCTCAGCGTCTCTGTCTCTCAGCGTCTCTCTCTCGCAACGTCTCTCTCTCAGCGTCTCTCTCTCTCAGCGTCTCTCTCTCTTCTCTCTTTTAGCCTTTCTCTTTCTTTCTTTGTTGAGAATATAGGTCGCAAAAGGCCTTTCCTTAACACAAGCTAAAAAAAGTTGCTGAACATGAAGAAGAAAAGTTTAAAAGCTGTGGACGAAATTTTTATCGCGAATGCAGTTGTGGAATTATGAAAAAATGGTCCATAGGGATTAAAATTACCTCATCTTTGACGCAATATTTTCTGCGTGCAAATGAAATAAAAAAGTAATCATTCTGTTTATCTAATTTGATGAAGAAAACAGAAAATAACGGATTTCTTTGAAATTTTTTAGAGGCAGCCCGTCATCATTGTCCGCTTTGATGGATATGACACATCAAGTCAGGGTAGTGGAACTACTCCTTATGGATATTCAGGTAGTGCATTCAGATGTTTGCTTTTTTATATCGAAAGCTAGTGGTGCTATGGTGTGATGGCTAGGCGTGTGGATTCATAGCACATGGGTTGTGAGTTCGATTCCTCCATGCCTCACAATAGAAACACCGCCGGTGAGGAAGGCAACGGGAAACCACCTCATAAAATCCACTTCCCTAGAAAAAGGCTCAGAGCCCTGTGTCTGATTTCTGCTACGCTCGAAATCGAGTGTGCAGCGCATATCGGCAGCTAAATGAGTTTACAGGGTGTGTGATTTGCGTTTTATCTCTGCCTACCGCGCCGTTAGATGTGTTTCTGCTCCATTCTCTCTTGATGCTAACTCTGCCGCCATTAACAATATGTGACGTCTAGAATCGCATCAAAGCTTCTCACGATAGTCATTTGATGATCGGCACACGTGGTATGTGAGATGCATGTTCCCACTTCTTAGCTGGTAGCTTTCACAGTGGACAGCTTTCGGAGAATGATAACAGACAATATCTTATCTGTTCCTCAAGGTGACATTTTCCCAACTACTCCACCGTGGCTATGTAGTTCCATGAATTTCTCATCGAAGTAGTCTGAGTTTCGCAAATATATTGAACTCATTCATCATTTAGATTCTTGAGGAAAGTTTCAAAATAGGAAAAGTGTTGGAGGAGGAAAAAGAAGACATTAGAGTTGATGTGAGTTCATCTCCGTTCCATGGCTTTTTCTTCCAATTTCAATTATCATTTTTATTGTTATTATTATTATGAGGACCTCTTACTATGTCTTCTGCCGAAGGAAAAAGGACTGAGACAATCCTGAACTGATGACATTTTTAAAGTTCTCATTCTTTTCTAGTAGCTTTTTTTCCTTTGTATTTCTCGTTTATTTTTGTTCAAGTAACCAATTGTAAACTACCTTTTTAGAGAGGTTTGCAGTTGAATGTTAGCGCATATCACAAGAAATGAAGTTTGAAGAAAAATTATTATTCTAAGGCTGTCCTCACGATGTCTTCCATTCATTCATTCTTCACTCGTCTCTTCACCAAGGAATGCATAGTTTTATCAATTCGGCCTTTCATTGTACCGTTCATTTTTAAAAACACTTCCACCTTTTAGTTTCTCTTTATTTTTTCGTCCATTCATAAATTATATTATTTATTCTCTCTTTCACTTATCCAGTAATGCTGTGATTCATTCTTGCATGTACTAATCGTTTACTTCTGTCCCTTTTTAATATTTTCTTTGGTGAGTTAATTCATTTATTTGCATGTCACCGGTTCAGTCGATGTCCGTTAAACTGACTCGCAATTTATTATTGATTCTCGACACTTTTATCATTCGATTGATTTGAGCAAAACTAAGTTTAATTCGTCACTTTTGTTTTATTTAGACGCAAATTGAAGCGAAGGAGCCTTCAAAGGGAAGCCCAAGTACTCAATCAGAGCAAGGTTGGTATATCAACATATTTGTAATGTACTTGTGATAAAAAGTTGTCCTACGTAGAAGGCTAGTTGTGAATCACGAAATTTTATTAGTATCGCAAAAGATTGTTTTAATCATTTCACTCAAGTAAAAAATCTGCCAAGAAAAATGGGACACAATTCTGGTTATGCACTTCCCAATCAAATGCCACCCTTCTCCACCGTAAAACCCTCTCGGAAAATCGCCACCATTACCACAGCATTTAGTTTAATCTGCTTTCATGTAAAGTCTTGTCGCTTTTCTTAAATATGTTCGTCGAAAAGCATCTGATTTAAGCTTTCCTCAGTTGGACACTAGACAATCCATGCATAACGTGTTGGTTTATAGATATCAGTTATTAGAATGCTTGTCCAACTATGTTTATCAGCCCATCTTGTTTTAACGAACTACCAGTTGGCGCACGCAGCTTGGATTCTATCGTTCTTTTTGAACACCAATTTAAAAAACATATGCAAGGACTTTAATTCTTTATCCAAATTAGGTTTTTAAAGTAAGTATCGAAGGACCTTTGAATTGTATATAGATAAGTCTACTTTGCTTTAAAATTTCTTTACTTTTTATTTCAAACAGGGCTTGTAGTACTGAGAAGGATTACCCTGTATAAATATTTATGTTATTATTATTATATTTTATTTTATGTTCACTTTTGTATACACATTTATTTTACTCAGACAAGCCATTTGTAAACTGCGTAATTATAGAGAGGTTTACATTTATATGTTTAATATTTTCATAAATAAGAGGTTTAGATATATTATTATTGTTATTCAGTTTGATTCACTTCAAGAGAGACACTCGAGGAACAGCGAATGCGCTGTTTTTTCAAACTTTTTTGAGCCATGATATATATTTTACCCTGAAATATCCTAAAACACTCCACTAATAAAAAATGTCAAAAATTGGTTAATGGGTTAACTCTCTAATCTTCTGCAGATCTTGGCTACAATACCCAGCCAGACCAATTAGATGATGCCAGACAGGAGCTCAGGTGTGTAGAATGCCTTAATAGAAAATCTTACTGATCTGGAGCTATTCGCCATAAGTAGAACGATATGAACCAACTACTGGCTTCGAGCAGTATTCTTATCCTTGCCAAGGCTAGTCAGTCATGGAAGTCAGTCATGGAAGTCGGTAATGATTATGACAATAATCCTTATTATCGTTACCATCATCATCGTTGCAGTCATTATCATCATCAACGTCATCACCGTAATTATCATATCATCATTTTCATCGTCATCATCATTATCATCATCATTATCATCATCATCACCAATCATTATCATCAATCATCATCGTCATTATCATCATCATCACCAATCATTATCATCATCATCACCAATCATTATCATCAATCATCATCATCATCATCATTAGCATCATTGTAATCGTCAGCATCATCATGATCAATCTTTTCGATCACACTTTGTAATCACAGTCAATATTGCTGTAATCAACGTTTTCTATGCCTCAAGGTTTTTACGACGATTTCTGCTAATGATTCTTCATCGAAACTTGACCCATGTAATTTTGAGACGACAGCATTTTGCCTCAAGATTGACTCATGTCAATTTTTGCAGCTTGTCTGATGAATTGCAAATCAATTTTCCTGATATGTTCAAGCGAACGGATAGTAGAGGAAAGGTATGAAATGCTGATTGTTCTGCAAAGGATTTTTCCCCATTCAATTTCCTACGAATTCATTTGTAAACTTTCTTATCCATGATCGAAAAATTGGCAACAACTCACAGTCTAATTAAGATGATAATTTTGAGCATGACTTTAATGGTGAAAAGGTGAACACATTCGCACAGTTTGACGGATTTTCCTTCAATATATAGTATTGAAATTTGGTACCTTTAAATGTTCATTGATCGATCTTGAATTTCCTATGTTGACAGGTCTGATTTCATATTCATTTGAAGCTGTTTTATTCTTAGACAGCTTTTAATGTTTGTAAGGTGCACTATATATTGAAATGTTTTTTTAACCCTACGAATTTTTCGTGAGGTGCACACAGAACGTTGATCAGTGGGCATTCATAAACTTAAGTGTGAGTTCTGGCTGTGGAAGGTTTTCAGTGAAGTGTTTCGTCATTCCTATCAATCATGTTGTCAATGTGTCTCATTCGGCCGTGTAATTGAAATTAATTTATGATATATCTTTAGGATTTAGCCTCCTCTTTTGGTTCCTTGGACAGCGTCCCAGACATGTCTCCTGATATTGATGACGAACTGAAAGACCTTGTTCTCAGTAAGTAACTTTGTTAAAAATACCTTTTTATACTTCTATGGTAGGAATGACCTAGAATATTTGAAACAGCTGAGATTGATGGCCTTAAGGGCAGTCATTTATTCATTGCCCTTAAAAAGGCATTTTGGTCTTAGCATACATGTGGGATCGGGTTCAGATTTTTTCAAGAGAAGCGGATATTTATTTGATGGTATTCGGTTTCCTTCATGGGAATCAGATCAGTGGACGCTTTCCAAAATACACAGGGGTCAGCCTAATTTTATGGTGATGATGGTGATGGTGATGATGATGATGATGATGATGATGATGATGATGATGATGATGATGATGATGATGATGATGATGATGATGATGATGATGATGGTGGTGGTGGTGATGATGATGATTATGATTATGATTGTTCTTATCATTATGATGATGATGACAACGATGGTGGTGATGATGATGATGATGGTTGTGATGGTGATGATGATGATGATGTTGGTGATGATGGTGATGATGATTAAGATGATGGTGATGACGATGATGATGGTGATGACGATAACGATGATGATGGTGATGACGATGACGATGATGATGGTGATGACGATGACGATGATGGTGATGATGATGATGACGACGATGGTGATGATGATGATGACGACGATCATGATGATGATGATGATGATGATGATGATGATGATGATGATGATGATGATAATGATAATGATGGTGACAATGGTGATGATTATGATGATGACATAACCCCGATTTGCGATTATTTCAGCACTTTTGGATTTTGGTGATGTTATCAGGGCCAAAAAGCCGTTTGAAGAAGTGGCCAATCCCTTTTCCTTATCATGTTTGATTTGCGTTCTGATCTTCATTTTCAGGAACGCCGCTACCCGACAGGCCAAAAAGCTTAGACTTTGATGACCGGGACAAAGTCAGTTCACCCCAAAATCTTCGGTCCGGATCGGAATCGAATTTAAGTTTTGATTCCATGAGCCCTGTCGAATTACCAGACTCATCCATTGATTTCGGTGCGGATTCATTGAAAAACGGTACCGAGATAATCGGAAGCATCCCTGTTGAAGATGGGGCGTCATGTGCCAAGGGTACACCCCCCAGCTCTCGGGCACGTCGAACTGGTCAAATTTCAATTGACCCCTCCGATCAGGCTCCTTCACAAGGTGATAAGCCTATTGACTGTAGTGATGAAATTGAAAAAGAATACGAAATTCTGGACATTGCTGATGGTGGTGACAGACTGGCTCAAGGGACCACCACCCCAAGAGCAGGTTTTAAGGGCGATTCTGTTCAAGACAATTCCAGGAATGAAGTCGATGTTGATTTGATGGCGAGTCATGATACTTTGTCAGCAGATCAGGCGGTTTCCAGAGACCAGGGGGTCTCCAAAGTCCCTGAGGGAAATGGGAGTGACGAGGCGTTACCGGAAAAGATAGTTTTGTTGGAAGATATTCACTGCGAGAAGATTGCAGAGGAAAGTTATGGAAACGATATCAAGGAATCTAATTCAACTGAGTATCGTTCTGATGGAAACGAAGCGAAAGTACCTATAAAAAAAACTTTTTATGTCCCACTGTCCCTAACGATATCTTCCTCTGCACGTTCCAAAAAGACTATTCCATGTGGTCAAACTGCGGATAAAAATGAAGTCGCGCCGAAGGAGCCACCTTGTGTAGCACCAAAGCCAATGTCACCGATACGAGGCTCGGAACTTTCTCGTGAAGTAATGAGCCAAGAAGTGATACAGCGATCAAAGATATCGTCTGCGAAGAAAGAGGATGAAAATGAATCAGAGGGTGACGTGTCCTTGAACATATCTGGAAACACGAAAAAGTTACGAGATCGCTTCATTGCAGGGTCAGAGAACCCGGGTAATGAGCGACGGGGGTCAACCGAAGCTAGCACGGTTAAGGACACTAGTACGCAAAGTATAGTGGCAGCGGGAGAAACGACCGACAAATCATTGGTAAGTCGCACGCATTCGAGTACTGCCAAATTAGTGGAGAGATTCACGAAAGAAACCGAGAAAAGGGCCGATGGCAATAGCGATAGCCCGATGACCAGGCGTGGTGTGTCGGTTAGAGCGATGTTGAAACAATTCGAGTCAGGAGATGAAATGGATGAAGATGATGTGCAGGCGGTGCGGAAAAAGAGCGGGCAAACGCGAGACAAGGATGCACACCCATCAAATTCCGCTGTTAAAAGCGGATCGGGGCATTTACCAAGAGAGAATAAGCATTCGAACTCATCGAAGCTAGTAGACGAGAAAATACGCAGCGGTAGCGAACCTGCTACAAAGAGGGAACCGAAGTTTGTGTGAATCCGAAGTTTGTATGAATTATGTATGGAATCTTCGATCACATCTAGCTCCGTCAAAGAATTTGCTTAGGAATCTTGTCCAGCCTAACGTTCCCTCGGTGGACTGAGAAGAAGCGAGAGTATTTTTATAGCATACGTGCCTTTTAGAAACAATTCAATGTCGCCACCAAATTTGACACCATCCTGAAATTACAACCCAAGATCTGCCTCAGTTATCTTATAATTAGCCAATGCTTTGTCCGAGAAAAGTTTGCTTGTGAACTTTTTCCAAATATCGGTTTGGAGGTTGAAAATTGTTTCATTGGCGACGTGGGCGAGTGGTTAAGGCGCCGTGTTTCGAATCATGCGAGGTCTACTCGCGTGGGTTCGAATCCCGTCGTTGGAATCACTAACCAGAAGCCAACAGTCAACTCAGCTGTCCATCCTTCCGAGGTCGGTGAATGAGTACTCGGAAGTAACTCTGAGGGCACAAGCACTGGACACACATTGATAACAGCTAATCTAAAGCTGAAGTGTTTCATCCAGTGTAAAGATTGGAGAGAAAAAAACCATTCCAATTAAAGCTGTGATAAACGCAGTTGTCACATCAGTCAAATTGCCTATTCAGAGTAGGCATTTGCGAATTCATCAGCTTGACAGTCATCGTTAAAAGCTGCCAAGTTTTAATTCCCTGTCACGATTTGGGACAAACGGATTTGAAAAATTAGGCCTAAGTCAAAGATGAGTAGAAAACACTCATCGGTTGTATAATCACGTCTCCTTTACATGTCTGGCGTGGCCAGAGGGCTCAGGTAATCCCAGGGTTCGCTCGCAAGAAGCCCCCGTACATACGCACTAGCAGGACATATTGTCGCACACTCCGCATCCTTGGAAGAGCTTTTTTATCAAAGGCTTTTTCCACGGAGGTAGATTAAGCTTAAGAGTGTCTCGCACACAATTTTATGCCCAGTCATCTGAGAAACGGTTGATTTTATAAGGGTAAAGCTAGGGGATGCATCTTCCATTCATACAGCTGTATTAAAATTTCGCTCAAACGTACGGCTGCATTGAGCGTACAACTACACTAGCTACGTTTCATTGCTGCTATCCTTGCAAACATACTCTCAAATGTACATTCAAGCATCGTTGATTTTCATAGCTTTAGATGTCGTGTTCCAGTAACCATATTTCCAAATATATTGTCCATCGTTTTCGTCCAATGCCTTCCAAGTTCTTCATCTTTCATATTCTTTCTTCTTATTTCCTTCCTTCTCTTCCCGTTTCGTTGCATTCAGTCTTTTTTTGGACACATTTCCCCTCGCCATTTTTAATCGCTCAGACCTCCTTAATCGCGCCTGTTGTTTCTCCCAAGCCAGTCGAAGCTGCTGCAGAGTTTTGTTCTCGTCTTTGGGGAAACGTTTGCTCGCTGTCTTAAGGCAACGCAATCGTAAAATGTCGAGTATATCTATTTTTAAGTTCATTCTTAACCTGTAAAGAAAAAATAAGTAGAACATAGGCCATAATTAATTTGCTTTGTTCGATATACGAACAAACAGTTTAAGTAAGAGAGCGTTATACTCTGAATCCCTCTTTGTTACACAAATTCATTGGCTGTTTTACTTTTTGCTAAGAACGTGAATTGTTTTAACTGCTCATTGCAACACGATGAAGTGTCATTATGAGCTTTGTTAGCTGCAAATAGACCGTCATTACACAAGAAGCAGGCCTTAACTACTTCTTTAGGAGAATTTAGCCAACATGTTCATATTTTTATATGCTAAAAAATATATTATATTTCATAAAGAACATTTTAGAGTTTATTACAATTTTTGCTGTTCTTTTTAGAACCCAGCGGAATCATTTGTTCTTGAAAAATTATTATTGATATTGTCATACTTATTAAGCAAACATAGCCGTCATTCTGTCTCTTTCTGCTCAAATTCTTAAGCTATCTCTCATTGCACGAAAAGCTTATTGAAACAAAATGACTGTGTTAAGGAGGAACTCAAAAGAAGCTATGGGGAATTAGATAGCCTGTTGAGCATCATGAAAATTAGAAAACTGACGCGGTATGAAGATATGATAAGAGGAAAAGTGGCGATGAAGAACCGAATCATCAGGGCCGTAGCGATTGGGGTGTGGGGATGCGACACCCCCCCCCCCCTCCAATTTTTTGGAACGAGTTAAAATTCAAGTAAGAATAGGTTATTGCATCGTAAAATTAGGTAAGTTTTAAAGAATTGAGCCCTGAAATTTAGGTAAATTCAACCTTGCACCCCTAACCAAAAGGCTCTCGCGACGTCCCTTCCCATCATACAGTACAAGGAAAACAACTCAAAGGCGAGAGAAGCAGAGGAAGATCAAAAAGAGTATTGAAGATGACATCACAGATTGGACCAAAGAAATGATGATGACAGATAGGGGTGGAAGGAGGCTGTATCAAAATGGGTGCAACAACGGCCTAGCAAGCTTATTAATAAGTGTTTGGGTCTTTATTCTGTTTGGAAAAGCCAATTCAAAAGATGTCCCTAAACTGGAAAACGTTGCTTGGAAGAAGGGAAGTTATTCTGCTGATAAGTCAAGCCATCTTCAGTTGCGCGGAGAATGGACCATGCAGTTCCATTCCCATCCCCACGTTGGGACGGCCGTTTTCCTATGATTAATTCGCCTGCCCTTTGAAGTGCCATGTTTTAGTCCAGCAGGCTCTCAAAAGTACACGACCATTATCAAGTTTGCTAGCTGTTTTAGAAGCTATAGACCAACAGTGGGACAGGTAGCATATAATTTCATGCTACCAATGGCGTGATTCTTGGCAGCTTTTCTCATATATCAAAATGGACTACACAAAATTAAGAGTTCTCAGTTTCAAATGATCCAAAGGGCTGTTGTACTTTTTGGAGCTTTTCTCCTCTTGAAAAATGCAGGAAATCACCACCTGATTGAGTGACTGACTGCACCGCTGAAATAGCTTCAATCATTAAGATGATATTTCCCAGCTTATAATATCTGTATGCAACAAATTTTATGCAGAAAGTTTCGATTCAAGCTGGGTACATTCAAATTGCTGCTCTCATTGATTTTTTGCTTCATCTTTTTGGTCTGCTGAGAAAATAGACCGCTGTAGATGTTTAAGTGGGATAATTATTGGGAAATCAGGCGCTCAACTCCGGGGGGTCAATACCCCTGCCGTTTTCCTCAGAAGGACAAAGGGCCCCGTTTTCTAGGGAAAATGTGAAGCTCCCGTTTCGAAACAAGCTGATTTAACATAGTTGTCAACACTGAGATCAGTGGTTGTTAATGAGCTCAGGGTGATAACCATGTGAAGAACTGACAGTAGCAAATGAGGAAGATTCGTTTAGTGTTCCTTCCGTTTCCGCGATGTACTGCTTCAGCGTGCGGATTCGTAACACATGGGTTGCGAGTTCGAGAACCTTGCACGCGTCACAATAAAAACACCATTGGCGAGGAAGGCAACGGGAGACCACATCACAAAAATCCACTTCCCTAGAAATGCTCAGAGCTCTTCTCTCTCTGGTTTCTGCTACGCTCGAAATCGAGTATGCGGTGCAGAGGTAGGCAACGGGAAACCACCCAATAAAACCGACTTTCCTAGAAAAAAACTCAGAGCCCTGTCTCTGGTTTCTGCTACGCTCGAAATCGAGTATGTGACGTGGCAGTTATTCAATCTCTAAACTGGAAGGATATAATTCTAAGCTGTATCCCTTTGAATAACAGTTTTATTGTGCTCTGATCGTTGCCCGGATCCATCCTCTCTAAAATTCCTGGTCGCGCGCCTGGAAATCGCCAGGATTTACGCTCATTATAAGTAATTTTTAGGGTATTTGCTCTTTTCCTCTGATAATTGATTATTTCTGGAAAATATACCATTTTAGCTATGTTTTGAACACTTCCCATAGGGCGTAATATACGGCAGTGTTATTGTTTGCAGAACGCATCGTTCGTTTGGGGTACGCCATATTGTTTGAGTCTCGCTTCCACGAGTTCATTGGGACATCTACTTCCACTTGGGCTTTACGATGAAAGAAGGAGGTCAATACAACTATGGGCTTCACCTCCAAACAGCTCTTTGCATTTCTTTGAACAGCCTCAAAACAGACATTTACGGATGCATTTTAATGATCTCAGCTCTGCTTGGCCTAATAGGCTCGGTATTTCAGCTGCTGCTTTGGAAAAGTTATCTCAAGGGGCATACATCCAGGCACAAGCCTTCTTCAAACCCTCACGTCGTTTTCAATTTAGCGCTTGCCAACGCTCTCTCGTGCCTAGGTATGAATTCATTTCTCATTCTGATATCAAATTTAAAGAACAGCTTTCTGGCTAGGCAGAAGAAGTAAGGAAACAACACTTCGAAATTCTAATAATGTAAGATTCTGTCCAGTCTATTTTGCAATTTTTGAGATGTCAAAGCAATGTTCTATTGCAGTGTTTAATTGAGCTTTTCTGAGATGATTTTCTCGTTTTTCTTTCGATTTTGATTCAGTGAAGTGAACTTGTCTCAGTTTGATTTGAGAATTTAGTCACAGCTAGCAAGACACATCATCTGGTTTATTTTTGACTTATCAGAGTTTATATGATGTATGCCATAGCAGGCCATTCTGCAGTGCTTTAGACTCCCATTTGCTAGACATTGAAATCCTTTAGAGGAGGTTATTTTGTCATTATCACCAGCGATTTGAACCGCCAACATCAAATACCCTGATCCCAATAACTGACTTAGTGTGTCTGGATACTACTGCCAATTTGACAAATGCTACAGCTACAATGGGATAGGCAAATTTATATAATTCCTTAGGGGCTTTCTCTTTTATGAATTCATTGATTGAAAGAGCTCCTCTTTAAGAAATTCTTAAGTTACGAATTTTGTTATTTTATGATTGTTTTTGTTTTGTTCAATCCTTTCTTTTTCCTGTTACACATTTAATGTTATTTTGAAATTTGTAGTTATTGTTGAAACTTGTGTGGTTTGGAATTTTAAATCATGGACTTGAACTTGAATTGCCTAGGCCAACTGAACTCTTCAGTTCATGATGCCACAAGCTTCGTTTTGTTTTGAAAGTGCATGTCATATCTTGTTTATAAAAAAAGGTTGGCAATATTGGTGTTTGAGTGTGTTTTGGATTATTTCATGTCATGGTCCAAGCTACCTATGTTAAGAGGGAATTTTTTACCTACCATGTAGTCTCATACCTCAATTATTAAATATAGACCAATTTTTCATTTCTCCTAGCATCTATTGTCATTGGATTGGTTCTCTTGCTGATCCATAGCACTTCTCAAAATGGCCTAATTTCAAGTCATGTATCATCGAAAGACATCCACTGGTTTTTTACAGTTGAGGTGTGAATTGGATCATTTGTCTTTTTCTTTATTACAAGTAAATTTTTTTTATGAAACTAAATAAATGATTCCAGTTGCAAGGGATATTTTGACGTCCTTATAATGCTAACAAATCACTCTACCCTCTTGCTGAAAAATATCATTAATCTAACACTTTGACACAAAATAAGAATTTTTGCTTTGCAGATACAAGCATATCCAAAGCTAGTAGGTGTATTTTGCCCAACACTCCCTAGCTTGCTCTATTAAATAGTAGTATGCGTCATACCCTGGTAAATGCCCCCAGAAAGGGGCTTCAATGCACGAAGTTGTTTTCCCTCTTCTCTGTGCAATTTTGAAGTTTTCTCAGTAAAGCTGGCTAAAATTTTCATTTGGCACTGTATGTATGATAGAGACTTTCTCCTCTTTTGAAGGTCCTCTGTGATTTTGGGTATGCTGCATCTTCAATATGGACTTTGATCTATTTACTTGATGTGTGTTTCCAAGTTCACAAGGTCAATTGGTGAGTAAATTTATGCTGTGTTTCCCCAGATTGACTAAGATTGCTTGCTAAATGCCTGGGCATTGGAGAATTTACAAGATATCTACCTTGCTTTAAATGATACCAAATTGAATATCAAATAAACAATAGACTAGTTCATTATCCAGGAAGCGTGCTTTATCCCTTCCAGCCTATCCAGACGGAAAAGCTTTTAATCATGATTTTGAAATGATAAATGACATTTTTATGGAAGTCCTTAAGTTGAAGACTTGGCTGCAGAAACCGGCAGAGAAAAAAACTCAACTGACTCCCAGTAACTGGCAGCTGCACTCTGCATTGTGTTGCATGCATTTAATCTTTCATAGATTGCTTGCCATAATTACGTCATCATCATTACTTTTATCTAGGAAGCATGCTTCGCTCCTTCCAGTGTATCCAGACAGAACAGCTTTTGATCCTGATTTTGAAATAATAAATGAAATTTTTATGGAAGTCCTTCACTTGAAGACTTTTTTGAACGGACAGTTTTATTTCACCTTGAAAGAACAGGACACTCCATGCACTCTCACGGATAGAATCAGCCTGTATAAAGAATGCATTTGCTAAACAGGCCCCTTACTAATAACAATGTTTATAGTACTAACAAGTTTTACCCTGTATATATTTATATTATTATCATTATGATTACTAGACACTCAATTTAACATATTATTTCCTTCCTTCTTTTTGTTTCTTTTTCCATTTGAATTGTCATTAGTGTTAAGTAGAAACAGCCAATTACACACTGCCTGTTATAAGAGAGCTGTGTTTTTGTATTTCAAATATGCAGTTGATGAATGGTTTAAAAAAATGATTAGCTTAGAAATCTCTGGCAGACCCATAAGGGAAAACGGGCAGATGCAGAAACACATTTTGCTGGTTAAGCTGCTTGCACGGAGCAAACCGAGTGATTTTTCATGATGGTTTTGTACATGTCTATCTGAATGAATTCATATGTGAATCTTCTTCTTACCCTTAGTAAAGTGGTTTACTACAATTTGTTTGCCTGGGGTCTTGCAGCATTTTTCACTATCCTTATTGAAGTATTCAAATTTTCACAAAAAAATTATTTAAGGTATGTTGGTTTGTAAGTTACTATGCCCTTGCTCCTACTAACTCCTCAGTTTTGAATTCTATGCATATTCTTTCATCTATGAAAATGCCAAAAAAGTTGTAAAACATGAGTCACATTGCAAGCTACCTTAGTCATGGTCTTGATTTTCGTAACAATGTTTTTACATATTTGCCAAAGCATTCAGAGAGGATTGCACCTTTGAATTTTTCCACTGTGTTGGTTAACTGAGTTTGCAGATGCTTCATAAGTGTAACTAGATCTGCCCAAAGTTGCAATCAATATATTTCTAAAGCTGGGACTAGTTAAACAATGTTGCAGGATGAGAATTACACCACTGTCTTTTGAACAAGCAGCTGTTGAATTGATTATGAAGCAATCATCCAGCACTCTGCTCTTAGCACCGTGTCAGTTCAATTAAAGTGTTTGCCTGAATCTCTTTTGACTTTGTGCAAATTTAATTGATCATGAATTATATCTAGAATTCAGAAGTTTCCGTCCTGTAGAGCAATTGCTAGAGGTCATCATTACAGACAACTTAAGAGATCTGAGTCAATATGATTGGAAAACTTTACCTCATAAGTCAAATTGAATTTTGTGAATGAGTTTCAAACCTTATCTTATTCCTAAAAGACTTAAGCAATGTGACTTTGTGTATCTTTGACCTGTGTGTCACTGAAGGCAGGTGATGTCCTTCCAATTTTGATTTGTAAATGTTGAAAAATTTGCGTCTGAGATGAAAAAAGGGAGCTCTGTTGTTTATCTGTCTGCATTCATTTGTCACTTGGTCAAATATATGAGAGCTCTTGTTCTTAATCAATCACATTCATTCGTCATGTTAACATGTCGGCAGATATTCCATCATCGATAATGATAAAAGTAATTCATCCAACTCTTGATTTGCTTTGTTTGACTTGCAGTTTTCATCACTATATGTAAGTAATGGTTTTTATCCTTATTTTTCCTCTCCAGAGAATGCACAGCATTGGAAAATGTCTCATACATCGTCATCATCTGGGTGTCTAATACATTCCTGTTAATGGTCGTTTCTTCAGCAGTTCTCATCTCAATCGATCACAAAGGTGCAACACATCCAACTGCTTGGATTTATTTGCATTTCAATTGCATGCAAATCTGGCATGCCGACCTTTTTACTTCTCACCCTTAATTTTGATTCTGGAATCCATCTTGAATCATTCTGCAAATGAATGATTGGGAATCACGCAATCAGCTGATCAATCATCCCATCAAGATAAACCAATCAATGAATATATTGTCTGTTTGATTAGTGTTGCCATACTTCAATTACCAACTTAACCCTCAAAGAATCAATGAACCTTGCTATCAATGATATCATAGCTAAATGACTGGAAAAATGATTATATCTACTAAGATGCAAACAATAGCCCAATTAATCAACCAGACATGAAACTTCTCAATCAACTGATCAGTTAGTCAACCAACAGCAATCATAAGTCTGTCAATTAGTTAGTAAAGTAGCCTATCAAGCAATCAGAAAGTCGATCAACCAACCATATATTCACTCCAACGATCAACAGCCAAAAGACCAATCAACTAGTCACTTAGACAATCAATTGGCCAATCAACCAATCATTAAACCAATCAACCAATCACTTGATCAACCAATCCGCTTTTCAATCAGACAATATATTACTTAGGGAATCAGTTAGTAATTTGATTAGACAGTCAACCAATGAATACAGCGATTTGCCAGTTAAATGCAATTATATACTCTTTTTGACAGGGCTGGAATTATCTTTATGATAAAGCAAGATGAGTGTATTGATTATTGCTGCTTTTATGTTTCAGTGAAACTTGATATCTGTTTCGTGAGCAATGCATACACAGCGATTCAGAGAACGTTAATGCAACGCGTGCGAGCAAAATTTGTCTTTCTGCTGGTCATATTCTTTACCTGGTATGTTCTTTTTATATTTTTGATCGTCTGCTTCTATTCTTGTAAACTTATTATTCTTTTATATAGATGATTCTACTTAGATGTCAAAGGTAAAAATTTGACACTAAGAAGCTTGTTGCTTACCGAGCAGTGTCCAGGCCCTTTTTCTAGATGTGACCACACCTCGTGATTCCTACGCCTGGAATTACAGATAACTGGCGACTATCCTCACTCTAAGTGAAGGTTTAGCTGAGGGTAGATTCGAACCACTGACTGTAAGATCAATGTGCAAGAATCTAACCACTGAGCTATCTAAACTTATTCATGCAATTAGCTTCTGAGGAGACAAAGTCGCTCCTATAGTTCGAAGCAAGTATATCTAAATAAGGAAAGCAAAATCTTTATTCAAGACTTGATTCGGCTGAATATAGTCATAACTCTGTATCATTCTCTTCTGTAGTTGGGTTTCAACCTTGATTGGAGGGCTACTTGTACTCGCAAAGCGTGGACCATCAGTGCAAGAAGCTCTAAGTTTCACTGAGGTAAGTTCGCTCCACATCAGCATTTATCAAACCACTTTTTGTAAGAATAAATCTTTCAATTCGCTAGTTCTGGATTGAAATTTTTAGAGTTTCTCCGAAGAAAAGACAACCATTATTTTCCTTCTATTTCATCCTCGGAATATGAAAGTCTAAATATCTTCTACAAAAACCATGCGGTACAACTGAATCATAGCGAAACTACACTATACAAATAGCCAATCAAGATCGAGCATGGAACCGATCCTGACCAATCAGGTCTTAACAAATAGGCATAAGAAGTTATGAGATATTAGTGACGTCAGTAAATTCTTGTTAAGTGAATAAGTTCCTTGTCTCTACATGATTATGAGGCTACTACGTAAGAACATAAATTATAATAATAAGCGTGCGCGTTGGTGTTGCAACACTTTTGTGGAATATTTAGACCGTTTGGGTAGTGGCGCAGTGAAGCATCCTTTGTGTGCAGACTGACAACAAATGCGGTATGGGTTCAAGTCGTGCACGGTTCAAAGCATACCATAACCAGTCATGAAAGTAACCTGATGCCCCTTTAGAACCCCCCCCCCCCGCCGTGAAAAACGGGAAACGCTATTTCTGGTTTCACTGCGCTCGATATTGAATTTGGTGTGCAGTTTGTTTCAAAAATTTAATCAAAAAATCCCCACTCTCGCATTGGCGTTCCCACCAGTGCAATTTATGGTATCAATAGATATTTATGATCCCACTGGAAAGATCATCTTGCTTCAAATATGTTCTTTCTTTCAGGCCATTTTGCACCCGCTCCAAGGAATATTTAACTACTTCATCTTCACCCCACTTCGCTCCTTGCAAAATGTTTCCAGCTACCATGGTGACCGGAAATCGCCGATCCTGCCCCACGCAATCAACCAGCAAATATATGGCACCAGCTACGAGAGCTCTCTCACAAACAGTACACCACAAGTACCAAATACGCCTTCTATATCGTCGTTCCATTTCACGCCTTGCTTTCCGGACGCAGATCTTCTTTTTCGGTCTTATCGCAGCACTGACACTTTAGACTCAGTAGATAATTACTCGTATGAAAATAACCTAAAAATCGGGTGTTTGTTAGGTGAAAACCATAATTTTTATCAATAGCGGTTAGATTCTTTCTAGTTATTTGATGTAGTAAATAAATAGGCCGATTGTTGGGAATATTCTTTCTAGCATGTAACTAAACGAATAAAGGAAATTAATGAACTTTGCACAAAATTGACATTTGAAATTTAAAATTTTGATGGTAGAAGCTAAGGCAGTAGGAAATAAAGGCTGTTGTAAAACAATTCAAAACTTTGCGAAATATTGAAGTAATCTAAGGCTCCTCACAACCCCTATCCCCATTTGTCTACCATTCTCCTCTTCTTTTTCTTCTTTATCTTGTTCTTTCTTTCCAATTCTTGTTTTATCTTATCTTTATTCTTGGTCTTCCTCCTATTCTTCTTCGTCTTCTTCGTCTTATTCTTCTTCGTCTTCTGCGTCTTATTCTTCTTCAACTTCTTTGTCTTATTCTTCTTCATCAACCTTGTCTTATTCTTCTTCATCATCTCCGTTCTCGTTGTCTCCTTTTCAATGAAACGTTAATTCTGAAGCAAAGGGCATTTTTCAAGGACACACTTTCACTTGAGTTTCCAGAATGACGTGCCTTTCAGAAAATATCCATTGCCACCCATAATTCAAGGAGATGATTAACGTATTGATTAAAACCATTAATGATGAGTTGCGCCTGGCCGATAGTCTGTCTATCCTAGCCGTGTCACACATCGATTCGTAAGGGGAGACAGGTATTTGAAATTCTGTCACAATCATTTAGTGCACAGATTCGTTGTTGTCAGAGATTTCACAAGCATTAGTAGATCAAATCGAGTGCGTGAGAAAGAACGAAACTTCGTCATTGTACTTACTTGTAAACAGTTACCTGGGATTTATTGAATCTCAAACTATTTTCTACTGGTAGTTAGCTAGTAACATTTATTGTGTACTGTGTATTGTCTCTTCGTGTGTTTGAAAAGTAGATGTTAGTCGGGAAAATGCAATATAAAAGAATTATGGTAGATCAAAAAGTTTAATGAAGGCAAAGCTTTTCGTCTGACACTCTTAAGTTAATTAATATTCCGGTCGTTGTGCTGATATCAAACAGAGAGGATGGCAGTTCATAGTAGTTGAAATTCCGTTGCTTTCTCTCTCTGTTCTTGCCTTCTAAGGACCAACTTAACATACGAAAGGTAGACATTGTGAATTTGCTACGGGGATTGTCAGACTGGCAGCTGGGTTTTCCATTATTTCGTTTTTTCTATCGATCCAAATGATTATATATTGATTTAATTTGTCCTTTTTGAATTTTTCATATATTGTTCAGTTTTTGCATCTCTTGTTAAAAGTTTGAAATTTTGTTAGAAATTGCGAATCATGCGACATTTTTAGTCTCTCTTCCAGTCAGCGATTTCTGTTTGCTAGTAAAATTAGATTGATTGTTACAATGTTTTGATAAGTATTGAGGTACCTGGAGAATCGTCATTGGGGAAAATGCAGCTGATATCGACTGCCTCCAAGATTTGATCGTCAGATGTATGCAGATATTATTGAAGCTTCTTGGAGCAGTTTCAGTTTTCGTTGAATTATTAATCCATCCTAAATATAATTCTAAACAAATTGCGATACAATTGAATTAATTAGATTAAATCAAATATTAATGCATTACAATACAATAAGTTGACTATATGTTACAGTACTAAACTGGAAAAGAAAAAAGAGAACATTACATGATTGTAGTTAGGATAGACTAATTTAGGAGGAGCTCTCCAGATAGGTTAACTAATCGAGGGAGAGCCCCCATCCCCCCATAGCAGCAAAGAAACTAAGAACATTAGATACACAACAGCAACAAAGAAGAAAACATAAACCAGACTGGACTAACCTCAGAATGATAATTCGATGGAATGCAGACCAATGGATATGCAGTTTGGTATTAACGTACAACTTCGTCAAACAGAAATAATCTTATTCTGCAAACTACTTTAATTAGTAGACTTAGGTTAGATTTTATTCAGCTACGCCTTTAAAGTCCCTGCTTAAGTTTATTTTTCGTAAAACTTTAGTAATCGGAATATTCACTAAGACACAATTATAAGCCTCTGTAACTTTGTAGTTTATAATTGGCTACTTGAATGGTGACAAGCGAGAAATGGAAAAGAAGCTATAAAAAGCGAACGAAACTTTTCACGACGAAATGAGTCCATTGTCACCTCAGTTCTTATTTCTACGGCAGAAGACGTAATAGGAAGTCCTCATTGAAATCACCATTATCTTTTTGGTTTCATGCTGCCTGTTTTCACATCCAATTCAAAGTCTCTTAGCATCTCCCAAAATTCAACCGAGGATTTTTCAAATACACCAGGCGTGTTTATTAACAAGTTAAACTTTTTATCTTTACACAAAGCTATTATCTTTGCCTTTCTCCTGAAATTGCTACAAAGGTTTGTCTCAAAAACCCACCCTTAATTCAAGATTATACAGAAGTAGTTTGAAGTAGAAAGTAGATCTGGACATAAAGGACCTGTACAAATTCTCTCTCCCTCTCTTGTGACAATGATATGATAATATAATTATTATGATTAGGACAACACTGGGTCAAAGCTGAGGTACCGCTTCCCATTGAACTACAATCTTCCAAATCGTATGAAATATTCACAAAAACATTTCTGCAATATCAACGAGAAGTCTTTATTCTCTCATGCATGTTATGTAGGCATCCTTTTAACGTAGATTCAATTTTTTTAATCTTTTAGCCTTTTCATTTGATTTATCTTGCACTGGGAATAAGATCGTTTAAGTTTGTATTCTTTTCTGTTCGATTTAATTACTTAACTATTGTAATATTCTAGCACGGCGAAATGTAAATCAATCCTTAGATTGACGTAGTTACTGGGCCTGATAAAATTTAAATTCAAGTCAGATTAGACTGTCCTTAGCCATGGCCATGGTATGATGACCAGTTCCTCTCCTCGTCCCATTTCACCCCAGGCTTTTTCCCAGGTAACCATTTACTGCTGGTTGGATTGATAGAGGGCGTCTAGATATTGATGTAAGCTTGGTTCGAGCCTGAGACCTTTCGCGTGGTAGACATGTATATATATATATATATATTGGCAAACGCCATTCTTAACAGAATATGATTGGTGCGAGTGGTTTCTCAAAGTGGGTCAGTTGCAGTGTCTACTGTGGCTAACAAGTCAAGTGCGCGCTCGGCATTTGCGTCCACATTTCTGGCACATGAATTCATCAGTTGCGACCTCATCGGTGGCGTTGCACATTCGAGCTTTTTTCGTCGCATGTACTCCGCGGTTTACAACACGTACTTAGATATCAATCACTATTGACGTAGGAAAGGCAGGGGTGATTTTTGATGCACGATTTGGAATTATAGGGCATAAACGAAATGACATCCAGTAAATATGCTGTAATATTACATGCAGTACATACTTTAATAAGAATTTGGTTAGTGGGATGAATAACGCAAGGATAATGTCAAAGGGCGTTCGATACTTTGAGATAAGTGTGTACGAGTGGATTGCTAACCTGGAAATGTGGCTTAATTATGGCCGCGATCAAGTATCTACAGACGTAGAGAGGGCTTGAAAGACTGCCGATGTTATGATGCACGAGGCCGTGATAAATAACAAAGGCCATGTTTATGGGGACGGGACGCACCGAGAAAAGATTCCAATCAATGAATGGGTAAGGGATTTGTAACTGAAGTGGCGCAAGCAAACTTGAGGAGCTTTGGACTATTGTGTTATTACTTCTGGCGTTCGCCGAGACGCGGTCATGGACAACTTCCATGGATCCCCAAGCTTGAGGTAAACATTCGGTTTTTCTTAAAGCAAAAAATGATTGAGATGTTTAGATCTTTTGTTTCCATATTATATTTAGCGTTAGACCACAAAATTCTTCAGAGTACACCTAACACCTCGACTTGAAATAGCCCATAAGGAAAACGAGGTTACAGCTTTCAGCACGTGACATCATCGGGTGACTCGTTTTTTACTGATGTCAAAATCCTTTTAAAAAAACAGGGGTGTGGGTTTTGTGCGTAATCCACAGAGTACGAATTTTATGAGCTACGAGTAGCTGCACACTGACATGTACAAAATGAAGCTGATATTATCGTACTGGGTAAAGCTTCTTCTACATGGGCGACAAGATTTGCAGTGAGTCATCCGTTACATCTAATCAGCCTTTAATTTTAGGATGCGTGACAAAATGTATTTGCCCTTCAGAAGCTTGTAGATTATATTTATACATATGTATTTTTATACACATGATTCTACCTAGATGTCAAAGGTAGAAATTTGGACACTGAGAAGCTTTTTGCTTATCGAGCAGTTTAGCTGAGGTGGGACTCGAACCACTGACCATATGATAAATGCGCAAGAATCTTACCATTGAGCTATCCTCACACCTAATATATATGTATTTGAATTATATGTAAGAACGTGAACACGTAAAATAATAGCGAACCGTTTTTGAATCTCAAATTGCAGCATATTTTTCTTTCCGTAAGCCCCTTTCTTTTTGCAGTACAGACATCAATGGTAGTAATTTTTCAATATTATAAGTTTTTATCCCGTTAGTAAATTCATTGTTATCATTATTTTCATTATGATTATTCATCTCTTCTTGACATGATGAAACTGATCGATTCGTTACGCATTCTTCCCAAAAACATACTTCTCCCCTATCAACGCTACGTTCTTTCCAAGCTGTCCTGGCATCTAAGTATTGCTAATGTTCCAAGACATGTGTAATGCAGGCCTTCCCTCCTTAACGTGATTAAATATTGAAGTCTATTTAATGCAGTGAAATGTGTAATGTGTTGACGTACGTAAATGAACCCGTATATTAGTTACGAGGTTGATTTGAAAAGGGAGGAGTTGCATTCAACGAAGCAAAATAGCTAATTTTGTTTTCTTTGCGAAGAACGCGCGTACATGTGTACGCGTCTCTGAGAACGTGTGCACGCTACACATGGATCATCCTGAATCTTGACAGCGTTGTGGTAAGATTCGTCAGACGATGGTTAGATCTTCCAATTAGCGCCACCCTCAGCGGTATTAGTCTGCCCCCAAACCAATTGGGGTTGAATCTCATTCTTCCTTCTGTGAAATTCCAACAATGTCAAACTGTCCCACGTACGGCCTTGGAATCTTCGTCAAATGATGCACATCCCTGTGGAGAAGTGCTAGTTTTGACCAAAACACTAAGCAAGTTTTAAAGGCAGTACGTCAGAACCAAAGTGAAAAGTTCCGATCTCACTTAACTTCCTAAGGCTTTCTCATTACTTCCCTCCTGAATTAGTCTTTGAAGATCGTCAATTCTCTCTGGTCTTCTGCACAAAGTAAACCATAGAAACATCTTTAACTTCGCTGTCAGGTACCTTAATAACACACTTGCAAGTCGAAAAATCTCACGCTGTGGAATCTCTCCCAAATGTCTGACTGTTCCTTTTGCATCCAGCCAGTCTCTTCTCCACGTTCTTGCAGGCTGTAGAACTTATCTCAGCGAGGGCCGCTTCACATGGAGACATGACTCTGCACTAAACTTCTTGGCCTCAACACTTCAATGTTTAAATCACTGTACTTTCTTCGCACAATATCTTCCCCTTTCTCTCTTCACTGGTGACGCCCTGCGTCCTGACATTTAAGGCGATGAATTATGAGTCCTGGCCAACATACTTGATACTTGAAGAAAAAAAGTCTAACAGAGCTTCGATCAAGCAGTGCAAGATCACTTGTGATCCCAAGGGAAGCCAGAACTTTCCAGGATATTGCAGCAAAACTGTTTAACTCTTTGCCTGAAAATATAAGAAACTGTCGTGTTTATAATAAATTCCTAACATTATCTAAAGACTTTTTAAAGAATAAAATTGATACAAAAGTTTTACATAAGTTTTTAATGAGGTACTATGCAATAAGTTAGTGAAAGAGTATATTTCAATGTATTTTGGACAACCTTAATTTATTCAAGACAATCTTTACTATAATCAAAGACAAAATTTTAAGTAGCATTTAACAGAGAATAGCCATGTCATGTGGATCTGTTGAAATCCATTATTATTATCATCATTATTACATGCTCATCTCCACTCCTTCTGTTTTAGAATTGAGCGTTGGCTTTGAGACAAACCTTGATTATAACGCTAGTAGGCAGTATGCCAAATATCGCTACCTTCGGAATGACCTGACATCGAAATACCGCCACGTTAAATTTGCCAACTTGTCAATAGGTTCCATTGGAATCTTTGGACAGTCTTGCGATTCGTTCATTCAGATATGTAGCGATCTAACCATTGACGAAGCATATACTAACTACATAATTACTAAATTGACAGCTATAATCATTCGCACAACTTATAACATATTCTGCTTGCGCAACAAACTCTGGGCTAACCCAGGCCATCTATCCTGTTAACAGTCTTCTTTTAACCTTTAGTTCTTCTTATCAAAATCATTTACCTTTCTCCGGTTCTTTTTGCTCTATTTTAGTTAATTATTTACTCATTCATTTTTAAAAATGGGGGGAGATGGTCCCTCTGGCCCCCCGGTTACCATGTCCCTGATAACATACTAGGCAATATATGAAACAAAGAGTGATTTAAACCCAACATTTGCAAAGGATTTTTCTTTTCGTAGGTTTATGGTTTGCGCGATGCAAGTAATTTGCAGTTGCCCAACGACAAAAATATTTCATATGGAAACTGCCTCTCCTGGGTTCTCACTAAGAAAAGTTCTGGAGAGCTGTAAGACAGCTCGAGATTGCACAGTAAAAACAGATAAACAGTAGAAGGTGAGTGATTCGTGCAAATGCAGATCGGGACAAGTTTTAACCTACGATTTTCTAATCTTAAGGTCTTTTGAATTATTTACATCCCACTTGAGATTTGCTTGGTATTCTTTTCCACTGAGTCTTTAATTCCTCGCGTTAGATTTAGTTGGCTAATTAGCTTTGTTCAACTTTTAACAAAAGCTAACTGTAAACGGTAATGATGTTTTTGAGTTTTGCGATGAAAGATTCCAGCAATGTTCCTGGTTTGAAGCAGGGGGTTGCGGAGGAGATTGCAAAGGGGAAGTCCGGTGGGCGGGCGAGAGGGGAAGTAATTATCAAACGACCACAACAAAGTCAATTTGGATAGCTATTCGAGAGAAGTTTGGCCTATACACACAGCGTCTGTATAAAGGTAAGAATGGTATAATTTTAAAGTTATGTTCGGTCTAGGCCATCCATCGATCCATCCAGTGGCCTACTCCCTACGTCTCACATTTTGACAGGACATCAGTAAACTACATACTTTGTTTCATGTGAGGTTTGAATGATTTATTGATCTGAGTTTAGATGCCTGGTTTCAATCATCCAGTATTGGTTTGTTGCTTTTCCAAGTTTCTTTTCCAAGTTTCTACCTCGCATACTAGAACTGCTTGTGGCCTGCACAGGTTTATTCACGGAGCCATTAAAAAATTAATGACTTCTCGGTTGTTAGTTCTTATGCCAGCCAAAGTTGCATGAAAGTTTAATGCATTCTTCCACCCTCGAACGTTAATGTGATTGAAAAATCAAACCCATAATTTCCATGCCCTGTTGGTCATTTTTGTGATTGAAAAGCCCAGCCTTCAATTTTCTTGCTCTGTTTGTCATCCAGTCGAAAATCAAGCAAAAATGTGAGTTTGATTTACACCCTGCTGCCTTCAACTGTGTTCAGTAAATGATGGATGGTGGGCTGATTTTGGGTGCTTTTATGCCAAACAAAGTAATATGAAGGATAGGTAGGAACGAGGGCTCAAAGCCTTCGATTTGAAGCACGTCATGTCACGAATTGCTGTTGTCATAGTCGTCGTTTGTCAAGTTTCTTCTGCTCTCAAGGTTTCAAAATACTGTACAGCCTGAAGTAACAGGTTGAAGCTTTCCTTTTTGTCTCTGGTGATTGCTTCAAAACGTGCCACGAAACCCCTAAATTTTGCACAGAGTTATTGCAGCTGAGACGGTGCCAATGGGAAAGCCCCAGATAGATTGACTTGGCTTGATATAGCAAGTTCATCATGTGATTATTTGATAAAGAATCTTCAAAATTTGTTACTTTGCCGATTGGCTTGGTAATTTTGTGGAGAACAGTTGATAACCAATTTCTTGTGTGCATCATCAGTTCAGATTCGAGTTTATATGCACACTGTTTGTGATATCACCATGTATTCTAAGTAAAGTAGTGCATATAAGATCTTGCTCTGTATGTTTGATGCATAGAGAGGTAGTTAGCACAGGGACATGTTCACTGTGTGGAAAGTCACGGAGTTAGTGCCATGCTAGAAAACTAAAACTGCATTGCATACTCAATTTCAAGCGTAGCAGAAACCAGAGACAGGGCCCTGAGTTTTTTCTAGGGAAGTGGAATTCATGAGGTGGTTTCCCATTGCCTACCTCACCAATGACGTTTTGAAAGTGACACATGGAGGAATCGAACTGACAACCCGTGTGTTGTGAGTCCGCTGGCCATTTCTGGATATCCTCTAACTGTCCACCAAATAGCAAATGGGTATATGGCATGAAGTCTGAATTAGGTTAAGGAAGGAAAGAGACCTACCACCCTTCCCCTTGTTGCAGTGGCTCAAGACAGTTTGAGACCCCTGCTCCAAAGCAAGGTTCTTTTCCATGCTTGCATGGAGCATGAAACTTAACCTTTTTCAATTGGGTGGATATTCTTGATTGATGATTTCAAATTGCACCATGGTTTTTTATTTCTATTCAAATTTTGGTAAATTTTTGGTTCATTTGGGAAGTGCCTTTTTTCTTGCAATCACATCAAATTGTGAATAATGTTTTTTGGTATGGGTAAGACCTACAACTGAAACTGCATGACATACTAAAAACTGAGCTTAGCAGAAACCAGAGACAGGGCTTTTGAGTTTTTTCTAGGAACTAGATTTTTTAGGTGGTTTCCCCCAGCCTTCCAGACTGATGACGCTTTTATAGCAAACCAATCAGAATTCAAACTCATAGCCCCTTAATCTAGAAACAGAGCTTTTAGTTTTTTCTACGAACTGGATTTTTTTTATACTAGTCCCTGTTTTGGACAGGTTTCCTTTCAAGAGAAGACGGAACGGCAAAATGGGGAATGGGCAATGCCGCCCAAATCATAGCTATATTCCTCCTAGTGAAATAGCTGATCATGAGGAGACAGCATCAGGAAATAAGCTGGAATACATGGAAGGTGTGTAATTAGATCATTTTCATGTGTTAATAATGGTTTCCAAGAATATCTATGAGTGTTGCAAGAATTTTTTCAAGAAAGTACAAGGATAGCTCAGTGATAAATCATCTGCTCACAGATTAAATGGTCAGTGGTTTAAGTCACACACGAAGCTTAGCTTTTGAAGACACAATTTGAATGTAAGTTAGATCACATGGAAAGGACTGAAGACTCATAAGTATGGATAATATGGGGGGGGGGGGTGCATAGGCCTAGCATTTCTTGCTTGTTTTTTCTCATAATTTCTGATGTATGCTGTGTTGAGTTGCAGGCTGAGAGGTGTCCGCTCCCCTTCTTTTGCTGAATTTTTTTCTTCAGGCATTGCTTTTAATATAAAACTTAGTTGAAGATTCAGACTTTATTCTATGTATATAAATACATTTATTTGTGCTGTTTTGGGACACTGAGAATCTTTTTGCTTATCAAGCAGTGTCCAGGTCCTTCCTCTCAATATGACCACAAATCGTGATTGCTACGCCTGGAATTGCAGAGACTCTCCTCACTCTAAGTGAAAGTTTAGCTGAAGGTGGATTCGAACCACTGACCATAGGATCAATGCACAATGATCTTACCATTGAGCTATTCTTACACTTAAGGACTTAAGCAGCACCATGAACCAAATCTCTATTGAGTTCCATAACAAACGTCATTTGACTGTTTCAGAATGTCCTATATCCAAGCTCAGATTCTGAAAGTACTTTACGTTGGTGGTTTGAATGCTCCGTCTTTGCCTCTAAAATGTGCCATATAGCGTATGCAATCCAACCATCCTACCTGCTAATTCTACTCTTTTCTGCAGCACGCAAATATTTTGAACAGCTCTATTTGCTCATGTAGTAGACACTGTGTCAACATATAATGCTGGCAGTTTACTTCTACCTTGTTGTCGCATTCCTCGGGTCGTGTATGTCATCAGACCTATAGTTCTAGACGATTACGCGAACGAATTGATGGATTTCTGTAACACTGCGGCCCATTTCGCCATCTGGTATCCAGAATTTTTTTTAGCGATTTTCAGAGCTCATAAAACGACAAATTACTCCCTAGTCCTAAATGCTTTTGGCAGCATTCCCGAATCTGTCAAAAAATTCACCGTGTTTATCAACAAAAGGGCCTGCATCTAATCTTTTTCAATCTGTCTATCTGGACACAGAATGATACCAAGATTCTCCTTTCACGTTGATTTCTCATGATTTACTGGCTTATGAATCTCGTTTTTGAGGATTTCGAAATCATTTCTTCAAATATATCAAGCGAGTCTTCTAAACGATTTTTTCCGGATTGAACAAACATTGCACGTTCTTAACACAATATTTGGCGAGGCCATTCTCAAATAACTGATTTAATAGGATATCAGTTGGAGTGATCCAATGATAGTGTGAGGCGAGCAGCTAGGGATTCTGTCCGCTGTCGTTTGCGTTTGACTGGGGAAGCTCTTCTTGCCAAGGTGCCACACCTATCACCAGCTCCGAGGCGATTTCGTCGCACAGTTCAATCGCACTAGTTGCGAATATCGAATATGGAACCTGGAAGCTTCGTGTTTTTATACGAGCGGTTTGCCGACTAAGTCACCATCATTTCATAGACTATGCCCATTAGATTCATTCAATCGGAGTTGACAGTCCTAGGTACACGAGAGCGACTAATTTTGCTATTTCGTAGTTGGAGGTTGTTGAATAATTGATTTCCATACATTTAGGCGAAGATTTTATTGATCTTTTGTGAGGCTTAGTATAGGGCATTGACAGATCTGGTAATTTAGACATTCCACAGTGCTAGTTGGTTAGTATGAACGAAACTGTACTTTTGCAGAGAAGGGAAACTTTATCGTAGACAAAGACGGACTGCCTTTCTCCAAGGCTGTAACTAACAAATTTTTCTTGATCATTGCGACCTGTGATTGCTCGTCGGGACGGAATTCATCTCAAGAGATGCGTCATTATTTTCTGGCCAAGTGATGTGCTTCGACTGTTAAAAGTGTGTTGCTTCAAGCATAGATTGCATCTGAGTTCATTCGCCAGAGTTTTAGCAAGGAAAGTAACTCGTATTCCTCCAGTGGATTAAGAAAATTCGAAAATCAACGTTGCAGGGATTAAGCACTTTTAATCTTATTAACAGCTGTCCTTAGAAAGACATTTTAGAAGTGGAAAGACAGGTTTTCATTGCAAATTCTTGGCATCTCGATGCTGGCGATATGAGTTGATACAGTGCTCTGTGCAATTCAAGAATGAAAATATCTGCAACAGAGAGGAGGAGGTTTTGCTGGATGCAAGATATTAGGCAGTGCTGAGAGAGGGAATTGAATTGATGCCAAGAGAAGCCAGCTCACCTCAGATCACACCAACCCTATAATATCATGTATGAAATGGGATCCTAAAAATAAGTTTTTGCCGAAAGCTCGTGCACGCAAGATCAGAGAATCGATAGCGAAAAATTGGCGAAAATCGGGTAGTGAATGCGCCAATGAATTGTGGAGTGAGGTCTAGACGAATGGAAGGACGTTGGTTGTGATTTCATTTATTGATAGATGGAAGTGTAAGGTGAAAATATTGCAATCAAGAAAGTTGTAATATTTGCAGCAGTTGGTGTGAGATCGCTACGAATCGAGCAAAGTGTTTGCACAATGAAAAATCCAAAGGATTAATTCATCAACCATATTTTGAAAGATACAGTAGTACAAGGCCCGTATTTTTCTCGCAAGAAAGAAGCAACCGTAGACTCTTTTCATCCAAGTGGCATCAGGTGAAATTGAGCAAATGCGAGAATAGGTATCTTTTTGTCGTAACAAGGTTGTAAATCCAGAAGATCACATTGCGACCGCAAGTCGATTTAAGCTGTAATATCGACTTGTCAGGTGCTTTGGAAGAATTCGAAAGAGTTCTGTCAGCTTTTGGAAAATATGGATAGAAATAGCAGCGCTTGCGGACAAGTGATGCGAAAGACTTCTGTTCACTGTACAATTTTGGAACAACACATCAAGGCAGATTATAAAGGTTTGTATGGACGATTCACATGCAGATTTTGATAGTAAATTGATGGAGTAAAGTTTAGAAGTACAAATCGAGCTAAAGGTTGCATGGTCGAAAAGCAATCCGCGCGAGCTATTTACAATAGCTTGCATGAAAATTTCGAAACGAGAGGTTGCACGCCGTCTGACTTTGTGTTATATTCCATAAAAGCTACAAGACAATTTGTCACACTGCAAGTACGATACCCCGTGGGAACATAACCATGACAACCGTGGGCCTTAGCATAGAAAATGCGAACAGACAGCCGCTAATAATTATATTTTGCAATTAACAGTGACGAAGCATTTGTCGTTTGACTTCACTGCCTAAAATGGAATCGGTGGTTCAATGCCTTCCTAAAGCCTCTTGCGTCAGAGTAGATCTGTTGAAGAGATGTTGGTCTTATGATGATATCTTACATGGTTGCGAGGTGTTTTGTTTATTTAGAGAAACGACAGGGCATAACTTCACTGGTCGATAAGCAAATCTTCTCAGTGCCCTAAAGTCTACCCTGGGATGCTTCCGAGTAGCGTTCACCTACAGACATCAGGAAAATGTTCGATAAAAAAAGTAGCTTCTCGTGGTCTGCAAGCTTCGTCTCGAGGCATCTGGAGAGTTTTTAAAACAGAAGGAGGGTAATAATTCTACCCTATGAGCATAGATCCCCAGTATCGACAAATCTGTCTTCAGATGCTAGGGGAAACAAAAAAGGAAACACCTTTATGCATTTGTAGCAAGCATTTATCTTATGTAATCGGACCAGCTAGGGTTCGATTGATTAAAGCGTTTCTTAAAACAAATGTGTGCCATGTTCTGCTTATGAAACATACGTATCACTGATTCGGCAAAGCAGTCCTATCAAATTCAAGAAGTCAAATCTTTTCGGTATGACACTTATCACTGTCTAGATTACTGAATTGAAAGCAACGAGTAATATGAAAAATTGGGAGATGATTTGAATTTCTTCAGCATATTATTCAATAGATACCCTTGATTAACAGGAGGGCTATTTTTGTGCGCATCATCGTTTTGAAAAGGTTAATTATACCTTGTAAGGTTTCTCAGCTCCCAGGGTTTGATAAAGGCGTTTTTTTCTCTCCTCCGTTCTCTTTGAATTCGTTGTAATGGTCTTCACGAATTAAATCACGAAGTGCTATGAAAGTTTAATTGATTCACGAGGCTGCCCTGAAATGTCTATTCAGAAGCGATTTCGTTTGCTGGTAGGCATTTAATCAATGCCAACTGCCAAGGATTGGGAGGTAACTAGCAGAAACGAGCGTATTTAGCAACTTGTAAAGAAATTGTCCTTTCTGTGATTGCAATGTATACTCTAATCAATCACGACAATATATTCATTTATGACAATGATGATCCACGAATTGAATTGTTTACCACAGAGAGAAAGTGTTGAGGAGACAGTACAAGGTAATTTAGCCAAAACAGCTGCCCAGGAGAAAAGCATTTTGACTTTTCTCTGTTAGTCCCTATATGCTAGTCTCGTTTCCATTATGGAAAATCTAGGTGATTCGGTTTTGCGTCATAGAGAGATTTACGATTTTGTCTGCTGCTGCTAACTGACAATCAGTCCGACAATCTTCGTTGCAATCCTGTCAAACAGAGATTAAGACCCGATTGAATCATTTGTGTTACTGAATGTTGACCGTGCAGTAGGATCATGAACAAGTCCGTGTCATCTTTTTGTGTCTTCTACCCAGCATCTGCAGGTAGATTTTCGGACACTGCGAAGCTATGCTTGTCGAGCAGTGTATGGGTCCTTTCTCATAATGTGACGTAATTTCAAGATTCCTATGATTCATGAATCATAAGGTAGATTTGAGGACACTGAGAAGCTGTGTTTATCGAGCAGTGTACTGGTCCTTTCTCATAATGTGACGTAATTTCAAGATTCCTATGATTCATGAATCATAAGGTAGATTTGAGGACACTGAGAAGCTGTGTTTATCGAGCAGTGTACTGGTCCTTTCTCATAATGTGACGTAATTTCAAGATTCCTATGATTCATGAATCATACGGTAGATTTGAGGACACTGAGAAGCTGTGTTTATCGAGCAGTGTACTGGTCCTTTCTCATAATGTGACGTAATTTCAAGATTCCTATGATTCATGAATCATAAGGTAGATTTGAGGACACTGAGAAGCTGTGTTTATCGAGCAGTGTACTGGTCCTTTCTCATAATGTGACGTAATTTCAAGATTCCTATGATTCATGAATCATACGGTAGATTTGAGGACACTGAGAAGCTGTGTTTATCGAGCAGTGTACTGGTCCTTTCTCATAATGTGACGTAATTTCAAGATTCCTATGATTCATGAATCATACGGTAGATTTGAGGACACTGAGAAGCTGTGTTTATCGAGCAGTGTACTGGTCCTTTCTCATAATGTGACGTAATTTCAAGATTCCTATGATTCATGAATCATACGGTAGATTTGAGGACACTGAGAAGCTGTGTTTATCGAGCAGTGTACTGGTCCTTTCTCATAATGTGACGTAATTTCAAGATTCCTATGATTCATGAATCATAAGGTAGATTTGAGGACACTGAGAAGCTGTGTTTATCGAGCAGTGTACTGGTCCTTTCTCATAATGTGACGTAATTTCAAGATTCCTATGATTCATGAATCATACGGTAGATTTGAGGACACTGAGAAGCTGTGTTTATCGAGCAGTGTACTGGTCCTTTCTCATAATGTGACGTAATTTCAAGATTCCTATGATTCATGAATCATACGGTAGATTTGAGGACACTGAGAAGCTGTGTTTATCGAGCAGTGTACTGGTCCTTCCTCATAATATGAAGTAATACCAATATTGCAATGTTTTATAAATCAAAAGGTAGAGTTTAGGACACTGTGTAGCTGTGTTATCGAGGAATGTACTGGCTCTCATTGTGACTACACTTCATGATCCCTACGCCTGGAATTACAGAGAGTAGCAACTCTCTTCACTCTTAGTGGAATGTAAGTTCAGAGTCCTCCTCGCACCATCGATCATTGAATCTATAATCATAACTGCAGTATTCAATGAAAAAGACATTGATCCAGACGTATGTCATTGAAGTTAGCTATGTAATTGGGTTGTTTTTAGTTGCGAGCCAGCATCTAGATACCCGAATAGAGTACTGTTCCTATTTGTGCTTTCAGGTGTGACACGACCATTAGATCTGTAATCGTATCAGCTGAGTCTTTGATCTAAAGTTCTTTATTTTATAAGCTTGGTAAGCCGTTCGATTTGTGACACTGCGACAAGTGTCTGGTTAAAAAGCTCCTGCTCTTCCACCCTCCTTGTCTCGTCAGCGTAGCATCGAGAAGTCATGGCTTACTAAACACTTAGAATGTGTGTGAAGGATAAGTCAATCTATCTGTTTTTGCAATATCCGATCACAATAACATCCACTAATTTAATAAAGGCGATTTTCATTTTACTCTTTCTTCATTTTCATCTTCAAATTAAACAAATCCAAATTTCGTAGGTCTTAAGGCTCATTGGAAGCAGCTGCTTTTTATGTTTAACAGATTTCGAAATCTCCCATTTTGTGAATTCATAACCACGTTTCCCATATTCTAGAAACAGGGCCAGCTTAGGTCTCATTAGGACTTTCAAGCTGATACAATGGCAAAGATTAATTTTAATGATCACATTAGGCAAAGAATCATTTGATAATCTAGTCATTTAGGGCTGATAATTGCGTCAGTTGTTCAATTAGAGAGATCACCTCCAGTACAGTTTGGATGTTGAAACTGCATTCTGATTTCATCTTTACTTCTTTCACATATGATTATTCGCCTTTCCCAAAGTATTTTTCTTATTCTAAAGTCTTCTAAAGGGATTTTCGCATGCAGTCGTATTCCTTTTTTTATCCGGAATTATAGTATTTACCACACTGGAAAGATTTCCCGTCCCACTGTCAAATCTTCGCAAACCTTGTTTCAGTTAAAGTTAGACTTTTACCATATCGCAGTTAATCTGATTAATGATCCAGTCTATATAGGTACCTGGAATAAATCACTGTGTCATTTACGGGAAAATGCATCAGCTGAACGCAAGCAGAGATTCACTTCTTCTTGGGAACGAGTTCACTCGTCGAAAGGAGACCAGTGAATGTCTAGATACGTCATTTCGAGGCGTGACTGTACGAAAATCTTCCGTCCAATCGGTGAAGCTGGAGAAGTGGCTACAGACTGACTACCTTTGTAAGTGTCAGTGTAGAATAGATGGATTCACTTAAGTTCTATGGGTTTCTTGTTGAATAATTGTTACCTTACATGTATGTTGAGGCATTTTATCAGTACAGGTGAAGACAACAAGCTTTGGTTTTGAACTCTGAGTTTGATGTTCACCAATCGTCAGCTAAGGATACACTGGGGAAGTTTGTGAAGATTTTGCCAGTGAATGTTGAGCCGACGCTTGATGAACACGAGACACAAGGTGCTAAACTAGAACTTGAACTCTCCTTCTCTATACCAATACAATGTCTCAATATACACTTAAGCTGACAATCATTCAACTCAGAGTTCTAAAATAAAACCATTCTCCTGCTCTACACTGATATAATCGCCTTAGTCTCCACTGTTGAGCACTCAAAATGATCCTAACCCTTACATGTCGGAAAATTTCCAATACACATTATCATTTTTGTCATTATTATTATTTATACACGATACCACTTCAGCTATAATCTATTACAATGTTTAAATGTTAAAGGAAACAATTAAGACGGTAAAATTAATGATAAAAAAGGAAATCGTATAAGCTGTTCTTCCAGAGGGTCGTGTTTGGGTGTACTTAGCATTCTTAGCTCGTCAAGTGCGCTTTTAGTTCTTTTTTGAAGCACCCGAGTGTTTGGATTTCTCTAATATCAGCAAGGATATCATTCCAAGTCTTTAAGGCAGAGTAGTAAAATGCGGCATGCTCAGTTATGAGCCATGGGATCTGGAGATCCTTGCAATTTATTGCTTCATAATTTGAGTACATGGATCTATACTGGTACTTATCCCAAAGGCTTATTCTTCTTCATATTTGTTCGAATCGGTTCAGCAATATATAGCAAACATACCAAGCGAAGTAATAAAAACAAGGAATCAGAAGAAACACGGAGAATCGAAGCTTAAATTATTGCAACCATAGCTATCATAAAGAATCAAGCAAACAAATCTCGCCAAAAACGAATAATTTTAGCGTGCGATCATTAGTATTGTGATCAACACGATCATACAGTCAGAGCTATCATTAGCAATCACTTTATGAAAAGAGTGCAGTCGTGCCAAATGCAGTGGTCTGAAGAGCCGAATCATCCAATCATTGTAATGAAAAGGAGGGCAATCGTGTAATCATTGCAATCACAGTAATCGTGTCGATCAGAAACAACCGACGCATTCAATCTTGAATTTAAAGACTCAAAACGTATGATCGTATCAGTCAAGAAGTAGCGAATCATTCAATCATTACAATCACAACAATCAACAGAAGATTGATTTTGTTCAACGGAAAATTGGCGCTTTCGTTGCAAGTTTTGTGAGGAATGTAATTAGTATCAATTTCAAAAAGTTTTCTGCTACTTTTATCTAGCCATGTCCGTTGTCTATTCCCATTTGAAGGAGTGAATCAGACCTTCTGTTGTGCATAGAATAGTGTACGAATGAACCATTGGTCCGGATCAGACGTCAGCTGTACCAATGATTCGATTCCTGTTAGTATTGATTCTTTTGCTTAGCCTTGTGAACAAGGAACAATGTTTTTCTGTAATTATGTAATTCGGTTGATCAAATATCTGTTTGAATCGATTTTGAATTCGTTGAAGCTCGTGATTGCTGGAACTTCATGTGCAATGGTTGCAAGCTGATCAAAATGGCTGTTAAAAAGAAGAAGTTCAAAGGAAAGAAGAAATATTTCATTCTTGATGAAGACTTGATGGGATTCCGATACAAGCCATCGAAAAAGCCAAGAGGCTACAAAGGTTTGTTCAGATTGTGTGCTCTATCATGCTGCATGTTATCTGTAAGCGTGGGAAAGTTGACGAGAAGGGTCTTCTTGCTCCGTCCATTTCGAAAGATGATGGAAATTTCAAATGGCTTGCAATTTCTGAGAACAAAAAAACGATCTACTCATTGGAGAATGGAGCAAATCTATCTAACCGGGATCTATCTTGATTGAAGGTCATTTTTTCCGATACTCCTAGCTAATCTCCGGCATATGTTTTCGCTCGTAAAAAGGTTTGCTCTAATCCCATAAACTGTTTTGCAACTGTGAATCAGTGCAACAATGCGTGACTCCTATCAGAGCATCTTCGATTCCCTTTGAGAGCGTGTTGACCATCGCGATAGCAAAGATTTCCCATTGTCGAAATTCCTATCCTGTTCGCTGTGTTTATGTAGAACATTGGTTTCAAAACCGCTTGATGTAAGACACTTTCAAAACACGTGTGTATATTGAGATGATCTGGTGCTGTGATTTGCGACTTTGTTTCGAGAGGGGTGGAAAATCATCTTGAACGAGATCAACTCACGACTACCTACGTTCTGTTCTGCCAATGAGACAACGCCCAACTGGCATGGAGCCTCTGGTCTACTGCTCCCTCGCAAGTCCTGACTCCCGAGTAAGACCTTGTTATTGTCTTGACAACTGGGATGGTCGGAAAAGTGAACGAAAATCGAGTATGCAGGAAGTTGTTGTACCACCAATGGCTTTAGCCGATGACTTCAAGCTTTGCTTTAATCAGAATTGGACACGAGGACGCGGTGGTTAAAGCATTTGCAATAACACAGGAAAACAGTGCCATGTTTACCCAAGGACCAGGGTTTGCATTTCTTGAAAGGAAGTGATGATATCTCCTCACAAAAATCACTTTGCTCAGAGGTTCAAGGAGCCCAAAATATCCCATCTGTCCTGGAGTTACAGCCCTGATCAATGCATTGGATTTCGTTCTCCGTTAAAGAGAGAACTAGATTCCGCAAACGTTTTCCCCCTATTTTCACGAGTTTCCTCGCTCACTTGAAAATCACTCAGCTGTAATTTCCTATCTGAATATATTCATATTGTTAACGTACCGCTACAGCGAGTCTGAATATCTCTAGAACGAGTCTTTCCGTTTGTTTTTAGTCTCCATCAATATGATAAAAGACGTCTTAAGCGGGAACGACTTGCCACTAACTGACGTCATACCAAAATATCACCGTGAATGCCAGTTCATTATATTGTATGAGCGAAGGAACATTTTGACAAAGATGCATCTTGTTACCTTTTCAATGGAAGCTGCATCGAAATGGGCATTCGGATTACAAGCAATGCTCAAGCGCAAAGGTGCCTAATATTCATGCCTATCTATCTATCTATCTATCTATCTATCTATCTATCTATCTATCTATCTATCTATCTATCTATCTATCTATCTATCTATCTATCTATCTACGTATCTATCTATCTATCTATCTATCTATCTATCTATCTATCTATCTATCTATCTATCTATCTATCTATCTATCTATCTATCAATCTATCTATCTATCTATCTATCTATCTATCTATCTATCTATCTATCTATCTATCTATCTATCTATCTATCTATCCATGCCTATATATCTATCTATCTATCTATCTATCTATCTATCTATCTATCTATCTATCTATCTATCTATCTATCTATCTATCTATCTATCTATCTATCTGTCTATGGCTATCTATCTATGGCTATCTATCTATGGCTATCTATCTATCTATCCATTTATCTATCCATCTATCTATCTATCTATCTATCTATCTATCTATCTATCTATCTATCTATCTATCTATCTATCTATCTATCTATCTATCTATCTATCTATCTATCTATGCCTGTCTATCTATCTATCTATCTATCTATCTATCTATCTATCTATCTATCTATCTATCTATCTATCTATCTACCTATCTATCTTTCTATCTATCTAACTTTCCTTCCGTTTGTCCGCCTGTCTTTCTGTATATATTACTGAATTTCCCTCCGCCTTTTTATTGTTCAAAATGATCCTCATTTGGCATTTCTGAATAGATAGACTTGAAACGTTGATAAGTTCTTGAAATTCTTCTATGTGTTTCGAACTTTTTAATCAATATCCTTTTTCAATACTTTTTCATTTTCCAAGCTTTTGAATGGTTTTTTTACTGTATTTCCAGGCCTTCTTCTGTCAAAACCAGATCCATTACGAGACGAGTATCCTTTTACCTTGCCAGTTTCGATTCCGCAGTTCTTCGTTTGTTTCCTCTTTTCTAACAATCTGCTTTAACTTTTCAACCAATACTAAACGGAGTTCTCTTGGTACTAGGGAAAATATTGGTCGAAGAAGTGGTGGGCATATCAAACCCACGTACCATGGTCACAGACCCAATTATTGGTAATCTGAGGTGAAAGCCTAGCTTGATTTTCTCCTAAATTGAAGAAGGTCGCTCGGAAAACTCAAAGCTCTTCCCTCACTATTCTTGGTGAATAGGGTAGGCCCATAGCCAGGTCTTTGAAGCTGGGGTGGCGAAATTTTCAATGCAAGTCGAATTCTTTTTGAGGGGGGTAAGGCTAAACAAAAACAGAATTGGGAACGTCTAGCAATTAAACAGCAGCCAAAATGACTGACATGCTAAGCTGGGTATAGGATAGGTGTTGATAAATGATTTTTAAATGAATAGCTGCGAATTTCAGTATTGGACAACTAAAAAGCCGGATATTACGAGTATTGAAAAAATTTAAGGAGGTGGCAGCCAGCCTGCTCTAATTGCTACAAGGGTGGCATTGCCACCCCATGCCACCCCATGCCACCCCATGCCACCCCATGCCACCCCATGCCACCCCATTGCTACGGGCCTGGAACAGGACGGCACCCATCTCAGTTTCATTAGCCTTTGGGTCACACGGCTGTGCAAGCACAGCAAATGCTACAGTTAGGGGCTGGCCATCTAAGAGCACTTGGTGTTTCCCTCCAACATTGTTTCCCAAAGTGTTGAATGCAAAGCAGGGAAGTAGCACGGGCCAGTTTTCAATTCTTTGGTATGACTCGACCGGGTATCGAACCCTGATTACCCGCGTACAAAGCGAGGATTCTACCACTGGGCCACAGACGAGGTCGAGGAAGGTCGCTGCCTGTCTGTATTTCCAGGTGGTCACTATCACGGGTTATGGTCACTATCACGGGTTGTGGTCACTATCACGGGTTGTGGTCACTATCACGGGTTGTGGTCACATAAAGAGAAAGGACCGAGCCACTTCCCTGTATTCATAGCCCGCAGTGTCCTACAATTTGCTTACGTTGCAAGATAGAACAAGTAAAGAAATGTGAAGCTCCAATCTTATTTCAATTTTCGTTAAAGGAAATTAGCCGCATATCTGTCCGTTGAAGGAGGTGTCAGCCTGACTGGTCAAATGCTCATGGTTGTCTGTTATAGGTGTCCATTTTCTCGAAGTGAAGCCTGGTGGTCGTATTTGATCAACCTTTCCTTGCGGTGTCGTTTTTATAGAACAGATACATAGCGGAGATCGGTCGTTCATGTCTCAGTTGATTGAGATTTTGATATAGCAACTAAGCTACCGTAGATAATCTCAGTGTCAATATTATCGATGTAAGATTTATTTCAAAGTGAACTGCTGTGCAGCTATACTTTTGCGTTTCACTATGAGCCTAACAGTTTCAACTGGAAGACGAAAATAGATTTTTAAACAGCAGGTGAATAAATATAGGTATACGAATGCATATTCATGTTCGACTATTGATATCTTATATCACAAGTGATTAGCCACTGGTGGTATTGTGAATTCGAAATATTTCGCTAATAGTTACAATTTCCTTCTGTTTTTCGTCGAAATTTTTTCCTCTCGTTTCTGTTGGCTTTCTTAATCATGGAACCAAGATGGCTCAAAAATGCATTCGTTAAGTTCGATGTTGATCATAACGGAGCACTTTCCCTGAGCGAAGTTGAAAACTTGCTGCTAAGTCTGAATATCGACATGGACTCGAAGCTGCTTAAAATGCTCTTCAACGTAAGTTTTTTTTTATTTTTTTGAGACACGACAAGATTTCCCATTTGAAGCTGCCCCAGACATTTCGAAATTGCTATCGTCTTTTTCTTCTGATACTTGGAACAGCATAAACATTTATAGGGCACTAATTAGACGTCATTGTACTCTAATTTATATATGGTAAGAGATTTATCCTAGAATCGCGAATTATTTTAAATCATCTATGAAGAGCTCTAGGCATTTGCTCAATTTTCAAATATTTAAATGACTTTTATTGCAATCTTGGCGTTTGCAGGAATATACTTTTTTGCTTTGTTGGGTTTCTGAAAGAAGTGGTACTAAGTTATTAACATTTATTATCATATGCTAGTACATCAAGATTAATACTCGATTTATGCGCACGACCCACTTTGAAAATTAGCTATTATTATTATCATTAAGATTCTAGAACGCAAATGGCTTGATGTTTGATGTTTCAGCTGTGACCTAACCATCAACGCACTCCTCAAAAGATCTTTCATTTCTGAATCTCAATTGTAAACCAGCGCTGCTGAACATGCTACCGTCCTAAAGTAATTATCATTATCATTTTAATCAAACAGGAAGCAAATATTCAAGGAATTCAAGGCCACAAAGATGGCACTCTGACGAAGGAGGAATTTGCTGATTTCTTCAAGAGAATTTCGACGAGAGAGGAGATTGTCTCCCTGCTAAGCAAGTAAGAGAATTGACCGATCAATTTATTCTCTCTTCATCCATTATCTCTCCCTATCTAGCAGTAAATGGGTCCTTACGTAATGTTTGGGGGTAAAGTGCGGCGAGGAATTGAACTTGACACCCTATCTCACAATGCCATGACTCGTGATGGTACCTCTCCTGCAAGGTGGTCCCAACATTAGCTTCCAGTATGGGACTCAAATGTCCTCTTATTGTTACGTCATACTTATTCAAGTAATGTGATGTTGTTATTAGCTAATGCATATATGTCGTAGCATTCTCGATTACGAGCGTGGCAAAATTCAGAGACAGGGTTCCGTGTCTCTCCAGGGAAATGGATTTTGTTAGCTTAATTTCCGATGCCTTTCTCACCGATGGTATTTTTTCCAGAACCTTGCTGGATTTGAGTCCATACATGTCTATATACTATATATATTTATCGTTTCATTGATGTCTCTTTTATCCATATTGTAAGTGCCGTTTAGCTTCACTTGCTAAAAACTTGCTGCTCTAAAACAACTCGAGAATTGAAGCTTTTTCTACTTTAGATAAAAAAAAATTCATTTAGACCTCTCCAGCATTTATAAATGACACACACCCAATTGTATTTATGATTGTTATTTTTCGTTTTAAGGTTCTCTGAGGACAGAACGAGTTTCACTGTTTCTGAATTCAAAGCGTTTTTGACATCAAAACAACATGTGAGTTGGGAATTTACTGTTCTATCTTTGTTAAGCGAAGGATTGATTAATTGACGTAGGACTGAAAAAATTACACCTTTCTGCAATTCATTCATCAGAAAATCACATTCTTGTAATTTTATCGCAACCGCCTAAAATTCAACTGACAACAGATTCATGCAGCTAATGCTTGCTGCCATCAGAAGAAAGTTATGAAAAATATTACACTGCAAGACCCCTGCTTTACGCTAGATGAGAAATTTATTCAAATCAAGACTTGATAGGATTTATCATACAATTTCACCTAAACCTAACATAAAAGCTATGATATTAATCATATAGACTTATACAAAATATAAGTATATATACACACTCAGTTACGGTAAATGAATATTATATCAATTTATTTATTTAGAAGTTAGGTTCATTTTATTCCATGGAACAAACGATTGACGTGACTGGTATGAATGAAGAAAGTTCTTGAAGGATTTTTGATGTTATACTTAACCATTCCTATATTTCCATTTCCTGTTTCCATCAGATGTCTGATGTCAGCGATGAGTTTTGCAAAAGTTTGATTGAGAAATACGAGCCAGTTGGAGAATGCAAGGAAGCAAATAGAATCGGCGTCGACGGTAATTTTATTATTGCCAGACAATGGCGATGTCAATGGCTTTGCTTTTGCAGCTAATTTTCTACGAAAAAACACGAATTCTGGAACCTTTTCCCGTTCATGATGAAATATTCCTTCCCCTTTTTCATTCCCATTTTTCCTTCCTATTTTTCCTTCTTATTTTTCATTCCTATTTTTCCTTCTTATTATTCATTCTTATTTTTCATTCCTATTTTTCCTTCGTATTTTTCATTCCTATTTTTCCTTCTTATTTTTCATTCCTATTTTTCCTTCTTATTTTTCATTCCTATTTTTCCTTCGTATTTTTCCTTCCTATTTTTGCTTCTTATTTTTCGTTCCTATTTTTCCTTCTTATTTTTCATTCCTATTTTGCTTTCCTATTTTTCCTTCCTATTTTTCCTTCCTATTTTTCCTTCTTATTTTGCCTTCTTATTTTTCCTAGGTTTGACCAATTATTTCTTCTCTGATGACGGCAATATTTTTGATTCAAAATGCTCCACTCTGTACCAGGACATGGACCAACCGTTGTCACATTACTATATTAATTCGTCCCATAATACGTAAGTTATTTCTTTTTTGACTCATTACAAATGGAAATCGTCTCTTCTGTTCTTTCTCTGTTTTCCCTTAAGTCGTCGCTCTTACAGCGATTTTTAACCAAGATTTCCCCAATGGTTTTGTATATTCAGCACGTTTTTTTTTCATCCCATTTTGCGTATGTAACAGAGAAGACTCAGATGAAACGATGCAACATGTAGAAAGACGTTTTCTCATTGGACCTACTGTCAGCAGCTCAAGCCCCACCGCACGGTAGAGTTTTACGTAGGCTGAGGAGAGCGGTCTGGGGGCGAGCGGGACAGATACACGTCATCAACCTCGCAATAGGATGGAGGCCAAATCATCATATCAGAGTCACTAGCTCTCTGTAATTCCAGGCATATGCAACACGACGTATTGTGACATCAAGATGGAGACAGGACACTTGATGCTCACAGCTCTTCAGTTTCTTGTTTACTGCTTGAATCATGAGAACCTTCAAAATGAAATTGAATGAGAAAGGACTTCTCCACTGCTCAATAAGCATTGCTTTAACAACAACCAAATGGTAGAAGCAGATGAAAGACTCTTCAAGATTGGTTCGAGTGATTGATAATGATAAGGATGATGATAATTATTATGTCCTTTTCTAACATTGATAAAAAAATGTGAATCTATGATTTTCTATGCCGTCCGTAGCAGAAATGAACTGAAAGTAATCTGGTACTGGCTGCGAACGGCATCAAAAATTCCTGTAGACATTAATCTAGAGGAAAACAAAGAAAAGCAACAAGGTGATCACAGCACCATCTCATAAGCCAGGCACAAACGTGCATCAGCTAGGTAGTAATGATTGAGAAAAAGGCACTGGTAGGAGCCCTGTAGTACCTGTACAAAAATTGTGATTTTAGTAGCTACGACTGATGTCATGGTTCACAGAGAGCTTATTTAACCATACTTTAAACATACTTTAAGTAAGCGGTGAATTGCTGATTATAGTTAAGTTAAGTCTGTTCATAGCTTCAGTGTGTGCTATGCATGCCCCATGGAATTTTTCAAGCATAATTATTATTGATTCTTGATATCCAAGGTACCTTTTGGAAGATCAATTACGCGGACCTTCAAGTGTCCAGGGCTACATATCTGCTTTGAAACAAGGATGTAGATGTGTTGAACGTGAGTCTGCTTTTACTTTTCAACTCATCTTTAATAGAATTGTTACCCTTGTTGGAATTGGAGATGACAATCAATTTAAGTGAAGCTTACACTAAGCCAACCTAGGACCCTTTCCTTAAAATTTTCCTCATATCCTTTTACAAAGGTATCTAAGGGTGGTCTTTGCTTCTGCTGTAGCGTTGACGAATAGCCTTATACATTTAGAAACTGTTATTTTCTTGCTTTTAGCAAATATATGAGGAAAATGGAGGGTAAACACTCCTCTCTACCTGAAATCTTGTTTATGGATTATGAATTCATATTATTGTCAGCCTCTCTTCTTCTTTCCTCGTCTTGCCTTCTTCTTGCTTTCCTGAATCCTACAATGGCCATCTTTACATTTAAGATCAATAAACTTGACCTCATCTCTCTCTCCTCTTAGCCTTTCACTTCCTTCTTTCTTCCATTGTTGGGGCTTTGCATAGACCGCCATGGTCTTTCTTTAACAGAATTTACGAAAAAGGAAAAGAAAAACGGAATGATGATAATGAAAATAGTAATAGCATTTTTTCAGCCTTCATTTGGTTATAAACTCAGCATGCAAATATAATTCTTGCTAATGTTAGGTAATTTGCACTTGGTTGGCCTAATTGCAGAGGCTTCTAAAAACATCGATAATGAGAATGGTGATTAATATAGTAGTAATGATAACGATATTAATGGTGACAATAGTAATGGTGTGTAATTCCCCGATGTGCCTGAAAGCTAAATATTTTGACGCATTAATAAAGGTTTTGATTGATTGGTTGATTGATTGATTGATTGACTGATAGATTGATTGACTGATTGCTTGATTGATTAATCATGCTTGATTGGTTGATTAATTGATCTATTGAATGATTGAATGATTGATTGAGTGATTGATTGATTGATTGACTGACTGATTAATTGATTGATTGATTGACTGATTTATTGATTGATTGATTGACTGATTTATTAATTGATTGAATAATTGATTGATTGATTGACTGACTGATTAATTGATTGATTGTTTGATTGATTAAAGGATTGATTGATGGAAGGATTGATTGATTGATTGATTGATTGATGGAAGGATTGATTGATTGATTGATTGGTTGATGGATTGATTGATCGATGGATTGATTGATCGAAGGATTTAAGAACTCAATATCCCTTTCCATGGATTTCCTTGTGCTTCTTCGATTTCCACGAGAAATTAATGAAAAACATTTATCCAAGAATCAGGAGAATGTAGAAAGTTTCAAATCGGGGCTAACACCAGCCAAAAGACATATATGTTGCTATTCGTTGTACACTTGTATCGTCTCCTCATGCTGTTGGTCAGTATGTGCCGTTCATGATTCTTCATTCTACCGTTGAAGTTGACTGCTGGGATGGAGAAGACAACGAACCAGTCATCTACCACGGCTACACATTCACGTCGAAGATTCTTTTCAAAGACGTGATATCAGCAATAAAAGAGCACGCATTTTCCAGCTCATCGTGAGTTTTTTGTCTTCAGCAAGATTCGTTGATTAATCACACTATGCTTATATAATTGATTGGAAATTATGATTAGTCTTGCTTGAATGCTGATTTTAATGATTAGGAACATTCCTTATGAATTACGTATGATTCCAATGCAAGCAAGAAAGCTTTTGTTGATTTCAATCCCTCACATGCACGATTCGGTCGATCGAAGATGACAGTCATGTCTGTAAGTGCAGATACTGATGTTTGAATTTAGCGGTTTTTCGTCTCTGTAGGTACCCACTGATACTTTCATTGGAGAACCATTGCAGCATTGAACAACAGAAAGTAATGGCGAAGCACCTGGTTGAAATTCTTGGGGGTAAATATTTATCCTCTCGTTTTCTATCAAACAGACACGCCAGAACTGAAGGCTTGGGAGCTGTCATAACAGTTTTTGCTTCATAACAGAACATTCTACACATAGCTATTTGCTTAGAATAATTTTTCTTCCCACTGAGATAGAAAGAAGGTTTAGTCAAATGCTTTTCCAATTGCAGTTAACTGTTTATGTGAAAGAGCCCGCCAGAATTCTCACAATAAGGACTCTTTTACAAATAGATTCATGTAAAAGCTGATTTAAATAAGAAAGCTTTGTCTTTTTCTACACTTGATAACGCCAGAAAGGTGCTTTAGAGACCCTGAAAAATCCTTTTTTGAAGTTGTGAGTTTTGAAATTCTTCTTAACCCCATCAGTTACGGGGGGCTTCAGTTGTTTTAAGTGAAACGAAGGCCCCACGACTTAAACCTTGTGGCGATATGTCTGTCAAATCAAAGATTTTTTCGGTAGGTGATGGTTGAGGTGCTGTAGTGTGGTGGTTAAGCATGCGGACTCATGACACAGGGGGTTGTGAGTTCGAATCCAGTACGTGTTACAATAAAAACGATATTGGCGAGGTAGGCAACAGGAAAACACCTCATGAAATCCACTTGTGGAAGGCTGCTTTATACTCTCCTATGTTCTTTCTCAGATGATTTGTGTTGTGATCCTGTTAATGAAGATCTCCTCCACCTACCATCACCAACTTCACTGAAGAATAAGATATTGATAAAGGTATTTTTTTCTTATTTCCTGTCTAACGTTCTCACTAATCTCTTCAATGTATCCTTCTTTCTTAAATGTCTGTCTCGGCCTAGATGCGGAAATTTCTGTAGGAATTGCTCAAATCAAATCGAATTGAGTCATTGATTATTAAAATATTACTTTTTTGCTTTCATGGGATTTTCTTGCATCCATCGTAAGACACACATTTCGTACTTTTAATTCTTTCTACAGTTATTGTTATCTGTTATTTTCAGTAAGTTTCATTAATTTTTTTATATTGTAAGTACCATTCATAGCCAGAACTCGGTGACCTTGTGTCTCTTATGCTATGAAGGGTCACTGTATGAAGTATTGTGGAAGTTTTTAGTTGATATTATCGATAAATAGAACAATCTCTAGCCTCGATATTTTTGCATAACTTCAGTCAATTTTTTTCATCATGCTACCAAATAGTCAACGTGCTTTCAATGTTTATCCTACAGGGCAAGAAATTGTCCCCAGAGAAGGAAGTTGGAGAAGAAGATTTGGGGGATGTGTCTGAAGATGATGAGGCCGCAGAGATGGTCATCCAAGGTGCAAGCGATGATGTTGATGGTTTGAAAGAAATGTTGTCGAGGAGGCAAGAAAAGCAAAAGGAGAAAGAAAAGGTACGTATTATAAATATGGGATGCTTTCATTCGGAGACTAACTCGACAGAGGAAGGGAATCCACTTAATCACGGTCTTTTCGTCTAAGCTACGGCCTTGGGATTTCAGTGCGTAGGCTTTGGGAAATATTCTCACACCAAGGTCAGGACTCAGATTATACCATCTCAGTGTTTAAGCTGTAATTCTATTCAACGCACCCAGCCGTAGATACAAGACTAAGCGCGAATCAAAAACTGAGACTGATCAAAATAATATCTTGAATCACTGTAAATCACTTCAAAGCTGTAACGTATTTTTTGCCAAATTTCTAGCAATATCAAAAAAGATCGGAGATCTGCACAGATCATAAACTAAATCAAATCTACGTGCCTTAATTTGAAGCAATGAAAAGTAAATATTTGGGTGAATTTTTCCGCTCAAATTGTTGCCACATCAACTTAACAATGATAAAAACGAAACTTCAATTTACTACCCTAGAAGTCATTCAGATATAAATGTAATTTGTTATTTGTGAATTTGTACCCTGATCTTTTCCATTTTGTTTCTAATTCCGCCCCACCCCAGGTGACATGTCGTGCATCATCCCATATCTGATTTAGAGATTTACGAAGGCTGCGTCCAGTTCTGCATCTGTAGCACTTACACACTAACATAGTCAGTATACCAATAATGAGTTTGCAAGAGCGCAGAGCTGTTGACCTAATAGCATTTCTCTACATCCAAGGTAGTACAGTTCACGACTCTTACAGTGTGAGGGTAACTTAGTGCTGAGGACCCTGCTCTGAGACCCCAGGGTCCGTGATGAAACCCCTGCCAAGAGCTGAGATTCATATAAGGGGGGGGGGGGGCGAATTCCTATCTCTCCTTCATTCCAGGTGTTGGGTTCCCGATGTGTGGTATTATCAAGAGAAAGGAACAGTACACTGCTCGATAAACATAGCTTCTCTGTGTCCTAAAATCTACCTCATGGTTTATGAATCATTGGAATCTTGAAATCATGTCACATTACAAAAAGACAAGTAGAATGCTTGATAAACATGGCTTCTCAATATCCTAAAACCTCTCTTTCATGCAAAGATAAAAGCAATACTTAATGGGAATAGATTTGCTTTGCTTGGTATGATCCACCCTCTCCTTTGATAAGACTATCTGCTCTGCACAAACCGATCAGTTTTCCATGACGATATTGCTGCGATAAAAAAATTATTCTAAATTTGCTAATCTGTTTTTGAACCGAAGAATGAACGGAGCAGTGGAGCTGTTCGCCGTGTCAGCGTCACCCGCTCTTTCAGTCGAGGATCGAAATTTGGTGTAAGTTACGAGTGAATTAACATGAAATAATAACAAAGATTAATCCCATCGCGTTCGTTAATTCATTCTAAATCATTCCAATTCATGCTAACTTGGTTCAAAATTTAACTAAACTTAAAGAGTGTCCTTTAATCTCATCATCAACGTGAAGGCTTTTCACTTTCTCTGTATTTCGCTTTTGTCATCATTTGTCTTCCTCATTTCAGTTATCTCTATATATATATTATATACATATATGTATATTTATATATATTTTAGTGAGCTATGTTGAGGAAAGGCCATGATAGCCTATACAAAGCCCCAACGAAGGAAGAAAGATGAAAGCAAAAGGCTAAGAGGATAGAGAGGAGAAAGAGATCAGATCAAGTTTATTGATCTTGGATTTGAAAGATGGCAAGTTGTAAGATTCAGGAAAGCAAGAAGAAGGCAAGACGTTCCACAAATTGCATGTTCTAGGGATGAATGATGATTTGCGAGATAGAGTTCGTGAAGTAGGCAGTGAAACTTGGAAAGGGCGTGAAAGATATATATATACATATACATATCTTTTCATCAATTTGCTGTGTTCACGTAACAAGGATGTCAGACGATAGGTAGACGAGTGCCATCACCAGGTGGACTCCCTTCGGACTCAAATGTGACCGAGGCAGGCAAAAAGTTAGATGGCGAGACGAAATTCAAGGCTTCCTGTGAATTGGTATCAAGTTGCAAATGATCGGAATGAGTTAAGGCGATTTGGGAAGGCCTTTGGTCAACAGTGGCCACCGGATGGCTGACAATAATGATGATGATGGCATTCTCTTTACTTTGTAATCCTAGTCTCTGAAGGTCTCAATCGAATGACGTCAGGAGCCATGCCTGATTCCGGATGAATGGGATGGTTACCAACAGGAAAGACATCCGGCCGTAAAAACCGTTAGCCCTTAGACATCACCTTAATGGGCCTGAGTGAATCAAAACATTTAAAGGGAGGAACAGTATGAAGCACTCCTGCTTGGACCCCGTCAAGAGAGAAGCTGAAATGATAAAGAAGATGTTTCCGTCGTTCTCCCCTTCATATTTTGTTAAGTCCTGCTCTAAGCTAACAGACTTCTGCTCTTGGCTTTATCAGTTCTCAATTCCTGTGTTATCCAGCAACTTTTCTTAATCAATCGCTAGTCCTTCCAGCGGCGAAAGAGCTTTCGCATCTCATTTTTGATGCTATCTGCACCATTTCGTCATTCCCAAAAGCCGCCTTTTCGGCATCCTGCCATTAAAACTGGCGAAAAAAATGCCACAAAATAATTCTTGATTATTGATTAATCTCGAGACAAGCAATTCCTCAAAGTATTCACTTCGTTAGCGCTCGTACGTTTGGGATTGATCTTTCGTTAAACCTTAAAGCCTTTTTAATTTTGAGTGATTTTAATTTGAAATGATCGTTATATGAAGTTTAAAGTGCTAATTTTAAAGGTTAATAAAATGCAGTTTAATGTCTCCAAATTTATCCTTTTAATAACTTATTCAATTGTAGCATAAATGAAACTATTTTTCTCTTTATATATCATATTGGCAAATTCGTGGAGAGGCCTAGATCCAGCAGTGGATCGACCAAGGCTGGAATGAATAAATGAATGAGTTGATATATGAATGAATGAATGAATGAATGAATGAATGAATGAATGAATGAAGGAATATTATACTGCTTTCTGGAAAAGAAATCAGGCCACTTATAAATAGTAATTTCATTTTGTAAAGAATGACATTCTTTGAATTCCCTTGCTTCTTATTCATGTACTGTAAACCTTTTTTGATAGATTCTAGTTAGTATTTTGATATATTTCTTTGCCCATGATTTAATGTGAATTGTATAATATTTGCTGTGTGATTGATCCACATGAAACATTCTCGCTTCCAGAACCTTAAATTGGCCAAAGAACTCTCTCGGCTTGTCAATTATGTCTGCTCTGTGAAGTTTAACTCGTTCGACCAGGCGCAGAACAGATGTAAGTGGTTTTTATTCCTAATTTTGCTGTGAAGTTTGTCACGATCCCGTTGCCTAGAATGGCACCTCGCTAATAAAATACTCCCAGGCTCTTTTATCAAAACTCAAATTTACTTAACTTTAATGAAATGTGGTCACAATATGCCCATTCTCAGCTTGATTTGTTTTAATAAGTGGCTTGAAAAAACTACTTTTACAAAACTGTCTCTAAAGAAGACAACTTTTTTCCATTTCTCCGTGCTGGAAAATGTCTCATCAAGATCCCCCAGCTAAACTAGTGAAGCATTTTATAACAGCTTGCCTTTTTTGAGCAAAAGAATGTCTGGTGAGATAATCATAGATCTTAATCCAGACTCACTCAAATTATTGTGCATTCATTAATCAAAAAATTTATTACTCTCTTTCGAGTTTTCCAAGTTTTTGTCTGTAATGTGATGAGGTATTTTGCTAGGCAAATTCAATCAAATGTCTTCGTTCGGTGAGTCGAAATTCCTCGCTCTTGGTGAATCAGAAGGCAATTTGTTTGTCAAACACAATGCGAAGTTCTTGAGTCGTACCTACCCTGGGGGCATCCGAGTTGATTCCAGTAATTACAACCCACAAGATGCTTGGAACCTTGGTTGTCAAATCGGTAAGCATTTTTCTGAAAACTTTGTGGAATCAATTTTTATGCTTCTTCGTCACTTTCACCCCATCAGAATCCATAATTCTTATTCCTCCCTCCTTTTTCTTTATTTTTCATGTTTCTTCGTCCAAAATTTCGTCTTTCTCTGATTCATGTTCCTTTCTTTCATCGTTTGTCTTTTACTTATCTTCCCGTTTATTCCATGCAGTCGATTTTTCCTACCCTCTTTTCTAAAGTTTAATGTCTCACTTCTAACTTTCTTCTTGCTTCTCGTCATGTTTGTATTTTGCTCTGACCTTGTCTTTCAAGTAAAAATAATGATAGTGGTAGTAACAATAATGATGATAATTTTTTTGATAATAGTAGTAATAATTATGACAACGACTGAAAGCCCTAAATTATCAACATGCAACTGGATTAGTCTACTGCTGCAATCGAAATCATAGTTATCAATTTTCCCTGTAAGTTCATTAATGTCCGAATATTGTATGGCAGATTGACGTCACCTTTCCACCCCTTTCCATTACAAAGTTTTGCCGTGCTGATTTTTCAAGGAATGATTACTTAATTGACGTCATTGATCCAAGCATTTTCAACCTGCTTTAAGTAAAGTCGTTGCTTCGTCGTTTTTTCTTGCCAGTCGCCTTGAACTACCAGACAGACGGCCAAATGATGGATCTGTATCGGGGTAAATTTAGCGACAATGGAAACTGTGGCTATTTACTCAAACCAAGCTTCATGCGAGATGGTGAGTTCATTTCAAAGTCAATTTCTTGGTTTTTAAACGTCGTCATTCGTATTTATCCCCAGAAGCCGTTGGAAATATGTAGCAAAAATACAAGCAAATTGAAGCCTAATGTTTATAAGACTATACATTCCTGTCGCTCTACAGGCGATTGTTTTGTCAGTAATCAAGGACGTCAATTTCAGTCATAGCCGAAGTCGAAAAAAACACCAATCATCATGACATGTATACGAGTAATACACACAAGAACGAAGCGTATAGCCAAATTTTCGTGGATCTAAAGATAGAATAAAAATCCCAGGTCATTGAATTGTTAAGCAGTGCCCATTTTATTATGCTTGTCATTATTAAAAAAATTTTATAGAGGATTTTTCTACAGTCATATCAAATTTACACTAGATATATATATACACTGCTATCAAAAAAGTTCTGTAAAAATAGATGAAAAAAGGATAGTACATTCTAAGATACATGTAAATCCTAAAGAGTTTGATTCAAATATTTTTAAAAAGTTCAGAAAGACAAAGATAATCTTAACAGTCATTTGACGTCATTCTTTAATGCTTTTATTTATATTCAGAAGCAGCTGGTTTGTTTCTTCAATATTTCAATATGGAACATGTTGCCTTCTTCTTCCTTTCCTGAATCCTACAACTTACCATCTTTCCAATCTAAGATCAACGAACTTGATGTAATCTCTCTCTCCTCTTAGCTTTTCGCTTTTTTCTTTCTTCCTTTGTTGGGGCTTTGATAGGCCACTGTGGCTTTTCCCAAACATGATTCACCAAAAACATTGACGTTAGATTCTGTTAATTAGTGATTTTTATTTCACAATTAACTCATACAGCTGTTCGTTAGTTGATTCCATCTCTTCTTGGCGAAGTCTTTGCCAATTAATTGTAACCATTTGGAAACGAAATTCCATGTGATTATTTTGCTGTAAAGCGAAGACGTTTTTTCTTGTGATTTTTCTCAGTTACTAATTGCAGTGATCATGCCTTTTTTAGAAAACACGAAATTTGACCCAAAGGCTGATGCACCAGTAGAAGGAGTCAATGAAACCATTGTAACCATTCAGGTGGATTATTGATGTTCTATCTTCCATCAACGCACTTTTTTGTTTATAAAACTTAGCTGATAAAAAAACACCACTGTCTTTGCTAGGGAATTTCTGGTTTACCAGACGGGCGGCAGGGAGACAAAAGCCTCCTTCGAGGAGTCCTACCCCCCTAGGAGAATGTCAAGTCTGCGTTCAATCGTTACCAGTCGCAAGCTTCTATGAATTAATCATCTAATCCCCTTATTGAGGAACTTAGCCCCTATCGGGAACGTAGCCCCTATCGGGAACATAGCCCCCTTTTGTGGAAACCCTGGTGACGCCCCTGTTGTCAGATGTTTCCGTCTGAAATGTTTCTGTCGCATAGTATACCCGATTCTAATGTGCTGGTATCCAGAAACAGGATTTCCATTTGTTCTAATGATAATAATGATGATAGCAATAAACTCAATTATTGGGCCATTTCTCCACGGGGATCATGTGTGCATTACAGTTTCAAGGAACCAAAGCTAATTAAAATATGCTGAAAGATGTAACAATCTACAAGGCTTCATTAAAAATTTTAAGTTAAAGCATAGGCACTACTTAGTAGAATTCTGTTTTGATGAATATGTCTTATGCTCTAACTCAGGGGTGGCCAAAGTCCTACTCGTGGGCCAAATGTGGCCCTTGGTCAAATTTCATCCGGCCCGCAGCCTCTGCCATAAAGTGTTTTTAAGTAAAAAGATCGAGATAAAAAGGAAAATGTGTAACGAAAGATGGCTTGTTAAAATTTTTTTGAACATATTGTTTCTCTATGTGAACAATTCAGCCATGGTTGGCCCCTGCAAATTTTACCACAGGAGCTCTGGTCCCTTCTCAAAAGGTTTGGACATCCCTGCTCTAACTGAATAGGGAAATCTGCTCAAGAGAATGGGAGAAACATTCATGAAAGCAGGATCATCAACCGTTACTAATCTTGTTTTTTTGCGAGGGGTCACTCTTTTATCATGAAACGTGCAGGATTTGACCTACATTCCTTGCGTGATGATTACGCACAGTCAAGCCATTACATGACGGCCCTAGTGAAGTTTCTATATCTAGTATGGATTGTGAAATAGTAATATTTATTTGTAAGAATTCAACCATTTGCGTTAATCCTTCTCTTGCTTATCTGTTCCCCATTTGATTGGCCTAATGACGTTGTGTTTGGTACTGAAGACTGGTTGGCCCCCTTTCAAATTGCTAACTTGTTTAAATAAATCTTCTTCCATCGTTCCATTGCAGTTGATAAGTGGACGACAATTGCCAAAACCAAGGAAGTCAAAGAAAAACGGGGTATGATTGACTTCGGGTCATTTAAATACATCAACAGAGATCAAATCATGTTTAATGGCTATAATGATTGAAATTATGGTGGTGGTAGTGACTGCTGATTGATTCCGGTGATTATGACGATGATTGATTTTGGTGATGATGATGGTGGTGATTGATGATGATTATCATAACCATTGCTATCATTATGAGATGATAATGTTGATTATAATGGTGATAGTTATTATAGGTGTTATCATTTTCATTATCATTTTGTGATCATGATTATGCCAGTGATTCTATTTGCAATGATTATTGCGATAGCCTTGTTAATTCCCCATCGTCGTTTAGTTGGAGATCTTTCCATCCTTTACAGATACTTAAACGGACATTGTTCTCAGGGGATCAGGGATATTATTCCAGTTCCTCTGAGGCGTGTCAGAACCACCAGAATCTCAACTCATTCACAACCTTTCCAAGTTTCACTGCCTACTTCACAAACTCTATCTCACAAATCATCATTCATCCCAAGAACATGCAATTTATGGAACATCTTGCCTTCTTCTTGCTTTCCTGGGTCCTACAACTCGCCATCTTTCAAATCTAAGATCAATAAACTTGATCTTGTCTCTCTATCCTCTTAGCTGCTCGCTTTCTTCTTTCTTCCTATGTTGGGGCTTTTTATGGCCACCGTAGCCTTTCCTCAACATAACCCACTGAAAAAAAAAATTGATTGATTGGTTGAAAGGTAAACGATTGATGATGCGTGCAATGACAGTGATTAATGATTATCATAGTGATGATTCGTGTGACTAAAGTGAATGGTCATTGTGATTGTGATTTCTCTTGTTTTTGCAGGTCGTTGATCCGTATGTCCAAATCGAAACATCAGGCCTTCCTTGCGACAGTGACGACAAGATTTTCTCCTCAAAAGTCATTCACAATAACGGTTCGTTTTAAATTTCCTCTACGATTCATTGCTTTGGAATTATCCATTGTATCTGATTGTACAGTATCACGGGTTGTTCAATGTCCCTGGCATCAGAAACGCGATTCCCGGGCGGAAGAATCTTCTTCCCTAATTCAAGACGGTTTCTAATTTAGAATAACACCCCATTCCATTATCAATAAAACAAGCTCGTTTTTAATTTGCAAGTCGAATTTAATAAGCACTTTGGTGAAACCTATTTAATCTTTTCATATCATGTACTGATTTACCATTCCTAAACATCCCCCAAAAAGGCATTTCTAAAGATCAATTTTTGCCCCTTCCCTGTCATTCCCGATTTTGATGAAGTGATAATTCTATTCTCTTCCATTAACTCGCTGCCCCTTTCACTCCCACCCCAAGCCCCCTCCCACAAGCGAAACAGCGAAAAGATCCTCACTTATTTTCGTTTCGTAGGTTTTAATCCTGTCTGGAATGAGAAAGTCGAGTTCAGAGTGAATGTCCCTGAGTTGGTTCTACTTCGGTTCACAGTTTTTGATTCCGACTTGGGAACAGACGATTTTCTCGCTCAGTTCTCAGCCCCTCTCACATGTTTAAAGCAAGGTAAGACCTGTCACTGTGACCATATAAGGACACGGTGCTCTTTAACCGTATCCTCAAAATTCCAGAAGCTCGCCAATTTAATATTTACATTTGATCTGTTGACTCACTAATGCTCATCGGTTGCTTTCGTCATCTTCTATATTTCTGTTTCTTTTTTTCTTTATCTATGTTTCCCTGCATTGCATACTCGATTTCGAGCGTAGTAGAAGCCAGAGACGGGGCTCTGAGTTTTTCCTAGGGAAGTGGAATTCACGAGGTGGTTTCCCATTGCCTTCCTCACTGATGGCGTTTTATAAGTGACACATGGAGGAATCGAACTGACAACCCCTGTGTTGTGAGTCCGCATGCTTAACCACTACGCCACGGCACCATATTTCCCTACTTCCTTTTAAAATCAGCCAATGGGTGTTAAATCAAGTAGTGATATTTTAAGCAAAACATTTCTTTCGCAAGCAGAGAAGATCACAAGTCACATGAACCTTGCTGTTTCATTCGGAAAATTCCCTACTCACTTACTGACAAGTTGTTGCGAATCTTTGCATTTTTAATTCCCTTGTGTTCCCTAATTCGGGGCTAGAGGCACCCAAACTGAGGAGTGGCACTGATTTTTAGCATCAGTGATTCCTGGCTGGATATCATTCCTAATATCCTAACACAGCCGATAGCTGTGACAGGAACTAAGCTGCGATCTTTCTGTCTGTGATTCAAAAATTTTATCAGCTATATCATGGATGCGTCAGCTATTTAGCAAGATATGGTCGTAATAATGTATTTTGTTGCGTTTTCAGGATATCGACATGTGAGATTGTTATCGAAGCAAGGCAACGAGATTCCAAATGCATCTTTGTTTGTAAATATGAGGTTCAAAGATGCCTAACTTTGTTATGATTGGTTTTATGCTTTGTCCTTTATAGGGGTGGTTAACATGATGTTTAGAGCACAGGTCTACTGTGCTGAAGGGTCCCATCATCCAGTCAAGGTCTTGGCATCCTCCACCTGTTCATCCAGCAGTTTATGGGGGCTTAACACTAAATGCAGCGAGGAAAGGAACTGGCCACCCTGTCTTACAAAGTTGTGACTCAGGATGGTACTTTTGTATCAAGGTGTCCTTTGATATGTGATCAAAAATTGTCATTGAAGAGGATCGAAACTGCAAAACAGTTCTATTTCTGTGGACATTGTAGTCTCCATCAGATATTTCCGAGAGTGGATGCCAGCACATTTCTCACTGTTCAATGTCAATCCAATTTTGGAGATCATACTTGACAGGGTCTTGCCTCTCCCCTCCATCCACCCCGTTCCCTGTGTGATTCCTTTCATAATCCTTTTTCAAGGGTTTTATTCCCAGTCTAAGAAACCAGTCCATTACTGTTGTCAATGTGTTATTTCATGATCTTTTTTTCATTTAGGGCAGTCAAACTTTCAACTATTATTTAGATACTTAAACCACGCACCGCTGACTAAACTTTTGGTTATTTTTCTTAATAAGTAATTCGAACCACGTTTTTGAGCCAGTGCTATTTTTTATGGATTGTAGTATTCGTTTATAGCTTATTCTTTAGCTCTTTTGTTATCCCTTTAGCTTATTTGCAGCTTATTATTTGATATCTTGATATTTTGCCATATACTCGAGGTAGTCAAATTCAGTCGTCCTAATCAGGATCTTACAAATCGTATACAATTTCATCCGACTTTTTCCAGGATTTCTACCCAAAATCCGGAGGTGGACCTAACATCCGACTTGGTCCAACTTTTGCAATACTTCAATCTTGAGAAATTCGCATTTTGATCATTTCAAGCAGTTTACTCCACTGAGGCATCATTTTGCCTAAACTGCAATATCAGCAGAATCATGGGTGGTGTCAAAAATGTCATAGCCAAGAAATGCGTAAGATTGATCCCGCCATTTTGTCACCTCGCTTAGGCCTAATTTGTTAATCTCAAACCCGCAGCACTTGAGAAAGCCAGGCTACACATACAAGTATTTTCCCCACCTTAAAACGAAGGAGAGAAATGTCGGTTCACCATGCACTCGCTACAACAAAAAGTTGCTTCCTTTCCTGGTAACTAATCAAAATTACACATTCATTCAAGAATAATTTACGGAATTAATGAAATGCAATCTAATTATCATTCTATTTTATTTAGATAATATTTGTAAACATGCTATTCTTTGAATAAGCGTTCCTCATTAAATTCGTCTCAGTTTTCTTACCAAATATATACCGCTGTATTATAAATTTTACATTTGCATACATTATCATAATCACCCTGTATTGATTCTTTATTAATTGGGCTGATGATTTATGATTTAAAATTGTCATTCTTTTAACTTGCTATCTCCTTGTAGTCGTGCTCTATTCATCCAGGACTTGCTCTTCTTACTAAACCATGACGAAATGTGGACAACAATTGAGGCTATATGCTTAACATTTCCGCCGAAAATGGCATGTTGTCAGCTTTTCGTCATTTCAACCTTTACTGAAAAATTGCCAAGAAATGACTAGAAACTATAAGCTTAAAATGCTTTCGAAAAGTTCAAATGTTCAAACCCTTCTTAATTACAATTTGATCCCATGTGTTTAGGCCAATTTTTACCAAATGCTAAGGCCACTGTCTGACCATTTTCCAAAGAAATGGCCTTTTCGAAATTTACTTGCTATATCTGCAAGTTTAATTATATTACTTTGTAGAGAGATGTTTGAATGTTGATGCGCAATCTGCTATGAAGGCAGAAGGCAGAGAAAGCAATCGATTCTTTTCAAGTGTCCTAAAATAGCCAGTTTTGCCAAAATTTTAGAGCTGTGACTCTCCTTTTCCAAATAGTCACTTAAAAGGAATTTGTAACCGTCTCTGTGACAAATCCATTAGAGATTCTCGAGGCTTTTCCAACCTGAAGATTGTTAAAAAAACGCGTAAAGATGTTGACAGTAACGTGGGGCTATCTGCTTGCCCTTTTACAAAGCAATAGCTTTTCAAATACATTGCACTTTCGAAATTCGGTAGGAAATGTGTCAGCCGTAATAATTATCGTGAAAGCAATGCCTTGACGTTACATTTTTGCAAAAATTGGATGTGCTTTTCGCGACTATTCGCTTGTGATTGCAATTTCGACGCTGTTGTTAGCCAAATCCTTGATAACTTTTCAATAGGTGCATAGGAGCCCTTCTTAAAAGCGATGTCTTCGTTAATCTTAGTTCCTTTGTTGATTTGATTTGGTTTTAAATTTTATCAGGCCCAGTAACCACGTCAATCTAAGGATTGATTCACATTTCGCCGTGCCAGAATATTACAATAGTTGAATAATTAAATCGAACAGAAAAGAATACAAATTTAAACGATCTTATTCCCAGTGCAAGATTATAAGCAAATCAAAAGGCTGAAAGTTTTAAGTAAACAGAATATTGAGTTAAAACGATATTTACATAACATTGATGAGAGAGTCGTGACTTCTCGTTGACATCGCAGATATGTTCGTTTGCCATTTTCAACGCATGAACTGCATACTTGATGCCGAGCTTAGCAGAAGCCAGGGCAGGGGCGAGAGCATTTGCTACGAAAGTTGGTTTTTACGAGGTTACTACCCGTCCCTTTGCGGTTCGACTACCCAGACGACTACGGCTACGTGGAGGCCTAGGAGCTAATCTGACGCAGTAGTAGCCTGTGCCTCGTTTGCGTTGTGAACATTTTTCAGCTTACGTGGTTATATACTCGTTGGTGACCACCATAGCATTGGCGCCAATATGGCTGCCATCTTCGCAAATGGCTGCCAGCTGTGATGAACTCGATATCCTTCTAAAGGCATGCAATTATAGCAACTTGATAGACGACGGCGATCTTCTCTTGCCTGCATAAGTTAGTAGGCAGATAAACCCTGTTTTTCCTTACTGGAAGTATGACAAATTTGATTTGAGGCTGATGGCGGAGGATGAGTGAAAGTAAAGTTTAGGATCTGGAAAGACGATGTTTGTGCACTGCACAGAGCACTGCTTCTTCCACAGCAACTAAGATGCTCTCGTGGTCTGGTTGTGGATTCGGAAGAGGCCCTTTGTGTGTTTGAGGTGACTGGTGTATCCATGTCGGTATGGGGACATGGTCGCCAGATTTGCTAGTCCAGTTCCTCAGATATCTATGATTTTTAATCTTGTGATCGGGCACCTCTTTGAAAGGCTTCTTTCCACCTTGTCACGTTTTTAAATCAACCCTGGCTCTCTGCCAACAACCTCAAATTGTTTGATGGTGGCATTCATGCCTAGGCTGCTGCTCTTGATGATTGTCGGGGATTTGTAGGTGGCAGTCTGACCAATTTTCTGCCCTCAGAGAAATCAAAGGGTTGCTTATAATGGACACAAAGAGTCCATCCCCTAGAATTTCATTTTGTGCTTGCGCGAAATGGTTCGATTGCAAATCTTTATGGGCCAGTTGAGGGTAGGAGATATGATGCGGCTATGCTGGTAGTTTCTGGGCTCATGGAAGAGTAACAGGAATATTCGTCTGCACCAGATGGTCAAACACTTTGTATCTATAGTGACCCAGCACATCCTCGTAGCATCCCATTGCACAGTCAAGCCAGCAGCGCGAGCATTTACCCCAAGAACATGAGGCATCCCATCCGCCTATTAGCCAGGTCAGAGTGTCTGTTGAATTGATTTTTGGAGAAATATTTTCTTATTTCCAATTCGTTGACCTTTAAAAAGGTTTTAAGGTTGGATTGAGCCCAATTGCTAAGCTGTGTGCTGCCAGTTTTTTGTTGCGGAATGCTTTCAGACTTCTAACTACTTTGGAATTCAACCATCAACTTTGGAGTTTTACTTCAATGGCCAGTAGACACCTTTTTCGCAAGCGAAACGTGTTTTTCAATACCACGAAATCTGCCAATGCATTCACCTCAAGAACAAGGGGCCTTTAACCAGCCCATGAATATCAGCTGTGAAACGTGCAGGACTCGAACTCACAGCCCACGTGTTATGTACAAGTCCTTACCTCGAACCACTACACCGCAGTGTCAATATTTTCAAAGCACAGGTGTCAAGCAAAATCGCTATATTGCTACAGAATGGCTTATCACCAACACCTCCGTAATCTGTCTGCCCTGCGCCACCCACTTGACTTCGAGCTTAGAAAAAACCAAAGACTTTGGATATTGTGGCACGTGCAGGATTCGAACTCACGACTCCTGTAATTTGAGTCCACACACTTAGGTCCCTGCACCACGCCTCCAAAATGCTAGATACAAGTTCCGAGGGAGGGCGAGACTGCAAATTATGCTTCTGTGCGATGCTTTTCAATTACATGACGATGTCTTGAATGCTTGCTAAAGATGATATTCGGATCTAGGACGCATCTTGTGATGACAAAATTGATTCTTTCTGCCTTAAGAAATGATTGCATTGCATGCATAGCTTGAAGTACAGTTGTCCCTTGGTTACAGCCTACGACCAAAAGAGAAACCGCTAAGGGCCGAAATTGTTCCATTCTAGGCTATTCATCGAGTCTTTCCCTCAAATATGCTTTGCAGAATCGGTCAGAGCCGACGAAAATGAGTTGATATCACTTTTGGCGGTCGATATCTAGGGACACCAACGTGGAGGTTTCTGCATCGTCCCCTCCATTCTAGGTGACCTTCACACAGTGATGACAGTTGAAGTTCATCTCAGTTCTTCAGTTAGCCTTTTCAGCTACATGGATCTTGCTTTGCATGACAGTTCACCACTACCCTCGGTCCAAGACCAACCTGATTGCAGCGGAAAGATCCAGGCCTAGGTGTTCCTTCTTTCATTTCACTATCTCTTCGTAATGTCTATTTTCATGTATTTTCCCTTGCACCGAGATGACGGCTACCACAAAAATATTCTTCAGAATGCTCTTTTGAAAAGCGTCCAACTTCCCGTTTGGGCCCACAAAATGGTTGTAAAGCTCATAGCTGCTGGTTTGTAGATCCTGGATCCACGCCGGGCTATTCAAGTTCCTAGTTACCCTATATCCATCCACCCAACATTAAATTGGTAGCCCACTTGGTGCAAAGCCATGGGTAAAATGCACCGAGGATAGAAACAAGCCACCCTACATCACAGCACATAGGCTTCCAATTGCTAAGAAGGTGTTTGCAAAGTTTTTTGCAAACATATTCTCCCTCAAACGTTTCTGTAAAGGCGATGAGGAGTTTTTCATCTCTCTTTGCGGACAGCCCTTCTTGTACTCGTAACTTTTCGTGCAGCTGTCTTCAAACTGACTGTTTTCGCTCCGTGAATTTCTACGAAATTGCAGTTACGCTGATGTAGGATTCTTATTTCCTTCCAAATAAGCAGTACGTGTATGGCACAGAGCAAAACAGCTGGGTGACCTTGAGTGAGAATGACTTGAGGTTCCATTGCGTAGCAGTTGAGCGGGTAGTTGGCTGTAAAAGTGTTGTTCACAATGGGATCGAAACAAAAAAAATATGCATTGACTGTCAATTTCCATTAATCTTTTTAGCTTTCTTAAATCTAATGGCACACTACCCATCAAGAAAAACGTCACAGCCTGCGTCCATACTTGCTTGTTATACCTTACTTCAGGCCCAAATCAACTTGGCTTTGTCCACATAGCAATAAGCATTCTACTCCTTCGTGCAACGAGGATTTCACTTGCCAGGAAGGCTTTCAATCTGGTAGCAAAACGAAGGACTGAGAACCGTGGATGTCAAGTAGCTTGCAAATGATGTTGGTTTGTGTACGGATGGGTACCAACAGGGCCGTCGAATGCCCGCGCGGGGTCCGAGGTTTTTCATAGCACCGGGCCCCAGTAGATTTCCAAAACCCCGAAGGCCGATTTTTGTAAGAGAATTCGCGGGCCCCGGACCTTGAGCCCCACCTGTCAGTCTCGACAGTCCTGGTACCTCAATCGTTAAAATGGCTCACAGCCCCCCAGGCCACCACTTCGAACATAACATTCACTAGAGCTGAGGAGGCATGCTAGCTCTCTGTATTTCTAGAGATAGGAGTCACGAGGAGTGGTCGCATCGAGAATACCGACCTGGGCACAGCTCGATATCAATATAAAGGGGCCTAAATCAACCTCAACTGCTAGGTAGGAAGCATAAGTGAATACAGCTTATTACTTTCAAGAGTGGATTGAAGGAAAGAAATGTGAATTCGTTAATCCAGTATGATGCACAGTGTTGTTTATCTTCCTCTGGCATGCTCAGAACCGGAGTCTCAGACTCATCGTATGGAATAGGAAAAGTCGTTGCCATCTTTCAATATCAACACCTTTCGATAGAGTCTCGTTCAAGGATGGGGGGCAAGCGAGGATTTAAAGTAATGGGGTTGTCACAGCACTGCTTGATACGCTTCCTCCAGCAACAGTACATGCCAATCAATGCCCTTCAGCCCTTGATAACTGGGGAATTCATTAGGCCGGGTGGCTTTGGTGATATTAACCTCCCCCTATCTATCCAGGTCCGACTCAGGCTGCAGACTCACGGCCAATTCTAACATTGTCACTAGTAGGCTATCTGCCCCAGTAGGCCTTTTGCCTGCTCCACTTTAAAGCACATGCATTGACACCTCGCCGCACTGATTAGACCTTATTGCTTGCAATGTTTGTTTAAAAGCATAGAAAATCGTTCAAACTTCTTGAGGCATCTTTAAGAAGTTTTTTGCAACATTTCAGGCACGGTCGCCTCATTGCATAGTAACAGAAAGAGTATGTATCACTAAAATGACGTTAAAACGCAACGAAGAGCTTCATTATAACCAAGCTCAGTGAAAGTATTCTCTATGCTTCTCCTGAGCTGCAGCTTTCTTTCACCCAACGCCGGCAGTGAATGCATTTCTAATCAAGAAAGAAAGAGTAACAGAGAAACAAACATTGAGATCTATCAGAAAAAGTAATTAACACAGAAGCTTTCTTTGAGAGGAACTGGATGTTTTTAATCATTTAAGCTTTTAGAAATGAAAATTATTCTCCTTTTACACTTTTAGAGTATTCTTAATTACAACTGATCCAGACATGCAACAGTCCGCATTTTTTCTTTGGCACATATTTTTGCTATTTGTACAAGCATAGTGTTTCCCCTCACCAGTCAAACGTTTTTAGAAAAGGCCTTGCGCAGACTTCCTCGGAAGTCCCAGGGGCTGGTTATTTCCGCAAATTCTAAGTGCTCTTTCCATCTAATTATCATTTCCCTTGTTGTTTTCAAGCCCACTCCCATCGTGCGATTGGCTCCAGAAGCTGTTTATGGCAGGCTGTTTTCTTCCAACATGCTTCAAACTGCTGGGAAATCAGAAGGTGCTGAGTTGGAGAATTGTTTGTGCAATATTCCAGTGACATGTCCTTGGTTATACATGAAGAATTGTGTGATAGTTTACTATGTTGCAATTATGTGGTCAAGTGGCCTTGCGTAGAAGCCAAGCCAACGATCCAATGTATGCAGCCCGTTCTACATTAAAATACGAAACATTGCATGTGGCTGCTGGTATTTACATTGTAAGGACACAACGGAAGTATCCACCATTTAACATTCTGAAATAGCAAGACGGAACTATGACGCTCTTTGCATACAGTACGGTCACATGCTGTTAGCCCGGTCAACAACAGCCACTACCCAATAACCTCTACAGCAAGCCGCACTGCTTTTCCTCGAAAGTGTAAGAATCAGCATTACTCATTAACTAGGAATTCGCAGCTAAAAATGAAGCGATGATGAAAAGTAGAAGGAATGAGTCTATTTCCCGGCAGGCCGCATGGGCAGGTGTGGCCTGTGTGGTAGGGCAGAATTAAAGAGGAAGCAGGACTTGATGGTTACAAATAAACCACTGACAGAACAAGAGCAATTGCGGGCAATATCATTGAGAGCTGCATCCCTAACAGTTGACAGAAGAGGATGCCGAAAATTGCCTATCATGTTGATTTGTGGAAATACTGGGGGTTGCCAGTCAACAAAACAGAAAGCGTAATACGATTACAGAAGAAAAATTAAGTTCGGCGAGTTATTCCAGTTTTGATGCAGCTATAGTTTGAGAAGGCCTGTCGGTGTACAGAAGCGTGGGCCCATGAGTGTTCTAGGGCTCCATAAAAAACGAAGCCCTTATTAAAACTTGGATTATATGGTTTCCTGATTGCCGCTTCCCTCTTTAATCTGTAAATTGAGAATATGGCATCGAATTCAATGACAGAATGAACGGAATGAAACATCTCCGATTTGCTTGCAAACCCACATTTTCTAATCCTTTAATGGAGTAGCAAAATGCCAATCTAATCATGCATTGCTATCGTGCTTCCCACTCACATCTCTTGGATGCCTGTTCTGCAGCATCCGAATTGCAGATAACAACTGCTGTTAGCTATGTGTGGCTACGAGCTTGGCAGTGTAGACAAGGCTCTTCGGGAAGTCGATTTCTTGAAGTAAACTGCAAAGCATGCTCGATTTCGAGCTGAGCTGAAACCAGAGATAGAGCTCTGAGTGTTGCTACGGGGGTGAAATTTCATGAGGTGGTTTCGTTTTCCTTTCTTTACTGATGCTGTTTTCCTAGTGACCCGTGCAGGGTTCAAACTCCCAATCCTTACCCTGTTAGTTGAGCGACTGCATCACTGCACCGACTCGTCAATATTTGCAGGTAGTTACTCAGAATTAGGCCAACGATAACATTGCTGCTTCTGAATCTGAATAGAAATATCTGAGTTGTTTAAATAAATAAATAAATAAATAAATAAATGAATAAATATGGGTACTAGGGCATGTTATCGTGAATACCCGTAGAAATTTTCAGCTCTAGCCTAAGTAAATGCCTACAGAGCGAATCCTTCTGAGCCAGAAGGCCTTCATAGAGTGGGATAGCCGCAGTAATGGTAGATTTACAAGCAGGGTTGATCAAGAGGAATATGCTACTGCCTCCAGTTCTCAATACATTGCAAACTTAGCAGCTTAGACAGGCCCTAGGTTGATGCCAACATGTAGACACCTCACTCCTGAATGCTACATATACGTGAAACATAGGTGGAAATTTCAGCAGATATGTGGCTGTTTTGTTAAAAGCCTTTTTGAGTCAGTGCAACCGATTCTAAATCTCTTGAACCATAGGTCATTGCACTGCTCTGACAGGTGGCCTCCTATCTCAAGAGTCCTGTATTCAAGGGTTAAAGGGCAAGCGGCTGTAAGAGATGCGAAACTAAAGTAGCGCCTGTCCTAACCTGTCGGTTGAAACGCGGGGGTTCGTCCACGGGTGAGTAGAAAGGCGCGCTATATAAGACTGGTAGGCATTTGTCTGCTGATAGTAGTTGAAGGAACCAAAACTAACGTGGTGAAAATTGGCCCGCGGCCGGAAACCAGAAGGAAACACTTGCAATAAAAGAACTGAAGGCAGGTGAGCGAATCCTTGGACAGGAAGCTAGATAAGTCACATAAATTGCAAGCGGTCGAAAGAAAACTTTGCCAGAATGAAAAAATTCAACCTGGATGTAGCAGTGTTGGGGGACGAGTATGTGGGAAAGACAGCGATAATGGAGAGGTTCATGAAAGGGACATATTCCAGTTCGTATGTGCCAACTGTGGGAGAGACGTATGAAATAAGGACACGACGCAGCCCCAGCGGGCCATCTGAGCTTGATCTACGGGTCTTCGACACGTGTGGATCGATAGCTTTTCCAGCCATGCAGAGAGTCTTGATCGAGCAATCGGATGCATTTATCATTGCATATGCTGTCGATTCCGAGAAGTCATTTGCGCGTGCACACCGGCTGGTACGTGAAGTTGCAGAAGTGATGAATTTTGAACGGGTTCCGCTGATAATCGTTGGAAACAAAGCTGACTTGACATCGAAAAGGAAAGTTAGTTTTGAAAAGGGACTTCAGCTGGCAGTGCAGGCCAAGGTTCCGTTTATGGAGGTGTCTGCTAAGGATGGTGCCGGCATTAACGACGTTCTGTACACTTTGCTAAAACGATTTGACACGCTGGAGCTTTTAAGGAGCAGCGGTATTGATTCGTACATAAAGGGTCAGAGAGCGCAGCGACCGTTCTGGAAAAGACACGGACAGAAAAGTAGCACCTCAACGTAAGTGAAAGCTGGAACGCTGTGATAAATTAGTTGTCGGTGGTAAATTCGAGTCCCTTACCCGTTTCGAGCTATGGAGAAGAAGCCCCTCACTGACAAGACACTAGGATAGCAAGTTCGATTCTTCGCCGCACTTAACCCCCAATTTGTGAGGTGGAGTGGTAAGGTCCTCTCCTTGTCGTAATTTCCTTTACCCTGCAGCACCAGGTGCCCATTTTCTGCTAGGGGGATAAGAGCGTCTCGAACCCTGGCCGTCTGCACGCTGGATGTGCTCCAACCACGATGCCAACAGCCCCTCGCATCCTGGGTCATCTGCTATCAGTTGCACGCGTTTGCAATCGATTCATGTCGGCACTCTTTCCTTCCCATTTCTAAATAAACATGCCAGTAAAAGATGCCCAACACGTAAAAGACGTTGGCGTTACTGTTGATAGGAGATTAGGCCACGAGTGCAGCTGGTCAGGGAACCTCCTTCGGAAATTCCGCCTTTCTAAAGGTAGGCCCAAGATTCAACGGACCGTTTTGATGCGAAGCCGCTTCATTCATTCGCAAAAAATTCAAATAGAAATTAGTCGAAGATTATCAAAAAATTCTTCCCGACTTTAAATTTAATGTTTTTTACATGTTGATTATGTATTATATTAGTTGACTATTTGAGTAATTTATCTATACTTTCCGATTTCTAATACGCATTTATTATTGTTATTTATAGTGAAAATTCAATGCTATTCTGAGATTTTTAAAATTTCGATTGAATATGAGTATAACTAATTGATGAGAATGTGACTAAATCCAACTTAAGAGTCTCCACAAATTCACCTTCGACCATGGCATGAGCTTCTCGAACTTATTCCCTACGTTCATAGTTTTCGTACAAAATTGTAAAATTCAATTGTAAATATTTATTGTAAATTATGAAATGATATTTAATATGTTGATATGTACAGAGATGCGAGTTGCAGAGTAACAGATGAATCTATGACAACGAGAATTGCGAAATAAACGATTCCTTTGTTTCTTCATTCTCTTACTGTTTATTCATTGGCCTGGATGAGAGTCAAAGCTGTTTATGACTCCTCGATTCGAGGTCATCTCTACGACGACGATGCATTGGCGTAGGCTTTCTCAAATTTGGCTTGGTGCCTACCTTATGGATCTGCCTCGAACCCATGACGAGTCCTTGTCTATGTTTCAGCCACTATAAGTCGTCACGTGGCTAAATTTAACGATGCCCGTAACACTGCCACGTCGTGGCATTTCTACGGAAGCAGCTTCCTAACCATATTCGGCAAAGTTTGTCTGGCAAAAAATGACACATTGCCAAAATATATCCATGACCCTACGTTGAAAGTAGCCTACGATTCACGTGACTGCCTTTGGTGCTAGAGACAGCACAATGGAATCGTATCAGAGCAATCGAACAGCCATCAACAGCATGAAATTTGAAAGGGAGGGAGAGAACTGGGAAATACAACTGCATTCATCATATCCAGTGGCTATAATTATATGCTAGGATGGCGCAGTGGTAAGATTCTTGCAAATTGATCCCATGGTCGATGGCTCGAATCCCCCTTCAGCTAAACTTCCACTTACAATCAGGAGAGTCGCCAGCTCTCTTTAAGACAAGTTGTGGTCATATCGAGAGGAACGCCCTGGGTATTGCTCAATAAGCAAGAAGCTTCTCAGTGTCCAAGTATCTACCTTTGACATCTAGGTAGAGTCATATATGCAATGTCGCAGATTGCAGGTAATTTTTTCTAGAAGGCCTTTTAATTTTTGCTCAGTTTCATCATCTCATACAAAACATGTTCCATGAGCAACAGCTGAAAAAAACTCGGCTTGTTGGAAATTAATGAAATTGTCAGCACTGACTCTAAAAGTTCAAGAAACTTTTCAAAATGATTAATGTTTCACATGTACATGCTGGAAATATGCTTCTTGAACAGGAATACGAACGCTGTGTCTCCCAAAAGTGAGAACAGAGGCTACGAAAAGGGCATTTATGTTTCAAGGTCATCCATGTTACAACGAACTTCCACGCGACATACGAAACTTGAACTCATAAACTATGTTCAAACACAAGTTAAAGAAGCATTTATTGAACAACTAGGCATTTTATAAACAGTATTTTTTTGCATCTTTAATTGTGTAGATCCAGTAGTTTTTTATTCATAGCGATGTTAACGTTTTTAATACAAAAAAGTCCCTTCTTTATTACAGTTCCTCTTCGCACTGAAAAAGCCTAGCCTGTATAAATATATCTATTATTTCTATCACTATTAATCTTTTTTCATATTTTGTTTATTTTTCTTTTTCTTTGTTTCTTTTCCCTCTTCCCTTATTCATTTATTTCTTACACTAGAAATACCTGTAATCAGGCCAGCCGAATAAAAATTACCTATCATTTGAAAAATTTGTATTTGTATGTTTAGTTTATATATCAAAATGAAGTTTTAAAAAATAATTATCATGATAACCTGTCACTTACTTTTGAAAATGGTTCTGAAGATTATTTCTATATTGGGAAAATTGATGGAGCTGAAGATATTTAAATTCAACTATGACCATTTCTGAGCTAGTCACATTTCACGGCCAATTTTCCTCTTTATTTTCGGTCTCCACAGAAATATGATTGGAGTGTATTTTCTGAATTTTGACAATTAGTGATACCCAAAATTTAAGGAATTTTTTTTTCATCGAGTCTTTCCCTCAAATGTGCTTAGAGGGAAAGTGGTTGCAGAATCGGTTATGAGCCGACAGAAATGAGTCGAGATCACTTTTGGCAGTCGATATCCAGGGACACCAACGTGGAGCTTTCTGCATTGTCCCCATTTAAGAAACTGTGAATACTTAACTATCAAAAACTTTGAAGTCGTCAAAAACTTCCAATTTTCTGATGAAGACGCATGTATTAACAGGGTCGAAGGTTAAACAACCTGTTTACAGCCTAGGCATACAAAACTGGCAACAGGAGCTTGTCGTATGAAGAGGACAAAGACATAGCTTAGAGGAGACGTCATTTCGAAAGACTAGTAAAAATTCGAAATTCCACAGCCAATACGTAGTGGAATAACCTTCAATGCTAGGGGGTACATGATATGATTCAAGTGCTCGTTAAGCCATGGGAAATGGAAAAAGATCAGCATAGAATTACGCTGTGGATTGTCATCTGATTAACAACATAGAAATCGATACCTACAGTTCGCAGCAGGTTCACAAGTGTAACAACTCAAAGAGGAATGGTCGAAGGACCGGCTCCATTTAAAAATACCTTGAAATCCATTCTCTGGTCCTGCCCGGACATGGCATAATCCTTATCAGTTAGCTAGGTTCAGAGTTGTAAGTCGTCATATCTTGTGAATAGGTCTATTCCATCTCAGTTTCTTGATCCTTTGGTCCACACGTCTGCAAGAGCAGTGTCGATGCTACAGGTAAGGACATCCAATACGCAGTGGTAGAATGCTCACTTTGTATGCGGTAGGTCGGGGCTCGATACCCGGTCGACCAAAGATTTGAAAAATGGTGCAGGCTATATTCCTGCTTAGCATTCAGCACTTCGGGAAAGAGCACGGGAGTGAAACACACAGTGCTACAAGTTGGCCAGCCCCTTAATGTACCATTCACTGTGCTTGTACAGCTGTGCGGCCCAAAGGCCAAACGAAACGGAGATTAGCACCCCCTAATATGCAAAGACGGTGAGCGGAGGAACTTTGACGTTAACCTTTTCACGGGCTGGAGGGAACAATGCAGAAACCTCCACGTTGGCGTCCCTGGATATCGACCGCCAAAAGTGATCTCGACTCATTTTCGTCGGCTCGTAACCGATTCTGCAACCACTTTCCCTCAAAGCACAGTTGAAGGAAAGACTCGATGAAGAAGGGCTGGAAAGCTTGTAGCAATGCTTGTTCAACTCCCATACTTACTCAGAATTGTTGAATAATCCACAGGGAATCTGTATCTGCCATCTTTAGCTTTATTGCTATGATTCGACCAATAAGTGGATCAAGCCGTCTTAACCAAATGCAACACACACATTCTACCTGTCGGCTAAGGACACGGTCAACAGATCCTTATCAAACTACCTCAGCATAAAAGATATAAACCTAACAGAATTTATAAGTCTTGTTGCCAGAAATTAGCCGCAGTTTATTCGTTCCATATGGAATCTTTCCAGTCCTCTTCCTCCCTTGAAAAGTCCATGCTTTTAAGACAGTTTGATAGCTTCAATATCATTCTATCGTGCTGCCTATTATTCCTCTACCCTCAATTTTTCAGGAAGGGGGCAATGGAAGTAATTTACTGTGAAAGACATCGTTTTTAAATCATATTTTGTATACTTTGACAGCTTACTCATGCACTTTGCTCTCCCCCTTACATTTTAGGAAGCTCCTGCGCCGTTAATCTAATGACTGCGTGATTCCAAATGACGGCTTTTACAGAAAATTCTAAGAAAAGTTGCGCTGAAGGAAATCCAGTAGCAACTTGAATCAAACGCTTTTTACGCTTCTCGTTTAGCACACAAAAGCAGATCTCAGGACCCTGATAAGCTATGCTTATGATGCAGGCCCTGGTCCTTCCTCAATCATATGATGTTAATTCAAGACTCATAAGATTCATGGATCACAATGTAGATTTTATGACACTGAAGTGCCCTGGTCTTTTCTCTCAATTTCGACCATACGCCTGGAAATGCAGAGCTAGTGATGCCCCTCACTAAAAAAATTAAGCTTCAGATGAATTGATCAAGTCAAACCATTGATCATCGGACCCTGAGAGAGAGACCCTGAGAGAGAGACCCTGAGAGAGAGACCCTGAGAGAGAGAGATGAAGAGAGAGAGAGAGAGAGAGAGAGAGAGAGAGAGAGAGAGAGAGAGAGAGAGAGAGAGAGAGAGAGAGAGAGAGAGAGAGAGAGAGAGAGAGAGAGAGAGAGAGAGAGAGAGAGAGAGAGAGAGAGAGAGAGAGAGAGACCCTGAGAGAGAGAGAGAGAGAGAGACCCTGAGAGAGAGACCCTGAGAGAGAGAGAGAGAGAGAGAGAGAGAGAGAGAGAGAGAGAGAGACCCTGAGAGAGAGACCCTGAGAGAGAAAACCTGAGAGAGAGAGACCCTGAGAGAGAGAGACCCTGAGAGAGAGAGAGACCCTGAGAAAGACCCTGAGAGAGACCCTGAGAGAGACCCTGAGAGAGAGACCCTGCGAGAGACCCTGAGAGAGACCCTGAGAGAGAGAGAGAGAGAGAGAGAGAGAGAGAGAGAGAGAGAGAGAGACCCTGAGAGAGAGAGAGACCCTGAGAGAGAGAGACCCTGAGAGAGAGAGACCCTGAGAGAGAGAGACCCTGAGAAAGACCCTGAGAGAGACCCTGAGAGAGAGACCCTGAGAGAGAGAGACCCTGAGAGAGAGAGAGAGAGAGAGAGAGAGAGAGAGACCCAGAGAGAGACCCAGAGAGAGAGAGACCCAGAGAGAGAGAGACCCTGAGAGAGAGACCCTGAGAGAGAGACCTTGAGAGAGAGACCCTGAGAGAGAGAACCTGAGAGAGAGAGAGCTGAGGTAAGATTAGGTTTGTTCATTTTGGACTTGAAAAAGGCAATGTGTAAAATTTTACAAAGGAGCAGAAAAGTAAGACGTTCTATAGTTTGCGAGGTTTTTTGGAATGAATCATGATTCTTGGGACATCACGTAGACTGGGTGGGGAAATTTGGAATGGGGATGAATGGGTCGAGCGTCTGGTGGTTCAGACACATCTCAAGGGATCGGGTATAATATATGTGATTTCCTGGCAAACAGTGTCTTAAAACTGAGCTAACCTCGCAGGTAACGTATATTTCATAAAAGCTTTGCCCCCGGTTGAATCTTGAGTCTAAAATCGGCAAACTATTTTTAACCACGTGCTTTACACAGCTCCAAACATAAGACCATTATAAATACAAAATTATTTTTGTCTTTGTTTAGTTGCAGGTTGCGTAAAGAATTAATTGACAGGATGAAGCGGACCAATGCAAACACCAACAAATATTTGCGCAGATTCAATGCCGAAAAATTAGAAAATTAACTCAAGCGTATGAGGTCATCAACATAAAACAAAGGATGATCAAATCACAAGCTTGCTTCAGTCGAACTGCATACGTCAATTGATAACAAGCATCACATCAGCTGGCGATAATTGCAAAAAGTAATAAACACTTGCGCCAACATTTTCAAGGGCATTCCTCGCCTCCTAAGCAACGGTTGCACAATGCCTGTATAACTACGCGAATTAGCATTGGTAATAACTCAAAGTGGTTCCAACAAACAAACGGACACAAAATGGCGCAAAAACCAGAGGCATTTACTCTCTCTGAATCGTAATAAAGGAAATACAGTCAACTTCATCTGATTCGCACTCGTGTCATTCGAACTTTGCTAATTCGAACCAAATTTCCAGGTCCCTGGAAAATGTCCAAACAAAAAACTCCATAACTCGAATCCCTGTAATTCGAACTTTTTGCTATTCGCACATTTTTAGGATCCCACAGAGAGTTCGAATTAGACAGAGTTGACTGTATTTGCCATGGGACAGAGAATAAATAATGCTTACTGCGATATAATAAGAATTCGAAGCAAAAATTTATGTGAGTGATATCTTGATAGAAATTGAACTTAAATTTACGCGAATTCAAGTGTTGAGTTATTTACCACTTTTGATCTGCTCCTCGCTGCAAAAGGGATTCAGTTCACGTGATTTTGAGTACCGCATCTGCTTTTCCACGAAACGATAAAAACTCGGTTTGCACTTCTCTTTGACCAATCGTAGAAAGTTGATGCCAAAAGATTCGTATGACCTATGACAAGATGGGGTAGGATGAGTTGAATATGGGCTGGAATTCATGATGATAATAATCATTCTCATTATCATCGTTATCATTATCACCACCATCATCATCAACATCATCATCATCATCATCATTATTATCATCATCATCATAATCATCATCGTAATCATCATCATAATCATCATCATCATCATCATCATAATCATCATCATCAATATTATTATCATCATCATCATCATCATCATCATCATCATCATCATCATCGCCATCATCATCATCATCATCATCATCGACATCATCATCATCATCATTGCCATCATCATCATCATCATCATGATTATCATCAATATTATTATTATCATCATCATCATCATCATTGTCACCATATAACCTAAAGTTGATTAGTATACATAGCTAATTCAAACTAATTAGAACCAACCATTTCAGAAATAAAGATATTCTATAATGATGCAACTAAAGCCTTTTTTACAAAGCAAACAATGAGACAATTTCCCATCCCACTCGGCGATTCCCTTTTTGAATTTATTAAGGTACCAGCTCTCTTTATTTCATCATCTGGAGTATTCCCTATGAGAAACTTCTAAACAAGAGAGAGCTGCGTTCATGCTGATTTGACTGTGCTGGTGGAAACCTGAATAGTACTTAAGTGCAAAGGTCGGTTCAAAATATATGTGACCTGTTCACCTTTTCCCCATGCATGCTCTGAAGATCTCCAAGTTTTAAGGGTCAGAAAAATGAAAAATCTGTTAATCTATATAATTAGCAAGTAACCATCTTGCCATTGAAATATCCTAGAGAATAGATTTGCAGTGAGTAATGAAATCTGAGAAGCAACGTCAAATTAAAAAGGACCTCACAATGTCAGCCAATGTGCATGATTGCACATATCTTCATTTCAACAGCTTTTCAGCCACAAATCAGTCTAAGCTTAGTGAATATTGTGATGACGTACTGATATGGTGGCACTGTGTGCTTAGCTCACATAGTTTTCTCCCAAAGCTTCTGAAATAAGCTGACACTACCTGGTAAGTGCTGAGGCCCAATCAAGTAAGAAATTCTTGTTACCATAAACAGGCCAATTGAATTTAAAAAATTCCTTTAACATCTATTTCTTGCAATTTTCCTCATATCCCCTCAAGGTTTTGATGAGTTTGCTCCTTTTCATACTTAGTACTTCTTAATTATATTGAATCCATCCTTTCCTTATCCAAACCAAAAATTAATCTATAAATAATTCCAGCACCGAATCAGCTAAAACATATTTCCAATGACATTTTGATAGAAGAAAAATAAAAGAAAGCTTTGATATCTTTTTCTTTTAGCATTGATTGCACTTAAATGGGGTCACTAGAGTTCAACTCTGTCACGGGAGATTGCTTGGTCTTAAGGCCAGGAGATCTTGCTGCTACCATTCCTCTCTATTTACCTTGGAACAGAGCAAAGACTAGGAAGGTTCTTAATGCACAGACTCAATAGCTGGGTTTGAGAGAAGAAGCAAAGCCTGGCCTTGAGGCATTTATTGGGCACTGTTGCCAGAAATGACATTGCTAGTGATGTTTTCAAGGGAATTCTTAATAGTGCACTTACTGACATAAATATGGACTTCCTCTATCTTTGAAATAAAGTTGATTGAATTCATCTGTCATTTGCTCACTTGCAAGATAGAAATCTTTTGAGCAGTACAGTGTACTGTTGTCATCTGGATTAACCGGTGCTTCGATCCCGCTTCTGTCACAAAATTTCTGCAAATTTCAAGAAACATGATTACATTTTGATGCTAAGCTCAAATCCAAAAAATTTTACCAATGCACGAGAAATAATTGATAAACTGAAAGTCATCGCAAATAAACATGGGGTATATTAGTTGCAATGGAGGAGACCTGTCATTGGCATAGCACTCTGAGAAGGTGTGAATTCATCACAGAGTCTTCTCTGTAAATCTTACAGACTGAAATTATCTGGAAGCAATTGACTAAGAGCTGAAAGTATTCATTGCATATCTGGATATGATAATACAGCAATGACAAGCTGGATATGATAATACAACTATGATAATTTTTTAGCTTTTACTGGAACTGTCTCCCAGAAAGAAACTTACAAATCTCTAAAAATTTTGACACAGGAGCTTAGAAACTGTGTCTACATACATAAGCGTCTTCGTCAGGTAAGCTCTCATTCACAATACTTTGAGAAACATTTTCTACTGTTTCCTTGTCAATATTTATTCCATGGAAGCAATTCTTGACTTCTTGTCTAACACAATTTCTCATCAAGGTGTAATTCTCCCTGCAATGAAATCACACGAGTGTTTGTAAAATCTAACATGAAAACAGAACGTAGCCATTCCATCATCTTATGAGCAAAAGGGATACGAGATTGGGGCATAATAAGTAAGGGTTGAAAGCAAAGATCATGGCCAAGCCTTCAGATTCCAGTGCCCTGTTAGCAAGTCCTTATCATGTTAACTTCTAAAACGCGCTGTTGAATAAATAAGTTGTTTATCTACATAAGCAATCATATTGTGAGAAAGGAATTTAATTTCCCACTTACATACAATCGATGTTTGGTTCTTTCCTATATCGCAAGTAAAAGTTTCTCATGCAAGGGATCAGTATATCCATTAGTTCTTCAACCGTACACTTTCCTATTCTGACATCGACTAGGTGGAAAAAGTAAAAGCAATGACGCCCAATAGGTAAAAAACTTACAGTAGATAAAGGGACGAAATTTGTCAATTTTTTATAAAAATACGTGTAAAAGTTTGGGGAACAAGGGCATACGAAGAAGGGGATCGAATGTTCTTGCGTCATACTAGGCCTAACTTGCTCATACCTCCATGAGAGTTAAAAGCCATAATTGGATTGAATATTCCTGGCAATTCTTAGAATCAAAGTACTCCACCATAGCTATATATAAGGAAAATTGATAAAACCAACCATTCTCCAGGACTTCGAAGGCATCCACAGCTGGTTCCTCCATCTTTCAAAGCCACTACTTGGAAAATTTCGGCATTGTGATTAGCCTAAGCCTCCTGCACAATCTGCAGGTCGCGGGCTCGATTCACACCCCCCCCCCCATTCTAGACGCTCTCATATATTTCCAATGGCAGTAGAAATAGCTCGGGTATCAAATTTATCAGAATGGACAAACGTCTATTTCAGCTACAGCAAGGTAATCCATCTCCTTTTCGTTTGAGCGAGACCAGGGAAGTTTTTCTTTTGCTCAGGTTAACAGCCGCACCTACCACCAGCCCCCAGGCTGTTTATCGTGGATTACAGCTAAAACAAACAGTGCTAATCATACTCGACGAGAACCGGTATAAAACGCAGAACCATAAGCTCACATAGCGAATGCTCTATCAACTGGACCATAGCTGAGTGTTAAGTGGGATGAGGAAGAGGACTGGTCCCCCTGCCTGGGTAGGGTGGAACACCTCATATTCAGCACGGGAATAGGCGGGAAATTTGAAACAAATGCAAAAATGACCACACAGGGTTGCGAATTCACTTTTATGCAAAAAAAAATCAAGACGCATGTAAACATGAATTCCAATTGACAAATGATGATTAAAAATCTGATAAAGCGACAGTGAGCATGCATAAGAATGGTTTTTATGGCCTTTAATCTGTCGTTGCCAGTTTCTTAGGCGAATGGCTAGAATTTTCCTGACGAAGTATTTATGCGACACGGTTAGCTTAATTCCACAAAATGTTCCCCTTTCTTATCAAAAAACATGCAGTCGAAAAAGTCATTGATAATATGAGGCTGGTATTTGCAACACCTTTTCAGTGATGGACAGTAGTTCACTTCTATCAGCATGGGCTGAACTGATGTTTTGGCTGCAAGAAAGAAAATTCACTGAATCTCTGAATGTTTAAAAATTGCTCTATTCAGTTAACGATATAGCTACGAATGTCATGGCCCGGATTGCTGGACGTCAAGAAGGGGGAATTTTCCGGCCATCGGTTTTGCCCTACCCTTTTCTTATCAGGTGCCAGTTTCATTGGAAACTCCATGCCCCTTAGCCCAACTGTGACCATTTTCACGGGTTCGACTCGACTCTCGTTTGAGACAGGAACATTGCAGTGGCAGAAGTCACTGGCTACAGAAAAAACTGCCTGATTCAGAACGTGGAACTTCGCAGGGACAGGCTTTGGATGATGACAGAATTGAAAAATCTCTTGCTTTGGACAAATCATTTGCGCTAAAAACATAATTTGAATTTGCCACAGCAAATGAGGCAACCATCACCACTTTGGAAACAAGACCGAAATGGGCCATCCATTATTGATAAGTGGGTTTAAGAGGCAAAGAAGTACTATGTAGGTATCATGGTGCAATAGCCTTCCTGCAATCGGGTAGCATGGAGCAAGCTTATCGTACAGGGACCCCGGACAGGGACACAGCGGAGGATGACTATTCTATCTTTACACCTTGATACACTGGCGTTCGGCACAGGCCAAAGGGCGTGAATTGTGTAGGATTGAAATCGCACATCGTTGAGGATTTTGGTAGGACGATGGGATTAGTTGGGTGAAAGATGCGCGGGGGAGGCTGTTGAATGTGGTCGTAGAAGAATACGACGATGAAAGATGAATGGGAAAATTGCAAAAAATTCAGAACTCAAGATCACGAAGTAATTATGACATAAGATCAGCCAATGTTTACATTTGACAACACACAGGTTGTCAGGTTTTGAAGATGTAAGTCTGAAGGGATCGTGTACGCCTCAATACAATGGCGAGATCGAGAGAGAACAAGCTCGGCGAAAACGCAATCCGTCAAAATATGCCAATTATTTCATAGGATCCTTGTAAATTGAGCTAGATCATTAGCCTAGGCTTGGAATAGACGCTTGACATGACCTTAGTTGGGCTTGTAACGTCATATCTCAGGACGTCCAATCTTTAGCAATGCGTCTCCACCGCTTGCTTCGAGTATGGATCCTAACCTAGCATTTGCGTCCGAGGGAAAGAACCCCACTGCCTTGTGGATGATTCAGGAAAGAGTCAAAGGCTGAGGGAGCAAACCCTGAAACCCTGAAACCCTGAAAATCCGGAGCGGGGCGTTAAGACGGTGATTGACATACCCGTCATCGTCCAGCAGCTCCTGCATCCTGATCCGCCCCCAGCCGCCTAGAATTTGTCTCTTGCTACAGAACCAGGTGTCTCAGGAAGAGAGCGTGAGACTGATCATGCACACGTCTCCCTCACTATCATCAAAATCCGCGCAAGTCATGACAACACCCATATGTCAAAGGTCGTCTTCGAGAAAAAGAAGGACGATAAGTAGTAACGTCCGTGACGAATGGCTACGCGTTCATACGAGGAAAAACTGGTAAAAGGAATTTGAAACCTTCATCCTTCCATTTGTACATGAAATCCAAGCCATAAAGTGCACGACACTGTGAACAGAAGGACAGAGAGATATAATTACGAACTGATCCTTAAAGCAACCGGTAAAGAAACAGGCCAGAAGTGAACAAATTTGACATCCAAATGTGCAACAGGAAATTAAGCGGCAGGAATGAGGCTTATATAAGACCTGGAACGACTATCTTTATACTATTCTGCAAGATGTCGCTGCAAATGGTTAGAAATTCTAGAGTCATGAAATAAGAGGCAAATTACAGCAAGCATTGTACTGATACGAAGACTAACTTGATGAAAAAGATAACAATGTACAGAACTAAAAAACACTCTAGAAAATAAACCATATAAATTTGTAATATCTGAGTGTTTTAGCTAACACTAAATCCTGTACATAAATCTCATATTCATGGCTGAAAAGACACGTTTGTTACTTTTCGACCAGGTACAAAATAGAACTTCCTTATCACAACAGTTAGCAACTGGTCGATTGGAAAACTTTCGACTTGGGTTAAACAATTAACACGGAGGCGAGAAATGACTCTAGTGGTAATGAAAATGGACAAACAACGAAAAACGTTACCTGGGAATTGGGACCAATACCACTGGGAATCGGCTTTGATACAGCTGATTTGAAGAGTTGTCTTATGATCTCAAAAGTTTCATCCTAAGGGAAAAGAATTATGGTGAAATAAAAAATGGAAGTTTTCGATCAAATTGAATTGAAATGAGAATTCGTAATAATCATAAACATCTCACGTGACAATGGTAGCTCAACGGGCTCAAGCAATTCAGAAAACTGAAAATCTAAAGGGGGCGACTTCCCTTGTCGTGAAGGAAATTATCGAAAATGATGAATCAGTGATGGAGGATCCTATGGTCAGACGTTCGCGTTTAAATCTAGCTAAAATTTCCCATAGTGAGAAAATTCACTAGATGTCAGTAATACCTGAGGTAGGAATAAAGTGGTCTGGTTTTATAGAGACCGCTAAGCAAACATAGTCTGTCAGTGTCCGAAAATCTACCTTAAGATTTATGAATAACATGAATCTTGAAATGACGTTAGATTATGAGAAAGGAGCAGGAAACAGCTCGATCAACTAAGGTTCTCCGTTTTGAAAAAATCTACCCTCAGATGGTTTGTAGAAGGCATGAAAAAATATAAAGAAAAAATGATTCATTGAAGGGTATGCGTCACAAGTGAAGAGACCTGAATGAGAGAAGAAAAATTGAAATTCTGATTTCACGAAAACTGGGAGCAATTCGATAATGTAGAATGAAAGACCAAATTGAAAAATGTAAAAAAGAATTAGTCACAGAAGAGATCAACCAGACGACACGTGAACTGGTTAATGGTAAAAATGCAAACAATTAAAAGCTGAATGAAGCTTAAAACTGAAAGATAAGATAAGGAGAGTACTGACGAAAATGAATGGAAAAGACAGAGATAGAAAGCCTATCAAGGTGATAAAAAATCAGAGCAAAATTCATGAAGGGATAAAAAGATATTTGTTGGTCAAGAAGAACGAAGTAACCGACATACTATCCCACGAGTGCCTTTAAAATAGATTATCCTTCTCATCCAGAGCGCAAATTATAGGCATCATCGCCACTATTTTTGATAAGAAAAGAATTAAGGCTTTGGAGATGTTGAAGAGAAAAGATGCTTGGGACTTGACGGTACCTCCAAAGTGTTCCACGACTGATTCGGGTGCTGCTGTTCAAATAACACTTTGAACTCATCCCAATGTATCTGGAGAACGGTAAGGAAAACTGGTGACAACTGAGTTAGACTGGTTTCGATATCATATGACAGATTTGATATGATTGATATGATTTGACTTGATTAATGATCGCTGTGATGTGAACAAGGGCCGAATACATGCTTAGATTGAATGCTCCTACTGTACCTGTGATATGATTTGTATGCAATGACATAACATTGTCATGTTATGTCATTGCATAACAGTAACATGACATATGATTTCTGATACCATAGAGTTGAGATGAAAATCCAATAATGGCGCGTGTAAAGCAAGGTTTTCTCAACCATACGATGCTATAGCTAGATATAAAAATGAAAATTAGCAAAGAGGAAGTAGCCTAAAGGTGAACACAATACAAAATGTCAACAACAGATTTAGTTAAACATTGCCAGTTAACGCAATAGTATAGGATGATATAGCACGGTATGATGTGAGAGAATATGATAGATAATGTAGGATTGATATGATATGATATGATATATGTGAAATGATAAGATATATGTGATATGATATGATATGATATGATATGATATGATATATGTGATATGATATGATATGATATGATATGATATGATATGATATATGCGATATGATATGATATATGTGAAATGATAAGATATATGTGATATGATATGATATGATATATGTGATATGATATGATATGATATGATATGATATATGCGATATGATATGATATGATATGATATGTGATATGATATGATATGATATGATATGTGATATGATATGATATATGGTATGATATGATGAGATACATGTGATATGATATGTGATATGATATGATATAATATGATATGATATGTGATATGGTATGATATGATGAGATATGATATGATGAGATATGATGTAGTATCATAAAACACAGCATGATATTACAGAGAGTTTATTACATAATATATGATTATGAGAAAAGAAAAGTACACCGCTTGCAAAATATAACTTCTCAGTGTACCAAAGATTTTTGAAGATAATTCTTAAAAATTACACGAGATTTCGACCATCAGACAAACCTGTTTCAATTCTGCACCTTTCCTATAGTTCATTACAGTCATGTGTTTCTCGTATACTTCAAAATCTTCCAAAGAATATGGCCTAAAAGTCAACGATCGACTAATTCAGGAGAGAGAAAGGAAGAATCTGCAAATGGTCTTAGTTGAGAGATAAAGAATTCGATTGAAAACAGCTACGAAAGATCATTTGTTCATTTTTTTCAATTTCACTATTTCTTTTATATTTCCCCAAAAATCCCTATTAATATTCGCAAATAATACTTAAATCTATTAATGTATTGTAGTATAACAAAAGATACTGCTAAATACATAAGTCAATGAGAAAGTGCTGCACTTCTTATGGACCGTGTTTTGGGATAAGATATCATGTTCCCCCATGCATCTGACAGAAACTTCTGTATTCTCTTCAGCTAATAAGCCACTAGGATCATTGAATAACTTTTTCAGACATTTTTGCTCTAAAAGATTTTGATCTCTGAGAATTTATGATGTACTTTAAGCATCTTAAGCTTTTAAACATGCAATGCATCTATGAGATTTGATGACACTCGGCGCAATAAAGAGGAATCTTGATTATCATTGCCGCTTCAGCTGTGTTCTGGCTGTTGGAATCGCCTTCATAACTCCTGTTAGTAAATCGCAACCATCTCTACTTTCCATTGTTGTTGATGATCTAAAAAATCCTACGAAATAGACACTTTCTTGTGCAAGCCTAATGATGGCACAAAATATTTTCGCACGACACGACTGCCTGTCTTCTCATAGAAGCTACTTACACGAGATGCTGAATGTGTACGCTTGAAAACAGCTCCTCAAATCAACTTATACTCGTTCCAGTGATTCACATATGTTTGCGTCATTTATTGACTTCCACACCTATTCCCATCCGCAAAGCCGACTCGATTTTGAGCTTAGCAGCAACCAGAGACAGGGCTCTGAGTTTTTTTCCAAGGGAAGTGGGATTCATGAGATGGTTTCCCGTTGCCTCCCTCACCAATGGCGTTTTCATTGTGACAAGTGCAGGATTTGAACTCACAACCCCCGTTACTTCATAAGCACTTGCAATTAGGCCAGTCAGATACCAATTATCTATCATCAGGGAGATTCGCATGTTTAATTTATACAGAAATCAAAATTAATTTAAAAAAATTATTATTATTACTATATTATAATCATAACTACTACTGTTATTGTTTCTATTCAGTGCGTCAGGACTTTTTCCATGACTTCTTCCTTGTGGCTAGCTAAATCCTTGTTATTTATGTGTTCTGCATTTGTGAGTGACGCCAAACAGATAATTAGTGATTTGGCTTTGCTTAGATTGTTGTGTTGGAGAAGAGCTGGTGGCCTATAGCAATGCCAAAGCAGAGAAAGAAAGAGAAAGGCCAAGAGGAGAGGCAGATAAGATCAAGTTTATTTATCTTAAATGTGAAAGATGACCAGTTCTAGGATTCGGAAAGGAAGAGAAAGGTAATACGATGAATAGATCGCAAGATCTTGAAATAAATGACGATTTGTAGGATAGAGTTCGGGGATTTTGTATTTGGATGGAGTGCGAAATAGCGAAGTAATACCTACACATTTGCGAATCGTGTGTAAAATATCTTGTAAGCATACAGCTTCAGTGGCTGGACTGAATTCAGAGCAACCATGTAGCGAATGTCGAATTTTACATGGCCTACATCTTCTCTGTGAAAGAGCACTGGGTCTTCTATGTATTTGCAAGCAACCTTGAAAACAATTTGGAGAGCTGGTGAAGAATCAGGTGACATAACTTGCATCCATCAAAAACAGAATGTAATAAGACGGCTGATGCAAAAACAAAAAACCATCGCTCTTATTTTTCTCTCGAGCATTTGGTGCTAGTCCACAACCATGAGTAGGTTATTGAAAACGAACAGTCTCATTGCACCTTTGGAGCATTTGATATGCGAAGCCCGTAATGCGGAAGATATTTAGAGTCGGTAGAAATCAGAGAAAGAGCTCAGAGCATTTATCTAGGGAGATGGCTTTCTTAAAACAAACTGCATAGCATTCTCTGTTCCCGGCTTAGCAGAAACCAGAGGCAGGACTCTGATCTCTTTAGAAGTGAATCCGTTCCCTTCATCAAGATTCCATCCTCATTTCTTCTGCGCGAGTAAGATGTCTTTCGACTTTGCTAGAACTTCATCATGGAATTTTCGAAGAAATCGTCACTAGATGATGGGGGTAATTTGCGAAGATTCGTGAAGATTAATAGCGAAAACTGAATTACAGGTTCTTCTGTTGAAGATCGTCACTAGGGAAATTGTTTAACTCTGAAGCTCACGGTTGGAGGAATTTCCCCCTTGGTTTTACTGTTTAAAATGTTTGAATTTCATTAAAAGAAACCAGCGGAAGAGAATACTAACTTTTGGTCCTGTTTCAACCAGTCTTATGATCTGGCTCAGATTATTAGAAACAGTGTGTTCCAATCCCCGGCCAAGGTTCCACGGTTTACAAATCCACGTGTTATCTAGGCCACTATGACGAAACAAAACATCTCTATGGTTAGTTTAACCATAGGGTATAATCAAACATCAAATGTGCAAGTAAAGCAAATTGGAGTCGTGTCATCAACACGACGAGAGTCGGGAAGCAGCTTGTTAGCGAGGTACCGTCTTGAGCCACACGGCATTGAGAGGTAGGGTTGCCAGGTCCTTTCCTCGCCGTTCTTAGTCCTCCGCCTTCCGCCAGGTTCCCATTCAATGCTGGGCGGACAGTTTGAGGGCATTCGGATGGGTGAGATTTTTATGAATTTTTTGAATCTAGTATCAAAGGTGTTTTCGTCAACGATTGATGGAAGTCGTGATCCTCAGTGGTCATCACAACTAACCTTGCTGCATTATGCACAAAAATCAGCACAATGAGATGTATACTGCCTCACCTTTTCTCTCTTTGCTTGAAACATTTCACAAACTGAGCTAACTCTTGCCAGAGATTAAATGTTGTCGGGAGCCACAGGGGTCCTCTGTTTTCTAATTCAGAATTGCTCACTTCGTGCCCATCAAGTTTCAAGCTTCTCATTGCCACCTCGGCCAAAAGATCTTTATTCGTAAGGATATTCTCTGATGGAAATTGATTAACGTATTTACCGGGCGTTTCAGCCAGCGATCTGAAATCAAAGAAAACATGAAAACATCAGCTTTGCGTTCTCATTTATAATTGCTATAAATACTGATGTTGCTCGCTGGCTGCATTTGGCAAATTTCCGCAGCCAACTGCTCATTTCTCTCGATCACACATCATTTCGAGATTCCTATCAATCATAAGGTAGATTTTAAGGCACTGCAAAGCTATGCTTATCGAGCAGTGTCCTGATTCTTTCTCATAATGTGATGTCATTTCAGGATTCTTATGATTTATGAATCATAAGGTAGATTTTAGGACAATGTGAAGTCATGCTTATCTTGCAGTATCTTACTCCTTCCTCTTGATTTGGCCAAACTTCGTGATACTTGGGCATAAAATTTACGAGTCTCTTCACTCTTAGTGAAAGGCAAAGATAAGATGGGATTCGAACCACTTATCGCATGGCTTTTTAGCAAGCGCCGTCAACACTAAGATATCCTTACGCCAGTGCTTCTCAATAATTTTCTGTCATGCCCCCCTAGGAGGAAGAAAACATCTCGCGCCCCCCGCGCGACTATAAGAAGTATCATTTGTCTATGAAATTTTTATAAGTACACCACTGCAAAACACTGTATCCTTACTAACGTATAAGAGAATAAAGAAAGAAAGAAATATGGATCAACGTACAACAAAGAATAGCTTTATTAACTGTATCAAAATAAATAAAAAAAACCCGGGGGGTGCGCCCCACTATTTGAGAAGCACGGCCTTAGGCTAATTATAAAACAGATGGAAGTACGAAAATGTATGAAATAATTAGAAAATGTGAGCTTGATAAAGTCACGAAACAATATGATTAAGGTAAGCAGAGAGTTTGTCTAGTGGAGACGAAAAATGCTTGATAAGGTATTTAAAATCAAATCATAACTCACTTAAAGTCTTTGAAATGATCATAAAGCCAAAGAATATCAGCTACCTCTGCATCATCAGTCAATGCGAATTTCGGGTGCGTAAGAAAACCAGATACGTCTTTACTTTCAGAATACACTTGGTAAATCCTGTCATCGGAGATGGCCGCAACATCATTCGTTGTAGAGGCAAGTTGTTCCTTACATCTGTCCTGTTTTTACAAATTTATCAATAAATTGCCACATTTTTTGGGAGTCGCAGCCTAATGATTCATTGAATAACCAGGGCCACGACGATAATAATAGACAGCGAGAATTCCAGGTCACTTTCCATTTCATGTAAGGATTGATGCTGCCGTTTTTGCGACAAATCCTTCTATAAAAGAACTATATTACAACGTGGCCGTCGTTAGTTAATTTAACAATAAATACTTCCACTTTGATAAGGGTATTTGATAGAAAATATATACAGGCAGGTAAGATGCCCGTCTGCCAAGGGAAGGGGAAGAGAGAGGTGTGACAATGGCGACGTGATTTGAGGGTGCAAGGGCGAGAGGACGGACAAATAAGTGGTGATTAGAAGAAATGAGGAGAGAGGTGAAGGTGACCAAAGAGATGGTGGCCACTGGATGCGGATAAAGAGGATCCGCACAACCGATCTCAGGCCATTATGGGATTAAGGTGTTTGAAGAAGGAGAGGTCCTGATGAACTAACGTAGGCCACAGATAATAGGAAACCGACGATGGGGTAGTATTACCGAGACATTCACAAATTGATCTGTGGTCAAGTGTAGGTATGCGATACCCGGCCCAATGAAAACTAAATATTGAAGGCCGCTTAAGAATAGCTTGGATGATCTAGTGCGAAACGTCTTTAGATTCAGAAAAGTGGAATATTTTCCCATAGATCTAGGCTTCAAGGAACACGTTAACCAGCGCCATTTGTAGGAAGGGTCACGGCACTTTCTGACAGTTTTCAAGACCTCCTACTCAATCCTTGTGTGCCAATTTCTACATAAACTAACGTTTTAGATAAACTTCAATTAATTGTCATCGCCTTTTGAAAAAAGAAAAAAAGACGGCATGGCTTGATATCAGTTTTATCTTATGTCCAAACCGTCTTTTATCCTTGAAGGTTACAAATGAAATGCGTGCTAATGGGTGATTTGCACTTGAATCGCTTACATATATCAGCGATCTCTAACATCATGTAGAAATCGATAAGGAAGAAGCTCTGGGTTGGGTTTGTGGGGCAGAAGATGTACGTATAAAGAGGTACGGTTTCAGATGGAGGGGGACTCTGACAATTATTGTGGTAACCTATTCACAATGAATGGCACTATCATAAGAAACTTTACAAGGGACGTAAATATGGTGAATTAAGTTGGGGTTGGGGAAGGCCCACAATTGCCTATAAAAAGCCCCAACAAAGGAAGAAAGAGTAAAGCGAAAGGCTAAGAGAAGAGAGAGATCAGATCAAGCTCATTGATCTTCGATTTCGAAGATGGCAAGTTGTAGGATTCAGGGAAGCAAGATGAAGGCAAGATGTTCCATAAATTGCATATTCTTGGGATGAATGATGATTTGTGGGATGGAGTTCATGGATTGGGTAGTGAAACTTGGAAAGGGTGTGAGTGAGTTGAGCTTCTGGTGGTCCTGACACGCCTCAGAGGAACAGGAATAATATCCCTGATCTTCTGAGAGCAATGCCCGTGAAAATAGCTGTAAAAGATGGACAGATCTGCAGCTCGACGACGATGAGAATAAGATAAGGAAAAGATTGACGAGAACTTCTGTGCTAATATCCCTTGATCACAATCGTGACGATATTTCGCTGGACATCTGTACAGGATCATCAAGTGAATAAGAAAAAGACCGAAACAACTCGAATCTCAAATCAAATTAACGCTTTTACTCTTTCATCTGTTGATGAAGTACGAATGTAGACCGAAATATTTTCAAAAATGATCAATGGATAGTGAAAATGCAACTTCACGTCATTCCTTTCACGATAAAACACAATCATTATTGGTCGTCAAAAATCCTTTGAAAGACAAACCTCTTCTGCGAAATCATCGCATTTTTCCATCCAATCATCGCATATTCCTTCCAAGTTGAGTCTTTCAGGGTACCAAGGGAACAGCATTGCATCGCGTTGGCTGGTGTTTTCACCTCCGCTCAACAAATCCCTGGTTGCTTCTTCTACGGTTATAAAATGAAACGTCTCTGAAACAAGTAGACAGGTTGAGCAACTATTTCAAGCATGAAATATAATTCTATGAAATAAACTGAAAATAATTTTAGCTATTAATGAGACAACTTATCAGAGTTTGTGGAGAGAAAGCATTGAAAAAGGCAAAAAGAGCAATTTACATGCAGAAAAATCCATTCCCTTCCAATGCGATGAGTCCTGTCGAATGATGGTTTCCTATAATGTCATGTACTGTCCTTCACGTTGTCATGTTATGTCTTTGTTTTGACATTATGTAATGTCATGACAGGTCATCTCACGATGTCAATGCTTAGATTCTTCTACGTTGATCCTATGGTCAGTGGTTCGAATCCCCCTAAACTTTCATTTTGAGTGAGGAGAGTCGCCAGTTCTCTTTACTTCCAGGCGTATGAATCACGAGGTGTGGTCACATCGAGAGGAAGGGCATGGACACTGCTGGATAAGCAAAAAGCCTCTGAGAGTCTAATTGTCTACTTCCACATCTAGCTATAATCATGTGCATAAAAAATGTCAGTTAACCCTGCCCTTTTCCCCTGTTACTTGGCTTCCAGTCTTAGGTTACGAATTAACTACTTTATACCTGCCTTCATAAGTTATATCCTCTATCGGGTATATCAAAGTGTATGAGAGTTCAGTTGGGACGTAGAAGAACATTTTAAATGCCATGTTAGGTTGATCAGAATGAGAGAATCTTGAGCCGAACTCATCGAGCATGTACCAAAGTGTAACGGTGTTAGAAACATCTTTGTCAACTTCGACTGACCCATCTTCTTTGAACACCTGTGGCAAGATCAAACGTGGCAATTCTACCATGTATGTAAACGCTACTTGCGGAAAACATGAAATTGTGAATCTTGGTTGACGGAAAGAACTAACTCAAGTTTTCCTTCACAATACAAGAAAATAATTTCGTATACGATTTCACAGACTTAGCGCAACAATATGACATTGAGGAACTATTGCATCAAAAACCAACATTAGACAGAGATAAAAAACAAGAACATCGTTTAATTTTCTCACTGAATGTGAATTTCTCACATTGTCGAGAACTTCTCGATTGTAAAAAATATCGATGTTAGAATCAAAAATTCTTTTATGCGTTTTATCTAGCACCCGAAGGTAGATTTCTAGAACCCTCAGAGCTAGGCATAGTGGCTGTTTCTCTCGACGTGACCATACGTTGTGATTCATACGCCTAGAATTACAGAGAGCTTGCAGCTCTCCTTACTCTAAGCGCAAAGATTAAAAGGGGGTTGAATCACTTACCATGCGGTCAGTGAACAAGCATGGCAAGCACAACCGAAGCTTTTACACCGGCAAACGCACCATTTATACGAAACATAAATGAGGCTTTATCTTGCAACAAAAGGCGTACTTTTCCATGACTGAGCAAGATTAGTGTTACTTTCCCTCTTTTGAGATTCAGGAGGGCAGTTGGGGGAGTAAAATTTTCAATCCCACTGAAAGGAATATTCCTAAAATCTTATCATCAACACGATCTTATCAGATTCAAAAGAATTGTGCTGGTAAGAAGCAAAGACTGGAGATTTAGTCCTTCAACAGCACCCTTCTTCTGCCAAGTCTTCGGCAAGGATTCAAGCCTCACTTCAACAAGATATGAATCACTGAAACAATTAAAGAACTTCAATCTGCCCCTAGTAGATAAACTACATTGGCTAATAAATGCCTTCTTATAGACATATGGAAGAGAAGGAACTGTATGGATAAAAATTTGCTACAAGAACCTCTAGTAAAAAATTCAATGAGACATCTATATAGTAAACAAAGCTTAAATTCCTACTGCTTGAACATACAAAATACCCGAGACAAGCTTTGACTTTCCTAAGATTCATACCATTTCTGTATACCATAACAGAAGGATGTTAAAAGTTACCTTGAACAGTAAGGTACTAACCGTTTTAGCAATTTTGTAAGATTGACAGTACCTAGGGGAGTTGATGATGAAACATTAAGTAAAAAGAATCACAAAAAACAAAATTATTTGATGTTAACCTGAACAAGTGATATGGAGTATCATCAAACCATCATGGTCAAATACTTAGCACATTTGAAGCATTTTTAGCGCCCAATGTTCCGCCCTGATAGCCTATAGCAATGCCCCAACAAAGCAATAAAGGCATATAGCATCAAGTTTGTTGAGTTGAGACTTGAAAGAAGACCATTTGTAGAATTTTGAAAAAGGAGGCAGGATGTTTTCATCTGATCTCTCCCTCCTCTCAGCCTTTTGCTTTCTTCTTCCATTGTTGAGGCTTTGTAGAGGCCACCACAGCCTTTCCTCAACATAACTCACCAAAAAAAGCTAAAAAAAATAGATTGAAAGTGATAAATGATGTTTTGTGGAATAAAATTTGGGGATTAGGAAAGAACTTTGGAAAGTGTGAGCATAATGAGCTTCTGGTTGTGAAAATCAGACGTAGGAAGCATCTAAGAGGGGAGAGCGCCAGGTAAAAAGTGAAAATGTTCTTAAACAAGAGAGATGACCGATAAAAATGTTTTATCGCAGGTAATGCAAAGTTAATGAAAAAATGCTGACAATTATCCTCATAGAAAGCCTTGATATCTTTCTGGATTTTATCTTACATTGAGAGCTTGAGCAAATGATCATGCAAAAAAGGGAGTTTTTGGATTTAGAAGGGGCACTTTTGCATAGCTTACCAAAACCCCTCAGCACCCAGTTCCTACTTCCCTGGATATGAAATAGCAGTCACATATAATATCTGGTAAAACTTATGTAAAAATGCAAATTACGTATATTGGCAATTTGATAAAGTAGGCTAATTTAGAGCCGGGGTTTCAAACTAATGGCCGGTGGGACGATAAATTTTGACCCGCATCTTAAAATAGAAATAAAGATATTTGAGAACATTGGAATGTTTTTATCAGAGCTAATCTTGCAGAAAACCTGATGTGGCCCAGCCTCACCCAGACTCTGCCTCCATTGGCCCCCATGTAAATTGAGCTTGAGACCCTGATTTGGAGGCAGCTGATGCTCATGTCGACATACCTTGTCCCTATGAAGGAGAAGCCAATCCTTTGGTCAAGGAAAGCCCTTATGGTGACCTGATAATCGAAGTTCAATGCTCCAAAGTCTCACAGAAAAGGCAGACTGAATGCTCTCAGAGTTTTATATTTATTGAATTATCAGACAGCATAGAAGAAACATTGAAAAAAGGTACTTGCAACCAGATTTTTTCCATCACTTTTTCCACAACTTCCCCAACCATGAGATCTACAACAAGGTTTGTTTGATAGGTCAACTGCATCCAGCTATAAAGAATTAATGGTCAAAAAGATAACATATAACCTGTTCCATTGGGGTGAGATTTTGTTCTTAATCTAATAAACGACTGTCTATTGAACATTAATGGTTACCATCATTATTGTCATCATCCAAGCTTTCTGTCAGACTAGCGACTCGAATGAGGAGGTTTGGTGCAGATTGTAATTGTCTCTTTGCATATTCAGCTTCGAATGTCCAAGCGTGATCAACAAGAAATATCCTGAAAAATTCAATATCAAAGAATTGATTACAATAACAATCAGAACCATCATCCATCAAGATGATACTAATCACCACCATTAATCGTGAGGATCTTTGTTAGCAATTCATCATTATCATCACCAGTACCAGCACTGTGATTAATCATTGTCCCTTTCATTATCAACTTAATCATAATCATCACCATCAACACAATCATGCCTGCTGTCCATACATACATTGCCATACATACATACATTGCCATACATACATACATAGCCATACATTGCCATAAATACATACATTGCCATACATACATACATTGCCATACATACATACATAGCCATACATTGCCATACATACATACATTGCCATACATACATACATTGCAATACATACATACATAGCCATACATTGCCATACATACATACATTGCCATACATACATACATTGCCATACATATATACATAGCCATTCATTGCCTTACATACATACATAGCCATACATACATACATAGCCATTCATACATACATAGCCATACATACATACATAGCCATTCATACATACATAGCCACACATACATACATAGCCATTCATACATACATAGCCATTCATACATACATAGCCATACATACATACATTGCCATACATATATAGCCATAGATGCATGATGGTCATACGTGCATAGCCACATATAAGACATGCATTTTTGGCAACGCAGGTATGGTGTTGCCATTTTTACAGCTGAATCATGTCAGCATTAATTTTTTAATTAATTCAATACCCACAAAATTCCTCAAACATTACATTCGATCTCTCCAACAAAAATTAAATACAGTGTTCGTTCATACCCATTTGGGTCTGAGGTTTTCAGGCCCTTTTCCTTTGAAATCATTACATGCCAACTCCCATTTTCATCTTTTGCCATACTGAAACATCCTCCAGCATCATAAACCTAAATAACACATCCTATCAATTAAGAACGTATCCCGTGTTACATGAATACATGGAACATGTCACTAAAAATACAGGTATAGTCCTTGCATGTCTACCCTTAAATAAGTCTTCATTTTTACCTCGCCAGAAATTTTTTCATGTATGACTTTCCAGTAGATATCCGGTATGCCTAGCTTCTCCAACTGATCCTTATGGAATTGCAAGAATGTTTTGAAGTCGACATTACGGTCCATTTTGAAAGCTTAACTTGATTGGATTTTCGGTATTTGCAAGGGGCAATGTCAAATCTGCCTCGTTCCAGTTCACCCTCCGACCACGTGAAAACCTTGGCAAGTTATCCGTCCACTCTAAAGCAGTGCCTATCTGTCAACAAAAGCGAGCCTGCAGCTTTAATTTTCGTCGAAAACTTGCTTTTTCGGTATTTTACATGTCAATTTTTAGTCACGTATAAATCGAATACTTATGAGGGCTCCCCCCAGAAATGGTGCGCCAGAAGCTATATTAATTGATGGTTTTGTTGCAAAGCTTATTGTTTTCAGTACTCCTTAACTCCCATAAAAACGAAGTTATAATGTAAATACGCAATTAACGGCAGAATGATAATTATTAAGCCCAGAAGATACGAACTCTTAAGTGAAAACGAAGAAATGTTCGCCTTGATCTTGTCAAATAGATGCTCAGACAAACAGAAGATGTTTGGAGACAGATATTAGGAAGCAGTTTTCATCGGTCAGTAATGCATTCTACATCACGACTTCTACGTAATTAACAATAATAACGAGGCACAATGCAACTTGACTTATGTATACAAAATCATTACGACTACATATTTTAGCTCTGCATCTTTGTAATAAAAGGAGTTTCAACATTTGGGTCGACATCGAAGATTTCTGGAGGTGAAACATTACTGCAAACCAATTTCGTGAAAGGGAAGGGGAAATCAACATGTGAGTTGAGATATACCTATGCTGTTGCTGACATACTGTAACGACGGGATGCATGATGTACCCACACATTTAACTATTACTCTGAGTATTAAACTACGTATGGAGACAAATTCCTGCTCACAGTAGCCAGGCAGGAAGGAATAAAAACTGCTCCTAATTCAACCTCTAATAGATAGATGATAGAAGTACAGGGCAAAAAATACTTCTAAGTCCAGCGAGACACTTTGAACACCTACAAAGTGAAAATTTACAAGTACCCCTGACAGCAATACAGGAAGGGCCGACTGTTCACAGGGTTGCAAATAAAACTCAAAAGCTTGATTCTGACATGTTAAAACAAAATAAACTTTAACAGTTTGAAGCACAGACTGGCATTTAATGCGCAACCTGAAACTTTTGAAGATATCAATTCAATTTCTCAACCAATATTTCTGAAGAATATTTCATTTGACATGCAAAATGAAGCTTTTAAGATGTCTTGAATAGGAGTGCAATGTAATTGACTCTGAATCTCTTGCGTGGGTTGCTCTGATCCAGTTTGCTTCAAAATGTTAAAATCAGATTATAAAAACCTATCAGACAATATCCAAGCTTCCCTATAAACATCTACAATTCAACAAGCAGTTATCACACACTTGGTTACTGTTGTTATCTGTATACTATCAACACTATTAGATCAATGCATCATATTCTAAATAAATATGTCCTGTGGCAACCTTACAGATGTAGCAAGGGGTTGCAAATACAGCAGCCTGCATTCCCTTGTTCTTTCAACTTTGGAGTTTGCTTTGTGTAAATTATTTCAAAGATCAGATGTAACATGTAATGCCAAAGTACTTTCAAATTACTGAAGGTTTGGGAAATCGTTATCATATGAATCTGGAGCTGTGGCCTCCTTGTTTCCAAACCCAGATCTCTCTTCTCCACCTTCTCCCTCTCTTCTGCCTCTTCTAGAGCCACCACGTCCTCTATTTCCTCTTCCTCTGCGGTTTCCACGACCACCACTTGGACCTCCACTGGTAAGCCTTGAATCGACTGCAGCAAACTTAATGTCAAATGGAAGGACCTCTTTTACACGACCAGATGTCTTGATCTTTTCCTCAATAATCTGTGACAAGGACCAAAGCAACAGTTTCATTATCAGTTATTCGCAATCATGTCAGATCAAAAGGACATAGCTAGGAAGTGATGCTGTGATCAATTTTCTAATAAATCCTCTCAGAAGGTGCCTAAAGATTTTAAACACGGATTTTCATACGGTAATTCCAACTTTGAGTTCATCACAGAGGAACAGCACACTTTATTTCGCCAAAAAAACATCTCTGTAAATAATATTCAAAAAGGATCCTGGTATACATACCCTCTTGGGGAAGAACAATGAACTGTCTGATTCCAACTCATTTTCACTCAACTTCTTCAAGGTAACGGTGTTCTTTGGGAATCCTTTGTCTCCTTCATTGGCTTGCCTGACGTTGTAAGATACCTGGGGCTTCTCCTTTTCAATCATCATTTTGTATTCATCTAGTGTCATTTCCTTGGCTTCTTCTTCCTTTGGACTTGAAGGCTCATCCTCACCACCTTCACTAGCACTACAAGGCAATAATGTATACAATTATTTCAAAACAATCTAAAATCTTCAAGCAAATAAATATGAACTATATGAACACATATGCGATAAAATGGCTACTACATTTATCCATTAATGAAAATGCCTAACTTACTTAAATCTAAAACAGATCTTCATCTAAATTTATCATTTTCATCTGCCAATGGCTTTTCAAACAAACATTTGGAACAGATGATGTAGTCTTCAACAATAGGGAACATATGGTCCTCAAAGTGCAAGTCATAAGCCTTCAATAACATGTCAGGAGATCCCATTAACTAGTTCCAACCCGCTCTCAGCTTAACTTACACCAATCATCAAGATGGCCACAAGCTCCCTGTCATCAAATGAGGTCACGTGGACAGGACACATGAATCACTGCTTGATATATAAAAAGGCTTACAATACAATATGTGAGATCCTCTTCTCTCGAATGGCCAATGGCACTGTGACTCAAAAAGTACCACAGGTGAAACAGTAACATACACCAATGGGTTGCTATTGGGTCAGTCATTATTGCACTGGGATATTTCAATTCATAACTGAACACATTGCAAGTGTCCCGCTATGCCATACAGTGCTTTCTCTTAGGTCAATCATTTGAGCATCCTGGTAAATGTCAAATAGTTGACTCACTGATCATCTTGTTGGTCCGATTGTTCTGCAGCATCTGCCCAAGATCCCTTCACTTCTTCGTCCATTGGTGTAAGAATGTTAGCCTCTTCACTGCCAAGGGAAGCAAAGGGTCTTTCAGACAATGATTGCAAATACAGGGAATAAATCGTTAAATTGAATCATTCTTCTCCCCAGTCATTTCTAGCAAGTCAAACTGACAAAAAACGGTTTATGATGTCAATCCATGATAAGCAGTTGAACTTGAACAGACCTTGCCTCAATTTCATCTTGTGCTGTTCCCCAGTTGAATGGTCCAGATCCGTCCCTTTTATCAGATGCCTTCACTGAGCTGGAAACATAACTAAGGATCATCAAATATAGAGAAATAGTGTAAGATGGTTTGCCAATATCGTCAGCCAAAACATGAAAATCACTTTACAAATCCGGGAATTCAAAGTTGCTGGTTAAAAATATAAATGCTTGTTACACATAGTAAATTTTCTTATTTGCATGATGTCATTGTACAGATTCCCCTCAGACAAAGCCGCATGTGTTTATAATCACTGTGAATCATACGGTAATTCCATAGAGTTCATCATCGGGGATCAAACAACTCTTATATATTAAAACTGTTTAAAAACCATAGAGCAATCGTTGAGGCGTATATCAAGCAAATTTGATGACCAAAGCATTACAGAGGACATGGGTCCCTGTAGATCAATAGTGAATCAATACCATCAATAGCTACCTTCGGTCACTTCCACTATGCCTGTCAAATTCACGTCCTCTGCCACCCCTGCCTCGTGCTCTCCCTCTTGGCCGTCCGTATGGTCGACCACCGCGCCTGCCAAATCCATCATCACCCTGTTCTGAAACTTCTCCTGAACCACTTCCAAATCCTCGTCTTTCACTGCCGCCATCAGGACCACTTCCAAAGCTTTTCCTCTCACTGAATCCTTGCCTGTCTCCAAATCCTCGTCTTTCCCCGCCAAAGCCTCTCCTTTCTCCTTGTCCACCTCTCCTTTCACTGAATCCTCGTCTTTCGCCTCCGAAGTGCCTCTGGTTTGATTCTTCCTGGTTGTCATGAGATTCTCTATGGCCATCACCATGTCCTTCCCTCACAGGCCTTCCATCTCCCCGTCCTCTTCCTCGTCCTCTGCCACCTCTACCTCCTCTTCCCCTTCCTCTCTGCTCTCCCCTATCTGATCGGTCAAATTTGTCATGTTTTGATCCTACAATGCAAAGCAAGTTTAATCATTTCACTGTCGGCGTTTTATTAAATCAACCATAATGAATGGTGATGAACTAGACACTTCAGCTTCTTTCACACAACTTTGTCTTTCTCTTTCATCTAATCTCACTTGGAAAACTCACATCCATTCCCTTGTTAAACATGCATCTCAAAAGCTCGGTTTCCTCGCCAGAGCCCGCGGGTTTTTCCCATCCTCACACCTTCTAACTATATACAAGTCCCAAACCCGTCCTTCTTTAGAGTACTGCTCCCACGTTTGGGGTGGTGCTCCAAAATCTACTCTCTGTCTTCTCGACAAAGTCCAGTCCAAAGCCATTTGTCTCATCAATAATCCTAACCTCACCAAATCTCTCCAATCTCTTTCCCATCAACGTTTAGTTGGAGATCTTTCCATCTATTACAGATACTTAAACGGACATTGTTCTCAGGAGATCAGGGATATTATTCCAGTTCCTCTGAGGCGTGTCGGAACCACCAGAAGCTCAACTCATTCACAACCTTTCCAAGTTTCACTGCCTAATCCACGAACTCTATCTCACAAATCATCATTCATCCCAAGTACATGCAATTTATGGAACGTCTTGCCTTCTTCTTGCTTTCCTGAGTCCCACAACTTGCCATCTTTCAAATCTAATGTAAATAAACTTGATCTCATCTCTCTATCCTCTTAGCTGCTCGCTTTCTTCTTTCTTCCTTTGTTGGGGCTTTGTATAGGTCACCATGGCCTTTCCTCAACATAACCCACTAAAAAAAAAAAAATCAACAGACAGCTTCATCTTCTACTTTTTAAAATTATTTCTTTATTCCCAATGGCTTAGAAATAGTCGCCATTAGGGTAACATTGTCCACTGCACATGTCTATTCACATGTTCATTAGAACCAGCTTTAAAATGTCTGGAAGAAACTTAAATGAAGTGATTAACAGCAATCACTGTTGATTTAAATCGAAAGGTTCTTATCAAGAACAACCAGACATAAATAAAAAACATGGGAAATAGGAATTCTATGTCCATATATCAAAATGAAGCACCTTGTGAATAAATTAAAACATAAACCAATGGACTGCGTAAAACACTGGCCTTTAGATTTAATAAATATGAATAATTTAATAGTTGCCACATTAGATAGGGGTAATTGCAATGAATTAGACCCATTATCAGGGGGTATTTAGAAGACAACGGTGTAGTCGATCTTAACCCCATTCACTAGGCCATGTTGCACCCAGTGACGTCATTTGGCTATTTCCATGTGACTGAATCATGTCGAGGGTACGAAGGAAAGCCACGCTGGCAGGACCCCAAATTTTATTTAAAATCGAGAAAAGTTTTACTTTTGCTCGCACTTTATGAAAATGCGGCATACAATGCTCGATCCTTAAACAACGGACATGATGGGAAAATGTGCGAAGATTCAATGAAAGGGCGAGAAGAAAAATCGTACCACTGAACGAAAGTCTGGGATTTCGCAAGAGGAGCAAAGCCGAGGAAGTGTACTTAAAATTTCGTTTTACCGTGCACCTTCTTATAACTTGCAAAGCAGAAGCATCGCTTCCCGACAAACTCTCCAGTTGCTAGTGCAGGAACGCCGACATATTTATTGAATACCTGCCGAAGACGCGTCCTTCGTGGGCAAACGGCGTGCTTTCCAAGGTGTCAATTCTTTCGAAGCTTCTGTTACCGTGGTTTACATATAAACCGAGAAATTAAAAACAGAAAGTAAGTTCTGTCGAGCTACGTGTATCGCGACTGGTAAGGAAGCTGAAGCTCTGCGTTGAGCAAAGGCAAGGTCGTCAGGGATAGGCCGAAAGCGTGCCTGATGAAAGCACGTGTCTCACATCAGCTGCAAGTGAGCCACATTGAAAAAGATAAAATGCAAAATAGCAAATAAACGTACCTTCTTTCTTTATGTCTTCAGTAACAGTTTCTTTGGTTGCAGTCTGCTGCGCCTTTTCTTGGGCCTTCTGACCACCTTTGGTACCTTTGGCCTGCTTCTTGTCGGTTTTCAGAGTCTTCTCTTTCTGCTGAGCCCTCTGTATCAGCTCGATTGGGTCATCGATCTCGGAAGACAGGCCAGCAAACCGGTTGCCGACGTCTATACCGTACTCAGATTCGTATTCAATTGCAGGCATCGTTGCTGCTTCGATGAATGTGGATTTTGAGCTTCAGCTTCGCTTCACCATCTACGCCACCATTTGCAAGTCTCCGAAATAACACAAGGTGTTAACTCGCACTGCATTATGGGATGCAAAGCGACTCCCTCGTGCGTCGAGATTTAAACACGCGAATATTCCCGCCAAATGACAGAGCACGTGCAACGGGCCTTTGAAGCAGGAGATCAAGAGGGTAGGGGTCCATTGACTTACCAGAATAGCTCCAAAACTACGTTTACACTATAACCAATGCATCTGAAACTTTCCTTCTACGGTAAAATCTCTTAATTAAGGCGCAGGCGTAATATGGAGTTCATCATTGCCATTCATATTCTCTTTAGCCATTCCTTTTTTGGAGTTTACAAACTTCAATTTATGAAACCCTCTAGCTTGTATGATCCTGCATGCTCCTTTAACTCAATTTGCATTTTTTTATTCCTAAAGGAAATTCTAGAACAACTCTACTGTTTTCTCTAATCAGCTCCTTACAGTTTCCTGCGATCTCTTTCTGCTATGTACGAGCATTTGTGTCCACCATAGGTGTCGCCAATGAAATGTCCCAACAAAGGAGGAAAGGAGGGAAAATGCCAATAGGAGAAAGAGATAGGATCAATTTCATTGCTTCTAGATTTTGAAGAGGGTACTTTGTGGGATTCAAGAAAGAAAGGAGGCAAGACGTTCCATAAATTGCATCTTCTTGGCATGAATGATGATCTGAGGCACGGGTCGGGAACCTATGGTTCGTGAGCCAGCTGTGGCTCTTTTGATGGCTGCATGTGGCTCGCAGACAAATATTCAATTATAAGAAAAGTTCGTTAGACTCGTTTGCGTATGCGCGAAGCGGTGACTAGAATTGCTGTACTGACAATGTTTGGCTCTACGTATCCAGGTGGGAAGGCTTTCTCACATCTAAAGAACATCAAGACCAACCTACGATGACGTTTAACAGATACGAGTCTCAATGCATGCATGAAGCTTAACCTCACCACGGATCAACCAGACAACAAAGCCATCAGCAAAACCATGCAACACCAGAAGTCGCATTAATTGTAAGAAATATTCACCATTGATTAGCAACAGCATAAACATGTTATTCAAAAGAATTCAGAACTTTTAAATGGGTTGAAATTACAAAAAATGCACACATTTAGTTGTATTTTTAGCTCTAGACATATTGTATGGCTCTCATGGAGTTACATTTAAAATATGTAATGTTCATGGCTCTCTGAGCCAAAAATGTTCCCAACCCCTGACCAAGGGGTAGAGTTTGTGGATTAGGTAGTGAAACTTGGAAAAGGGTGTGAGCAGGTCGAGTTGCAGGACCTTGAGAAAGGGCTGAGTTATTTTTTTGATTGATCACAAATACAGTAGGTTTACTACCAATCAAGTCCTACTTCCCAAGTATCAGTACATGTATATTTTAGCTGTCAATATTTCAATATGAAACTCTGAGTTCTGAACTAAAGAAACAAAAACCTATTTTTTACTGATCTTTTCTGAATGTTTCTTCTACATTGATATCATAAACAAACAAGGATAAACAAAAAGAAAATCAAGAATTCTCATACTTTCGTCTATTCTCAACCCATTTTGACTCTGTGGTCATAATTAAGAGGTATGTACATTTGTACATTACATGTATAATACATATAAATACTTCCATAGGATCAAGAAATACAAAATATCTATTAAGAAAATTCATTCATTCCTTAAAAGCTATCAAGAGTCACCGGCCATTCAATTCCTCATTTTCTAAAATTCAACTTCAGACTCACAGAAGCCAGCCATTACAAAATATAATTAAAAATACGCACATGCATGTTTTGGATTATACAGATTTAATCAAAGGCAGCTGTACAGCTGATGTGGACCTGTTCTAGTTAAAATCAAAAGGAATTCAAGTCTAATGAAATGGCGAAAGTAGATTTTTTACTTAATCTATCACATAGGAGAATGTCAATTACAGAGTCCAATAAACAAACAGACAATCTTTTGACCTGGTTGTTAGTGACCTGGTCTGCAAATTGATTCCACCAAATGTGTCCTTAAGTTCATGCACACATGTTAAATTTTTCCTTTCTTAAGTCTTACATGTTGCCATCACTTATATTCCAACAGGATGCTCTTTGTGACACAGACTTGCCAACATTTTCATTCACAATGAAAAATGACAGCTCTTAGTGGAAGCAGTCAAGCAGGTGACAAAAGAAGTTCTAGGATTCAAGATCCAATGTCACTGAGCAAACGAGCTGAACCGGTTTCCATCCTTGCTTCAGCTAACGTCATCTTAATCTACCATGTACAGTGAGGTGTACCGCGTGTCATTGGACCTTTTGTGCAAGAATCAAATTGATTTCCCACAACCGACAGAGACATTTACTTCCTTGCCATTCTTGCCATCCGCAGACTGCTACTGCATACAGTGAGGAAATACCAAGTCCTGACTCATCGTCTCTAAACTTTTATTGGCAGATCAAAAATTATGGGGTCATGGACCTGTCGATAGCTTATATCAACAGAAGATGCATTGATATAGGTTGTCGCACCATCTGTTGTCATACCATACCCCTCGTGGATGTGACCAAAGACGTGGTAAATTGGCTTCACCCTTTTCTGAATAGTTGCAAGTAATTCTGAGCAACCCGCCCTTGCACCACTTTGGCATTTGTCACCATGCCCCAAAGGCGGCCCATGACTTATCAAAATATCAACCCCAGTTGGGATTTTCTTCCAGTGATCCAAACATCTGGCCCCCCTTTCTTCGTTAAACCCCCAACCTCCGAATTCCGGTTGCCAAGGAGTGCCATAAATAGTTATGCCTGCAATTTCAGTGCCTTCATCTTCGAGGTAAGTACATTTTTGCTTTACTGATTCTTTGATTGCTTCCAAATCGTACGACTTTCCTCTATGAAACATTTCAACGATTGGAATCGAATTGAAGTTTTCAGTATCGAAAGTTAGGTCGTGGTTTCCCGCTATCACAACTATTTCCTTAAAATTGGGCCTAACCCTATCGAGGAATTCGACAAAGTGCTTCACTTCGCCTTCTCCTCCAACTTGAGTGAAGTCTCCCGCATGAAGGAGTACATCGCCTTTAGGCAAAATCATTGCATCGGTTTTATTGTGGGTGTCTGAGATACAAACGAATCGTATATGATTTTCGGGTTTTTCTTTGCTGTGTTTCGTCGGCATTAAAACTTTGAAGTTTTTCTTCCATTCCTTTGTGCTCGCCAATTTCATGTACAGATCTAAAGGTTTATTAGCAAGATTGTTGACGACTATGTCTTGAGAACTCGTAGGTAAAGTCTTGGAACTGTGTGCGGCCATTCTGTAAACTAATTCAAGATAACTTCTTCTCCCATAAATGGACCTCACCAACATCTCCACATACTCTTCCCCAGATTCAACCAAGTCTCCTCCGCATGGAAATCTGCGTAGCATACTCGTTTCGGAGCCAAGCAGAAACCGTGAAAAATGGTACAGTAGTATTTATACAGATGAAACTTGTGCAGTAATACTCTATTGTAATCAATGAAGGAACTGTCTAAAGTATGCACGAGATACAAGAGAAAATGGCAATATGCATCAAGAAGACAACACGTTGGAATTAAATGTTAAAGTTTTTACACATAAGCAAGAAAAATCTTTCTTTGTGACAGCCGTTCATCTCTGCCGGGCTGAAGTCGTTGGTAATGAATAAAACAAGGAGCAAGTGAATATGGGTGGGTGCAGAGAGACCAATTAGGGCTCTGAACAGATCAGGTCAAATCAGGTCAAATCAGGTCAAATCAGGTCAAATCAGGTCAAATCAGGTCAAATCAGGTCAGGTCAAATCAGCAATATGGCGGTACTTGTTGAGCTTGGGACCTGGCCAACGCTTCTCAAGGCTCTGAAAAGAACATCGACGCAATAATGAGGGAAAATAACCAATTGCATTATTAGACATTGCTAAAATAGCGGAAGAAAAGTATTAAAGATCAAAGCCAATGATTTACAAAGACATTGCATTCTTTTGTTGGTCATGAAAATCGAGACTATAGATACAGGGCTCCGAGTATCTTTCTGTGGCATCCGATTTTTGTGAGATAGTTTCCCTTTGAATTTCTTTCCCATAATACTCTTTATTGTGAACAGGTATCAAGGATATTTGAAATCAAATCAAACAGCGTTGGATTCAAACTCAAGCCCCTGTGTCATTGATCCTTACACTTCATCCCTGCTCTACGGTACGATTTCTCCGGAGGTAACAACTACCATTGTACGAGAAAGAATTCGCAGCTTTTTTGAGAAAATGCAACACTTCAGCTTCTTCAGATATTTTAATTTTCTATTGTTAGGCCGACAACGTCGACGGCCACTGTTAAGAATGCAACTTGACCTACTTAAAATCTCCGTGGGGCAGGCCTACCCGTTGGTTACGACGATGCTCTTGTTAGATCTCGCCATGCCTTCAAGTCTTCTGCCAAACGTACTAGCTGCATGATTGACATGTCCGTCCGGCCTTTGATGTAATCTAGCCATTGACGCTTCGGCCGTCCCCCTTTCCCTGTGTCATCCATCACTCATACAGAGCATGACGCTTTTGATGAGCCGGTCATCCGTCACTCGATGGAACAAGCGAATGTCAAGCAGACGACAATAGAAGTTCATCTCGAGCATGAATAGTGTAAGATCGAGAAAATATAACAACGTATGTGTTGAGCGTCGTTAGAGCTTTTTAACGTTCAAAGCCAGGGCTGCTCAAATTTTGAACAAGTTGTCTTGTGGAATGTATAACACCATTTAATAGCATTTATCGTATTTTTTAAGAACTGATTTGGACACGCTGATACCCTTTTTCTTGGATCAATTTAAGTAATATATGATGTTGTCTTTTAACTTTTAAGGTCGTTTTTAGCTTCGTGTTGATAGTGGGTCATGATGTAAATGATTTTTCACTTTGAGATAAATCATCACAGGCTACCCACTTAAAATATTTCATATAATTATTATTTGATGTATATGTTGCTAATTTTCTATCAAAAACAATCCCTTGCCGAGTTATGTCCAATAACCTAGGGTAAGGAAAGGTGAAGTTTCATGCATTTTATGACTGTAGCACTACAACAGTGTCAATATTACAACATCTTTATGTATACAGTGTTGTAGGTTTTTCTTTTTTTTAGTGAGTTATGTTGAGGAAAGGCCGTGGTGGCCTATACAAAGCCCCAAAAAGCGAAGAAGGAAGAAAGTGAAAGGCTAAGAGGAGAGTGAGATCAGACCAAGTTTATTGATCTTAGATTTGAAAGATGGCAAGTTGTAAGATTCAGGACAGCAAAAAGAGGGCAAGATGTTCCATAAATTGCATGTTCTAGGGATGAATGATGATTTGTGGGCAAAAGTTCGTGGATTAGGCAGTGAAACTTGGCAACATGTGGCAATGGTGTCAGGATAACTCAATGGTAAAATTCTTGCGCATTGATCCTATGGTCAGTGGTTCGAGTCCCACGTCAGCTAAACTTTCACTTTGTGTGAGGAGAGTCGCCAGCTCTCTGTAATTCCAGGCGTATGAATCACGAGTTGTGGTCGCATCGAGAGGATGGGCCTGGACACTGCTCAATAAGCAAAAAGCTTCTCAGTGTCCAAATTTCTACCTTGGACATCTAGGTAGAATCATGTGTATAAAAAAAAGAAAAGATCGACTTGGCAAGGGTATGAGTGAGTTGAGCTGCTGGTGGTCTTGACACGCCTCAGAAGAACAGAGGAATAATACCCCTGATCTCCTGAGAATAATGCCCGTGAAAGTATCTGTAAAAGATGGAAAGATCTCCAAATAAACGACGATGGGAAATGGGTTGGGGAGAGTTGGTTAGGTTAGGATTGTTGATGCTTCAAAGTGTAAACAAATTGGGCTCAACACGGGTTATCTCGGACCTTGCAAGTTTATCCTGATATAAACATGCTTTTTAGCAATCAATAAATTCGCCCCTGCTGTGTGATACATTGCTACAGTATGTACAGCAGTTTTTGGACAATCCCCCATTCAAGGGGTCTTGCTGGCAACGAACTGTTCTTGTTTGTTGGAGCAACACTCTGTTAGTTGTCATCTGTGACTCAACTTGGGAGACTTTCTTACTCCAGAACAAAGTCATTTGGATGATAAATTTGACATACCTGTAACCAGAAGGAAGTCCTGTCTTTGAGCTAATCTAATATCATTCAACGCTTACCTAAGTTCTTCCAATATTGTATTCACGATGGAAGTTGGTTGTCATAGACATAAAAAAACATCGATCTTAAGCAGATGTTGTCACTTCATTTACATTTATAGGCAAATCAGGTTAGGTTGTATAACGATTATTATGTATGTATGTATGTATGTATGTATGTATGTATGTATGCATGTATGACCATGTATGCCTGGCTATGTATGCATGACTGTATGCACGACTGTGTATGCATGACTATGTATGCATGGCTATGTATGATTTGCCTATAACGGGAAGACCTACCGAAACTGGAAGGATTGAAAATGGAGTAGCTTTGGAGAACTATTCTTCTTAAATTTCCTCATTAACTGACCACGCGAACTCATTCAGTTATGAAGATTGTCAGTTAGGATTCTACATTTCTTTTCTTGTAAACATGACAGGCATTGAAACCAGCAATATTTTCGCTTACGCTTTTCATCCTGTTGAAATATTCCTCTTATCTTTACAATTACTATAATTTCCTCCCAATCAGTTAGATGTTGTAGCTACTGTCAATTTTTACCCCCGTGAAAATTTCGTTCCCTCCTTCAAACCAGTCAGCATCGGATTGGTTCGAGGGGCAATATTCAAAAATTTTAACTTCAAATCACTGATAAGCAACTCGAAAACGAGAACAGATGGAGCAGAGAAAAAAAAGTTATAAAGAAACGCATGAAAATACGGATAAATTGATTTGATTCTGTGGCTGCTATTTCGCAGTTTTAGGAAGTGACTCAGCTACTAAATTTTTTGATACAACGTACTCAGCGGGTGACGTGACCCAAATATATCTTGCTCTGCTCTGAATCAACCTAACATAATGAGATCAGCTAAAGCTGAGATGATGATGAACTACATTCGGCAATAATTGGCTGTAATTGTTAAAAAGGAAGCAGGGGGTATGCTTCGCGCAATCATGTATGCATGGATAGCATCATCGATTACTGTTGAGTTGGAATAGCCCCCCTGTCCTATACATAGCCAGTATTCTTACCAACGCTTGTTCTGTTATTCATCCATTCAAATCAAAGTCAATATCAAAGTCGCAAATGAAGAAGTATCTATCTGTAGCAGTCGTTAAGTGCCATTACGATGAAGCTTAGCAGGAATCACACGAAGGGGGGGGGGGGGCATTTCAAGGAAAGGGTTTCTATCAGTCGGCATTTTTTTAAAAAGGAAGTGGGTTTCTATCATTTGATTTTGCATCGCTTTGTTTACCCACGGTGTCTTTCTTTTCAAATCTAGCTGGATTCGAACCCAAAACCTTTGCGCTATGAGTGCACGGGGCTGAATGACGTCACTACGTCACCACAGAACTGACACCATCTTTATGCAAACAAAGGCACATTAACTGCGACAACATTCGACCAAATCTGATCCATTAAACTTCTGGAAAAAACTATTTCAATGTTGCGCAGAAAAGGGGAAGAATAAGCCCGTCAAACTGCAGATCTTTTTGTCCGAAACTCGATAATGGCAGGAAAAATACGATAACGGTCAAAACAGGACTGTGAAAGTTTTATCAAAGGGCGGACCAAACCGTGTAGAATGAGAGATGAAGTAGGTTCTGGGTAAAGACTTCACTGTCTTATTTTGGCAAATACCAGACGTTTCCTTCTCCGATTAGGGTCGGACGAAATGGTTGTCAGCAGGACGAAGTTATGCTTCCCCCTTTCTTCACGATTGACAAAATCGAAGCCACTGCAGCAATCAAAGTAACGCATACCCCTGGTTGAACATCTACAATGTAGTCACTACACCCGACTACGGTTGAATATCCCGGGGGCTCCTCTCCAATTTTCAACCAGCCGTGAAAAAATGATAATAATAATAATGATCAAGAAATTATGATCAAGATGCTACGCAATACACGTTACAGAGTGCGATTTTATCCAAATTATCTAAATTATTCTTAACTTCTAATGTCAACAAACTAGATGGATCATAATACATGACAACCTTTAAACATCGAAATTTAAACGTACAAAAAGCGAAAATAGTTTCAGTCTAAAATATAACCTTGCGTTAGAGGCAAGTGGAAATTCGAATTTAATACAGAAAAAGAATTTGATTCATGTTTGGCTTGTTTATCACACAGATGCGATTCTTTGGTCCACGTCCGTCGACCTCTATACTCGATAGCAGCGTCAGGGAGAACCTTGCTAGAGGCGTATTATCCCGAGCAACGGCGCTGTCAGGTAAGACAACGAGTTCCTTTACTCGCCATGCTTTACTGTTAGTTGTACGAACAGGGCCCGTTTATTGTTGGCGGACAGATGGGGGGGGGGGGGGGGGGGGGGGGACACAAGAAGTTCTTCACATTAGATATAGGTTCTCACCAGCAATGATCGAACAGTCAAGTTAGATCAGGTCAGATCACATCAGGTCAAGTCAGGTCAAACCAGATCAGGTCAAATCAGGTCAGGTCAGGTCAAATCAGGTCAGGTCATACCCATAGCCGCAGCCGGCCGTCGGGGCATGATGCAGATCCGTTTCCACTGCTTCCTGTCCTAAGCAAGTCCACTTCACTCCGACAAAATGGGCGCAGTGCAAAAAACAAGAAAGAGGAGGGTGACAAGCGAATAAAAATTCAATCTCAAAGAAACTCGGATAAACGGAACACGGGGATGGTACAATTCTGAACTGGTCACATGGCGAATTGCACATGGAGACTCACTGATCACGTGGAAGGGACGTGGATGAAATTCACCTGATCACAAGAAATAACAGTCTGAATGAAAGCATCGATGACGTCACCACACCGCTTGACCAGAAACAGTGCATTTCAAGACCAGTAACCCAATCAGTGTACCACATCAACTCCTAGTCTCTATGGTCCGCAATGTTGTCCCAGCATTTGGCACACTTACCATTAGATCCGGTACAAAATGCTCGAACCCGTTGCATCCGTGGATACACAAGCCAAGGGAAGATGAAATAGTTATAAATCTCTGATTGGGGTATTGATTGGAATAAATCTTACAGAAAACTGTGCCCGTTAAATCAAGTTGTATCAAAATAAAGATTTAGACCCTGATTCTACAAATAGACTCCATGCTTCACTCAGTTCTATAAAAATTGCCCTTGCCAAGTCCTCCTCCGGCGTTCCAGTGAGCTACAATGGAAAAGTTCAAAGTTCAAAGTTCAAAACGAATTTTCATAGACAGATCTATTCGGCGGCAGGCGGACAGTCACAGTAAGTGTTGGGATAGCTCAGATAGTCAGTGGTTCAAATCCATACTCAGCTCAATTTATCTTAAGAGTGAGGAGAGTGGCTAGCTCTCTTTAATTCCAGACGTAGGAGTCACGAGGTGTGGTCACATCGAGAGGAAGGACCTGGACGCTGCTTGATAAGCAAAAAGTTTTTAGTGTCAATTGATAACAAATATGTATCAATATAAATGTATACATTTACATTTGTATGTATATTGTCAATAAACACTGAAAAGGTTTATTACTTATTGAGCTTTTCAGTGCCTAATCACCAACAAGGACGAAACCGTATATATATAAGCATTCAAAAAAGAAAGAGCATTTCTATCGAACAGATATTATCATTCAAAGATATCAAAGACGGGATAACTCTTTTAATAAAGGAAAACAGAAGTGTTTTTTTTTCACATTCATTCACATTTGACCTAAAGAAATCATTTGATATGACAGATTAGAAATAATGGTCGAAAATCGCGCAGATTCGGCAGAAGGAGGACTGTTAAGAATTGGCATCAGCACACCTTCAAGGAAAGTTGATTTATTCTACAAAACCGACATTAATTTTAAACCAATGAGAAAACGTGCGGCATACCTCAAGGTTCCTGCTTAGGGCCTCTCCTTTTTATCGTACATCTGAACGACTTTGACAAAATCTAAAATTTCCTCCCCCCCTTTTCGAGACACAATAATAATTACTAAACATTTGTGAGTCGGTGGTAATATATATGATAAATAAACATGCGACACATAAATATGAATGAAAAGAGTAAATTCAGTGACAAAAACCTTGTCTGGATGAACTGCTAGACAGGCCCTTTTGTAAAACTTTTTAACCTGGAAAATAAGATAGAAGAAGCTCACAAAAAATTTATGGACAATTGGGGGTATGAATGATTGATTGAGTAGCCAACTTTTGTTCCAGCAGAGCTGCCTGGTCCATCGCAAGGATTAAACACCATTAAAATGTCTTTGCAACGAGAAATGCATCTCCACACCTTCCTAATTCTTCAATCGACGATAGATTTGAAATGTCAAGTCGTGTGCCGAATGACTGGGGGATTGAACCATCTGAATTCAAATCCCAATACAATTCAAGCATGATTCACAAGCATTAGGCCCCTGAAAAATCACTCCTTCGGACATAAATTTCGCTTATAAAATCTTTCATTAAGGGGCGAGGCAAAAACTTCAAAGTGATTAAAAACAGCTCACATCGTTTGGTTTTAGAAGTTGGTGCATGTCGCATGGTTTCCATCTTGACTCTCCCTCCCATAACACAGTATGAAGAGAACAAAGCAAGGTTCGTATATTCCGCTCTTTTCCATCAGCCCATTCACGGATCTATGAGAAAAATACGGACTAATCTTCAAAACTGTTGCAAGAAGAAATATCACAACCAATAAACAACACAGTATTGACCATTCCGGTTGCAGCTTGCAGCAAAGTGATGGTACAGTTTCCATAAGATACTGCAAAGATCTGACAACCGGCGTCAATTTTCACGAGTAATTAAAAGAGAGATTTAAGGTCTCCGAATTCGAATTGGCTGAGCGAAGCTAAAGACTTCTTTCCATCTAATATGAAAACTGAACAATTGACTAAAGCTGATATGAAAACAATTGCAAATGGTTTTAAAAAGGACGAAAATCTCAACGAATTTTTGATGTTGAAGTAACAGGCTCAGGAGAAGGGAAACTAGAAATCATTTCTAAGATGAGGAAGAATTACCTTTGCTTTTATAGGGTCCATATCTTGAGTATCAGTCTGCTTTTTCAATTGTCCCAGTGTCTCTCTTTGCTGTTCGCTTGACGGTTTAAATCCATGTGCACCGAGAATATCACTGAACTCGTTCCTGGCTGCTGGTCGCGACCCTAAAACAAATCATTCAATGGTAATTCTCTCCTCAGAATACGACCCACCATTTGTACTACAATCTTCTCCCGCAAAGGGTGTCACCGATGTGAACTGTCAAGCATCATCAAACCACGTCGAACTTTCTGCTTCAATCAACTTTGTCTACCACCCGTCCTATCCTTACAACCCTACAGCAGTCAAGTCCTACTTCGCGCAATATTTCCACTTCCTCTCCGGCTGGACGCCATCTTTTTCTGACCAACCTCCTATCCTATCTTCAAGATAGTTCGGCTTGGGTCCTTTTAGGGCCGGATGCCCTTTTTATCATGTACTCATTCAGCAGCCTTTTAAGACATGCAGGGGAAACGTCGGACCTAGTCGCCATTGATTTAGCCTTCGCTCTACGCCTGACAGACGCATTTTCCAACGTAAAGTTCTGAGTCACTTGAACAATTTTCAGCGGAACAGAACTGAACGATAATTTTGACAAAGCAGCTGGCTCGAGAATAGTACCATAAGTCATAGCAATTATGGATAGAGGTCGGTACTGTGAAGTTTGGGGATAAAAGCGTAGGCAAAAAACGATAAAGCATTCATCTATAAAGAGTGGCAAAGTTACAAACCAGCCATAATAAGACTACAGATAACTCTTACTACGCTTGCGATTCGAAACTTTTCCTGTTCATTAATAACTAAACAATTCAGTAAACAGTTTTATAGCTTATTGTTCTGCCATTTAACTTCATCATAAAATACAGTCAATTCTGAATGATTCGAAATCTCTGGGGATCGTAGAAAAGTTCGAATTACACAAAGTTCGAATTACAGGGATTCGAATTATGGAGGCTTTTTGTAAGGAGATTTCCATGGGACTTGAAAGTTTTGCTCGAAATAGAAAAATTTCGAATTACAGGAATTCGGATATGACAGAATTGACTGTCGCTATGATCCATATTCGAAAACAGCGCCAGGGAACACCTCAATAGAAAGCACTGTGAAACAGGAGGGTCAATTACTTTTCTCGGGACACTTAACCCCCAGCTTTCTGCTAGTTATTCATTGCATGCCTCGACCCCAGGCCTTTCAGCTCAGCAGCCATGCTCTAAACACTGCACAAATTGCTCCTAAATTTCGTGGAAAGGGGTAGATAGGAAGGAGTACACAGCATTTCGTAGAAAAAGGAGCTATTGAAAAATGTCTGGAGATTACGTATGGCAGGAAATGAACAATAAAGATCCAAAATTAGCAGCTATCTAAGCAATAAGCATTTCAACAAAGGAAATGATAGCATTATGAAGCAGATTTCTAGTTCAGATTGGTTAAAACTCAAACATTGCTTACCCCAAGACCCTCCAAGGCCACCTCGTTGACTGCTTCCGAAAACACTTTTGCCAGCAAATGCTTTCCCGACATAATAATTCGGAGCGGGCTGCGTCGGTCCCATATTCTTGGGCACATTCTGTTTCGTCTGTGATGTCATTTGCGGCGGTGCCTGACTGAAAGTGCTACTCGATCCAAAAGAGGACGATGAGTTTTGCGGCTGTGCGGCCCCAAACGTGAAATTCCCCGAACTGCTTGGGGCAGGGTTCTGTGGAGGCTTGGCAGCGAAACCGCCGCCCGAGAGATTGACAAAGTCGAATGGATCGTTGCTTTTTGGTTGGTTCTGAGGCCTGCCGATATCACTAGCTGACGATGCTGACTTATGGAGGCCGCCGCTCGTTGCAGATGTGGGCTTCAGTGTCGGTTCTGCGGCGTGCGACTGGCCCCAGTCGCCCAACAAGTCCCCATCGCTGCTACTGTGTCTCATTGGAGAGGACGACGAAGATGAAAACGTGCTCAAGAAACTGTTGGAATCGTCTTTCACCGAGAACGGGTCGATCACGTTCTCGTCAGTGATGGAGAAAGAGTTATGCGCGCTGACGTCACCCGGTGAGGTATGTCTATCGCTTAACGCGTTGAAGAAATCGTCTTCCGAATGCTTTTCAGAGATATCATTCGTGCTTAGGTTTTTCTTCAAGCTAGGGCTACGCGTCGTCTTACCTCCCATGAATGGATCTGACGTATCGATAAGCACATTCTCAGCTGCAACTGCCGACGGGAAATTCGGAGTACTTGGGCTTTTCAAAACGTTTTTATCAGTATTCGTTGCCTCAGTTGTTCCAAGATTAAGCAACAACCCGAAATTGTTCTGATCACCAGATTTATGCACTCTTTGCGCGGGATTATTCACGATATCATTTGCCCTCGTGTCGAGATTGGATTTCGTATCAATATCAGACTTGACATTGAGATTTGGCCTCGTTTCACTAGGAGATGGCCTGGTGTCGAGATTCGTCTCGATTTTCAAAGCACTGAAATCATCATTGAATATATTCTGCGATCCTGTGTTTTGGCTTTCAGCTGAAGGATCAGGCTGGTTCGTGGTCGAGCGGAAATTGGCAAAATCCTCGTCAAAATAATTCGAAAATAGATCTTTTGATGACGTAGCACTGTTTACTTTATTAGATTGGGTGGCATCGTCATCAAAACTCAGACCAATGTCAATAAGTGGTGCAGCGTTTGCTGGCGGCGAAACTTGCTCATTCCTCCATTCGTTGGAATCTTCTTGAGACCCTTCAGATTCTGAACCTGACAGGCGCGCAATCGCGGGTCGAGCGTGCTGATGTAATGCTGCAAAGTCTGAACAGAAAGTATGCTTATTGGCTGGTTGACTTGGATTCACGGTCGCCGCGTTTCCATTTGCGCAAGATACCCCATCCTCATTCCAGTCGAGCGAGTCAAAAAATGTCGACCGTCCAACCTTTTTCTCATGCTCCGAATCAAGGCCTTCCCTGCTGGCATTTAGTGCCTCTTTGTCTGCCACAGATCGCTCTTCACCTAATCCTAAGAAAGAGAAGATATTAAGATATCAATAACGCTAAAGAAACTTGCATCTTGTTACGATGCTTGATATGCTAGTTACGGATTCAAAGGTCGAAGTTCAAGGGTTGAGGGTCGAACTATGAAAGGCCAAGCTATTCAACCATTTCAAGGTCAAGATAACTTCCGATTTGAACAAGCTTTTTAGTTACGCAAAGACGAGAAGTTAATTGGTAAAACGGTTCACGGAAACAATAAGCTTCATGAAATAGATAACAATTAGGGAACTCTTCCTTCATCAATGCTGCGAAAGGAATGATATTAAAAATGGTTTTAACCTTGGAAGAAATCAAGTCAACGGTCAAGATGAGAGGGTCATTGCTTCTTCCCTGTACTTTCAAATCTGATCCCTATAATAACATGCACTGCGACTGCGCAATCTCTTGAAATATACAACCAAAGAAATGTTGATGGTCATAGCCTTTATACATGAAAATAGTGCAAACCGGCCAGACCAGTCAAAATAAAAACAAGTGCAGCGCATGTTCGTATGGGCAGCTTCAGCTGTGTGCCCATGAAGGGAAAAATCCTTCCACAAATGAACCAGTTTACTGCAGGAAGGGACAAGGCCATCCACTAGAATACAAAGACAATGATTTATTTCCCTCTTATACTCATCAGGGGGTCTCAATTTTTGTCAAAAAATACATAAAATCGTACCAAACTCTTCACGGCAAGCCCAGTAATCTTCCTTGCTTCGGAAACAGGAATTCGGAACTAGCTTGGCGATAGACAACTGGTCCCACGGCTCCGTATATTTCTGAATTCCTTGCGTCTCAGCACCCAGAACGACATCCATCGATACACTGAATGTGGGAGGATATTTCTGGTCATCAGCGTCGGCTAAATCAAGCTCAGCTCTGGCGAATGAGAACGGAGAGGTTATGATTGAAGGTTGATACACAATTGAAAAACAGAAAATGGTGGAGCACTACAGCGCAGGGCAGCAAAAATGAAGGTCATCATGACCAAGGAAAACCAGACGCACTCGACGGCTAAAATGAACTTTCAAGCTTCATTTAATCGCATCACTAATGCACAATAGGACACCCCTCTAAATAGGTAGCGTACAATCGGTTACTTGAACGGCAACAAAATAAAAATAAAAGAGATTATAAAATTTCTCTTTAAAAACTTCACTTTTACATATATAAGCTAAACATACAAATACAAATCTCTCTAATGATAGGTAATTTGTATTCCACTGGCCTAATTACAGGTATTTCTAGGGAAAAAAGCAGAGCAAGGTAAATTATTTTAACAAGAAGAGCTAAAGGAGGAAAGAAAGGTGTACCGAAAAAGGTCCGCGTTAGCCCAAGGTTTCTTACCCAAACAGAATATGCAATAACTTTTTTTTTGAAACTTAATTAAGTATAGTTAAAATCTGCAATTATACACCTTTCGAGTAACAGGCAGTGTATAACTGGCTATCTGCTTTGATACAATGATAAAGAAAATTAATAGTGGAAAACGGTTAACAGGAATATAAGATAACAGAAAGAAAAAAAAATGAATAAAATAATCAAAAATCTAATAATTCTGGATAAGGCCACGATTTGTTCCTCCTAAAGAATACGTAGTATGTGCACCTAATAGCGATGCTCACGACTTTCTTTCTTTCTTTTTACAATGTGATTTTGGTGGTTTCGGTCTCAATTGAAATCTTTAAACATTGAAAGGTGTGAGTCAGAAGAAGAACCCGAAATTCCAAAAGCACTCATCGAAAGATTAACAAACTTGATGCCGGAGTATGTAGAATTGAGGTCAGTAACAAGGGTTTTGTACTTCGTTGCTTTGCGGTTGCTGTTTAATTGCATGTTGGATTCGAACCCTAGAGTAAGTTCCACAATGTAAAGAGAAGAGTTTTTTGTTATCAAGACAAGGTCTGGTCTGAGAGAGTCGCCGGTGATTAAGCTTGGAGATAAAAAAGATGGAATATCGGCATATAACGAGCAGTTTGAAAACGATGGAAATGTTTTTCCAAGATGGAGAAGAACTGAATTATGGCTCCAAGTGTAACGGCCATTTTCAAGATACGACTTGCAGCTAGAAGCAATGTGTTGGAGAGATTCAGCCTGGAGGCAGAAAGAGCATGCAGATGATTGAGAGATGGACCATTTACAGAGATTTTTCCTTGTCGCAAGAGTGTTGTTAAGATATTTAATTGAAAAGTTGAAAATGTTTTTGGGCATTCTCTGCTGCACCGAAGACCAAAGACTACGAATTTTAGAGCTTGCATGAGTAAGAATAGAGGAGATGACAAAACCTTGTGATCTAAGCTCATGTGTTATACGGTGTTCTTTGTCTTTTGAATAGCAGTAAGAACTTGTTTCGTGTTCTTGTACTGATCATATTGCACGTTATATCCAAAGCTAGTTTTCACCCACAACGAGTTGATATCCGCATTAGGAGATGACTTAAAATAATTTCTAAGGACTGTTCGGCATTGCAGAAATTTAGTGGAAGGAAGAATGAAGTTGATGCCATAATTAGACTTAGGTAAGATGAGGATACTGAAAGTGGCACTGATGGGAAGCTCAAGCCACTGGCAAACATACATAGCAACAAGATTGTCTATGTCTTCAGTTACCCAGGTATTCCCAAGATTAGCAATTGTAAAATGCCACGATATTTAAGAAAGAACAAAGCGATGATACAGTAGTAGTTTATTTTTAGGATGGCAAGTAATACCGTCAATTTGTGTCGTGAGATTAGTTACGAGATCTAGCACTTCGGAAAGATGATCATGATTATCCATAGAGAAGTTAAAGTAGCGACCAAGGTATATGAATGATTTACCGATCTGAACAGTAGGAACCAAGGTATGGTTCAGTATCGCTTCGGCAGATATTGAACAGAAGAAGTAGAAGCTTTCTTTATTCCGAGAGTGGAACATTTATCAACTCTGATGATCATGTTAGCCCACGTGCACCACCCATTAAAGTGGTCCAACAGAATTTGGTTCTCGTTCTCAAAACATGATATTATCAGAAGAGATTTAAGCGTGCTTTCGACAGGTCCTGGTATTTTTCAGCCAAATGGAAGGTATTGGTGTCGTCATAAACCCCGTAGTTAACGACGCTAAAATAGTCATAAATGATGGAGTTCATTGTGGTTAGTCAGCTATTTGTTTTCGTGTTGACTATGTCCGGAATGGGGAAGGCTGCAGCGTAGGACCTGCTGGCTGACCCCACTGGATGTCGCTTCTTGGTAGCTAACATGATAATAATAGTTATAATGATAATGATGACTATAATTATATGATATAACAATAATAATAATAAAAATAATAACCTATGAAAACTTTAAATAGGATGGCATTTTCAGTATGAGATTGCTGCTATCAATGCGGGAAATGCATAACAAAAAGAACTAGAAATGATAAATAAAAATGATGCAAGAGTTTATCAAAAAAATCCATGTTCCACCTTGCGGTAGGTTCATGCATACACAGGTGAGCACAGTTTAGTATCTGGTTTTCAGAAAGACGCCTGCACTCACATCTTAATACTGTAGAACAGCCCTTGGAGTTGCTTTCTGTTCCAAAGTCGGTAGCATTTTGAAAGGTTGCATCAGTATTGTCGTGCATACAACTTTAAGTTCGTACGGCCATGCATGATCGCAAATTTAAATCAATCAATCGTGGTAGAGTGAATCAATCATGATTATCTGTCAATCATACTAAATCATATTCCTTTCCTCTATGCATCGAAAATTATTCATCAATGGTCATTAGCCATCAATCGTTACTCATCCATCATTACCAATCGCCAACCGTCAATTATTTATCAATTAACATCAATCAGTTATCTTTCATCAATCAATACCAATCACAAATCACAAATAAATCATCGATCACCACCAATCAATCGTTAATCATTAACCCGCCTCAATCAGTCATTGATCTTCAATCATTTCTCACCGATTCTCCACATAATCATTAATCATTAATCATCAATCAACAATCATCAGCGATTCGTCGTTCTAAATGCCGTGTAACCACCGTCCACCAACAACCATTAAAACCACATTCATAAATCGTTAATAATCATCATCACTGTCAATCAACAATCACCGATCATTTAATACAATAAGAGCAATAATTTTCCAGCATCAGTCATTGATTAGTAATATGGATTATTTCCAGGTTATTTTTCAACAAATCCTGATTACCTTGTGAACTGTATTTTCGCAGCTCCATCTTCAACGAAGCCAGTGTGAAACTGAACCGTGAAGATATTGAAGGAGGTTAACTTTCCTTGTACTTTACCACCGAATGTTGATCTTGCATGGTAAACAATAATGGTTACGTCACCATAAAGCTTCGTGTTCACGTTGAAGTCAACTCTTCGATCGGATACTACGTATGCCCTGTAGAAATGAATTAATATAAGGAATAAGATGAGCATAAAAAGCAATCCATTTGCTAGGATACTGAATCAGAAATATTTTAAAAAAACGACAACATGCGTCCAGTGGCGTTTAAAACGATGAAGACCCAGCTTGGTGCTTAAACCCTTTTTCGACAAAGGGTGGAGGAATATGAATCCAAAAAATTTAAGTTGAGTCAATTTTATGTCACATGTCATCGCGTAATATCCTGGTCTTACCATTTCATTTGACCGCATGTCATGATTCAAATCCCTTGGGTTGGAGAGAATTTTCCATCGTCATTTTACTAGTTAAAGTCTCTTCATAGATAGGGCTGAACGCAACAATGATTGTTCCAGCGGATGTCTCTCTACGAAAATCTTCCTTTTTACTCTTCTTTCTTCTTCTTCATCTTAATCATACTAAATTAGGATCGTCGGTGCGGATCAGTCTTCAATTGCATCTGCAACATGTCTAATCATGCACTGGGCCCCCCCCCATTTGACAGCTCGGTGCTATTCCTGCGGCAAACACTCCCCATTTATCCTGCCTCGCTGGGGAGCACCACCGGCAATACACTTAAGCCACCAGGAATACATTTAATCCACACCCAAGTGATTAGGGTATCCTCTACGTAATCATAAATACAATCAAGCAGACATTCAATTTTCCATTCTGACCTCATTTGTTCGATCTCGATAGCTGTCGACAAAATTCTCTGCTCTCCTTGGAAAATCTCAATGAAAGGTCTGCAACCAGTCCTAAGAGAGAAAATGTCACACATTGACACAGTCAGTTGAATACCAGACTTGCCTCAAGGTTAACATGACTATCACTGGCAAAATAAAAAGAAATTAAACGAATATACGACCGACTCAAAGCAACAGCATGCTTAATAAAACATGAATGTATACATGATTTGTTTACAGTTGGATTACAACTCTGATAGCTGAGAGGAAAGATAACAAACGCCAACTATCTAGGCTAATCACCAGAATAATTGCCTGCAAATTACGTTATCAGTCAAATCATGACAGGCAGAATACGATATCACCCGAGACATAGGTAGCGAAATACCCGATCATCCCCATCATCACAGGTAAAATAGGGTATCACACGAATCATTAGAAGCAAAGTAAGCTATCAGTTCATTGGTGTAGGACATAAAATAGCATGTATCACAAGTTGGCAGTAGGTCCATTTGGCCATGGTAGATACCGTTTCAATCACTTGCTCCTCTGCGGTGCCCGCCACACCGCCAGCATCCATGACCTGTTCAAGATCGCATACGTATTGTGACATGCATTGACGATAAGTCGAAGCATCTCAATTCTGGTTCATGAACATTTTAGCGAAAACAAATGCAGTAAACTCTGTATAATTCGAACTCGTATATTCGAACTATTGCCAACCCGAACAAAATTTCCACGTTGCTTGAAAATCTCCTGACAAAAGAGCTATGTTATTCGAACTCGTGTAATTCGAACTTCTTGTAATTTGAACATTTCTACGACCCCTTAGAGAGTTCGAATTAGGCAGAGTTGACTGTAGTAACATAGACTTTGGCTATCAGCCTAAATGCGTACTTTGCCTTGTTGAACAGCGGAATAGGGCTTACTGTGACCGTCTTCAGGAACAGCGGCTTCTTGTGAGGAATGACTCTCGAATCGGAAACAAGTTGCGTCACGTAATTCAAGTACCTGCAACGAGTGACATTAGATAATATTATATGTCAGATCAAACCCTTTTGCAATCTATACAACGCCATGCCTTCTCCTTCCTTGCAAAAATTCTACATCTGTCTTACTTCAAATCTGAAATCAACAATCTAAATCTTGACTCTTTCTCCTTTTAGTCTTTTTCTTGCTTCATTTATTGAAGCTTGAACACAGAACATCAGGGATTTTCATAAAAAGGCAAACCACAAAAATGTGGAATAAAAGAAAGAAACCGGTGTAGCATGGCAACTTAACTTCTGAGCCCGTGGAAATGTGGTGGAATGTAAGTGCTTTTATTACTTTTATTACTTTTATTACGTCTGTGTTCCCCAATTTACCATCGTGTGCAATCCCTTGTCGAGTTATATCCAATAAACTGGGACAAAGGGAAGGAAAAGTTTCATGCACTTTATGACTTTAGCACTACGATAGTGCTGATATTTTGATTGTGTAAGGACAGCATAGTCGGTCACATGGATAGTACACGTCGCAGTAAATGAGCCGTCCCATTCAGTACTATCTTTTGCGATTCTTGCAGACAAGAGATCCCTGGAATTCGCTTGATATAATCTCCAGTTTTCTTCTTTATCATACCTGATGCCCCAACTACAATTGGTTGATGAATTAGGTATGATAAAGAAGAAAAAGAAGAAAAATTATTATTATCATTACTATTATCAAACACCCTGAAAAGTAGAAATATCACGTACTTTGAGGAAGGTCAAACAGAGGAGAAAAATATCTATCTTATACAGAAAATCCCTGACACTTTCAGGAGAAATATCCATGTTAAAGGAGACTGGAGCAATGGGGTTTTAGAGCCGGATGTCCTTCCTGATGCTAACCACCGTTATAGGCGGTGGGCCTAGCTCCTAGTCAGACAAGACTGTTTCGTTGAAAGGCAGCAACTGAAAGGGTACATGATGAGCGAGTCGCCATCTTTGAACAGGTTTTGTCTTTAGTCCTGCTTGGTGCCCTCTCACACCCTCCTCACAAGGCTTGCGCCAAGTGGGGGAACCGGTTTAGTTCAGGAGAAATATCCTTGCATTTCATCAAATGGATTCACAGATTTCCTTGCCAAAAAGCCCAAGAAGATCCATTATCGACCATCAGGTCATCCTGGTAAACAACTAAGGTAAGTTGAAAAATTAGCAATTGCGATAAAGAAATCGTTTACCTTCTTTGCGATGGATTAAGGTCGATTTTCTGTCCAGGTTGGCACCGTCGTAATGAGAACATATCGAGTGCCATTGAAGGGTTGTTGAATAGCTTGCAGAAGACCAGCAGAGCAGAAACCATTATCGCAGAAGATGTTTTACCATCCTGAAAAGGAGTCAAAAAGACAAAATCACACGAGAATAGAAAACTCAATAATTGGAATGAAACAATCCGGAAATAGAAAATCGAAACGACCCAAAGATAAGTCGAATTGCAAATTGCTGACATGTTTACGGCAATCGTAGAGAACATTGCTTTGGGGAAGCTTTTGAGTGACGAGAGCAGTGCGAGCTTTGGGTTCGAAACACTGCAGCGCTTAAAACGATTGATATGGTGATCGAAGCAGCCTCATAGAATCGATGAAGTGTCAGGATAGCTCGGTGGTAAGATTCTTGCGCATTGATCCTATGGTCAGTGGTTCGAGTCCCACCTCAGCTAAACTTTCACTTAGTGTGAGGAGAGTCACCAGCTCTCTGTAATTCCAGGCGTGGGAATCACGAGGTGTGGTCACATCGAGAAGAAGGACCTGGACACTGCTCGATAAGCGAAAAGCTTCTCAGTGTCCAAATATCTACCTTTAAAACTAGATAGAATCATGTGCAGAAAAAAAGGATCGATAGATACTTAAAATTGAAGGTCGTTTCATTATAAACGGTTGACAAGATTTGCGTTGTGGTGCATTGAATTCAAACCACGCTCAACAGAATTGATTTGCAGCTTAGCAAAAACAGTGACAGGATTCTTAGTGCTGTATTCTCTATTTCGGTCTCGTTACAGTCGTTTATGTTTCTAGAACAGTGCTTCTATTCATCTCAGCATGTTCATTTGTCTGCGCATAGCAATATCACTTAGATCTATGCATCTGACAGTCGATTTCGAACGAAGGGGAAACCAGTGACAGGACACGGATCGCTTTCATGAGCCTCCTTCAGGTTGCCTCGCTCACAGATAGCGCTTCTACTATAGCCCGTCGAGGATTCGACCCCAAAAGCCAGGCATTGCGATCCGTTTGCTTAATCAATACACTACGGCCCGCCCATTGAATCAATGACCTTTGAAATAAACGAATCAACTCGCCAAAGGACCTTATCCAAGCAACAAGCCCGTAAAAATACTCAAAAATGCAGAATAATTACTATACACGACTGCGAACCATCACTACCTACTACTCAGGCCTGGAGATTCTCATCTGCAGAGAATGGAGTTTACTCAACTGAATTCAACACAGTAGACATGTTGTGTCTGCCTCTCTCAAAGCAAAATATTTTTTCGAACTCTAGGTGCATGTGTTTGACAAAGTCGAGTTATTGAATTAGTGGCTGCAGCAGGTGCTCAATGAAGCTTAAGAACAGAACGATGCTAGCGATAAAACGGGACTTAGACCAAAAATGGTTCGAATTGACTCCTCATTACCTTATGCGCTGACGCGAGCCATAGATCGGTCAATTCTAACTGCGTCGCATCCTCAATTTCAAGCGTTGCAGAAACCAGACCCAGGGCTCTGAGTTTTTATAGGGAGATGGATTTTATGAGGTTGTTTCCCGTTGCCAACCTCACCAATGGCGTTTTTATTGTGACGCATGAAGGAATCGAACTCACGACCCCTGCGTTATGAGTCTGCATGCTTAACCACTAAACCACGGCACCTTATCGGGCAAATATGATTGTCAAAATTCAAAGATTCTTCCCTCAGCGACTTAGTGAACAGGAAGGCACTCATCCCTGTCTCTTCAACCATTGGACCATATAACTGTGAAAGCATGGTAAATGTTACTGTTAGGGACTAGCCATCTGGTAGCACTGTATGTTCAACTCATATTTTTCCCAAAGTGCTCAATGTTACGCTGTCGTCGGGATGGCTCATGCAATGGCCGAGCAGCTCATGAAGTCCCCATGACGTGTTGCTGTTAAGCTGGGCCCAGTGGGTCAAACTACGGATGGGTGACCTCTTGGAGACCTGACCATGTGACGCATCTCGCAATGATAATAATTCCAATGATAATATGAAATATTTATAGTGGGTAGCCTGTAGCAATTTACCTCAAGGAGATAAATTCTTTACAGCAGGGCCTACTGTCAAAGTGAAGTTAACAACTTAACTTTCAAAGCTAAGAAAACATGACATAAAAACATTGTTAAAAAATCTATGAAAAGGATTAATCAGCGTATCCATCTTCGCGAAAGGGACTTCAGCTAGAGCCCCTATGCCTGGATGTGGTATATATAGTGGGCTTGAATTAACCAAGGAAATCAACGTATTAATCAGTGGAAAAAATTGGCACGTAACATACCAAGCAATGAATAGCAACCACATTGTCTCGATCTTGTCGTAGAAAGTTGTATGCTTTGCGACAAAGGGAGATTAGCTGACTGAGTGAAGGAGCTTTCCTGGCGTTCCAACCGCTTTCAAAGACCTGAAATCGTTTCGAATGAGAATAAGGAGCACAAAGCAGCTTTGATGAAAAGTTCACTGCTTAACGAAACATGGCATAATCAAATGCTAAAAAATACAGTGCAATGCAGTGCAATATAGTGTGTGGACCAATGCAATGCAGTGAACAGCAATACGAGACAGAGCAGCAAAATACAATACAGTGCCATGCAATCAAGTGTAAAGCAATGCAGTACAGTACAATAAAATACAATGCGATGGGATTCAATGAAGCACGAAAAGAGAATACAACACGATGAAATACCATGATGATACAAATAATATCATGAAACGAAGGAAATGTCATGAATACAATCAAAACTCCGTCGAATACTCGATTTCGAGCGTAGCAGAAACCAGAGACAGGGCTCTGAGTACTTTCTAGGGAAGTGGACCTTACGAGATGGTTTCTCATTGCAATCCTCACCAATGGTGTTTTATTGTGACGCAGGAAGGAATCGAACTCACAACCCCTGTGTATCAGTCCGCACGCATAACCACTACACCACGTAACCACCTATGATACACCGATGAATGCAATACAAGAAGCAATTAAATGGCATGCAATGCACTGAAATGCGAAATGGCGTGAGGCAGAAAACGTGAAAACATCATAAACATGTATCAAAGAAAACAATTCAATGCAAGGAGAAAAGCGGAAAGAGATGCAAAGCGATGCAAAGTGAAAAAACATACCATGACGAATTACGCTACAGAAACAACCAATGCTTCACAGCGTTACACAGAACGAACCATAATTACGTGGTTACAATAGGATATGATACAATGAATGAGAACGTATAAGATTATGATAAGATACGCTTACCCTGTCATTGAGTTTTGACACGTTGTACTGCCGCTGTGAAATGTTCATTATGACGTAACGGTCAGGGTGTTTCGTATCGAAATACACCCTGACATCATCGATCGAATTCTTATAAGCAGATTCGATGCCTTCAGCCGGAAAGGACATCACTAAAATCAACGAATCAATGAATTAATAAATGAACAGATGTTTCCATTATTTAATGGATTCATCAATCCATTACCCAATAAATCAACTGGCCGATCCGTCAATGAATCAATGAGTCAATTATTCAATCAATGAACCAATGAATAAATCAGTGAATCAATGATTCAATCATTCAATCAATGTATCAATCAATTCTCTAACGAATCGGTTAATCAAACAATTAGTCAATCAATCAATCTAGCAATCACCCAATCATACGATCAAGTATTCATTTCATGAAAGATCCAAATGAACGGTTGGTGCATATTTTCTCTGATAACTTAGCTATTCCATCCAAAATTTCGATAGATATTGGTGAATCAATTCAAATGTCATACCGACTATCTTTCCAGTGATGTATGAAATGTCCAGATCATTTCTTACATACCTACAAAAATTGCGATCCTTTTAAACGGGATTCTCACAAAGCTTGATTCAACTAACCAAGTTTGAAGGGAAAAGAAATTGTCTTAAGAGAACAGCAAACTCATAAAAAACATATGATAACAATTAAGTTACTGCATGGAATATTTACTTTGGAGCTTCGCAGAAACCAGCGAAAGGGCTTTGAGTTCGTTTTCTATGCAAGTGAAATCCTCAAAGACAGACTGCATTGTATATTCCATTCCTAACTTAGCCGAAACAGGAGAAAAGGCCCGAATTTCTTTTTGGGGAAACTGATTTCTCCGAAAAACTGCATGGCATTCTCGACTTTGAGTGTAGCAGACACAAGATGTATGGCTCCAAGCTTCTTCTTAGAAAGTGGATTTTCCTTCACGGGGCGCATTTCGGTTGCCTTCCTCACATATAAATTATCTGATTCGAACCTGCTGGGTTCGAACCTAGGATCAACATGCTATGAAACAGCACGCTGGGGCACGATACAACGGTACTAAAGACGGTGAAGCAGAAAGAGAGAATTGCTACATGAAACAACTCATACCCGGCGACAGATTGGACAACCTTGGATGAAACATCCTTGATATTGCTGAATAGGAAGCCAGCACTCTTGACAACATTTCCAAGAATCGCACTGCCACCCACTCCACTTCCACTTGACACAGCAGCATTGTACGCCGACGATTCTAGGCAAAAGCAGACTTACGAATATAAATATTGAAGTGGCGAGGGGAAAATTTTCAACGAATGTACGCAATGAGCGGGAATTTATCCATGCTCTGATTAAAATGCTATGTTGACTTTCGTTTTAGCTCCTCCCTGTAGCGACATTTTAATCAATCGTAAATCGACCCCGGTTAATGCAAGGTTCCTTTCTTGCAACTTTCCTTGCTGGACCTGCTACTTACACAATACATTGCAGATCAGTCGCACTGGTGCAAAATAGAGAAAAGGAGCAAACTGAACCACGGAGGAACGATGAAATATTCCAATGGGAAAGTAAATACACGAGGAAAAGTAAATACGTGATTATGTTTTTACAAAACATTTCTTGCCAGTCAAAACAGAATTCTTATTGAATCATGCGATTAGCACGGCAACAGAGCTCTTATCAAGATTTCCATAATACACGGAGGCTGTACATGAATGCAACGGAAAAACATAATTTCTATTGTACCACTATCATCACATCGAGTCTAATGAGGTAGCTGTTATTCCCAGCTTTATCCAGATTCCAACACCTCAGAATAACTCATGCATGAACAAGACTTCAATCTTAAGCCCAAATGCTAACTCGACCAGCACAAAGCAATTTGCATTTCAGTGAGCAGAACTTCCACTGCCAACTTGCTGTGAAGGAGCACTGTTTCCCAGACTCTTGACAGTCAGATATTTCCGTTTCAGGTTGATCGGATAGGAGTCGAGGAATTGAGTTGAGTTGGAGAGTCAAGAAGTATAGTCGTTATATAGTAGTTGTGATATTAACTCTGTAACCAATAGAGTTCTGCATATATTTATGAAATTTCAGCGTCGTGATTTCTTGCAGAAGTCTTTATGATCAGGCCCATTCATCAAAACACACCTCAAACACGATAGTATCAGCCTCAATTTTCAAATTGCAGTACATCATGTGACGTCACATGCAGATTTGTTGATGTTGTTGTAGTCGTTGAATCAGAATGAAAAAATGTCTCACTCTGGGCGACAAAAGTTCCCCAATTTTCTAGGAATGGTTCGCAAATAATAGAAGAAGCTGCAGGGCCCTTCTAACATCCTTTCCAGGCCTAACGAAGCGAAAAATCTCACATCACCTGGTCTCTAAGGATGACCTTCAACTCATTTTCTACCGAACCTTGTCCTAACTCTGTGACCTTGAAAGAAAAGCCGACCAACTGTTCTCAGAACACAGCATATTAGCTCTGTTAAAAAAATTCGTGTGTATTCTACAATTAACTTGAAAATGACACGCAGAAATAATTACATCAAGTAAGTGTTTGTTCTCTAAAGGGCTTCAACAAGAGCGGTTGAAAAATAAAACAGGATTGGCATAATCGTATGCTTCCATGTCAGATGAAGCCGTTGGGAAAAAAATCAAATCATTTGTGATACATTTTGACTAATAGAATATGGTGACATGGACGCAAACCGAAGAGCTCAACTCGAACAACATATTCATCTGGTATGCTATCAGTAGAATGATCACTGCCATCACTACGATCACTACATGTGATTCCTTAGGTTCTTGCAGTCAGTGATCCTTTTTGCCATGGTGACAGACTTCTCGTAAGTGATTCCGGGAATTTAGACCATCGTGGTCATGACAATACAGTGGGAAAAGCCGGAGAAGGAGGAATATGCTTCCTTCAGTCCTTTTATATGATTATACCTAGATATCAAAGGCAGACATGTGGACACTGAGAAGCTTTTTGCTTATCAGGCAGTGTCCAGATCATCCATCCCGATGAGACCACACCTCGTGATTCCTACGCCTGGAATTACATAGAGCTGGCGACTCTCATCACTCTGAGTGAAAGTTTGAGGGGGAAAGTTGAGAAAGCCGAGGGGGGAGGGGGGGGTAGAACTGTGAGAGCTCCTTTAGACACCCCTTACCTTTTGTTCTATGATTGGATTTACATGCCGTGCAAGCAGAACCCCCGGGAAAAGAGAGGACGGGACCGAGTCAGAGAGTTAGGAAAGAATGGCGAGCGGAGAGCAGTTGAAACGAAGCAGCACTCGCCTAACCAGGCTTGTTTTGCCAGAATTATCAATTTCAATCTTGGAGAAGTTAAGCATCTCCCCTGAGTAGACTCTGCGAACAAGTGCGTCTTTGAAAAGCGGTTAAAACGAACCAGCACTCGTTTAACCAGACTAACAGAACCACAGACGATCGCATCAACGCGCAAGAATCTTACCACTGAGGGCTATTCCTATTTCAGTCACTCCACTCATAAACTGCGTCGCATGCTCGACTCCGACCTTAGCAGAAACCAGAGACAGGAACCCGAGTTTTTGTAGGGAAGTGGACTTTACGAGGGTGTTTCCGGCTGCTTTCCTAACCAATCGTAATTTTTATTTTGATGCGTGCAGGACTTTAACTCACAACCCATGCGTTATGAGTCCGCACGCTTAACCACCACATCATCACTAACATCACAACTATCATGGCGGCTGGATCTAATCTTGCATCTAACCTTGCCAGCTTTCATAGCAGGGCACTTCAGACGTTTTGTACGTTTTACATTATTACGCAAATAGCATTTTGGCAGAAAATATTTATTGTAAATAGATTTCAATTTAAGTTCAGATGTTGCATGATGTATTTTATAATTAGATGATTGGCCCCTTGTAAATCAGCTACGATTAAAGGGCTACCCTCTTTAAATATTTTCAATAATAAAAAAAACAAAAATCGAGCTTATGAAAGCTCTTATTAACCATAGCTACGAAAAACCACTTCACTTATTGCGACCATGTGTGCGGGATCATTCAAGCTATTGAAACCACGATGGTTGCATGTGAACCCTTGCAGTGCGAGTAACCATTCCAAGATTCACCATTACATTCAAGACTTCTCTGCACTACAGGTGCTGTATCGTACGTGACACAGCGGAACGTCCACAATACAGCAAAATCCTCGCTGTTTAACTCAATCGCGACTTTTTCATGGATGTTACTAAGAAATCTCGTGGGCAGGTGAGGGCATTGTCGTCGGATTGTTTTCGTGTCAAGGAACAACGATTATCCATGAATTTGAAAAAAAAACAACCTCTTCCTATTGAAAATAACACAGTGTCGATCAAGTCATTCTCTGAATTAGCTTCCCGCCGCATCCAGCGAACATTTTGCGCAATAGGCATTCTACAGTGAATTTCCTTGCTGAACAATGAGAATGGGAAAATAGGTTGTAATCCAATCATCGTTGAGCAGTTATACCTGCATGATTCAAGTTTCTCCATCACCAGTGCATTGGTTCGGCCTGCTTCGTAGCAGAACAGCTGCCGCTGCTCAGGCAAACAGAGTGTGCACATCCGATCGCATTTAGCAATAAATTCTGACGATTCCAACTCAGCCGACTGGCGCTCTCAGATAAACTACAGGTATTTATGCATTTCGTTTTCCGCGCTAAGCGAATTACAGTGCAAAATTCAGAGCAAAATTCGGGGCGACTTCTGAGCAAAGTTTAAAGCAAAGATTGGAGTAACTTGTCCAAAGACCAGTTCAAGTATTATCTAGCTTTAGCTTTAGTTGAACAAAACTGCGTAATAACTGTGGCTCTTTGGAGGTGAAAATTGGTAAAAAAATCGATCTCTGAAGGGCAGAATTGTATAATGAAGTTTACGGTGACGTAGTGTTCTTGGAATGGCGCTGTATGCTGCACTTTAGTGTAATGAAGTGTAGTATAGCACAAAACAGGGTAGTATGACCAAGTCAAACAATGAATAAATCGACCGGGGCGGTCAAATGCAATTAGCCGAGCAGCGAGGGACTCAAGTCTCTGTTTGTTTGCGCAAGATCAGGAATTCATTTCTGGTAATGTAGTGGTCAAACATACAATCAGCTGCACGGCGATTCATTCATCAGGTCAAATCAACCGAAAGTTTCACTCGTAAGCTAAGTAGGTGAGTACAGCCATCGATTGAAATTATTAGCCGAACACTCTGCAACTGAGCCACTGGCCAATGCAATGCCATGCAGCGTTATGAACTGTAGCAGAATGTGGTGGTGTACTTAAGTGTGTCGCAGCACAGCACAGTGCAGTACGGTACATTACGAGGCAATCAAGTACAGTAGAGTACAGAGGACACAATACGGTGCAGTAGAGATCAGTACATTATATCGCAGTGCGGGTGAAAATGACGAAATGCATTTCAGAATAGTAAATAAACCAAAACATTTGGTTTTTAAGTAACCAAGCCCTGTCATCCATATCCGAATGAGATTCTCTTCATTATCAGTTATTTTAACCTTATAATATTTTCAAAGGGGGACTGGGGTGGGGGCGGGTTGCGGCCATTTTCAAAGCACCATCTACACACAATTTAGTGCTTGAAATGATGGCATACAGTAGTGTATTTACTTGTGAACGTAACCATACTGAGATTAGACCACGATAAGGTTAATGTTATCGAAACAAATTCCACCAGAAAAAGGAAAATGATAGATAGGATTTCCACTTATTGTTGTGCTTGATCTAATCGACTTTCGTGAATTAATAAGCAACTGAAGATTAACTAAGTTGTATACGACTAGCGATACAATGCCAAATCAAAACAAATCGCGTCACTTCAATCACATCATATCACATCCCATCACATCAATCAAATCATATCATACCACGTCACATCTCACATCCAATCCCACCACATCACATCGGATCACAGCACATCAAATCAATCACACCAAGCCAAAGATCATATCATAGCAAATCATATCATACCATTTTATATAATATTACACCATATCATATCATATCATATCATATCATATCATATCATATCATATCATATCATATCATATCATATCATATCATGTCATATCATATCATAACATAACATATAATATCATATAATATACAATAATACTGACGGCATGATTCTCATTTAAGACTCAAGAGCTCTTAACTTCGTTTTGTTCCTTCTAAAAATTAAGCTCCCTTCACTTGTCTTTTACACGAATTACTTTAGAACGACAACATTACTGGAAAAAACTCTTCAACTAAAAAAAATGAGTTTTAAGAGAGTGTGCAATCAAGGATTATTTAATAAAGCGTCGACACCGACGGCAAATAATCGCATGGGTGTTGAGCGGATAACACTCGCTGCTTCTCGTGCGAAAATTGGCTAATCAGAAATAGGAAAAATCAAGACTGCAACAGCATATTAAGCATAAACCCGAAGTGACGTAGGCAGAAAAAGAAGACTTTTAGCTACAAATTAGATTGATGGATCTTATGAAATTGGTCTTTAAATTGTAAACAAATTGTGGCAACTTTAGGATTATCTTTTAGTTACAATTAAAGGTGTAACGACCAGGTGAAGAGTCACACAGTGGAAATACTAGTCTTGATTCCTATATCATGATCATAATTATTGTTTTATTACTATTATAACTAATATTATTCATTATTTGTTTACACTGTTATACCCTAGTGTCAAATCGCTTCCAACAATTCTCTGGGTGGAAAACAGTTGCAAATCCGATTTCACAGCAACTGTACATGCAATACAAAGGAGAGCACAGTTAAGAACAAGCATCGACGAAATCAGCTTGGAGAATTTTATGCTCAGTCGTGGGAGCGAAGACACTATCGAATGAAGCAAGACAGTCGTATGAAGTTGAGTTACAGAAATAGACACTGTGGGTCGAGGATCGTTTGTGACATGTAATTGGGACTTGGCTGCTGACAAACAGACGTCATATCAATTCACGAGGTCTTTGAAACAATTCATGTGAATAGATTGCTTGCGTGCCTACCTGGGAACATATCGGGTTGATACAAAATGTGTGTGTGTGTTTGTGTGTGGGCTGGCTGGACAATTTGGGTACAGAAATTACCTTGAATGGACAAGCTATGCAATGCGAAAAACGAGAACAAGTGAAAACAAGAATGGTTATCGACGGAGCTGAATATCCACAAAAGGCAGCCGATAGATAGGAGGGTGTTGAAAGATATCAATTGAGAAACATAGCACAAAGCGAAAAGTAGATAAAAACTGGACAGTCTTTTCCCGACTTAGCAAACGAGGTTTGGACATCGGTTATCAAACAGGAAAACAACCTTATCAGACGGTAACAATATAGCTTGTGACTGCACGAAGCTTTTAACCCTTATCCTTGAAATCTGATGCAGGGAGGAGAGTGCTTCAAGTAAAATGAATCAGGTGAAATAGAGATTAAGGCGAGTGGTGGTCGCTCCAGTCGTTAGTTCAACGTGATACCAAGCGCGCGTTATCGTATCAGGAGAGGTGAGGTTTCACATCAGCCTAGGTAGGTACATATAAACATTTGTACGGGCGAGTGGCCTAAGAATATTGTTCAGAATAGTTTACGTGTGAGACAATTTGACCTGTCGGTGTTCTGGGACGACGGAGAATCGTAAACGATTGAGGGGTTTCGCAAAGCAAAGTTGGAAAGCACAGGCGAAAATCTCTTGCCAAAGGAAATTGCTATTGGTCATAAAAAATGACCCAGGTCAGGATGGATTTCTTTGCAAACCGAGTCGGTATCAAGTAATGACAAAAGGTCTTCAGACCACAGGCTGACAAAGGAAAGCAGGAGACGTAAAGGTAACTGTTTTAAGCATGAATTTGAAAACTGGATGAAATTAACGAACAACTTGGAGGCTTTGCATCAAAGACAAACATAGAATCGATTCGGCAAAGTAAAAATTTCAGTAGAAGTTCCAGGGCGGATTCAGTAGCAATTGCCGAGGGGGGAACGAAGTGTCTGTGCAGGCGTGGAAAAGCCTCAGAGGGTGTAAATCACTGCAACTCGCCGAAGAAATTGTCGTGACTCAATGAAATCGAAACTTGGGGCAGGCATTATGCATTGAAAATCAAGGAGAGGAATATCAATTGAGGAATATCAAATGAGGACATCTTCAATCGAATCCATCTGGTAATGCTTTATTGATGAACTTATAGAGCCTTGCGCTTGCTTCCACGTTTGAACAATAACAAGCAATTGAAAGCTGCATTGACGAACTTCGAGAAAACAAAAAGATGCATAGAACATCAGACTCAATAAAACTTTTTAACGATCTTTGAAAAATGGATGCTGCAACTGAAAACATTCAATACGAATAATCGATCAGCAGAACTGAGAATTGCGGGCGTAGCTTATCTTTCAACGACCAGCTAACGACACCTTAAAGGTATTCACAGGACGAGATTGCAGACAAAAAGTTTACAAAAGCAAGAAATAATCTTTATCTTAAAGAACACCTTATAGCACAAATGCATCGTGCCCAATCTATCTTTATGCTGATATGAAACATTAAAGAAAGGCACCCGCACACAAACAAATTAGTGAATGAATAATCGGAACAGTTTAATGAGTGATGACTACGAGTTTTTCAATTACTGTGCTAGAATTCGAGGCTGCGAGTTTCTGAGTTCCTGTTCAAGAATATGTGGCATGATTCAAGGTATTGTCAATATAGGAATAACGTCGAAGCAAGCCATGCCGTATGCAACTCACAAAGCGTCATCGTAACTCAAGAGACAAAGCGAATTGAAAGTAAGGCAATGATGTAAGCAATTCACTGACGCAAGACTAATTCAATCGCGAACCAAGCTTTATTATGACTGACGGCGGAATACTCCGCATAACACAAGAAACATAATTACCCAAGGGCGAAAAGATACGTTCACCTAAGAGGAAAAGGTACCATCTTCTCGGGCTGAATCTACTAAAACGGTACATCATCGTTGAGACTGACCGCTTGCGTTGCTGAAGCTATGTTTGAGTGCAAAGAATGCTTCTTTTTACTGATGACATGTCTCGGCGTGGTATCCTTTCTACTAAACTTTTCCATAATCGCACTGTTCATTTACTACCGACGAAGACTCTTGAGGAATAACGACAACAAACTGCTGTTTTCAATGATAGTCGCCGACATGCTGGTGGGGATATTTGGCATCTTATACGGAGAGCTGATCAGAAATGGGAGACCAGCCATTGTTTACAAAACGACTGCAGTGATTCCACTGTTTAGCAACATGTTTGCCTCTATCGCATCGATCACTGCCATCACAGTCAATCGCTTGATCGCTGTAAACAAACCACTGCAATATCGCTTGATAATGACATCGAAGGTGGTCGTAATATCGATCGTGGTAATTTGGACGATTCCGTTGATCGTATTCACTAGCCAATTAACCCTTTACCTAACAAGCACCCCAAAAAAGGAACTCATGGTTCGGTCTTGCATGACATTCGCATTCTTTGCTATAGGTTCCATAGCATTAGGCATACCAAATTACATCATGTACATGGCGGTGAAGCGACAGATCCGATTGATAAAAGCCCAGACGGGTCTTGCATTGCAACTGCAGTCTTTGGCTGATGGCATGGCCACTAGTAGCCAGGTAGACGACACGGCAACGAAATGCGACCACATGGTCATCGTAAACATCGACGATGCGAAGGAGAACCCTGCTGCGCATGGCTGTGAACGAACTAATTGGGACGATGCACCTTACGGACGAAATCGAAAGGACAACGGGGTACTAGTGCAAGAGGCCAATGGGTGTGCCAATGGGGGCAGAGATTTCGCTCGTGAATGCAAACAGAAAGGGGACAACCCGCAGAAGATTGCCCACAGTGTATGCGCAATCTATGATAATGATAAAACTGTGAGTAGAGACCGGTTTACGGGAGAACTAGCCAGGCGACGAGGTCCATCTTTTGATCAGGATGAGAGAAAGAGGCCAGCAAGCAATTTGAGTGACAGAAAACAAGGAGCAGAGCACGTGATTAATCATGGAGGGATCGAAGAAAACGGAAAGGAAATTGGCACTGTGGAGGCGGTGGTATATGAGAACCTTGGAACGCGGAATAGCTTTAAGGAGGAGGCAACGAGCGGTCGATGGACGGCGGCGATAGAGAGGCTCAACAGGATAGAGGTATCTGGTGGAAAGGACGCAAAGGAAGAGGTGTGGAAAAAATCGGACAAGCATAAAGAGAAGCAAGTGGAAAATTGTTGCATTTTGACTCATGCGAGAGTAGCGACGATATTAGACAACGGTAAACAAGATAGGCATCGAGAATGCTCACCGGAAATGGAAAAAGAATTGAGAAAGACGGGTGGAAATAGCAGCGAAATAAACGCAAAACAATTAAACGGAGAACTCCAGAAGAAGGGAGAGAAGGAATTGAAATGGAGGCACGAGTCGATGGAATCTGAGCGAAACAGGAAGTTGCGACTGGCCGAGAATGTCACGACAGTTGTCGGACGAATGAAATTTCGTCGTAGAAAGGCGAGCCAAGCCGGGAAGGACAACATCCACGCTACTCATATGTGTATACTATTTGTAATCGCCTTCATTATCTGCTGGTTGCCACTGTCCGTTTACCGATTACGATATGTTATTGGCATGGAACCGATTGTCTGGTTACGCCGGTTCGGGCTGTTTCTTGCGGCGGCAAATAGCCTAGTCAACCCGTGCATATATCTATTGAAACAAAAGATGCTACGGAAGCAAATGAAAATGGCACTGTGCAGGACTAGAGAACACGCTCAGTGGACCAGCTGTTAATACGCCTTTGCGAATGCACATAATTTAACCAATCTAGTCCTTTTTGTGTTGTCATCAGTAGGCTACAAGCAAAACTATTTAAAGAAAATTCATATAAATACGGATCTTAAATCCCTTCGTGGTCACAAAATTATAACAGTAGTTAGAATCGTTCATTGCTCGCCTTAGAGATATATGAGGGACAATGGCAGTACAATTTCAATAATTCTAGGCAACGAAATAGATAGTGGAATATTTAAAAAATGTGACTGGTATCAAAGCTTTGCTTATCATGCAAAGTCATATCTGAAATAAAAACTGCCTTTCATGGATAGACGCGTGATCTAGATTCATTCACAAATATGAAGATGGAAACTTTCATAAAATGGATGGAGAGTCTTCGTCTCTATCGCTCCATAAAGCCGGTTTGAGTTGGGAATGAAATACATGTTGTTTCCCTTCGAGTTGATTTCTAAGACAGCTACCAACTCAGTCTATTATGCCATGCATAAACGCGGGCCTAGACAGACGTGATTTTGCAGCTGCCGTTAGAGGTTCTTTGAAACTGTCTTCGTTATTGAATGATTAAAAGACGCAAACCTAAACAAGCAAAGCTAGAAGCAGTTTCATTCTCTGTTGCATCCTGTTGCTGTATTCAACAAGTTTCTTTGTCAACAAACAGGGTCATAAAGAAAACGTGCTATGCTGCATTCATGTTGGACAGCGCACTCGAGCGTAGCAGAAACCAGAGGCGGGGCTTCGTGAGTCTAAAGGGAAGCGGATTTCTTCTAGTAAACTGCATAGCACACTCGATTAAGAGCGTAGCAGAAACCAGGAACAGGGCTCCGAGATTTTTCTAGGAAATTAGATTTCCAGGATACAATGAGGTGTTCCTAATCGCAGCCTTGTCCAGAGTGTCTTAATTTTGGGCCGTGAAGCTGCGAACCCATAACCCCTGCCCACAACCCACAACCCACAACCCACAACCCATAACCCATAACCCCTGCCCTATGAGGTCCATGCTCGACCGGTACACTATGGCACCTCCAACTTGTACTTTAAAACTCACAAAAATCTTAATCATCCAATAATATGATTATGAAACTATTTTCATTCATTAGGACATTTCCAGATAATGAAGTATGCCTCATAAACAAAATAAGAAAAAACTACACGGATTGTAACAATTGGTTTTGAGAGGGTGAGATAAGGATATAACAATGACAAACCTGTGTCCTGCGAAACTCGTGAACGGTCAGCCTACGAAAACATAATTCAATACATTAAGTCCTCTTAACATAAAACTGCCAAGACTTAGATTCATTACCGGAACGCACGAAAGCCTCCATGACCTTTCATTTGTCTCCTTTTTACTCAAAATTGAGAAGTCAACCTAAAGACAGTCGACTCTGTCTAATTCGAACTCGTGCGATTCGAACTTTTGCTAATTCGAACAAATTCTTCAGGTCCCTTGAAAATCTCTTAGCAAAAACCTCTACAATTCGAATCTCTGTAATTCGAACTTTTTATAATTCGAAAATTTCTACCATCCCCCAGAGAGTTCGAATAAGGCAAAGTTGACTGCACATATATACAATCTAGACCTATTGGATATATCTAAAGTCCTTACTTCGTCAATAAATAGTTTAATTTTTTTGATAATAATTTTCGCTTTTTCAGTATGCGTCAGTTAGCTTTCAAACGTCTAATACAAAATGATACTAATATAGAATAATGAGATAAGATAGAACAAGATCGGAAAATTTTTCTATTGCTACTGTTACCAACGTCACTACTTTCTAAGCAGGGAGATACAGTTGGGGAAAAATTAAACGACATTCGAGAAATGGAACCAGGAACCATGCAAAAAAATTTCGTCTTAATTCTATACCTAGTTCTATTGCTCTCAATTCCTTACGGACTTCAGACCAACCTGAAGTTAAGTTGCAACTTATAAAACATTACAAACAAACAGCAAACTTTAAACACGGGAAAAGGTCAGTGAGAGGAAATTGTGAGAAGACAATGAATGTTTAATAGCAGAAGAAGAGAGAACAAGAAAACTAGAATTAGAATTACCAAAACAGGAGACGTGGGATCAATTGCACGCGCTGTTGCGACTGATTGCAGCTCAAAAATGATATCGTCAACGGTAGGTCTTTCATCTGGATCCACTTGCAATATTGAATCTATATTGAAATCACAGAAATCATGAGCACATTAATCATGCTAATACACGGAATCCTTTTTATGCACGGTTTCTGCCCAACGTTAAAGGACATTTGTACACTGAGGAGCATTTCGCTAAACGAGCAGTGGCCAGGTCATTCCTCTCGATGTGACCACACCTCGTGATTCCTACGCCTGGAATTACAGAGAGCTGGCGACTCTCCTCACCCTAGCATAAAGCTAGTCGGAAGGTGGGTTCGAACCACTGACCATAGAATCAAAACGCAGGCACTTTACCGCAGAGCTATCCCGCAACATAAGGAACATCTAGCGAACTTTGAAGTGATACAATCGCTCACTCTTGCAGGCCCTTCATGGCGCAATCTGAATTGAAGAGCAAAGCAGTTGAAATTATTGGAAAGGTCGCCAGTCTTTTTTGTAATTGTAAATCTAGGTTCATCGATGGCTTCATAGAATCCGTTTACATCGGAAGGAATGACTGGAAAATGAACAAACTCAGCAAATTTTCAATTTGAATGTCTATCTTAAGTAGAAATAATCGCATGGTGAATCTGCAAGATGCTTTTCTAACATGTCATGTGAATGAACACATCAAAAAAAGAACGAGAAATACAGATTGTTTGCAAAATTAAATAAACACCATTATCAAGCCACAAAACACTGTAGCGCACGTTCTTGGTGTTATAGGAGCGCATTTGATTCTGCAAACACCACGCCCGACCTAATCCTTTGACACGTCCTTCCAAGCAGCAACTCGACACTGCATCCTAGGGAATAGATGTTCACCTGTCGACCAGAAATAACGAAGGATGTTGAATAAAACACTGAAACTGTGCTTCACGCAAAACCGTTCTTCCCTCTCGAGCAATCGAATTCTGGAACTTTTTTATCAGGCCACAAAAGTCTGTCTTTCCACGCAAATGGATCTGTTTCAAAAATGACCGTTGAGTATATCTTGAAGACAGGATGTTTTGACTGAATTCCACTAATTGTGTCGAATTGGTTCAATTCCACTTTCTCTTCACATTGTAATAATAGGTATTTTTCGTTGCATTCAAATTGCTTTCTAGAATATACATGTTACCATTGGAGTGCAATAGTTTATTTTTATGTGTTAAAGGGAATGACCTTGGGGTAGTAATATACCTCTGTACTAGCATGGGTATTGTCAATGTATTTCTTCAGCATTGTAAATCTTATCTTGTGTGCCTAAGAAACTTTAACATCGCACCCAAAGAGGAAACATACTTCCTTTTCACTAAAGATACTTTCGTCCAGCATCCATCAAAGTATGAAATTTTAGACAGTGGCGGAAATAATAAAAGGGATCTTATAACTTGATGAGGATCGCAAGGTGTGAAAGTGTGTGCATTGCATCTGTGAAAAAAACTTAAAAGTCTAAATTGGCCCGCGATCCGACTTTGCAAAGTTTGACGAGTGCCGGATGAAACGATCTGCAGTAGGACGAAATTATGCTTTCGCTTTTCAATGCAATGTTAAAGAAGTTTTGCACAGCAAAAGATTTGCGGATCATCTAAAGAAATTACACGGCTCTTAATTTTAGGAAGAAATTCTTAGGCCCGAAACGCGAACTCGTGCATCAGAATTGACTCTCTACAGCATTTCAAAGTGTGTGAAATGATGTAAAACTAAAGCAATAGTTAAGAAATAATAAGAAATGAAGCAAGGATCCAAATTAGCAAAGATGTCTGGAAGATCTCTCACCAATCAAAGGTTGAAGATCGGATACGTTTCTAGGGTCTTCAGGAACTGTGTATTTCGCATTAAGAATCTTCAGTTTTGCTCCATCTGCAAACGGATGTTCCATGTAACAGAGGTAATAGAGAATGCACCCCAATGCCTAGAAACAAACAACGAATCCAAGATCAGCAAGGTGCATCCATCAAAACAATCACAACAATTTTTATCCAAAAAAGAGGTATTCGTCAACTTCTTGGCAGACAATGCACCAATCTTAAACAATAGCTTAGGCATGGCATGAGCAACGGCAGGTGATGCCTTGAATCATCTTGAAAACGCCATACCATCTCATGAAATTTCGTACAACTGCTGAAGATGGGGGCCTCAAGTGAGCGGCAATGCAGAGGGTTTGCAATATGGGGAATCCAGTGCCAAACGACTGTTGTTGATATGCTGGTGATTATTCATACACGATTAACCCTTCAGCTTACTACATCAACAATAAATAACTAAATAAACGATCTTCTACAAGTTTAAGCAAATAAGATGAAATAAAATAAGTACAAAGACTTGCATACTAAAAAATGCTGTTCTTTCAGTGGCAACCGACTACTACAGGGATGTCGATTTATGATGAAACACTATAATGTACCGCTGTGTTACACACGGTTGATTCCATTTACAGAAAAAAAAATATTTCCTATTGGAATGAGTTTGCAATAGATCGTCGCACAGAAACTCATCTTTGCAAAGCTATGCGTATACCGCTTTATCGTGTGCGTTGCCATAACATGTCCAACGGACAAATTATAACAATATCGAGAGGGAAGCGACCGAAACCGTCCGATGAAATAAACCTATTTAGGCCAAAATCAGATGCTAGCCTCTGACTTCTGCTGAGAGAATAACAGACCACACTGTGCAATGAAAATAATAACTTTCACCTGAAACTCTATTTTGATAGATGTAGACTAAACAAAAAAATACACATCCCGCTAATGTTAGATAATGAGATAATTTGCACCTGACTTGCCTACTTCGAGAGGCTTCTGAAAACATACTTGTTCAAAGAGAAAGTCTATAATAAAGGTAAAGCAAAGCAGAAGAAAGCTATTCGTACGAAAGAAGGACCGGGCCACTCGAAGGTTTTGTACGCATGTAGTAGGTCGTGCGAATGATTGTACAAATCAGTTCGGTTATCATGCAACTTTGATAATAATCAAATAACAATAATAATAACGAAAACAACGATAATAACAATAATAACAACGACAACAACAATAATAATAACGACAACAACAATAATAACAATAATAATAACGACAACAACAATGACAACAATGACAACAACAATAATAACAATAATAATAATGAAAACAATAATAATAATGACAATGATAATAACGACAACAACAAAAATAATAATAACGATAAATAATAGTGAGTCAGGACCAGGGTATTCGCAGATAAGCTGTTGATGGGGTCGCAAAAATACCATGCAATGTTAGCAATTGTAAAATTTCAATTCCTAAAAAAAGATAGACAAAACAAGGAAGAAAAGTTGGATCAAGTCTTAAAGTAAAAAGGATCAAAATAGTCTCAGATTTGATCAAAATGAATCATAATTAAAATCCAAGCTCTTATCTTTAAGGACTCAAACTAACAGTCTGCTTATTGCTTCAGTAAAGAAATATTCTTTAGTTTTGATGAGAATTCGGTTTTTATCGCTGAATTTCCGATTGCATCTAGCATCTTGTTACAAATATCAGCTGCACTGTTCCTCAAAGTTGAAGCATCGGTCAAAGGCGTAGAGCTTGATCGCAAATTTCAGCTGCTTTCTTTCAGTGCCATGTCAACATCTTCTAGTTCATTTCGATTTCAAACACACTTTGAAGCTAACCTGACAAGGTAGCACACAGTTTGAAGATAGCGACTAAATTAAGCACTAAAATTCGAGCTGGCAATCCATTCTGTCTGATGTTGGAATGGCATTTTAAAGAAATAAAAACATATGTGCTATCAAATCAGGTGTCAGACATCAAAATGGTTTCTCGCAGCCAAAACCCCATTACGTTCAAACGCCTTCTAATTTACTTATGTCATACTGAGCTCTTGATAGCTATGTTGCAAAGACTTAAGGCGATATGATTTTATTAAAAAGCGAAAGCTGCAAAAAGTTAAACGCTAGCACAAACAACTTCGAACGACATGCTTCCTCTTAGACTGTGTAGAGAATGAGCATACCCTGGAAATTTGCAGACTTAAGAATAAAAAACAAAAAATCAAGAGGGATTTAAGTATCAATGCAACAGAGCACTAGACTTGTCATCCTGAGCCACATCGCTTTTTGCTATACATATGATTCTAAAAGGTAGACATTTAGACACTGGGAAGCTTTTCGCTTATTGAGCAGTGTCCAGGTCCTGTCTTTTGATGCGACCACATCTCGTGATTCATACGCCTGGAATCACAGAGAGCTGGCGACTCTCCTCATTCTAATTGAAAGTTTAGCTCACGGTGGGTTCGAACAACTGACCATGATGAACGCGTAAGAATATACATACATACATAGCCATACATACATACATACATAGCCATACATAGCCATACATACATACATACATACATAGCCATACATACATACATACATACATACATAGCCATACATACATACATACATACATACATAGCCATACATACATAGCCATACATACATACATACATACATAGCCATACATACATACATACATACATAGCCATACATACATACATGGTAATAATGAGCTTATCCACAATGGTTGTGGCTCGTCATCACTTACAAAAAGAAAAATAAATTACTTTATCTAAATCAAAAATAACTAAATTGAATTATCTTACAAGCGATTAAAATGTTAAAAGATTCATAAGAACAATTATTAAGAAAAAAAATTATTTATGGCGTCTCTTCATTGTTTATTGATACGCGCAAATAAATGACACCGCAAGGCTGAACAGAATGGGGTAAGACTCTTAGCGTTTCTTATTTCTGTTGGGAGCTGATTAAAGTATTTGCTTGCTTCATCTAGGAAAGCACCGTTAATTAATGATGTCTGAAGTTTTATTTCATCGCTGTTTCGCAATGACCTACCCGTTGTTTTTATCTCCAGTTTGTTTACATCTTTCCAGTTGTCAGAGTGAATAGCCTTGTGTGTCAGCTTAAGATAATTGAATTCTCTTCTTTCTTTAATTGGTAGCCAGTTCAGGCTTACGATGTTATCTTACACTTAGAGCTACCCTGAGATTGGATGTCAGCCTTATTATGATCAGACCCATGATGGATCGAGAAATCAACCATATAATACAATAAGCAATAAAGCACAAGGTTAGGGCCTCGTTTAGACTTCTACGAAAAATACCCTGCCTAATACGTAATAACCCTACTTACCCACACATCAGCTTTTGTAGTAACTGGGTAGTTACTGTACAGGTCAATCATTTCTGGAGCTCGATACATCGGCGTGGTATTTTTCTGAATCTAAAGACATAAGCAAAGTAGCTTCAGTAATATAAGCTCAAAATTCAAGATTCAACTGCTCAATCAAAAACAGAAAGAAAGAAAGAAAGAGCTTCATCAAAGTCTGAACCATTTTTAAGGAATTTGTTTTTTCTTTCTTTCTTTCTTTCTTTCTTTCTTCTTTCTTTCTTTCTTTCTTTCTTTCTTTCTTTCTTTCTTTCTTTCTTTCTTTCTTTCTTTCTTTCTTTCTTTCTTTCTTTCTTTCTTTCTTTCTTTCTGAGAGAAGCTTGTCGTTCGTACCACGTGATGATTGTGAGGTGTCGATTGCGTCAACCTTAATTTAAAGTACTGTTTTAATTATGATGCAATTTTCCCATTAATTGCATGGTAACTTGCATTTTCGTTGGGTATAAATAGCTAAGACCACAGCATATGGAACAGATATGCTTGAGACATCTTAGGCTGAAAAAGATATTTACGAACAGACATGAAGCTTGGCTTTGGATATTTTTCACGTTACCAAAAATCTTATGGACAACTTCAGCAGCGGAATCCTAAAAGAAACAGATGCTGTTATCCTAAAATGAAATTCTGATTTGGCATAGCACCATGTATGTCACTTGAACCTAGGCGTGGACAACATAACCCTGTATTGACTCAAACTCTTTGACAGCAATACGCAACAGAACCACGTCTGTTCAAATCAACTGAAAACTACATTTCCCAACCTTAAATCAACCAAAGCAAGTTGCCTTGCAAAACTAATAATCGCGACATCTCCTTAACAATACAGCCTTGACACGCTCTTGGTAATGAGCCTTGATGAGGTCATCCCAGACTCGCTAGTTCAAAGAGGCAAGCAGTTTAACACGAAGAATAAACAGAACAAAACGACAGTTTGCATCGAACACTTCGTGTCTGCTCATGAGCATCTTTTCACGATCTGCCTACGATGTCCAAGCATATCTGTTCCATATGATGGTTGACGCAATTAACATCTCACAATCATCACGTAGTATAGTATATAATGCGCCTCCGCATTTTCCGTACAAGATGTAATAACTGAAATAGAATGAGACTGCTTCAACAGGAGGCAATCATAAAAATAATGACTATCTAGCCTCGTCTTCAGCTAAGCTTCTTTGAAGCGCAGTCCAGTCTTCATTGGGATGCAAAGCCTTGGTCGTAGAACTCCCAAAATCGCAAAGCTTGATAAAACCTTTTGCACTGAACAGGAGATTTTCAATCTGAAATGAGCAAAATTCAATCATGTTAAAACAATAAATTATCAAACAAATTATTATTATGGAGGGAGAGTCAATACGGTCCGATATGATAATTAAAACAATGAAAAGTCGCCATTATGAAAAGGTTCAGCAATGTGGGCTAATGCCAGTAGCAAATTAGCGTTTTGGCAAGCGACGTTAAAAAATCACGTGTGAAGAGGATCAACGCATAATTCCTGGGCAATTTTCCGCTTTTTCTCTCTATGTTTTTGTATCTAGCATTCAAAGTGGGCGCAGTATTGATTTAGTCAATTCTGCAATGTACTGAATACAAAGTTAGCACTGATGTAAAATGAGCCTGATTTAAGCCTCGGAGAAGACTTTGCCAGGGAGGGCCATGCCGAGTCTTGGCATAGCAAGGTGGGCTGGCGAATTCCCTTCCTTGCCACACTTCACCACCAGCTGTTCCTCAGACACCAATGTATTGCACAGTGGAGAGGAAATGGGCACCTAGAAATGCTTACGAGCATGGGAATGAACATGTAATCTTCCACACAGCTCTAACCATTTATGCAAAGTACGTCTCCTAACTGAGAAAGTTTAGCAAATGAAAATCGGAATCCACAAACGCTATCCCACAAATCATAATTCATCCCAAGAGTGTGCAATTTATGGAACGTCTTGCCTCCTTGCTTTCCTGAATCTTACAACTTGCCATCTTTCAAATCTAATATCAATAGTCTTGATCTGATCTTTCCCCCTTCTTAGCCTTTTGCTTTCTTCTTTCTTCCTTTGTTGGGGCTTTGTATAGGCCACCGTGGCCTTTCCTCAACATAACTCACTAAAAGAAAGAGAGAATCATTTCGTTGAAAGTACACGCAAATTCTATATTTATTAACCTTGAGGTCTCTGTGAATAACTGGAGGTTCTTGTTTGTGCATATTGGAGACAGCCATGCAGGTTTGAGTGAAAGCTTTGAACATCTGGTTGAAATTGAGTGGCTTTGGGTAGGATTCTTTCAACAAGTCAATCAGCTGCCCACCTGTCAATGAACAATAGTCTTGCTAATCTAATTATATCATACAATATTATGAGAAAAATCTAATTTGGTATCCATGCTCAACAAAGGCAGACAATTTTCTACATCCCATCAGATTCCTTTAATGGGGCACATGTCCCAAGGTATATTCTGTCTCCATGGTGCTATGAGCTTTCTGGTTAGCTTCTAAGGGTATGTTTTAGGACACTTGGAAACTACGATTGTGAGCAGTGTCCTGGTCCTTTCTCTCAATGCAAACAAACTTGCAATACCCATGTCTGTAATCAAATAGAGCTAGCAAATCTCTTGGGAAATCTTAAACTCAAGGCACAGGCAAGGAGGTTTGTGAGCAAATGTACCACCAATTGATTATCTGCAACCATCTAAAACCCTCAAAAACTATTTTCTCTTCCTTCCTTTGCAATGCATATGTTCATATTCAAATTGTTGCAGCCCTGTTTTGATCATAAAAAAACTGTGTTGCATACTCAATTTCAAGCGCAGCAGAAACCAGAGACAGGGTCCTGAGTTTTTTCTAGGGAAGTGGAATCCATGAGGTGGTTTCCTGTTGCCTTACTCACCAATGGCGTTTTAAAAGTGACACATGGAGGAATCAAACTGACAACCCCTGTGTTGTGCGTCTGCATGCTTAACCTCTATGCCACAGCACCACTTTGCTTTGATCATAAGCTTGTAGTGAACACTAACCCGATGTTGTATATTTTCCTCCCAGCAAAGCACCTTTTGTTCTCCACACTTTTAAAATCAATTGTGCACTAATATAATTATCTAGCTCTTTTCTTTTCCTTTTGGTATAAATTCAATCATCAAATTCAACTGCTTTTGGAATAAGTGCAGTACAGTGAGAGTTTAGTGGAAGCTACAAAAAAGGATGCAAATCACATGGTGATCTTTCTGTGCCTACCCTTTTAAATCATAAGTTGGCGATGTAAGGAGCAAAATGACAATCAATGTTAGTAAATGCAGAGCCATATTTGATTAAACTCTAAACTCCATCTTTTACATCCTCTAGAAATCCCAGATTACCCCATGCCCTGCATTTCCGGCTTCTTCAGTTTGGTTTTCATTGCAAAGTCTTGACAAAATGAAGTCAAATTACCAGAACACAGCTCTGTGAGAATGAGGAATTCTGTCATCCCATGAGACATCTGCTCATTTCCTGATGATGCTGCTGCAATGAACTTTATAATATTATGATGTCCTTTCAGCTTTTTCTGCATATTCATCAAGGAACTAACAGAATTGTTGGATCCAACAGTTAGCAGAAGAAAATGCACTTTTGACAAAATAATGATAATGATTATGGTGGTGGTGACTGATTATGAAAACATTCTGATAGAGCTAAGTCTGAAAAAATCATGTTGATACCTTGATATCATTAGAAGGGACTGACTTCATCAGCTTTTTGATATTTACAATATTTAGAATATGTTAGATAGAAAAAGGGAATTTGCCCTTTTCAAGGAGTATGAATTGAAGCAAGAATAAGTTGGACAGCACAGCCAATAGCACTGATGGTATTCAAATGGCATACCACCTGTTTACAAATCATAAGCACTAAAACAGTGGTGGCGTGGTCGAGTGGTTAAGGCACAGTGATTCGAACTTTGTGAGGTCTAATTGCATGGGTTTGAATCCTGTTGTTGGAACCATTAACCACAAGCCAACAGCCAACTCATCTGTCCACCCTTCTGGGGTCTGTAAATGAGTCCTCACAGGTTACTCTGAGGGTACAAGCTGTGATGCTGGCCAACATCAGCTGGATAACTGCCAATATACCCAGACTGTGTTAAAACATTGTAAGCTTCATAAAGGGCATATTTCATAACCCTGTTGTCAGCTCCCATGGAAATCCATGGACAAACATTATGACGTGAGAATTCAGCTGACTGACACTAAATTAAAAAGGTTATTTCAAGTAGAGTCCCATACAAGATTTAAGGAGCACCTTGCTAAAGGGTTAACATTATGAGCAATGGTATTGCTAGTACAGGCTAGAGCCTCTCCTTGGCATGAGTTACCATAGCTTCACACTAGGTACCCCACTGTTTGGGCAAACAGAGAGCATATCATACAACAGAGATATGTTTACCTAGATCCTGTTACTTTCAGCATAGTAGGTAGGTGCAATAACCACAATGAAAATTACTTTAAAACAAACAGCAGTTGCATTAGAAATTGACTGAGTCTTTTAAAGTGATTTTTGCCTTAAAATTTGCACAGAATGTTTTCCTTTGATGATCCACGAATGGAGAAAACAGCTTGATTTTGCCATGAACAGTGACGGATAGGATGAAGTATATGATGTCAACTAGAGTGGTGGATGTAGAGAAAAATGGAAGAGATTAAATGACTGCAGACAGGTCCTTGGTTGATAACAGCATTTGCTGAACAAGTTCAACCTGTATAAATATGAAATTACAATAATCCTTATTTTTATTATCATGCAAGGTAGATGAAGATGTAAGCTAGGATTTGATAGAAAGGATACAAGAACATTGATCTCTTGCATTATTTCCTGTTTGACTCCATCATCTCCTGCCATTAGTCTCTACAAAAAAGCACACAATATAAAATCAAAAATTGTGTACAATGAGATTGAGATCAGGGACGCCATGGTTGATTTGCAGACGTATCATACAAAGAGATGGTTGTTAAAAACAATGACTCTAACAGAGCTAATCTTGGAAGAAAACAAGATTAGCATTCCAATACATATTCTAAGAGCTTAACGGCAAGGCAAACAAAAAATCAACTCTTAAATATAATCTGCTTGGTGTTTCTATTCATAACTCCATATCCTGACATATCCTTAGTCCAACAAATGTTTGAATAGGTTCATGCAGAAAGATTAGACATTTTAGACATGATTATTTCTGTGACATCCATTTCTGTTTGACAGTCTTGCTGCAATGCCTAATTGTATGGCATAATGAAATCAATTGTGATTTCTGATAAAATCCTATACAAAAACACATTTTATACAAATGGCAATATCTTCCAAGAACTTATTCATTTTCGAATGAATTTTATCATTATACTGTACAATTTTTATCACAAACTTGGCTATCTGGCATTGTTTCCTAGATTAGATAGCTTCTTACTTTTGCTTTGCTTTCAAGATCAAGTTTCTCTTTGTAACAGCTAATGTATTAAAACTAGTTTGACCCTTCTGATTTAATATCATAACATTATTATACCAATTTTTCTATTCTACCATTTTTTTCCTATTATACAAATCTTTCTATCATACTTAATTTTTTTACAATATAGCTATCTCTGTACCTTTAATGCATACTCTTTCCCTGTAGTGGTATCTTGAGCAGCAAAGACAAACCCATAGCCACCTTTATGAAACAACAAATCAAAGGCACTTATCAATATTTCAAATTCAGATAAAACATGAATCATAAGAAAAATCACTTTAACATGTGATGAAAATAATGAAAAAAATATGCAACAAAATAATGACAAAAGGATTGACTGTACGTGTTTTTACGACAACAATCTCACGATTAGCAATAACTTATATTCAAAATCGTCTATAGGAAATAGGAAATAATTTGAAAATGTATCAGTATACTAATTACCTTTGGCAACTTCATTAATTGAAACTGGCATTTTCTTAGATACTATCGCAAAGGAGTTAAAAGTCTTCTCAAAGTAAAATTCATGTGTGAATTTATACTAAGGTAACGCAAAACAGAAAAATTGTTCGTATGATTTTAAGGTGATTAGGAGATTGCATATTTCTAAAATGATCTTACCTTCTCCTAGCACACGTCGTATTCTCAACTTCTGTTTCCCAAGCTCGACATATTGCCCAACAAAGTCGTTCCCTCTTCCATTACTGGAGCCTGAGCCAAACAAATTCTTTAGCATTTCTACGGCAATCCAAAAGATTCAGCAACTGCTCTTTTAGTAAATTCCTAGCTCCCGAATTTGGAAGATCTTCCAGAATAATATAAAAAAACTGTCCACTTTCTTTGGCGAAATTTAGGCCATACCCTTCCCGACGTCACTTCTCCTTTTACTCAGCAAAAAGTACACCAATTAGCTAGCATAACATTTCATTTTAGTATATGCTATTCTATTCATTCGACCTCTAAGTTGATGTCACACCAGTCTCTTGTATTTTGGCACCATGCTACGTTGAATCAGTTTGAGACAACCGCCACCATTAATAGCAGTTTCAAGTAGCAGAATCTTACGCTCCTGCGCAGAAGGGTATGTGGATGCAGAGCTCCTCCACGGTGACACGAAGAGGTGCTCTTTCGCATACATTTGATGGGGCGAGCAGTCGTTCGTTTTCAATGAAGAGGCTTGTTTTGCTGGACGTATGCAAGCTGGCGGAACCAGTCTCCTCAAAGGATATCAATGCATCAATGTGAATTCTATTCAGACATATTCACCATCAACATCGCTATCATCATCGCCATCATCATTTCATCATCACCATATTCATCATAATCATCATCGTTGTCGTCATCATAATCATCGCCATCATCGTCAATCATCACCATCATCATCACCACCATTACTATTATCGAAATTATAGTAGTAATGATAATAATCATCATCGCCAACCATCAATTGTCCTCATCACTACCATCAATTATGATCCGAACATGTCTTTCCAATATCTTCCACCCTTGGATCCTTCAATTCACTCCAATATTCTTGACTATTTCTGTTCCCCACCTTGCCATAGTTGCCATGAGTCTGGTTTCATTTCGATTTGAAAGTACGACAGTCAATGATTGTAGGTAGCTTGTGGCTCCTTGGTAGTGTGTAGATCAGGGGTCTCAAACTCGCGGCCCGCAGGATGATAATCTTTAGCCCGCGTCTTAGACGAAAAATGAAGATATTTAACAGCATTGGGGTTTTTATCAGAGCTTTCTTTGCGGAAAATCTGATGCGGCCCAGCCTCACCCAGACTCTGCCTCCAGCGGCCCCCAGGTAGATTCAGTTTGAGATCTATGACGTAGATGGTATCGCTGATTCCATTCTGATCAGCTGCTTCATCCAGGTAAAACAGTATTGACAATCGTGTCATTTATATGATATAAAAGTCTTAATGGATCATCATTTAAAATGCTTTGTAGGCTTTTCAACATATTCCTTGTCTGTCCCAGTCAATCGTACGTCTAAAGGCAGCTAACTGTACACTTCGGCACAGAACAGGAGATACAAAGAACGCAAATCTAACAAAATGAATGACGAAAATGTGATTGGATTGTTCAACGTTTTACTTACAATATTCATAATCATTTATATCCATAACCTAACTAAACCTACTTCCGGAAATTAAAATACCCCACAGTGAAAATTAAGGAGGGTTTTAATAAATACACCTGGCGAAGAAGACCGAGAACCTAAGGGCAGAGAGGGACGACGGAAAATGACTAGGACGAAGGGGGGGAGAGAACTCGCATCCCCCCTAGGATCCTTAAAATCCAATTTTCAGCATTTTGATATCACACTATCACGTGAAATTTCAAGTCGAAAAGGTGATTCCTACCCCATGGGGAAAAGCTTTGTGTGAGAACAGTGACTGTTACAATCGGGGGTAATGCAGCACTGCGTGTTCAACTCCCGTACTCGTTTCGAAATGGCTGAGTGCTACTGAAGACAGGAGAAAGTACCACTCTCTATCCACGCCCCCGAATCATTAAGCTTGTATCAACAAGCCATTGTAACAGAATCAAAGTGAATGCCTTTATTACATCAATTTTAAATTATAAAAGAATCCCGCATCGTAAAAAGGTATCCATTGACAACTGTTACTTATGATAATAAAAAGTATACTGTAATATATTCCTGGCGGCGGAAACCAGGGATTAATCCAATCAATATATTTATCAGAACATTCTTTTTGCGACAGAAAACATAGATACTCGACAATCTACGTTGTATTCGTGCTAACACTGAAGAACACATGGTCTTAAGACATGACTGATTGGGTCTGGAGTAGCCACCTCAAGAACCGTTCTCGTTGCTGAAATCCAGAGCCGGTGCTGCAAGGCCATCCTCTCAATGGATGGATCTATGGAACTGAATAAAGGTGGAGCAAAAGACAGCCGATCCCTTCTACGCAGTAGGACCATTTTTCAACTTGCAAAGTAAGTTGGGGAGAGGGATGGGCACGGATCACTGCTCGTTGCCATGGTCACCCTACAACATTATGGTACGGGTCTGAACTGAACTGAACTCTACTGATTGTTTACATCCTGTGTGGGCATCAGCAGCGAGCTAGAAGCCAATGATCCGAATGAGTGAGTCGTCATCAAGGGAAACCTATCTTTGGCCCTTTACTTAACTGATGCCCAACAAACAGTGATTTTTGTAACAAACTAAGATGTAAATTAAAGAAAATGTCATAAATTAAACGGCTGGTGATTAGAGCAAATAAAATAAGCCCCCAGAATACCTAATGATGAACCATGACTTACAGAAGGTTCAAAAGCATATTGATAATTATGTCGTAATTTCATAATAACATTCTACACTTTGACAACCTATTGCAAATAAAAACACACTGCAGTAATATACCGATTTGATTTTCTTCTACTTAGAACCGATCGGAAGGATGAACATCTCACAATGCTTGGTCAAAATACACTACTTTGCTTTTCAAAGGGTTTGCTTGCAGATCAACAGAGTGTCCCCATTAATAAACACGTATTTCCCTAGCTTATACTCAAAATAATCTGCGCAAATAAATCTACAAAGCAATTTACTTAAGTAGTCAATTTTGTGATTTCTCGAATCCTTGAAGCCTTACTAATCATAAAATACTTCAGGGGATGGTACCGCAAGAAGCAAAACATTCTCTTCGTGGCTTGTGACATCATGCAGAATCCTGCTCATCTGTTTGCTGTTTGAAGTATTTCCCCAATTGGAGTCAGACAGAAAGAAGTGGAAGTCGGCCGTCAATCAGAGCACCAGCAACTGACCAGATGGCTGACAGTCATGATGACGATGAATTTGAGTCTTCACTACTAGCTGTGAAATGCTTGCATTTTTCGATATGCTGTTGCAATTGTTAGTAAAAACTAGCATTGCAGATTACAGAAACCTGCGTTCTAAGACTGCGTGATACAGCTAGGCATTCCACCTGGTGCCATACTAGAACATGGTGCATTCAAAAAAGGAGCAGCTGCAGATGAAGTGCCAGGGCAATGGCTTTGTGTGATGTACTAATCTAAAGAGAGTTTCCCAGCAAAGCACATTTGCCTGACAACTGCTTGCATCTATTGATTGGCCAATGCAAGACGCATGGAGGCTGCGCCAGGAAGCAAAACTTCACAAAGACTGTTGCAATCTCACATCTGGTATGTACACATTGTGGACCATAAATCCAAATGGCTCTACTCAACATCAATATTGATTTGTTTGCCGTCAGTTGCAAGATCAACACACAACCTCTCAAGAGCATACATCTTCCGGTTTGCTTTACACCTCCTGAGTGTTGATATGTGTGTCTAGAAACAGAATGAGTGGTGAAATGTATAGAATACATGGCATAACATAAATAATATAGCCATCATATACAGAATGGATGGTAAAATATACCAATTTTATGGAATTATATGAAGAACAAGTGCTATAACAGAGTCAATTAACTTGTATATTTTTAGCTGAGCAGTTAATTCTGGAACAGAAACAGTTGAGGGGGCTAGGACTCAGTCCACCTGTTCTCTGTTTGAATTTTGAGACTTAATCTTCTTTGAATGGGACTTTCTTTTCCAGAAAACTACAATGGGACACAGCAATGCATGTATTTAGCACTCCCTAGGACCTCATTGATCTTTCTCACAGCCTTCCAAGGCTTCAAAGCATAGGACTTTGCGTGGAATCAAAAGGAGAGATCTCCTGTTTTCAATTTTTTTTCTAAAGCTAAAAAAGGAATTTTTTTCTGACTACAAAGCAAATAATCATCTTGGAGGAAGCATGAAAGCTTTTGAAAAGTATTTTTATAAGAACGGGACTTGCTGTATGTCAATAAATGCATGGAAGCTTCAACCCCTTCAACAAAGGCGCTGAGCGCATCTTCTCACCTTGATAAGAATGCAGTTGAGTTCTTCTCCAGTTGCGCTATCTGGGGATTTTAGTCCTGCATTTTCAGCAAGCTTGACCATGTCACCGACCTTCAGGAGACAGAAAAAATTCGCATCAAACATCAATAAAAAAGGAAGAATCCTTTAAACTCAACAAGGTGCAACTACCTCAATGCTAAATTCACATGGAACAATCCTGGTCTCTTAAAAAAAATTTTCTTATGACAAGAATGACCCATATCTAAAGATACCAACTCTGAAGATTATTGCCTACAATTTGAATTTTTTTTTGACAAAAAGGAGCATTGAGTCTCATACTAAAAGCATGCATAGGGCAGAATCTGGTGGGGTCACATCATCCTGAGCCTCAGCATTGTGTGGTAAGGTGGCCAGTTCCCTTTTCACTCACTTTTCATAGAGAAGATTCTACCACTCAACTGTCAAAGGTAGACACATGGAACTGAGAAGCATTTTTGCTCATCAAGAAGTGTCCAGGTCCTTCCTCTCCATGTAATTACACTTTGAGATTCCAATGTCTGGAATTACAGAGAGCTGGTGACTCTCCTCACTCTAAGTGAAAGTTTAGCTGAGGGTGGATTTGAAACACTGAGAACCGGATCAACACGGAAGAAATTTACCACTGAGCTATCCTGACACTCGACTTAACTTTCCCTCACTCAACCACTGAAAATATGTGAGATACCCTTTACTTATCATAATCATTCCACAAAGTCATTAAACAATTCCTGTTGCAACCTACAAAGTCATTCTGCCACCCAAAAATAAAACAAACTTGCCCCTAGAAGTCATATAAAGAAAGTTGCATACTTTGATGACTGGTAAATTATTCTCTCTGCAAAAAGTCTCCATCATGAACAACAGGCATTCATTATCTAGAGTCTCCTTGGGCAAAATGCAGATTCCTCTGAGATTGGGATTCCTGAAGAATAAATAAAAATATTCACATTAATGGCATACTTTGATGATTAAGGTAATGCTGGTGAGTGGTTGAAGCAAAAAATAGGATCAGTGGTCCAAATAATTACCCCTGGCTGCATCAGTGACATTCAATAATCAGGGAAAGAAGAACATGTTTCGAAGGCATTGCTTCAGACAAAAGGAGGAGTTAGTCAGCGACGTATTACTTTGGGACCCTAAGCATGGAATGGCAAAAGTAGGAAGACCTTTCAGGACACACCCAAAGCTACTTACAGAAGACACTGGTGTACAACTTGCAGATCTTCCTAATGCTATGGACAATAGAGAGCTATGGAGGGAAATAGTCAATTTGGTCTGGGCTACTCGCCCCATATGATGATGATGATGATGATGATGATGATGATGATGATGATGATGATGATGATGATGATGATGATGATGATGATGATGACGATGTATCAGTGACAGTGCCAATGACTGACATGTCCACATCAATTTTTGACACCATACTAGGATCAAGGGTCATCAAAGGTTAACTTCTACCTCTAACAATAGGAGTCATAAAAGCAGCCATTCATAGAGCATCTTCATGCATTTTAAGACCAATGCAATTTTTTGTTTGCCTTTATGTGTTTATCTAACATCTGAATGTAGATTTCAGACAAAGACAGGATGTTCTTATTGTGCAGAGTCTTTCGTCATGCCTTTTGATGTGACTACATCCAATGATTTCTATAGGCCTGGAAAGGTTGAAACCCATTGACTTCTCTCTTTCTTAGCAAAAGTTAGGGACACACACCTCCAGACTATCAACCATTTGGTCTGAAATCAACCCATTCCAACTCCATAAAATTTGGATATAACACAATGTGTAATTGGAAAATGAAGGTAACATGTTCCCATTCCAACTCCACAAAATTTGGATATAACACAATTTGTAATTTGAATATGAAGGTAACATGTTCCCATTCCAACTCCATAAAATTTGGAAATAACACTATGTGTAATTTGAATATGAAGGTAACACGTTGTACTTAAATTTAAATAATCAGTGTTCAAAGTGCTTGATGGTGGCTGCTAAATCACTCTAAGCAGATAATTCACTTACTTTTCAAAGGATTCGGCAGTTTCATAGAGGCCACATGCAACTCTCCCCTTAAATCTGGCCTCTAAGAGGGCATCATACAGCATTTCCTTGATGTTGCTAGAAAAAAGAAAACCAAATAATCAGAATATGCACAAAACAGAATAAAAGAGAACGATTTTCAGAGGGAGTACACCCTGTCTAAAATCTAATAGTTCCCCGATTGCGTAAATCTCCAGCATCAAAAGCCATGGAAATAAAGTGGCAAAATTTCCCTTCTGTTTTACCAGAGTTCGCTTAATTGCATACCTGAAACTTCGTAATACCGAAGATTGCATGGCAATGCATTTGCAAAAAGGCCAATTTGCATGCAACTACCGTATGCTTTTAAGCCGGAGAAAGAAATGTGACGGTTTCTAGAGAACCTTTCTTAAGATGTATACAATTTCTCTCCATTTGAATTGTCTGTGATTAACTCAGCCACATATTACCATACATGGTATGGTAAGGCTGTCTCATTTGTGATGTCTTCCACGGTGGACTCCATTACACGTCACGTGACGATTACTTCCCAGGGACTTCCCCTCTGTGGAATGAACGGACTGGATTGCAAATTTCAACGAAAAAATCGACCGACCTTGCCAGAAAACGATAGAAACAAACACTTCAGATTACCCTCCGCAGGATCACTTTCCAACTTAGAGGAATTTCGCTAGATACATCTCTCAAATTTTGAAATCAATCTCGTTTGGGTTTGGCACGTTGCAAAAACGTCGTACAAACGATTTGTTATGCCAGGCCTACGCATCAGGAATGTCTCTCGAGTAAATTTTTAAAATAAACTCTTCCTCTTCAAACAGATGAATCTTCATATCTTATTCTAGCCTTATATGAGATTTTATGATATGATGTGGATCTTGTGACCAATAATGAATGATAAAAGATGATAAGGCCGTTCGGCATTTATGGTCACTGTTTTAGGCCAACTTCTGCGCAATATGAAAGACATGGCTATAATCTGCAAAATAACCTTACCCACCAGCACAAATGACTTGAATAAATACTCACCACTTGTTTGCGTCTTCTTTTTCAGGTTTCGTCATGTTGAGCAATTATTTCTGTCAGTATTTAAGGCGCTTTTTTTTTGCAGGGTGAATCACTCACTCTGCGAAATTTTTATTGAGACGAATGTGCACTTTGTATGTAGCCTCGCATTGACGTCCTGATGCAATACTTGCCAGATCATCAGAAGCGGAAAAATCCTTATATGGTAGCACTCGGTCCTTATAGGGGAATCCGTGCCTAGAGATTTGTTTACTGTGATGACGACGTTCATTCATAGTAGATCTGCTTGAAACACCCGAATCATATGGTTCCCGGCGTGTAGGGTAGAACAGACGTATCCTCTGCATGTCGCACAAGAAGTGGGCTTCATAAATGGAGGCCTTCCCGTTGGCTAATCACTGAGTACTTGCACCGAACAGGAAAACTAATTCCTTTGCCACCCTTTTACGTTGCCATACATGTTCTTCTTCTTCTCCGTAGCCTATCAAGGCCGTTGGTTCATGCTAGACACGATGAAAGAGGTGAAAGAGACACGATTATTTATTTACTAAAAGAGGTTTCTAGCAACGAGGGCATACGGTCATAAAAACTTAAGTCAAACCGTCTTGATATTTGACAAACAAAGATATGCCATATCATACATTTGTTTCCATAATTACATAGATGGCCTCTATTTTCATTAAGCATTTATTTCAATATTATTGTATCTGTCTACTAAAGGCCCCTTGAATCGCTCGTCGCTTCTCGTTTTTCCCTATTCGGGGTCGTGTATCCTGTTGAGTTGACGCCAGTGCTGTCTGTCGGCAGCTTCTTGGGGGTTGAGGTTCCTAGCCCTCAGGCTGTCCCCTCAGCAGTCCTTCCTGCGTTTCTTTGGTCACCCTCTCCTTCTGGCACCTTCCACCTCGAACTATTTCGTGCCCTCTTCACCATCTGACAACTGATAAAGAAACATTGGTAACTGGGTTGCTTTGTTTTCATAATTACATACAGTAGTTGGTTTTTATTTTCATTAAATATTGACTTCAGTATAATTTTATCTTCATAAGAAAGGGCCTATTTAATACCATCTTTAGGTGAAAGAGGATCCTCTCCAAGTTATTCCGTTCCTGCAATTCTAACATCAGTGAGATACCCTGGGTTATTCGGTCATCCAGCCACTGGTCTGCCCAGCCCCGTTCCCAAACCATGGTTGACGGGGAGGGTTGGTGTGGGGCATATGCCAGCGTAGGAAGAGCATCCAGCTTCTTAGTAGATGCTACCATTCCAAAGCCATACATGATGTGTGGATAAAGAACATGGAATATCGGCACACATAGTTAAGCAGGATCAAAGCCAGAAGAGTAAGAAGAAAAAAGAATAAGAAGAGGAAAAAGAAAAAGAAAAAGGAAAAGAAAAAGAAAAAGGAAAAGAAAAAGAAAAAGAAAAAGAAAAAGAAGAAGAATAAGAAGAAGAAAGAGAAAAAGAATAAGAAATGGAGAAATGATAAGAAGAGGAAAAAGACAAAGAAGAATTAGAAGAAAGGAAGAGGAAGAATAAGAATAAGAGAAAGAAAAAGAATAAGAAGACGAATGAGAGGAAGAAAAAAAATATGAGGAAAAAGAGTGATAAGAGGAAAAAGAATAAGAAGAGGAAGAAAAAGAAGAAGTAGAAGGAGAAGAAGAAGAGAGAGAGAACCTGCGCAATTAAGTGATTGCTAGGCATTTTTACGGCAAGGACTGTGTGTTGCCATGCTCTCCTTGTATCATGAATACCAAGTGGGCATGACGTAGAGAAAAGAATTTTTAAAAGCTAGATCCAAGCAACGATAAAAAATCCACAAAACATTTGGCAAATTAATGGCATTGGGTAATGCCAAAACATTTGGCAAATTAATGGCATTGGGTAATGCCAAAACATTTGGCAAATTAATTGCATTGGGTAACGCCAGCGAATGAAATGCATGCTGAATTCCGGCGATAGATTGAGCGAAGTAAGGCATAGTTAACGCGGAGGTTCAAAGATATTTCATTATATGCTATGATATACGAAAATCTAAAACTGGCTGAACACTTCAAAAGCTTAAAGCTGCTATAAACATGTGTCCAGTAACGCAAAATAAAAGACAAAGGAAAAAGTTTTTTAATATCTGCAGTTATGTTGAAAGAAAGTTAAATGTAGTGGTTCTCTAGAAAGCTTGAAAAGTCTAGTTTTCTTAAACCGTGGCCTTCCAATGGAAGCATATTGAAGAGCTTCCCGCCATTGGAATGAAAGCTTTTTCTTCCATATTCTGTTTTATCCTTTGGCAGAATGGTCATTTTGCATTATTCCGTGTTTTTTTTGATGCGATAAGAGAGTGAAATGATCTTTAAAAGGATTTATGACTTCTCCATTAAGGCAAGATTTTACAAATTGGCAGGCTTGCTTCTTTTCTGCGCTATTCCCAATTCTACTTACATATTTTTCGAAGTGCTACCTAGATTTACAATATAATGCATTAACATTTCTTTAAAATTCAGATACAGTTAGAAGATTATTACATGATACCTATGAAAATAAATGGGAAAATCATAAAACTTAAAGAGGTAAGAAAAACGTTGGCATGAAAAAGTGTCAAAGTAAGAAATTTACTAGAGCCAAAATTATATTTCTATAGTTATACGTTGAGCTAAGGTACGCGGAGAATTAAACTCTGTAGATCTCAGTGTTCTCTTCATGCTGTTAGTTTTAGCTGATTGTAAGTGTAGCTCATTGGACTGACGTGTAACTATTGTTGAAGGTCACTATTAATTGTCAGAGTTTCTGTCAGATATTTTCGAGCGTTTCCTTGCAAGCATTTGTGAATTTGACTTTCTCTGTGTGAAAATCGTCTCTTATTCATAGCTAACAAGCTCAGCTCACTGATTGTCAATGAAATAATTTCGCCTTTTGTGACAACTAAGGCAATCACCTTGAAATTTCCCAAGCCAAGGGTTCTGACAGCAGGAAGGGTACCCGAATGAAATGCGGGACAGCACACCTCTTTGCTTTGGATGCAAGCGAGCGCTCATTCACGCCGGTCATCACTGCTTGAATTGGATTGAAAGTAGAAGAATTCCAAAAGTAATAGTTTTGCAAGATTGATAAGATCGATGAAGAACGATTAATGGCAGGATTGCTAAGATTCATCCTGGCTGAAATAACCAGTAGCATAGTCACGTGTTGAAGAGTCCCTGCCAGTCATAAGGCGAAAACAAAAAAATTGTTTACTGGTAGCTTTCACTTGGAAAATAGAAGCTGCTTTTCGTAAGCCAGTGTCAAAGAAGCAAAAAAGAATATCATGCGACAAGAAAATTAATGCCAACTAGTGTTATTCTCGTCTGCCGCGAGCAAAGCACATTTTATTAACTTTAATTTTATCGCTAATATGAGCATCGCAATAGAATTTTGCTCAAGCTAAGTTCAGGAAACTCAAACATATTTGTTAGACACTTAAACAGAATCGTTTGTCCTCTGTACCTCCACGCGTGTATGAATCAAAACATATGGCAAAGGAACCCGAAGAATCAGAACACTGCTAGAAAAGCAGTGTCCTAAAATCTACCTTATGATTCTTGAATCATAGGAAATCTTGAAGTGACGTCACATTATGATAATGGACCAGTACACTGCTCCATAATCACAGCTTTTCAGTGTGCTAAAATCTACCTAGTGATTCATGAATCCGAAATTAAACAATTATTCCCATTCTTTTATTGGTTTTTGTGCTATTGCGCATCTGAGGTCAATGGGTTTATCCTCATTTACATAAAAATTCTGATATTCCATTCCTAAATGTCTACCACCCGTTGAAAATGAATTGCTTCAAGGGACAACGCAGATAACAGGTCCTCCACTCCAGTCTCTTGACGTAGTAGTTGAACAAGAAGATGTTATTTGTGCTTTTCCTAGATCTACAATGTTCAAGCAACATGCAAATTTGTTGTCTTTTGCGCTGATAATCTCAACAGCAAGGTAAGCTGGGCTTCAATTTTTGCAACTTCTTCAATAGTGTTGTCATCAAATGGATATAATTGCTATACAGACGGGGCATCATAGATGTCAAGTCACCTAGCATCCATCATATAATGTATATAAGCGATAGCATCTTAGATCGTTTTGAAGTCTCCAGCATTAAGGCTCGCCTACTTTTTAAACTATCACTACTGGGAAGAGAAAACTAGCCTTTACATTGATTGGCGATAATTTGCCAATGGTTGCCATACATGAATGTACTTTTCTAAATTTCAACGAATTATTTATGCGATCTGTGCTATGAAGCCAGAGGGTGAGATGCCTTGGTGTGGTTCGAATCCTACAAGTGTCACCATAAAATTTCGTTGGCGAGGAACGCAACGGAAAACCATCTCGTCAAATCCACTTTTCTAGAAAAAATTCAGGGCCTTGTCTCTGGTTCTTGCTATGTTGGAAGTCAAGCATACTAAACACTTTTGATGAGAAGGGCAGTGGAAGGCCATCTCGTAAAATTCCCTTCCCTAGGAAAGACTCAGAGCACTGTCTCTGGTTTCAATCAGCCTTGCAATTGAGTATGCTTAATGCCATTGGTGAGGAAGGCAACAGGAAATCACTTCATGAATTCCACTTCCCTAGAAAAAACTAAGGACCCTGTCTATGGTTTCTCCTACCCTTGAAATCGATTATGCAATGCTGTTCACGCAGTAAAATCTTCATAATTTAACAAAATTCACTGTGTTCCTACGAACAACTTACGAACAACTTTTGTCTCTGTTCCTCTGCAAAATTCCAACAGCAATGCTGCTAGCTGCAAGAAAGTTTGAGGTACTTGACCAAAGTTAAACAGATCCTCTATGTTAGGCGAAGGTTATTTCGCTTGTACAAGCACCTTGACATTACACCATCTCAGATACCTTTTCGACTTCTAACATGTACGATTTACGAACAATCGATCACTATGGTTGAATAATCAATGCATGAAATTATTTTTTTGGATGAGAATTTCAAGGCTCAAGAAACTAGAATCAGCATCGTCTTAACAACGGAATTTTTTGCGACCATCTTACAGTGTTGGAAAGAATTTCAGAGGAGCAAATTTTCTACGACGAGGGGAATTCTTGTGTATTAGAGTAGAGAACTTCTTTGACTGCACAAATGCTTTCAAGTGCGGATCACATCAAGGGATAGGTCAACTATATGTGTATGCCATTTCCCCAAGACTTGAAGGCTTGAACATGTACTCTGCTCTTTGCAAATTTCAAGGGAATGTCTGTGAGGGTGTTAGCTGTTTACTGATACCCAGCATGAAGTGATATCGTGTCAGGTGGCGGAATACATTATTGTGTCTATTCTTTGTGAAAGGCCTAAATCAATCAATTTATTTATTGATTCCCTTGATTGATTGCAATCTTATCGCTGTTCATTGATAAACTTCACTTCAATGGCGTTTATTTAGATGCGACCTTGTTTTGAAGTAAGCGCAAATTACTGACAAACAACTCAGCTCTGTCCACTCCTCTTTCCCATTATCATCTGTTTGTTTTCGAATGCAGTTGACCGGTAGACAAATAATTCGAACTCAACTTTGATGAAAACTGTTTTGACTTGAAAATATTGACTTGTTGCAACTGTATCAATGAAAAATATTTTTTTGCATAATTCACAACATATGTAATCTATTATTCATAAATTCTCTTTGCATCATATCAGTTTAGCTTCATCAGTTATCTTTCGGAGTAGATTCTCATTTTCCCGTAAACCAGGCATCTCACGAAATTTGTGAACTCGAACAGATATCTGTATCCCCTTGCTTTCTTTAAGATTTTGTGTATAAGTAATTCCTGCTATCTCGAACACCTTTTGTCTCGAATTGGTGTTGTCTCCAGTATTATTTTTCCAGTGGAAGAAAATGCATGGTTCCATCGAACATAAAATGGGCAATCTTTCTGTTACTGCAACTTTGATGCCAGCAAAATAAACAAAAAATTCTTCTTCTGCCATTTTGTGTCAATAACTTAAGAGAGACGAGGAGATTGAACTTCGTTAAAACTAAACCAGTCATTGATTGATTAAGAGGCTGCTTGAATTATGGAGCAAGCTTAAGTTGAGCACTGTTTTGTCTCAACTTAGCTCGGAAGAAAGTTTTGCGATGACAAAATCGTCCCCTTGTCGGTCATGTATTTTTCACACATGACACTACCATCCTCATCCAATAAATAAATGACAAACTCCAGACTTCTTGGAAGTCGGCTCTGTCAAAGATCTCTCGTCTGTCATATGCAGAAATCTCGTATGTGCAAGTTCGAGATATTGAAAGTCAAATGCATGTGATTTTGCCATTTTTGATATTTCATATTTCAATATAACTACAAAAGAAAGAATTTTCACCTGTTTTTATTACATCATTCATTCATATTCATATTCATCATACACACATCTTTCGTTTGATTAAAAAACGTTCAAACTTCTCTATGCCCTAAGGAGTACCGGGGAAAAGCAAAATTAAACTCGTTTAATGCTATTGACAAACCTCTATATGAAAATTGGGAAATAGCTCATGATAATTCTTAATGTACAATGCAATATTGTATCGATCCATTGTTTTGGTGATTTTCATATGCATTAAGCTAGAAACGAAAACATTGTTTATTTTGAAGGTAGCTTTTCCCTACTAGCTATTCAGGAATTATGGACCATTAGAGTATGGAACTTGGTCGCTACGATTTGCATTGGCAAGCATGTCCCAAAAGTGATTGAAACATGTCTCAAAACTGGTTTATTAAGCATGTGCGAAAAGTGATTGAGGCATGTCCCAAAAGTGATTGAAACATGTCCCAAAACTGGTTTAGGCATGTCCCAAAAATTATTCAAGCAAAAAAACATGCTTCCTAGCTAGGCTTTCCTTATTGCACGCAAAATATTTTTAATGTACTGTAGTATGACGATAATGTGCACTTTAACCCACTCAGACATGGCTTTACCACAGAGGGGATGGAGTATAAAAATGCCACTGCCATATTAGAAAGACTTCTTCAGAACTATGACAAGCATGCCATTCCTTACATTAAGGGTGAGTTTCTATTTCATACTTACTGCTACTCTAAAAAAGTCACCTTTAAAGCATATGACTAGCATAAAACTGAGTCTAACTTACTGCTTAATTATAACGAAAAGTTCTCCTCCACCCCCTTCTGAATTTTGTCAAAAGAATCAATTCAAATTTCAGGAAACAGGACAGAAGTCACGATTCAAATATATCTCTCCGACATGGTTCCTTTAAACTCCTTGCATATGGCAAGTATTGCTTGGTTCTACAATGCGAGCTTGACATTAGTAAATAATTTTGAATCCTTATGCTGGATAAAACACTTACGCTTTTGAACTTAGCTGTCATCAATGTATGTCCAGTGCTTGTGTGCTCAGAGTTACTTCTGAGTACTCATTTACCGACCTCGGAAGGATGGATAGCTGAGTTGTCATTAGATTAGCTGTTATCAATGTGTGTCCAGTGATTGTGTCCTCAGAGTTACTTCTGAGTACTCATTTACCGACCTCGGAAGGATGGATAGCTGAGTTGTCATTAGATTAGCTGTTATCAATGTGTGTCCAGTGATTGTGTCCTCAGAGTTACTTCTGAGTACTCATTTACCGACCTCGGAAGGATGGACTGCTGAGTTGACTGTTGGTTTGTGGTTAGTGGTTCCAACGACGGATTCGAACCCCCGCGAGTAGACCTCACATGATTCGAAACACTGCGCCTTAACCACTCGGCCACACCACCATTCAGAGATGATGTTAAAGAATGTCAACTGCACCTCATATTAAAGGAAAAATATGAGCTCGTTGTGCAAAATGTTTCCACGTCTGACACTCATCAGAGCTTAGAACATGGGAAATTTGCAAAAATAAGACTATGAAACTTGCATTCAGTTGCAAACCAGAACTTTCAAAAGAGTGGGATTGATGAGATGGATTGATTGTCTGATTATCACATATTTATGGTCCATGAATTAGTTGCAAGAATTAACTGAGCAAATAGATTGTCTTGCTTTACAATTTTTTATGAAATAAAAGTCCATTTTCTAATCTTCATGGAAAATTAGGCAGTTGAATGAGTTCTATTCGACAAGCTTCCAAAGTTTGGAGATTGCTACAGAATACTTGGTAGTGCATTTGAATCCTGAATACTCTTGCCGTAGAAAACTCTATACTGGCTTTGTGTAAGAGGGATGGTCATGATCAAATTAGTTAGAGGTTTTTCGGCCATTGTGTCTCACAAAAGAGGACACTTCTCCAAGAAGTCGCTGGATTTAGGACGCAAAGAAGCTTTTGCTTTTCGGGCGATGTCCTGATCCTCTTTTTATAGCGTGACGTCATTTTCAAAGTTCTCGTGTTTCATGAATTATAGGGTAGATTTTAGGACACTGAGAAGCTATGCTTATCAAACGGTGTCCTGGTCCTTTCTGATAATGTGACGTCATTTCAAGGTTCATACCCCTATAGCTCTTGACTCTCTTCATTATGAGTGAAAGCTTAGCTTGTAGCAATTCTACTCGTACTGCCAACCATCAAGTGTGTGATGACGCGCATTAAATACTAACAATTCACTCAATTGCATCAATATCTGCAATGTTAATCATCTAGGAAATGACTTGAATAAAGTTGATTTATTTTTGATAAGAAACGCCATTTTTTCCAGCATTTTAGCATGGAATTTTTCTTGCGACAAGAATGGAAAGATGAACGATTAACATATGAAGTTGAAAATGAGGAGGCTGTGCTGATATTGCCAGGAGAAATGAGGAAAAAAATTTGGATCCCAGACTTGTATTTCCCAACTGGGAAAGATGCCAAACAGTACAAAATTACAACATTGAATGGAGGCATCCATCTATACAGCAATGGGAGAGTTTTTTCCAGTGAAAGGTGAAGTTGAGTTTTAAACCTTCTACCATAGTTGCCGTTGAATGAGAAGGTGCCAAAGTCCATATGCAAGCATAGGGAAGGCCACCTTTTGGGGGGCTGGCCACCTGGTGTCACTGTCTAATTAGCTCTCATTCTTGTCCCAAAGTACTTCATGCGAAGCAGGGAAACAGTATGTAGCAACTTTTAAGCCTTTGGTATGCTTGACCAGGTATCGAACTCCGATTTCTCGCATGCAGCTTGCCATCTTTCAAATCTAAGGTCAATAAACTTGATCTGATCTCCCTCTCCTCTTAGCCTTTCATTTTATTCTTTCATCCTCTGTTAGGGTTTTGTATAGGCCACCATGACCTTTCCTCAACATAGCTCACTAAAAAAGAGAAAAAGGGATATTTGAATGTCAAATTGAATATCATTCCTCAGAATCAGGCCTTTTACCAACATTACTCACAAAAAATACAAAGCGAGCATTCTACTACGTGATCATGGATGCAGTAGTGAAGGTAAAGAGCAAATACAGAGATTTAAAATGCTTTGATCCAAGGAAAAACTGACAAACCTTTTCGTTTGACACTGATCATAGACGCAGTCTGTTGTGTTTCTGGGATTTCGCTTCAAAATACTCCAGAAATAAATCTCATTTTCTTTTAAGAATAGAGAATAAGAGGACAATTATGATTGATTCATCTTATTGATATTATTATGAGCAAAAATACAAAAACTAGAAATAAGTTAAAAGTCTAAACATAAACAAGTTAAACTCATCAATATCGTTGTAAGCACGCTTGGTGTCTTTGACAGTTCCTCCGTGGTTTTCTTAAAAATGCTTGAAGACTTAAATTTGACCAAGATTGCAGGCACTACATAGTCAAGAAGATAATGGCCATTGCAGTACGGACTTCTTACTACGTCTTTTGCCGAAGGAAGAAGGACTGGGGCAATCCTGAACTGATGACATTTTGAAAGTTCTCATTCTTTTCTAGTAGCTTTTTTTCCTTTGTATTTCTCGTTTATTTTTGTTCAAGTAGCCAATTATAGACTACCTATTTAGAGAGGTTTGCAGTTGCATGTTAGTACATATAATACAAAATGAAGTTTGAATAAACTATCATTAATTATCGATTATATTTCAGGTTGAGTCTTACATCATTTTGCCCGATGGACTTGACCTACTTTCCATTCGATGTACAGACATGCTATTTCTCAATTCTATCCTGTAAGTCAATTAACCGATGTATTTCCACACATAAATTGACTGAATCATTTAAATTTATATTGACTGAACCATTCATTTTCTTTATAACACATCATTATTACACACTTTCATTACTCTTTATTTTCTTTTAACACGATTAAGATGACCGCAGTCATACATTCTATTAAAAAGTTTTACAAAACAAATTACTAAGTTACACTACTTACGAGCTACTTTACAACAACTACTAGAACAGGGTCACATGGAGCAATAACTATTTCTACCCCGTGGCTATTAAGTAAAAATGGAAAGGATCTTAAGAATACACATAACTACTACAAAAAAGAAAGGAAAGAACGTGGACTTTAAGGGGACTTGGTTGTTGCATGACTTTTTAATAATAATTTCAATATTTTCTTTATAATAAATGATATTATTATTTTTATTATATATCTTTATCATAATCTTTTTTGACCGGAGGAAGGTTTTTAGAACAGTAGAATCTGGAGGAAGGTTTTGACAGCCAATAGATGGGATCGGAGGTAGATTTGAGACTTTTCTGGACTCTGTGGTATTAATACACTTGAAAAACTTCCATGCATAGCAAAGTCACTCCCAAGATTGCATGCATGTATGTTTATAATTATTTAGCCTAAATAACACTATACAATCAGAGAGGTTGACATGAATAGTGGTCTAGGTTTAAAACAAGAAAACACATACAAGTGAATATTGGAAGTGTTAAAATATAAACTAACATTAAAAAATGAAGGAAAAATCGTTATTGATGTCCTGAGGTTAAAATTTCATTCAAAATTTGCTCAAATTTTTAGCATAAACCAGAGTCAGGGCTCCAATTATTTTCAATGCTCCATGTTTTTTGGGCTCGGAGTTTTTTCCTGGGAAAGGGAGTCCGTTATTAGATGGTTTCCCGTTGCATCCCCCACCAATGGTGCTTTTATTGTGACGCATGCAGGATTCGAACCCACAAACCCGCGTTATGAGTCCGCATGCTGAGCCAATACACCACGCAACTACTAGCATTCAAAACTAGGTGGAAAGTCTTAGATTCTGTGACGTTGAAAGGATGTTGCATTCGAACGAGGCTGGGGCGAGGAGAGTCATTGGTATCGTTTATTTCTGTGCGAATAGAGAGAAGCTAGAGAGAGAACAGCGGGATTTGAGACGGGTGTCAATCACAACAGTGCTTCACGAGCTAAGACAGCTTAGTTGTTGGGATGGAATAAGGTAGAGAAGATAAAAGTACAAATTACGTCTTTTTGTTGCTAGAGCCTTTGTTCTTGCGAAATTTGTTACAATTCATTCCTTGGGCAGACATCTAAGCTTATCACATAAGCAATTACATTCCTCTCTTTAATTGACCAATATTGATTGTAAATGTAAAATTTGGGACCATGTCGAGTATCGTAAATTGAAAGGGAAAATGCGGTACGAGCACTAGTTTGGTGGTATTTAGTGGTGCCGAGGTGTAGTGGTTAAGCGTATGGACTCATAGCGCAGGGGTTGTCAGTTCGAGTCCTGCACGTGTCACAATTAAGTCACAATGAATGAGGAAGGCAACGGGAAGCCATCTCGTAAAATCCACTTCCCTAGAAAATGCTGATTACCCGGTCTCTAGTTTCTTCTGTGCTCGAAATCAAGTATGCAACGCAGGTAGGAAATTCAGTTTAACTGGCTCACAGTTACTGACAATATTCAATATATAGAAAAAGACAAAGAAGCACATATTCATTAAGAAAAATAATAATTCTGATAATAGTTGCAATGTACTAAAAGAGTCTGACCTTTCCGTTTATGATTATGATGACTAAAAGAGCGCTAAGATCGATGCAAGCAGATTCCAAAGCGCTTTACAATTGAATGTGAAAAGGATCATCAGATGAAAGAGATACAATCAATAATAAAATTGTATTATTTAGATACCAACAGGATTATCAAATAAAAATGTATAGCAATGACGACATGTTCAACTGTGGTCACACGGCTTAAGTTGACCCCTGGGTTTCCACGGCCACGTATGAGGGGGTGGTTGAGCCCCAGAGCAGCGTATATGTGCAAAAGTCGAGGAGACAAAATGAAAACTTAGCTTTGCACTCAAGCTTAGCTCGATCAAAACTCAATCCCTTTACTCCAACCTTTCTCGACTCTTTCTTAAAAATTTCTTAAGCTCAAACTAACTCTTTAACTAATAAGAATAGCTATTTATATTCTACAGTTGAGACTGGGTTTACATGAGCATTGCTCATTTCGTAGCAGTAGTACAGTTTTTATGACTAAGCTCCTTCACACATGATTCACAAAAGATTCACACAAGACTTCGCTTCCATCCTGTGCTCCGTGACCTCTGCTCTTCCTGAAATCCCTCTGTATATCTGCATGCATTTATTTTCCTTTGTTTCCAGATGCTTACCAATCCGATCTTTTACACCTCAAGTGGAAGATGCCCAACCCGGTTTTGAAGTCCAGCCCAGAAGCACCCCTGTACATGAGAGAGTTCAAACGTGTTCACTACCTTGCCGAGAACGACACAGAACATTATACAGACATCGGAAATACAATGGGTAGGAAATTTTCCAATAATTCTAAAAAGCAGTTCAAGAAATTTGAAGAGGCCATTGACAGGTCGGGGAAGATTGATAAATCTGACCCATGACCTTTCACCTTTGATTTTAACCTATGACTTGATGCAGGATACTGTTCAATAGATGCTCTTCGCAATTCAATTCAATCATCCTTGGCGCTGATCTTTTAAGTGATGAACTAAAATTTCTCTACTTTCTGTTAGCTTTCAATTTTTTGTAGGATTTTCACTTGATAGATTGACTTGTGCTGTCATTTTTCGTTAGATGGACGACCCTTAAAGCAACCACAGCTGAAGGAATAATCTCTTCTGGAATTATAGTGACCAAGGACTAAGGAATAATAGTGTCCTCGATAGTCATAATTTATTGCTTCTACGGGCTTCTCTTACATCGCGGGGTTTTCATGGATTGTCACATCTCAGATCCACAGGCAGGATTTGGCTCGGCGTGGGATTTTGTAATCGATTGTCCTTCCAACATCAACTTACCCTATTTGTTCGAGTGTAACTATATATCATGCAGACGTAGGTCCATACGCACCAGCAACCGGATTTACCATATTTATTTGAGCATAATGCGCACCCTTAATTTTCGATTAAAACTTGGGGAATTTTTTTCGCTTTTCTCGCTCAGAACAAGGATTGCAAGTGACAGGGGTTGTTGAGCATGCGTAGCCATGAGAAAAATCATTTATTGACAACGTAAACTACAAACACAATACCGAAATGAAATTCTTGATATCTTCTAAAATTCTTCAAAGTCGGATTCATCCCCAGATGAACGAAAGAGCTGTTCCCATTCTACTCTCGTTTCCAACACGCACCGCTAACTTGATTTCTTTTCTATTGCGCGTTATACTCGAGTAAATACGGTATTTTAGTCGCCATTCTATGAAATGAAGAAAATGACTAAGTCCTATCTTCACCAGGAACCATAAGGAAGTCTTGATAATTATCAAAATAGTCAGAACACACTGCCATTACGAATTAATAAGTCATGACTCCATGTCAGATGAATTGGGCGCCAGCAATGAACAGCCAGCAAACAGCAGGTGGTCTCTAGCTCCTCCGCAACATTCATATGCATCATCAAATATCATCTATATAATAATCTAGATATTACGATGATGCTAATAAAGAGTGCTAAGATCGAATAAAATCTTCGACGATCTGCTGCAGCTTGCTCATGCCTTGCTTTAGTTATGTTTTTTTACAATCAACAGTGATAATTATAATCATGAATAGTATAGTGTGAGTTTTATAGTATTTATGCTCCATTTTTATGGGGTACGACGAGTTCGATGCCCGGTCAAGACATGCAAAAGACTTGACAAATGGTACAAGCTTTTTCTCTGCTTAGCATTCAGCACTTCGGGAAAGAGCATGGGAGTTTACCAGATGGCCAGCCTCCAACTGTTGCATTTACTATGCTTGCACAGGTGTGTTGGTCATAAGGATTATGGAACGGAGATGAGCACCGCCCTATTTACCAAAAAAGCAATAATGAAGCTCAAATGGTGAGAGAAGAACTGGAAAAAGGATTTTCAAGTTTCTGCTGACTTTCGGGGTATTTTGCTTCTTGTGGATAACCCTGACAAGAAAACTGCGCTGTATACTCGATTTCAAGCGTAGCAGAAACCAGAGACAGGGTTCTGAGCTTTTTTACAGGGAAGTGGGTTTTATGGGATGGCTTCCCGTTGCCTTCATCACCACTGGCGTTGTTTTCAAAAGTGACACATGGAGGAATCGAACTGATAACCCTTGTGTTGTGAGTCCGCATGCTTAACCACAACGCCACGGCAGCCACGATATTCTAGTGCAGGGGTGGCCAACTTGCCAGAGACCGAGAGCCACAATCTTCCATGTGCTGCTGCAAAGAGCCACATGAGACACGTGGTCACACGTGCACAAAAACCCTCTTTATGTTTTTAATGATAGTATATATTAGCTTTGTTTTTAATTATTTTATAATTATGTTGTAAAGCGAATGGGAGGCCCCTGGTAAACTAGCATTCACTGAAGAGGCACCAGAGAATAACTAGCGATGGCGAAGTTCAGCACTTTTTGGAAATTCCTGATCATTATTGCATCATAAAAATTGAGAAGCGATTATTGTTTAAATTTGCTTTGAAAATGATAGTTGATGCCGGCCTTTAAGAGCCGCAAAAAACCCGGCGGAGGGCCGCGGGTTGGCCACCCCTGCTCTAGTGCATTGCAAATAATTGTTTTCACAGTGATTTCTGTGGTAATCAACCTCACCTTAGTCTGTTTTCCATTGCAGGAAACTACTCTGCCCTGAAAATCAAATTCAAATTTTACCGTGACATTCAAACACACGTGTTACGAGACTATGTACCTTGCCTTCTCACCGTCACGCTTAGTTGGATAAGCTTCTGGATTGATTATCGGTCATCGCCTTCCCGTGTTGCACTTGGCGTAACAACTGTTCTCGCCATGGTGACGCTTTCATCTGCCATGATATGGAGGCTGCCCTCCGGTTCAGAGTTCAGAAGCGTTGACCTCTATTTGCTAATTTGCAATACGTATGTATTCGCAGTCGTGATCGAGTTCGCTTTTGTGTGCATGAACGAGGCAAAAGACGTGCGTTGGACGAAGAAAAAACGCTTCAAAAAAGATAACTCAAAGGTATGGAATACTCTTAAGTTGTTTTCTCCAGAGGGTTATAGCCTGAAAATATCCACAAGTCAATGGGTCTACATTTGGTCATAACGATCGCAGATTGCTCTCACCTTGTAACTCAATACTAAAATGGGGTTTTTTGAAATTGGGAGAATAGCAATGATCTTGTTCCTCACTTCAACGCATCCACGTCTTTTTTATATGTATATTTACATATGATTCTACCTAAATGTCAAAGATAGACATTTGGACACTGATAAACTTTTAATCGAGCAGTGTCCAGGACTCTCCTCTCCATGTGATTACACAATATGATTCCTATGTTTGGACTTACAGAGAGCTGGTGACTCTTCTCACTCTAAGTGAAAGCCTAGCAGAGGGTGGATTCAAACCATTGCCCATAGGATCAATGCGCAAGAATCTTTCCACTGAGAGGTATCCTGACACCTTAATTAAGTAAAAGTTAAGCTTAAGGTGGATTTGAACAAATTGCCATCGAATCAATCTTGCCACTGGGCTGTACTAACATCTATTTTAACTTATCGATTCAAGAATCTCATTAAGTTGGTTTTTAATCATTTTGACCCCCTTCGCAGCAGCCATAAATGTGGCAATAGGTTGAAAGTGTACAGGATTTTAATCAATGGCTATTTAACGAACTTCTTCAAAAAAATCTCAATTCTTTATCTTGTTGGAATAATTGGGTTTTGATAGTTACTGAATTCATTTAGCGTTTGTAGAAGTTTTAATCGTTAATATATAGCAATAATTAAAAGATAACGTAGTTTTAGTAATTATTCTGTAAGTATCCTGGCACCCTAAAATCTTTCGATTTTGGGTTTAAAATTCGCAGAGAGCAGACAAGCCTTTCTTCATAGACATTGACCGTTCCGCGAGCCCGACTCTCCGTGCCTCGTTTTCCATGGTGAAACAATCCTGATTTTTGTTTCTAGGGTTTCAAATCTGATCAAATCAAATCTTGCAAAAAGTTCACCCTTCATTCGTCCCTAAGCGAGCTGCAAACTCCTACCATCTTGATTCCGCACAAATTCTGCTTCGTCCAACCCTTTTGCGTCATCAAACACGCCCCTAAACCGTTTCTGGGTAGGTCAGGTTCAGTTGAATTGATTTGGCGTAGACATCGGCAAGTAACATTTTCTGTGAAAAAATTGGTCATTTCTGAGAGGAAATGTATACTGACGACAGGCTTTGTAAATAATCAGGGGTTATTAGCATGCACTAGACGAAAAACAGTTTATCACCCTGGTACCCCCCTGGAATGACAACCTCGCCTATCGTTATAGGTTCAAGAGAAATGTGAGGACATTTGGCATGTTGATATTTATAGACAGGATGTGACTTGGAGCTGAGTTGGTTATGGGACGGTTGGAGGGGACGTTTTAATATGGGTGGAAGGAAGTGAAATTCCGACAATACAAAGTTGGCATTTCGTTTAGATCTGCCACGATACCGTCATTTTCCCATTCATTTTTTATATTTTCTACTTGCATTTATCCGCTCTTTCTGACTCATTTCTATGACAAAGTTTCACGACATCGTGTAGCTCTACTGACGTCATAACCTCGTTTTGATTCCATTTCGGTACATAGTTTTAGTACATGACTTGGTTGTTTTTCTTACATATTCGCACCTCTAAAAGCTTATATGATTTTAGTCACTTATCCTGTTATTCTTAATTCCCATTGGTAAATTCTATCCCGTACGTCAATTTACCCGCTATATAAGCAGTTGCTTTGTAAATAGATTTGAACTTGGATAAAGTGGATAGCTTTGAAGACTTCATTCAAGTTCCATGTACCCCTGGAGTCATGTATTTCCTTCGAACACAAATCTTCGTCATTGATATAACTGGCTTACCACTCGAGCCTTGCTGTCGTCACAGATCTAGAAAAGAAACATTCATGGCGCCTTGCTTCTGACTGAAACTGTGAAATCGAATCTAATAACTGGGAACTTGTTTAAACAACTGTATGAATGGATTTTCTTTCGTGTTTGAATGTCATTACAACAATGCAGTAGCTGTCATTTGACATCAAATCCTCCTTTCATTCTAGAACAATATCGAAATGTCTAGCCTGAGGCAAAGTAACGGAAACCCGGTAACTACAGAGCACCAATCTGATTTGGATGTATCGTTCTCAAGAAGAGCTAAGAAAAAACCTTCATCCAGTCACGTCATAAACCAGCTTAGCACAACCGAAAGGAATGACGACGAAAGCAAAAACCGCGAAAATATTAAAGACATGGGCGCCATATACTTTGAAGTTAAAGGGAAGCTCAAAACACATCACATTGATAGATATTGTAGAGTCTTCTTTCCAGCATCATTTGTTTTTCTCAACAGCTGTTACTTAATTTTCCATTTTATCAAATATGATAGATCAGATCGTGACATCAATTGATTTAGAAAACTAGGCACAATACAGTGGATTTGGAGCCAAGCATTCAAATTGGAGCGATATCCATACTTAGTTTTTAAATATGTTTGACACAATCAGCCTAAACTTTATGGAGAAATTTGAATGTGGCAACGCCATTACCCGGTACCAGCAGAAAGCATAAAAAGTTCACAAAGATGAGTCTAATACTTCAAAAACAAAATATTGCAATCTTTACAGTGCCATCTTTACTAGCTCGAGTTAAAATGACTCAGTTTTAGTTCTTTGTATTGTAAATGGATCTAACCCGGGCTTAGCCATCTTAAGAGGGTGGATGAGACCAGTTTGAAGCCAGGTTATTTTGCTCCAAAGTTTGTTGCAAACGAAAAACTGGTTGAATATCTCGTTCCAGGGTAGATAATCAATGATAGACGAAAGCATAGCTGGTGGCATTCGTTACATTGAAATGCAAAGAGAACCTGCAGTGTTGTTTTCTAAAACTGGAGTTAGGGTTATTGCCTGGAAAGTTGTTTGGAAACATATATCTGTCTAGCATGTGAAGGTGGATTTTCAGCACAATGGGAGCATGCTCTAATCACCATTCCAATAAACCGATGACTTTTACCGATCAATCTGAAAAATTTCATCCCTAATTTAAATGCCGATTCAGCTGACTACCAAGAATAAGTTTTTTGCCGTAGCATTAATTGAAGTCATTTGTTAAGTGGTGTATATATATATATTGATACTTCATTTTGTCGAAAGAAATTAAGAGAATTCTAAATGAATAATTTCATATCAAGGTCTTTGCCTCTTTCACGACCCTTGACCCAAGTGAGAATTCTGCTTGCTTTTGAGGAGAGAATTGACACATCGTAATTTGCCTCCCTGAATTTGTAACCTTATCCTTCGAAGATGATCTCATCAAGAACAGAGAGGTATGGTAAAGATCGGAGCAGCCGTGACCCTTCACAAGCTTCCTCCAGTTGTTCCGGTTCTGAGTAAGTCTGGCAGTAGTTTCAATCAAAATGCATCCGCTTATTTCTTTAATGTGATCGTTTGTTGCTCTTGCCTCTATCCCTCTTTCAGTCTACTTCGCCAGGGGGGAGAGTTCCCCGAGGCTGCCATGATGTAGAGTGCCAAAAATATCACTCAAAATTCTTAGAGTTGCATCCACGTTTATGCAAGGCTTTGCTAATACCAATCAATCACGTGTATGCGAAAGAGGCGTACCTCGCTGGAGCCCTCTTGCCACATTTGCCACAGGTGCCAAGATATACGATGAACTACTTTTGAAAGTCAGAAATATCAATAATTCCACAGAATTCAAGAAAAGACTTGATTGCATGGCAGTTTTCAACCCCGGCGATGAGTTTCCACCCACCAAACTGAGGTAAGATGACTTTACTATTTCATGTCTACTTCACACCCATGTATGAAAAAAGGCGCCAGTGTATGAATAGTTTTCATGGCAATGAGAGAGATGACCGCTTTCAACAATCACTGAAAGTTTCTTTGCAAACAAGTGTCCAGATATCAACGCTTTTAAGCCTAATGCTTCAGCTGCATGGCCTTGCCATTACATTCAAAATTTTAGAGATGAAAAGAAATTTGCCAGCGTATGCTTTATTCAGTGTAAAGAAAAGCAAACTGAGGAGAAAAATGAAGCATTATCAAGCACGTTGAGTCCTTCTTAGACCATGGTTGGCTTTGGTTATTTCTTTTCGTCCATAATCTCACTACTTTCGTCGGTAACTTAATGTTTACCTTCGTTTGCAGCCATTTTGTTTCTGTGGGAAATTTGGCGCGAAGGGGCATTGCGCGTGCGTGTAAATATTCCAAGCCCGGAGTTGAAGGGTTTGCGATTATATGAGAATTTGCCTCTCAAGGAAAAACCATTATCAACTTGGAAATTTCCCTCGGTTTGCTCAAGGTGGGATGAAACTCTAGCCCCTGGTGTCATTTCATCTCCGGGGTTGAAATTTTGCCAGAAAATCGAGCCCTTAAAGAGTACTTTAGCTAACTCAAACACTTTGAACGTTTGATAAAACCTAAAGCATTAAAACAGTCATTCACATTTTTCTTCTATTTGCTATTTTCTTTTGGAATGCTGCTTTTGCCTATTTTCGCAGTTAAAATTTTAATTTCTTTCTACTTTAGAACAGGATGCACTGTGATAGCAGCGATCACTTCGCTGAAGTTCCTTATCTGGTATAAATATTAATATTACTATCATTACATCTAGAATTCACTCATTCTGGGCTGGAAATTTCTCCAACACAACACGTCGATCACGTGGCAACGCCTTAAGGAAAATATCATATTGTGGCACAGCCCTTCCTTGGCATTCACTGTAGAGTAGCCCGCCATTGCGTTCTATTAATTCATAATTATAATTATAACTATAATCTATAATCATAATTTTAACTATTTTAGGACGGTAACCCATTCAGCTGCGCTGGTTTACAAGGGGCTGTCCATCTACAACCAAACCAATTTTTAACAAAATGCCGAAATATAAGAATTAAGACAACTGTTCATTGCTAGTAGAAATCCAAAGCTATTTACTTCAGGTTGATACATTACCGATTCTTTAATCCACATACATAGCTACTGCTACCGATGATAATTCATTCTGAGGTAGAAACCGTTCTTAATCTAAAATTCTTGTGAATGTTGTAAGCTGACTTTCTTCTATATTTTGCCACCCAGAGTTCTTCGTCATTGAGTCTTTCCTGCAAATGTGCTTCCAATGTTCCTTCAAATCTAAGATCAATAAACTTGATCTTATCTCTCTATCCTCTTAGCTACTCGCTCTTCTTTCTTTCTATGTTAGGGCTTTGTATAGGCCACCATAGCCTTTCCTCAACATAACCCACTAAAAAAAACGCCAACGTGAAGGTTTCTGCAATGTTCCCGCTGCCCAGAATGAAAATCCAGAAGTCAGACGCCGTTGACATCTGGCTAGAGACAAACCAAGACATATAAGCTAATCAAATCGAATGAAACTAGATATGGGTTGAAATCTTTGAATCTTTTCCAGCTGCATTCTTTATCTGTCTTTGGGTCAAATAAAGTTTCCTCCTTATTTATGTTTTTACGTAAGCAAATTGAATTGAATGTAACGAAATCAATGCTCATCAAGGCTATTGTACAGCTTTGTAGAATGAACCAATCAGGCGCCTTCTGCTTTTCATCGGAATTCTCCTGAGTCTCCAATGCTTTGAGCCACAAGCCATTACTTTGTATTATGGCAGGTGCTGAAAACGAGGCGCTATAAAACGGATCACGTGATGTCTGTTGCTGCTGGTGTCGCATTCAACACGACGACGAATGAGAGAGTAAAGGTCAAGAAATTGTGAAAGAAGTTCTCGCCGTCACTTGCAACGAACTCAGAGGTAATGTAATATTATCGCTACCTATAGTTGACAATCCATTTAAAGCATAATTGGCAAAAGACCAAATAGATGTTGCGTCGAAAGGGAGACACTGGGCATAAAGAAGATGTGGCCAGACCCGATGAAGAGGCCTTTAAGATATCCCACTCAAAATGGTGCAATGCACCTTAGATTTACGCTATGAATAACTTGAATGACTTCTAACATCTGTCGTTCGCTTTAACGCTGAAGTGAAGATCGTAGCTGTGAAAATTTCTTCTGCCAAGATTTCTTTAATCCGTAGCAAACTAAGTTCTGGCAAAATTTGCTTCTTTACGACCGGGTTTGTCTTGTGGATGAATTTATTTGCCAAATTTCTACACTTTTTCGGTTGGTGTTGAACTGCGGACACGTTTCTGAACTGTTTAACCAAGGTGTTAGTATTAAAATCACGGAAATTAGAATTTTCCATGCAAGAAAGAAAGGACAATTATAAGAACAGAGACAATAGATTGTTTACGATTCCACTAGCGATATAAATTCAATTTCTATGGAAAACTAGTGCCATCCACTTATTTCGAAGCCAGCTGGCGTAAAAATTACATTGCACAAAAAATTAGCTATGTAATTGTGTTGCAATGACGAGCTTTTTACTCGACACTCATCAGGGTATGGAGAGCGTCCAATGCTAGTCGAAATAAGATTATGAAATTTCAGCTCCAGAGGGGAACAGAAACGAATGAAAAATAGAGTTTTGCACTCTGATTAGTATTGGAAAGAAGACGGAAGGAAGATTGTGTGGCGCAATTTTATTTGTGTTTTGCTCTGCAACATTGTAAGCCTTGCATCTGCAGATCTAAAGGAAGACGTAACCTAGGTTTTCCGTCCTGCATCGAAGGCTAGAACGCTAAAATATTTTTAACCTTCTATCCTCAACCTGCTTCCAGTAAAATTTTGTGGAGATTAGCTGACAAGCACTCATGCAAATTCTAGCCCCCTTTCATGAATACTTGTCAGTTGACCTCCATAAAATTGCACCCAGAGACGCGGTCCAATCCCAAAGTGCATTTGCTAGAAAAATCAGCTGACAGTCATCACTCCGTACATGAATGCAGTAATTCTAAGAAGAGCAAAGGAGATGAAGCGAGAAAGGGCTTCTCAATGTGAATTCGTGTGTCCAATGTGCATAACAGATGAAGACAGAGCTTCTTCGCTGTACCACTGTTCTACGGCATATTTCATAGGGTTAATTGCACGACTGTGGAATCTCCTAGGGAGAATTTATCAGTGTCCTAAATTCATCATAAACAGACAACACAACGTATTTCCAGTCATACTGATCAAACCATGGAGCAAAGGGAATCAGTCTCAAGTTTTTATGGAAAGAATTTTTCGAACTGAACTCCTTTTATAAAGGAAACGTATTCAGAAGGTCTTTAAGGAAAAGATGTTTTCAAAACTGGGTTCGTTTTGTACGTTGCTAGGTTATTTGAGAATTGAAAGCCCTAAAGCTACTCGCAGTATTTTTTAAGAAATTTTGAAAGTTTAGAAAGGAACGCAAAATCGTGCATGCTAATATTGGTTTGCAGCAATTCGGTGTGGATGCAGGCAGGTAAATATTGAAAAATTGAAAAATTGATTGCCTTTCGTGAAATTCGAGTATTTTTAGATACGTATCCATGTAAGTTGGTCTTAATTGGTATTAAACATGCCAATGGCAAATAACGAATCTATGAATATGAATATGAATTATAGAATCGTAGTCTATTTTATGGGTGTTCAAGTTAAAGACACGGTCCACACGAATTCGCTTTGAGAGCGGACAAAAATTCGACGCTTAAAATTGTGGAGAAAGTAGTTGAAGATTAAGGCATCTTGAGGCCAAGATGTTCCTGGTGTTCCTATTTCATGCATAATTCACAGCCTGATGTTTACAGCGTACAGATTAAGTAGTTTCCCAACGCTTCAGAAGACTACACATTGACTCTGTCTGTAAGTCTAAATGCATTTTCGCGTTAGTTTGTTGGAGGATATTCCTTTGGTAAGATCAAGACTCTGAAATACTAAACAAACATTGAATATTTGACGTGATGAAATATCATTCACTTCTTAATACCAAAAAGCGGTTATTGGCAATGGTGTTCAACTTGCGGTAATTTGACTTCATTAAATTCCATGCCGATCTTGCAATAAAAACGAAGGTCTCCGATCTAGCAGAAATGGATAATTCACCAAATAGTTTGCTGACATAATATTCATTATCATTAGGATGAATTTCTTAAAAAAAGAAAAATCGCTAGGCGAGATCTGAATTTGCATGATGGATCAAAAGTTGATTAGTGGACTCAGGAGCACTGACGCCAAGATCATCAAAATCTAGAATTCACCTGTTTTCGGTGGTTTGACAAATGCCGTCAACATCTTTCATTCCCAGTGATTTTTTTTTGCAAAATCTACCCGGGAGTCAGATGCCTTTGTGAAAAGACTCCTGCTATATGGTAGGGATGATCCACAAAAATTTGTTAAGTGACCAACACTTAAACCTTTAACGAATACCTTATTTCCTTCAATAGAAGCCGTGGCTTCTGTTATTTTCAGAAGGGAAAAAATGCGGCTTATAATCAAAAGCGGCTTGTATTCAAGGGCGGATTTTATTGTTTTTCGTTGCAACGCTGAGGAAGGTGAAGTAGAATCATAATGGTATGAGGAAAGAAATACACGGCTTCTAATATTTTCAGTAGGAAAAAAATGCGGCTTCTATTCGAGGGCAGCTTTTATTTAAGAAAATACGGCACGTAACAAGGCTACTGGCGCATTTTTGTGAAACTGTTCTTCTTTTTTTGAGTGAGTTATGTCGAGGAAACGCCATGGTGGCCTACACAAAGCCTCAACAAAGGAGGAAAGAAGACGGCGAAAGGCTAAGAGGAGAGAGCTTTGGTCTTTGCTTTATTAATGTGCTTTTCTTCTCTAAATTTGCGTCAACCATTGCTACGCCTACCCGCCACATTGCGTAGTAGAAAGTACTCCAACTGCTCTTGTAGTTCTCACCTCATCCCTTTTCCACATTACCAGTTACACCAATTAACGTACGCGTACTCCTATTGATTTCATATATCAAGTTTCTTTTAATGTTGACATTCGTATTTAATCTCTTATCAAGCTTCTAAAGTAGAAGAGACTTGTGGTATCTACAGTTGGCTTAGACTGGCTTCAGTGTTTTTGCATTGTAGTGCAGCTATCTTTAGCGCCAGCGTTAAATAAAATTATTCTTGCGACGGGACATGAGATGGAAAATGCAGCTTAATGACGAGTTTTATAACCAATGCCACGACGATTACAAGAGTCGTAATCACAGAAAGACGCTTTTATCCGTTGTAATATTCATTGAAAAATCCGATGACATCGTCGTCGTCGTCGATTGAAAATCCTATGACATACCAGTGTAGACAATCCATAATAGTAAAGTTTAGACAATCCATAATTTAGGCAAATCCATAACTAGAGAAACCAATGCAGAGATCGATATTAAGATGTTCAAGCTTACGTGCCTTTCATGCACATGCTAATGACACTAGTGTTGTCTCGACACGTTCATTTAGGCCTACTTTAACATCTAGGCCAGGGGTGGGCAAGCTACGGCCCGCGGGCCACATGCTGCCCGCCGAGTGCAATTTTGTGGCCCGCCAAGAACTCGTATCAAGCAAAAACAACTCTCCCGTTATTCTCCTTTTCTAATCGCTTGATACCGTATAAACGCACCATAAACATGTAAATCGTTTCCATACTAAGGATAGATTATGTTTTCAAAAGATTTCAGCAAATTTTTCACTTTTATTGCGTGACAATCTATTTTGAAACAGCCTTGGCAACTTTCTGTGCGGCCCTTAAAAGCTTAAAATCGAAGACTGCGGCCCTTCTGCTCAAAAGTTTGCCCACGCCTGGTCTAGGGTATCCATTTCTGCATTGGTTTTGTAAAAACTTTAGTATTATGCTTGTCTACCTGGTATGTCATCGGAACGGATAAATGCGTCTTTATGTGATAAAGACTCTTGTAATCATCGTGGCATTAGTTAGGGACTATTCATTACTTATGCCTCAGGTTTGGACGGACGAGAGATGTTTATTTGGGGGAATTTTTCTGTTACTCAACCTTGTAGACTACACAAGTAAAAGTTACCCAATGAATAATAGAGCTATCAAAATATGCTACCCAAGCCTTGAAAGGCAAACATTTATTTACCCAACCTGAAGGTTGCCTGAAAAACATCTACCCAACATATTTTTCTCTTCGGCCCCAACCCAAGGCATAAATAATGAGCGGTCCCGCATACAGTGATTTTTATGCATAAACTGGTATTTTTGTTTATCATGGTCGGCGTGAGAGTCAGAGGCTCTGCGCTTGCAGAAGGCTTTTTGTGATATGCTTTTAGAAAACTCAATCTGATCTAGTTCTTGTTCGCTGCTCTCAGCTGCTCAAATCCTTCCCAACTGACAACAAAGCACTATCGCTTGGGAAAGCAAGAAATCATCATATGAATTCCTCATTCTAAGAGCGAAATGAGACCCTTGCCTCTGGTTTCTGCTAAGCTCAAAATTTAGTATGATGAGCAGTTTTTCGAACCCTTCACAGTGTCTCCACAGCTGCAATAAGATGGAACCTTATGACACATTTCAGCAAGCCATTTCACCTCACCAAATCGCTCCAACCTCTTTCCCATCGCCGTTTAGTTGGAGATCTTTCCATCTATTACAGATACTTTAACGGACATTGTTCTCAGGAAATCAGGGATATTATTCCAGTTCCTCTGAGGCGTGTCAGGACCACCAGAAGCTCAACTCATTCACACCCTTTCCAAGTTTCACTGCCTACTTCACGAATTCTATCTCGCAAATAATCATTCATCCCATAAACATGCAATTTATGGAACGGCTTGCCTTCTTCTTGCTTTCCTGAGTCCTACAACTTGCAATCTTTCAAATCTAATGTAAATAAACTTGATCTTATCTCTCTATCCTCTTAGCTGCTCGCTTTCTTCTTTCCTCCTATGTTGGGGCTTTGTATAGGCCACCATAGCCTTTCCTCAACATAACCCACTAAAAAAAAAAAAAAAGCCATTGCTCACCAAGTTTTTGCAGTGATAACTTTTGCTTGCAGCCATTAGTGAGGAAGCCAGCGGGAAACCACCTCAGGAAATTTCCCCCCAGAAAATCTCAGACCCTGTCTTTGGTTTAGGATACGTTTGAAATCCAGTATGCAACGCAATAATGCAAGCCTTGCTTCCAATTGGACGCCCGGGTGACTAGTACTACTTACAACATCAAAATTCTTCGTCAAATGAAGGCTGGAAAGTTTGACGTAATATTTTGACGTATTTCTTCCTATTACTGATTGTTAATTAGGATAGAGGTGGTTGCAGCTATGGTTTATTCCGGGCTTACCTCCTGTCAAATTTTCATAAATCATCATTTGAAGCTTTGCTCAACTTCTTTCGCTTTTTCTATGTTTTCTACACGAGCATCCATAGGTAGACGATATGGATACTTTGAAGCTGTGCTTATCAAGACTTGTACTAGTCCTTTTTTCAGAATATGACGTCATTTCAAGATTCCTATGATTCATGAATGATAAGGTAAATTTTAGGACACCGAGATGCTGTGCTTATCGTGCAGTGTACTAGTCCTCCCTCTTGGTGTGACCACACCTTTTGATTTATCCACCTTGGTCTTCCCTCTTTATGTGACCAGTGACCACATTTCTTGATTCATACAGCTCTAATTACGCAAAGCTGGTGACTCTTCTTACTCTTGGTGAACGTCAAGCTGGAAATGGGCTCCGACCAATGGTCGTAGGATGAGAGAGCAAGCTACTTAGATCCAAACATGCATTCTTAACGAGAATTATCTTGTACTAATCGTTAGAGAGAGACTCTGAGAAACAGAGAGCGATCGCAGGAAATAAGAGAAATAGAGAGTCGAGAGAGAGAGAGACCTAGAGAGAGGTATAAATATATAATGAGAAAAAGAGCGAGAGACCCACAGAGAGAGCGAGAGTGAGATTCTAGAGAGAGAGAGAGAGAGAGAGAGAGAGAGAGAGAGAGAGAGAGAGAGAGAGAGAGAGAGAGATTCTAGAGAGAGAGAGAGAGAAAGAGAGAGAGAGAGAGATTCTAGAGAGAGATTCTAGACAGAGAGAGAGATTCTAGAGAGAGAGAGATTCTAGAGAGAGAGATGCTAGACGGAGAAAGAGAGATGCTAGAGAGAGAGAGAGAGAGAGAGAGAGAGAGAGAGAGAGAGAGAGAGAGAGAGAGAGAGAGAGAGAGAGAGAGAGAGAGAGAGAGAGAGAGAGAGAGAGAGAGAGAGAGAGAGAGAGAGAGAGAGAGAGAGAGAGAGAGAGAGAGAGAGAGAGAGAGAGAGACCCTGAGAGAGAGAGAGAGAGAGAGAGAGAGAGAGAGAGACCCTGAGAGAGAGAGAGGGAGAGAGAGAGAGAGAGAGAGAGAGACCCTGTGAGAGAGAGAGAGAGAGAGAGAGAGAGAGAGAGAGAGAGAGAGAGAGAGAGAGAGACCCTGAGAGAGAGAGAGAGACCCTGAGAGAGAGAGAGAGAGAGAGAGAGAGAGAGACCCTGAGAGAGAGAGAGAGAGAGATGCCAGAGGGAGAGCGAGATGCAAGGGAGAGAGAGACCCTGAGAGAGAGACCCTGAGAGAGAGACGCAGAGAGAGACTCTGTGAGAGGGCTACAATTAGAGTAAGCCTGGAAAAAATTCAACATAAAAGCACATCATCAAAAAGCATAATAGCATTCAAATTTAGTTGACATCCTTAGTCTACTGCTATGTCCTCTAGCGAGTACTGCTAGCTCCCGGCCATTGTGTGTAAGTGTGGTGAAAACGAGCTACACGGGTTTAGCCCTACGACGCCAAATTTTTATTGCATTTTCTCCCAATATTTCTCCCATTATCTCTTCAATTACAAAACTGTCACTTGCTCCTGTTTGCATGTTTGCCTGTCTTACTATTCGTTTTAGACGCAAAACTTGAGCAAGTTTCCTTTGTCATAAATAATCGATAAGTTTCCATTTATGCGATTGCTTTTTAAATATTAATGAGGCAAGATTTGATAAGCAAAGATGTACAGAGCTTGATAATACTGTTACCAGAACAAAGTGCTTCCTCGAAGCAGCTCAAGAGGAAGATGATGGGTAAAAATGCATGTTCTTTTTTCATTTGCAGGTATCACCTTTTTTATCTAATCTAGGCGCCATGCCTTCATAACAGATCCTTAAAAAAATCGAGAAATCGCATGATCAGGAAGGCAAAGAAAATTCTTGAAAAGTACTTTGTAATTAGCATTCAATTTTGCCATTTCATACCAGACCAAAGACCGATGATAAGGATGATTGCTAGGTTTATTCTCATCCCCTTTGATGATGAACCTGTTGATTCTCAAACCCAGCATCGACTTATACTTCGTACCTCATCGTTTTTTCATATTCACCTGAAGTGAAATTTTTAGATTGCAGGAATAATCCATTCTTGGGTTACTGGGAAGTAGCACGGGTAAAAAATTTTGATATGGATTTAGATTGTATCATCGGTGTTTGAATCTCCGCATGTCTCCATCGTGCAACCCAATCCATGCATTCCTCCACCACAACGGAATGAGAATTAATTTGCTACAGGGTCAACTTCAGTTACAGGCTTAGTTCTTGATCCAGTGATGCAAGCGTTGTATCTAGTTTAGTTGAGGGAAGTTTTCTGGTCGGACAGTGCCTTTATTTATGCGTTTTTCTTCTCTCTGAAGAGACAAGACTCTGTGGCACACTTCTGATTGAATTACAAGATAATTGTTATGTTTTAATTGACTGGTGAAGAGAATGATGATGATGATGATGATGATGATGATGATGATGATGATGACATTGATTGCTATAATTGTGATGATGAGAAGGATGGTGAAGGTTGGTGATGATGATTATGATGATGATGATGACGATTTGCGACGACGACGGCGACGATGATGATGATAATCTTAGGCTCAGTCTACGCAGGCTAGCTTACAGCTGAGCTGACAACCTGTTTTTCCTAAGGCGGCGATTTTTGACCCATAAATAATGAATATACAGAAAAAATACCAGGTGGAACCAAGATTTATCTCTCAATTTGATAACTCATCACACTTTTGCCGGAAAAAAGTAGCATAATTTTGCATCCCTTGCATATTTTTTGCTTTATCATTGCTCAAATTTTCACTATGTACATCTTTTCGTTAACAATCCGCTTATGATTTGAGAGAAAATGTGGAATGGACTCACACTTGCCACCAATGTTACCCTATTTCACCAAACACCCTTCTTAATTCTGCTGCTTTATTCATAATTTCTTCTTTTCCATTAGATTTATATCTTCCTTTTATCACCATTCGATTTATTCTTCCTATAATTTGTCAAACATTCTGCTTATTTTTCTTCCTTTAAGTTTTTTCTATCATTCCTGAAGCCCTTGATTTCATCTACCTTCTGACTAAACCATCAGGCAACGCAAAGAAACATGCTAGAATGATGAAGCTAGTATGTCTAGTTAGCTTTACAGGGCACGATGTCATTTATCACCTTCAGCATGGTATTAAGACTTCGGCTATCAACTCAGTGATTGCTTTGTCCAATCCCTGGAAGATCTTTCAAGGTGCAATGCATTTATTCTGTAGAAATTTGCTTTAAAGTAAAAGTCATTAAAGAATTATGAGCGTTATCAAACCTTTATGACTATGTTGTTTTCAGGGTCATCAAACTTTGCCCAAATATTTTCCTAACGATCACAAGAGGTAACAGAAATATTTTGGTCGCATTCCTTGTAGGCCGACTCTGACTGTATAAGACATTTATTCATTATACGTGATTGATAAAGTCGCTTAGCGCAGTTCATTTTGCGAATAACATAGAAATTAGTAAATATTTCTAATGAAGTTTAGGCTTCCATTTTTCAGCTCGGATGGCTTGCAGTATATTTGAATCTGCGGGAAATTGCATTATTACTTTATGAATTAGAGAGCTATCATTATGTAAGGCCTCAAGATAGCTGGTAAAATTCGTGCCCATGGAACATATAGTCAGTGGTTCAAATCCCTCAGCTTTCCCTTTAAGTGAGAAGAGTGGCTATGTTCCTGTAATCCCAGGCGTATGAATCACGAGGTGTGGTCAGATCAAGAGGAAGTATGTGGACACTGCTCAATAAGCAAAAAACCTTCTCAGTGTCTAGAAATCTACTTTCCGGTGTTGGCTGGAAGCTATAAAAGAAATTAATCCGAAGTGAGCAAGATGCAAGGAATCTGCATTTTATGTCCAGCAACGTAAGGCATAATGTAGGTGGAATTTCTTAATATATGTTAAAATGTTGGAGCTAATTATTAAGGCCAATTCAGGCCCACTTTACAAATAAAAACGGCAAATTAGTAATTATCCAACAAAAAGTTAGGCATATTGACTAAAAAGAAATGTACGTTTGGACTAAAGTACCATATTTTCCGGATTATAAGTCGCCGTCTTTTTCATAGTTTGCCGGGGGTGCGTCTGATTCTCTGGAGCGACTCATGTGTGAAATTATTAACACATTATTACCGGTATATCATTTCACATGTCATTTGACATGTGTCTGTTCTTGGTTTTGGATATCATCAAATAAATTTTCCCAAAAAATGCGATTTATCATCCAGTGCGACTTAATGTTTGTATATGTGTTTTCCTTCTTTATTATGCATTTTGTTCCTGAAAATACGGTAATTAAGCATAGGGGCGAATCAAATGACATTGGATGTCAAAATTCTGAGTTAAAAAAACCAATTCTAAGGTTGGATGAGTAGCTCAAAAGTAAAGGAACGGTGGAACGTCCAAAAATTATCGAATAAGAGGTAAGGATCCCTTAGCAACTAGGAAGGCTAAGCTAAAAGCCTGCAAAGTGGCGCTTGGAGAGAAGGAACGAGGCCCAAGGCTCGTTTTTACGACTATGCAGTATCGTGCTAGCAAAATGGCGATAGCAATAGCAAAAGCAATTAGCCAAGTATTGCGCAATTTTTCCATGGCGTTCGATTGCAGTCTCAAGGAACAAAAGCTAAATCAAAATATGTCGAAAAAATATGGAAGATTCTAAGGTTTCGTTAAAAAACTCTCAGATAAAAACAGAGAGGCTAATAGATAAAATGATCGTCATTCGACTCTTAAATTAGTTTCAATAGCTAGGGATTCGTCCAGCCTTCTACCAATGAAACAATGACAGGGAAGGAACAAGAGCTGAACGCTGTCACTATTGCAACCAAAGTGAAATATGTAAGTATAGATGTCATGGCTGTCACGGTGTATAGAAAATTAAAGGAAGAACGAGGGAACCTATGCATGACGGGTATTAGATATCGTAGAGAGTATTGGCACGTAGAAGCGCGTAGAGAATAGCTCATCGTTGAATATTTGGTTGATTGACAAATTTTCATTCTGGCATTCGATGACATAGTGTTCCAGAATCCGTAATTCATTTAGTGCTAGGACTTTACATTTTCTTTTCGAATTCATACCATTAAAACCGATAAAAGGACCTATTTTTTACCAGAATTGCGCAATACCGTCATTGGAAATGACGATGCCACGAAGTATTCATGAGTCGCCAAGGGGCAACGTCATTTTGGCATCTTTGCGGAGCCCTGACTAATGCCATTCTTTGAGGCCATGTTGATCGATTCTTCATGAAGACGAATTAATGGAAAATTAGCAAATATTATTCTCTTTGTCAAGATCTTTCTAAAGCAGTCGATCATAATTTACCCAATGATAATCAATTGATCTATAATCTATAAAATTTTGCCTTTCTGCAATCGTCTGATTCTTTATTCACAATTATTCCCAGCTTTTCTCTTTTTAATTGATTTTTCTCGTCCATAACAGGTTATGGAAACTTCGGGAAGAAACGTGAACTCCAGCTCTCATAAAGATCCATTTACTCGGGTATGACTGTAAGCTTTAGGTGTTGGACGAAACCTAGAGGTAGCACGGGTGATTTCAGACCCTCTGAAGAAGATAGAATTGGCGTATTCGGAAACTTTTTGAAGCGCTCAAAACCTTCAAATTTCGCGAGGAAGTTTTACTTTACGAATCCTGAAAGCGATGGCTAGTAACATAGTTATCATTGTACTCTCGATAGTATTGTCCGTATCTGTGACGCTTCTAAACTCTGGCTGTCTCTTTGCTATCCTGTACACAAGAGAGCAACATCGAGTTGCATCGCTTCTCATAGCCAGCCTGCTCGGCTCGCATGTTATCCAAGGGATAATCGTGATTCCATTATATGTCGTCAAGTGTTGGGAAGAAGATATCAGCTTTGCAAGCGATAGCTTTCTATTTTCCTACCTGTTAACAAACTACATGTCATGCTTAACTGTACTTTTAATATCGCTCGATCGATTTCTCGCCATCCGCTTTCCGTTGAGTTACCGCGTTCACGCGAGCAAATCGCACGCGTCCAGGCTAATCGTAGCCCTGTTTTTTTACGTTCTCATTCTCTGCCTCATACCGTTTGGAAGTCGCAACGCAAAAAGAACTTATGCTCCAAGCAAAGACTGGACGGTTTTTATGCTTTTATTCAATACAGCCCTCCCATTTCTGATTATAATTGCAACGTATGTCTACATTAGTCGAAAGAGCTATTTGTTCGTGATTAACTGTGACAGGAGGCGAATAATGCAAACAAAGGATATTCGTCCAACACCGCGGGGAAGGTCGAAGAGTCTCTTCCTCACGAAAGAGTTTGCCACAGCCAAAATCGCTGTCATCATTGCCATTAGCTACATAATCTGTTGGGGGCCTTCGTTCATGTACTACTTGCTGGAGAAGCTTTGTGAACACTGCTTTTCCAAATCGTTCAGTGAATCTCAGACGAAGAAGAATTTCAGTTTTGCGATGAAGTTCCTGACTATGATTGATGGCCTAGTGGCCCCGGTAATTTATTGTTTGCGGAACAAAATAATCATACTATCATTCAACCAAAAAATGTCCCGTCAACGGTCAAACATCTTCCTAGGATCGAACCAAAGTAGTTTAAGACTGAGGCAAAGCGTGCAAGAGCCATTACCAAGTCGCAATCGATCCCTGAGTGTGCCAATTTTAGGCACCCAAATCGGAGAGTGCCAGGAGAAGGGCAGTGCATCCTTGGAGAATCAAACATCGCCCGCGTTGCAAAGACGACTTTTAGTGCCACAAATGGCTATCAAAGAAAGGAATTCTGATCAGAGAGAGTTGGTGCTGCTACAAAAATTGCCACCCAGCAGAAGAGCAGTGAGCAATGGAACTAGCACTCAACAAACACTCACGGACCAGATGCAGACAGAGAGGAAGCCGATCGTTGATTCCAACACGGCGCAAGACTTCGATTGCAAAGAGTCTGCCGATGAAGGTATGGTTGAATCAGAAGACAGGAGTGAGCCCTTGTTAGCATGAGGAGGAAGGGCTAGAAGAGAAGAAGAGCAATGGTGCTGTTCTCAATGCCAGGGGCCGTCGATAAATATTGAAACGGATGGCAATACCTTGATGCAATGACATGTTATCGCTTTGCCTGCACGAGAAACTGCGGCATCCGTGAAGGACCCAGTGCAAATGGATTCGACGGAGTAACGCAGGAAGCCGTTGCCATTTACATTCGAGGACAAGCGTCTTTGTGCTACGAATGAGGCAGATTTGCTCTGAAAAACGCAAATAAATTATATACTGGAAGCTTTCCTGTCGTTTTTTTAATGCTGATTATCTCTCTATTATGATTGCTCTATTCATCAAATGCATCTGCTTATAAGTCTTTCCAAGTTTATTGCAAAGGATTCGCTGTTTGTCTCCTCAAAATAAACATATCTTGAAGCTTTCCCGCAATGGATGCCAAAACAAAACAGTTTCAAATGAAGCGGTCCTTTGTGATTATAACAAGCCTTCTCGTTCTTTTCATCTTCCCCTAATTTATTACCTCTTTGATCTTCATACTATTTCAAATTTGTCACTCTTCGTTCTTTCTATTCTATATTTCCTCTTTCGACGAATACTATAGTCTAGTCTGGAAGATTTAGCGTAGGAGTGGAAAATCTACACACGGCAACCTACACACAAGTGCAGCAAGACTTTGTAATATCTAATTAATTTTTCGATGGTGAGGATAAAATGTCATTGGAGTAACTGCTGCGAGGGTAGAATTAACAACTTGTTATTTTGGGTTTGGTAGAATCACGTCAAACAGAGATTAAGAAATATTGTTGATTTTGCAGCTCTAAATGATTAATTGGTGCATGAATTCCCATTGTAAGTTTCCGTTCTCTTTGACATGATCTAAATCTCTCTACGGAATCGAATTTAACTTAGATTTCATCATAGCATAGACTTTATTTGATATCTTCCCTCCTGGGTCATGCAGAATTGTTGTTATCATGAAAAAAAACATTCGAAATGCAAACAATAAGTTCGAATCAATTGAAGTTTACTGTAAGCAAATAACAAAGGTAGTAGTAATAATAGTTGATGTTTAAAGTACTAATCGGGGTGAAGTTCAATTTTTTACAACAAGGCTCAGTATAAATAAAAATCGGGTGTTAGTTAAAATACCTGAGTTACAATAAAAAAGGATCCTAAGAACCATTATCTACAATAAATAAATATTGAAATTCATAGATATAATTTGTCTTATTAACGTGCTTATAAGCTACTGCATCACATATTCGATTTCGAGCGTAGCAGAAACCAATGATTGGGCTCTGAGTTTTTTCTATGTTAAGTTTTACTTTTTTTAGCGATTTATGTTGCGGAAAGGCAATGGTGGCCTATACAAAGCCCCAACAAAGGAAGAAAGAAGAAAGCGAAAGGCTAAGAGGAGAGAGAGAAAGATCAGGTCAAATTTATTGATGTTGGATTTGAAATATGGCATGTTGTAAGATTCAGGAAAGCAAGAGGAATGCAAGACGTTCCATAAGTTGCATGCTCTAGGGATGAATTATGATTTGTGGGGCAGAGTTCGTGGAACTCATTTTTTACAGCAGTGAAAATACATTTTGTCATTGACGAGAGAGGGCAGCGGAGAGTCTTGTAAAAATATTTACTACGCATGTCTTTTAGCAAATGATTAAACTACTTGATTGATAGGAGATATTTCTACTTCTGACCAAGTTAATCTGCTAAGATGTTAGTTGTTATCATCATTCTTATTTCTATTTATACCTCGATGCAAAGTTATAATAAGAAAACGTTTATTTTTCGCACTGTCTGCTCCTAATAGCAAATGTGTCTGCGTCACTCTTCGAATTCTCGTGGTTGACACTAACACTGTCCTTGTCACTCCCCCCCCCCCCCTCCCCCCTCCGGCCTATTTGAATTTCCTACCAATTCTTCTCAGTCACTTTTCAAATCCTGTGATCGTGACATTTTGCAAAACTCTTTTAAAGAACGGTTGGTGCCGGGATGCGCTCCGAACTTGAATGAGATGGGTTGGGGGTACCGGGGGCTGACGGGGGGTAATGGGGCATGACGGGGGCCAACAGAAGCTTTTCGATGCCATTTAAAATGTTCCTTCCGCAGTCCTTCTTCCTCGTTTCGGAAAATCTCAGAACGAGACCTCGAGAAGTCAAGAACTTTAATGGCGGGAAAATTATGATGGAGAAAAGCAAAATGTCAACAACGGAGGATGAAAAGAAGTATGATTTTGCAAGTAGCTTCTGTTTCTTCATTTCTCGAGTTTTTTCATCTTCTTTGTTACCCAAATCTGACAATGAATTCAAATGCATTTAGCTTTGCACAACGCGTTTGACTATGCTGGGCCAGTGTTTCGTGTGATGTGTAGGCCCAATAACTCTTTTAGTGTTTTTGTTGCTTTTGAAGGATCAAATTTCGATCCAATCCTATTAATATCATGTCTTATGGTATAATCAATAGCTCTTATGATTCTGACCTACTCAATACATCATAAAAACTCGTCTTTGGACAGATTTGTTGTGGAGAATAATGGCTTTAGACTGTAAGATAGACATGCACTGTTTTACTTCTAATGTTAGCATTTGAACTTTGGAATTCTTTAATGCAGTTTTTCATTTTATGCTGTAAATGAGCAGTTTGCCTAGACTTAATATTTATGTCAAAGAAGTTATTATATAGTTATTATAGTTGTTAGTTAGCCATACATACATACATACATACATACATACATACATACATACATACATACATACATACATACATACATACATACATACATACATACATACATACATACATACATACATACATACATAGCCATTCGTACATAGCCACAAATACATGACGGAGTCAAGTCTTACTTTGGAAATTTCAGATCAGATATCAAGGTGATGAAAGAAAGGAAAAAAACACAAAGTAAAAGACTAAGGCAGCAATTGAAACAGAAAAACAACCTTAGGTGAGCTTGTCACAGTGAAAAGGGGATTTTTGCATAATTAGGCCTTTGTGTTGTGACAGTGTATATTAAGATTTAACTTTCGTTGCTTTTGCCTTTTGTAAGGTTTCTCTCTGGAGAAGAGTTAAGCAAATTGGTAATTCTGAGTTCTTTTGGTGTTCAAGTGGTTTTTTGCCGTAATGTGTCTTAGCTTTTCAGTCACGTTTTTGTGTAGCCACAGGAGCTTATAGACGTGTATATTGTAGAATTGGGCGAAAGTTTCAAGTTATAAGTGATTTTGCTGTGTATCTTTGGGTTTTTGATATGCTTGGATTGGGTTTAGGATCAGTATTGGAAACAGTTATGCAGTCTGGGTTCTGTAGCCTGTTGGTTACAGTGAGTAGGGAAGCATGACTTCCAAAATCAACATTAACTTATGCACTTGATTTTCTATAATTATATAATTTGCATGTCCCTGTTGTCTTAATTCATCTTGATATGTTTTTATGTTTTCTACCTAACACCTTAAAGCATGTTTTTGGGACACTGAGAAGTTATGCTTCACAAGCAGTGTCCTGGTCCTTTCTCATAATGTGATGTCATGTCAAGATTCCTATGATTCATTAATCATAAGGTAGATTCTAGGACACCAGGAAGCTATGCTTATCAAGCGTTTCATTTTCCTCTCATCTCAGTGTGATTGCTTCTCATGATTTTGATGCACCTGGAACTTTCCACATCTCAGCTCACAGTGTTGCTGACAACTGTTGGCCATCAGATATTTTGGCAAATTTCCCTCTGATTTGAGTTGGGTTCTATTTCTTCTTATTTTATTGTAGCATAATCAAAGAAGAATTACTAGAGAAATTGCAAAAGCTGGAGTTGGAGTTTCAAGGGTCTGTAGATAGCTACACTGATCACTGCAGTCATGCAACAGCAGATACAGAGAAGGTTTGGCACTCTGACATTTTGTTCATCAACAAAATCAGGGCCTGAATTTTTTATTGTATGCCACCTTAGAATCGTAGTATCTCTTAAGCTCTTAGGCCTACTGGATTTCAAGTGTAGATATTTATTTTTGTTTTTATAGAACTTAACTTATTCTTCAGGCTGGCCAGAAGCTGACAATTTTAAGGCAGAATGTCCACAAAGCCTTAGAAATCCATGGTGACCTTTCAGGTGAAGAGATTTTTTGCAGGTTAACTTTAGTTTTTGAAATTATTAGGCCAAATGAAAGTTAAAAAAAATCAATATCCATCCATCATTCAGCCAACAGTGTAGGGAAGGTAGATTTACGTCATATTCAAGTCAGCTGTGGATTAGACAATGATAATAGCAGTAACGATAATTATGAAAAAATGATTGAGATGATTATGATGATAATTGGAATTATAATGATGATGAATTTTGCTCCAGGCCGACATCAGCTGGATAGCTGCCATATACCCAGCCTGGGTTAGTAAATAAAAGCAACACAAAAACCAAAATTTCAAGTTGATTTCTGCCTGTGTAGCTCAAGGGCTGATTAGCCAGAATCATTGGATGATCTGATTTTCCTCACGTAACCAATCAATCTGAAATGGTCAAACATTCAGTCAATTAGCCAGATCAGTACATCACCCAAGCAATTCACTCGAGCAATCAGTTACTATGACAATAGATCATTGGATCATTAATTCAATCGATGTAATCAGTAACTAATCAATCAATCAATGGGCCAACCAAGCAAAAAATTTTTACTCTGGCAGTCAGCCAGTAGATGATCAAGCAATCAATCCAATTGATGAATCATTTTGTTGATCGACATAAGCATTCATATTTTGCACCTTCTGATTTTTTGCTAGGAGTAGATGTTTTTCCATCAAAATTATCTACTGATGAATACTTCAAGGCAGAAGAAGAATTCACTGCATCCCTCACTGGCTTTACAAAGCGGCAGTTCTTTGAGGTGCTTTGGTGTATTCGATAAAATTTTTAATCTTTATCAAGATCACATGTGCTAATTTGGGAATTACTGGGCATGTAGAGTGGTTAATTAATAAATAATTATCATCGCAATCATCACCATCATCATCATCCCCATTGCAATAATCACCATCATCATCATCATCACCACCACCATCATCATCATTATCATCATCATCGTCATCATCATCATCAATCATCATCAGTCATCATCATCATCACCACCATCATCACCACTATCATCATCATCACCATCATCATCATCACCATCATCATCATCGCCATCATCATCATCGCCATTATCATCATCATCGTCATCATCATCATCACCATCATCATCACCACCATCATCACCACTATCATCATCATTACCATCATCATCATCACCATCATCATCATCGCCATTACCATCATCATAATCATCATAATCATCATCACCATCATCACCATCATCACCATCATCACCATCATCACCATCATCACCATCATCACCATCATCATGAATTGAACATATTTTAACCCCACCCCCATTTTCAGGGTATAGCAGATATGGCAGGGTCAAGAGATAAACTTCGATATGAAATACTGGAAGTGAATAAGCCAGAATCTCTCTTGATACGAGGTTTGTTTATGATAATTCTTTGCCCAATGTATCCCTTTGAAAGATGAAGTTGTATATTGCAGCTTTTCATGTAACACACATCAGTGTATAACATTGTTATTTCTATATGCTTTCTACCTGGCGTCCAAACGTAAAATTTAGACACTGAGAAGCTTTTTCCTTTCCAAGCAATGTCTATCTCTTTCCTCTCGATGTGGCCACATCTCGGGATTTCTGCTCATTGAATGATATAGGGCTAGCAACTTTCTTCGTTCCTGGCTTCGAACCATTGACCATAAAATCAGCGGACTAGCATCTTACCTCGGAACTGTGTGTCAATCCATATAAAATCATGTGTAATATTCTGATATGAAGTCGCATTACGCACCTATAATGTCAAAGCAGCAACTGTTTGAATTGCATCCAATTTTTTGAATCACTCACTTTATGGTTACTTTAGATCCCTCTACGTACAATACCCGAAGAAACACATAATGGCATGTATACAGTAAACAAAAAGTCTATTATATGTTGCGTGCTGGAGAATTTATTTAAAAGGAAATCTCTCGAAGATGAAGTAATGGAGGAGAGCGCTGACTCTCTTCATTATGCTGTAACCCGTGCATTACCAACATCGCTTTGATATCAACGCATACTAGAAACTGTGTCGTCAGACTTTCACAAAATGTTTTGTGAAATGATTATGTGCTATTGCCATGAAGTGGAGTGAGAGATTACTGCAATGCGATTCAAACGCTCGCTTCTTCTTGATAGGAGAATCAGAGGATGTTTTGCAAGCGAAATGCGAAGAGCTGCAAAGACTGCAATCCGTGTATGGTTTGTTTTCATTTTTATTGTTATGTAATAATGATATGATATGAACATAACATCACGGATATTTAAACAGAATGTACGTTTCAGCAGAAAGGCTTTTATCATCATGTGTCCTGCAAATGCTGAGCTGGTAAAATATTGAGCACAGAGCAGGATCCGTGTTTCTTCCAGGGCGGTGGATTCTCACGAGGTTGTCTCCCGTTACCTTCCTCGCTGATGATGGCATTCAATGCACTCGATTCCAAGCTGAGCAAAGACCAGAGATGGTGCTCTGTTTTTCCTTGGGAAATAAATGTCATTGAGACGGTTTCCCCGTTGCTTTCTGCCCGGTTGTGTTTTTATTGCAAGCCATGCAGATTGTAGTTTGCAGCCGCAGCCTCATGAGTCCGCCCACTCAAGCGAGCACTCCATGGCATCACTTGCTTCTTTCTTCTGATGCCATTCAATACTTCTGTTGTGTAAGCACACATTGGGACCAGGCGGTCATTTCTAAGCTGTAGCATTCACTGCTTGCTCAGCTGTGTGGCCCAAAGGCTAAAAAGGCGGAAATTGGTGCCAACCAATCCTCAAAAAATTGTAAAAATAATATTAGTCATAGTAGTAAATTCTTTAGACAGGATGACTCAGCTTGCATTAGATGCAATCAAGAGACGCCCTGTTTTTAAAGCACATAAAAATTAGTATATCTGCTGCTTGAATAGTTACCATAAACTAAATTTAAATTACAGATGCCGCTTGAAAACTTAATTCATAAAATGGCCTCTGAGTCCTTGCTTGAAAATAAGGTGGGCAAGAGAGGGGCCTTCCGGCTTTTGAAATTCATAAAGATGAAAGTGCGAGACTCAGAGAGACAAAGGAGCTATATTCGCAGCTGGTTTGCAATACCAGTCTGCAATAGTCGTCAAATATTTGTAGGAATGGAAATGCGCTTTGATGAGATAACATCATGTCTATCAGCTGATGATCATCTGTCGTATGCCAAACAAAGATCGGAAGAATCGTCATTTTTGGAATCGAGATGGCCATTTTCATCATCTTTTCATGTATGCAATGTTGAATTTCTTCCTCTGCAAAGAGACTGCCCATTGGCGAGGAAAATTTGTCCTGCCCTCTTGTCTGTAATGTTAACCCTGTGTTTTCAGGTATGCAAGCAGCCAAGCTGAGAGGCTCAAGAGCCATTGTGATCTTCATCGTATTAATGCATGCTTGCATAGGACTGAAGACATCATATCGAAAATGCAAGTTGATCAAGTTACCCTTGATAGTGGAGTTTTGAAGTAAGTTGAAATGTTCTACCACTCCAAAGTTGTTCACAGTGTACCGAAAGGCGCCAATGTCTGTTCTCGCTCAAAATCTCTCTCTCTCTCTCTCTCTCTCTTCTCTCTCTCTCTCTCTCTCTCTCTCTCTCTCTCTCTCTCTCTCTCTCTCTCTCTCAGAGTCTCTCTCTCTCTCTCTCACTCAGGGTCTCTCTCTCTCTCTCTCTCTCTCTCTCTCTCTCAGGGTCTCTCTCTCTCTCTCTCTCTCTCTCTCAGGGTCTCTCTCTCTCAGGGTCTCTCTCTCTCAGGGTCTCTCTCTCTCTCTCTCTCTCTCTCTCTCTCTCAGGGTCTCTCTCTCTCTCTCTCTCGTCTCTCTCTCTCTCTCTCTCTCTCTCTCTCTCTCTCTCTCTCTCTCTCTCTCTCTCTCTCTCTCTCTCTCTCTCTCTCTCTCTCTCTCTCTCTCTCTCTCTCTCTCTCTCTCTCTCTCTCTCTCTCTCTCTCTCTCTCTCTCTCTCTCTCTCTCTCTCTCTCTCTCTCTCTCTCTCTCTCTCTCTCTCTCTCTCTCTCTCTCTCTCTCTCTCTCTCTCTCTCACTCAGGGTCTCTCTCTCTCTCTCTCACTCAGGGTCTCTCTCTCTCTCTCTCACTTAGGGTCTCTCTCTCTCTAGAATCTCTCTCTCTCTCTCTCTGTCTCTCTCTCTCACTCAGGGTCTCTCTCTCTCTCTCTCACTCAGGGTCTCTCTCTCTCTCTCTCTCACTTAGGGTCTCTCTCTCTCTAGAATCTCTCTCTCTCTATAATCTCTCTCTCTCTAGAATCTCCCTCTCTCTAGAATCTCTAGAATCTCTCTCTGAGTCTCTCTGAGTCTCTCTGAGTCTCTCTCTTCCTCCTTCTCCCCCTTCCTATCCATCTTCCTTCCTCTCCATCTCCCTCAGGGTATCCTTTTCCGGTCTTTCTTCCAGGGTATCTATCTTTCAGTATTATGTTGTATTTATTGGAATACAGAATATTTCGCTTTGAATATCTTTAAAATTATATTGCCTCTGTTCTAGCTCGCAACTGGCAGACCTCCGCAGTGAATGTGAAGAAAAGAGTCATCAGCTCCACAGAATATTCACGGATCAGATGGCTCCGTTGATTGAAGAAATGAGTGAAATGCAAACAGCAAAAGTTCTCAGCGGTAACTTCGACCTGAAAATTTCTCGACAGGATTATTTCATATCAAAGCAAGATGAGGTATGGTTCCCTGGGACAGCTTCGTTTGAGTATTCAGCGTTTTTCTCTCGCGTTGCGATATTCTCTTTTCCAGACCCACCTCCATGACCTTCGCCTTTCAACATTGCAGGGACCCATGCAAATGTTATAGCACGTGGGTCGTAAACAATCGGTGGTACTCTTGCGCTTAGTCTTCCCGAAAATCGATAACTTTAAAAAAATTAAGTTTCAATTCGGAATTAAGAAATCGGTTGTGTTTTTCTCTAGTTCGGCCACGCTATTGCTAACTCTAATTTGACAGCACTGACTCTTATAGAGTTACACTGCGATTCTTTTGTGAACATTTTGATCTTTGATTTTAGGTTATTCAGCTGCTACTATTGCAAAATTCTCGCTACGAATTTCTTTCGATTTTGTACGAAATGGAGGCAAAGTCGCATAGAGACACCCATTACTTGTTATCATCAGCAAGAAGCATTTTGTCCAATGAGGAAACAGCACTGAAGAAAAGAATCGTATCCTTGTCAAAGGAGTTGGCAGAAGCCATAAATTAAATCGCATTTTATAAAATCACAACAGTCTTTAAAATCGCCTTTCTCCATAGTGACAAATTCATTCCTGGAGGAATGTCAGTTATCAGTCTTGCAGACTTTTTACAAGTATAATTGATAATTTCTTATCATAGCAACAGTTCATGTCTGCATAAGAGCTATCCAAAGTACTAACTAGGAACGATTGCGTAAAAGTTAAAGCATTTATGATTGGATGAAGCAGTTACACACATAGAACCTATATGCATACATTTCCACACTTAGCCCCGTGCATACATAGATAATTTCAATCGACCTAGACTGAATGGCTGAATTTCCTTAATCAAATCTCAGGATTCTCTGGTGAAGCATTCGCAAGATAAAGATCCTCGTGAGACGATCGACTCTAGAGATCATTTCATGCAGAATCTCTTCAAGGTTCTCGGTTAGTCAGAAAGCTTCGATCTCCTTACCCTGATCTCTGATGAATACTGCTAAAGTAAATAAAGTAAACTAAATTCTGTTGGTTCGCGAGCAGGACAGAGCAAGGTTCGCAAATTTCTCTATTGGTCGGTCCTCTTGATGAAAGCAGTGATAGCATTCTTGCGTATTGATCCTATGGTCAGTGGTTCGAATCCACCCTCAGCTAAACTTTGACTGAGAGTGAAGAGAGTCGTCAGCTTTCTGCTATTCCAGGCGTAGGAATCACGAGGTGTGGTCACATTGAGAGGAAGGACTTGGAGACTGCTCGAGAAGCAGAAACTTCTCAGTTTCCGTTATCAATACGTGTAAAAAGGCACGCCAAATTCAAAATAATCGAATTTCCTTTCCTCGTCATTTTCGGTAAATAGGAAGTCAATACGTCACTGCCTCCGTTTCTTAAGCCGTTGGACGACACGGCAGTGCAGGGACGAGGAATATCACGTTCACCGCACAAGCCTAAAGCCAAATAGATTTTGCGACTTTCTTCAACAAAGTTCGGACCAGTTTTCCAACACTCTTGACTGTTTCCGCTCCTTTAGCTAATGACCACGTCTCTGTCTCGTAATACCTAATTTTCTTCTTTTTCTAAATTCGATAGAAAGCGGAGATGCAAGTGGTAACAAAAGATCATTTGTCACGTATGACATGATGCACGCCAATTTCAAAGCGTTTTTGCAGAAACCAAGGAGCATTTTGGACGAGAAAGATCTGACAGATGATTCCATTTTAAAACTTTTAGACGAAATGTGAGTTCCTGAGATTTCTCTGATAATTCTGATGGAGTAATGCATCTCTGTAAAAGTATAGGTTGATAATTGTTCCGATACTTGAAATGGGCTACAACGCAGTGTTTTCAGGGGACATGACCTTATATACCGAAAAAAAGAATATTTGAAAACCTATTTTGTATTTGTATTTGTATTCCACCTGATAAACCTTTTTGTTCTATTCCAGAATGGAAGAATTAGAAATGTGTTCAACCGACGTGCTTGGCAAAAATGTTCGAGATTCTGATGAACCGCAAGAGGTTGGAAATAGTTGCACTTTTCTTTTTCAGAAAAGAAGAGGATTTTCTATATTTACAAGACGTTGACTTTTAACCTCATTCGAGGGATTTACATGTAAAAGGGGGATGGCTGAGAAGTTGAGGATTTGCTTCAACGGATGTTGACATGTCAGAGTAAATCTGCTTTAAGGCTGTTGCGGAGATCACGGGAGAGATAAAATGAGGGTTTTTTGAGAAATCATAAAGTTTGCAGCTTCCTTTCTACAAAGGCCAATGATTAAAGAAGATTGAACCATTTAGGGGATTCTTGCTATTGTTGAGTATTAAAGTGGAAAGCAACTTCTGTCACGCTCCCACCATGAAAATGTACAGCACGATATGAGCTGTAGTTGGATTCGAAAGCGCGCCTTTAGCTTTGAAAGCTGACGCTTAAGAGCGTAGTAGTATTCAAAGCCTTTCGTCTCATTAACAATGTCAACTTCGCCAAAGCTCTCCAGCCAAATTCCTCATCATCTTTGGTTGCAGATCCTTCCATTCTCTACAGATACTTTCACAGACAATTGTTCTCAGAAGACCTCGGATATTACTCCAGTTTGTCTGAGGCGTGTCAGGACCACCAGAAGCTCAACTCACTCACACCCTATTCAAATTTCACTGCCCACTCCACGTCTCTATCCCACAAATCATCATTCATCCCACAAATTTTCATTCATCCCACAAATTATCATTCATCCCAAGCACGTGCAATTTGTAAAATATCCTGCCTTCTTCTCCCTTTCCCGAATCCGACAGCTTGCCTTCTTTCAAATCTAATATCAATAAACTTGATCTGACCTCCCTCTTCTCTTAGCCTTTCACTTTCTTCCTTTGTTGGGTCTTTGTATAGGCCACCAGGGGAATTATCGGACATAAAGACTAAAAAAGGTTGCCACCTTGGAAGTGATGCCACCTGGCATGTGGTACGAGCAGTAAGCAGATTTGAGCCCGTGTCATCAGCATAGAGCGTAGAGTGCTATAGCTATGCATATTTGTAGTATTGATTTATACGAGTTTAATCATTTGCGATTCTTTGAATCTTCTCGACAGGATTTCTCAGAAGGCATAGCAAAAATAGAAGACGTCATTACAACGATTGAGAAATCGGTCAAAAGTGCAATATCGGAAGTTGACAAGAAAAAGAAGGTTTGAATAAATTTTCATCTCCTTCAACGGATAATCCATGAAATTTAAAATTGGTTTCGAAGTCGAGGTATTTTCCTGCGAAGCAGTAGAACATGCTCGTAGTTGGATTAGCTCTGACTCGCCAGGAAGCTTTTTGCAATTCTCATTGGCCTACAGTTTTGTCCTGCTTCAAAAGTTAGCAGGCATCACAGAAGTACCAGAAGCTGTTTTGTTTTATAGTCCCTGCCAAACAGAATGCTTTAGGGAGGAGGTGTGAAGGAAGTCTTAGAAGAATAGATACCCAATCGAGATTTGACATGCGCTAATTGCAGAGAAAGAACATCGCGGATTGCAAGATATCATTTTACGAAACGAAAAAAGGGATGCTATATCTGGCACTAGTAGGGATACAATTGAAAACAGAAAGGGCCGTAAATTTTGAGTTTTAAATGTATCAGTTATCCACAGTACACTGCTCAGTTTTGTTAATTGCCGCAATATTGAAATATTGCCCCCGTCGAGATGAAACTGACCGCAATGCTTACTATTTTATCGCTTCCATTGATGCATTGCTTTCGGGAGGGTTAGATGTGAATGATTTGTCAGGGGTCTCATATCTTTTTCTCTCTTGTAGGCCCTTGCATCTGATTCAATGAAGGCTTTGCAGAGAACTCTGTTCATCAATTTTTTCAATGATCCTGCGAGAATGAGACGAATTGTCAACGAACTGAGAACAAGAGTCGAGGCTTTATCTAGATAAGATTTGCTTTTTATTCCATTGGTAGGCTCAATGCGTTGTAAGGAAGGATATTATCATCACCGTAAGGCATCTGCACGAACCCAAGCCATTCTTGGCATGCCCACCCAATCTTTGCTTATACACTCTGCCAATAATTATCTCAATGTTCTATATTTAATAGGAATGTTTTTGTGTCTAATTTGACTTTTTGTTATGTTGTTGCCTTTTAAGCATGCCTCTTTCCCATCGTCATTTAGATGGAGATCTTTCCATCTTTTACAAACAACTTCACGGGTATTGCTCTCAGGAGATCAGAGATATTGTTCCTATTCTTCTGAGGCATGTTAGAACCACCAGAAGCTCAACTCATTCACACCCTTTCAAAGTTTCACAACCTAACCCAGGAACGCTATCCCACAAATCATCATTCATCCCAAGAGCATGCAATTTATGGAACGTCTTGCCCTCTTTTTGCTTTCCCGAATCCTAAAACTTGCCATGTTTCAAATCTAAGATCAATAAATTTGATCTGATATCCCTCTCCTCTTAGCCTTTCGCTTTCTTCTTTCCTTCATTGTTGGGGCTTTTTATGGGTTGCCATGGCCTTTCCCCAACATAATTTACTAAAAAAAAATGCTAATTCAGGAAAAATTCAAAATTGCATTAAGCACATTGTTGGCAGCTTTTCAGTCTTTCTGCAAAGGAGAATTTCATTGATTTTTTAGTAAAATATGGCAGAAGTTTGCGTAAGATTAGCTCATTGCTTTTGCTCTACGGCTAGTGGCTCAAACATACCCATGAGTGAAACATACCCACTATGGCTTCACTTCATGTTAGAGTGACGGGAGTCATTAGATTTTCGTTGTTCAAGACTTAGAAATCACGGAATTGTCTCATCGAGATAAGAAGCAATGCACTTACTCATAAAATCTACCTTATAATTCATGAATCATAGGAATCTTGAAATGACGTCACATTATGAGAAAGGACCAGTACACTGCTAGATAAGCATAGCTTCTCAGTGTCCCAAAATCTACCTTATGATTCGAGGATCATTGGGATCTTGAAACGTAGCTTCTCAGTGCTCTAAAAATTTATCTTCGGAAGCTATGCAGCGCTCACTAGAAGCATGCAAGTATTTGTGCATTTCTTTGAAGCCAGGTGGAGGTGTTAGACGCTTTGTATAGCGTTGGTAGGAAATCACAGTAAATTTCTATAAAACGGTATGAGAGAGTAGAAAAACAAGAAAAAAGTAATATATTTGTTTTGTTGCCATTGATTCACTATTATGTATAAAATAAACAGCTAGAATATAAATCAATCTCGTGATCACTTTGAACTGAGCTTTCATGTAAAAACTTAATTGTTTCAAAGTTAACAGAAGAGGCAGTTGGAAAGTTGAAAGCGGTCAGTGATGAATTCCATCAAACGCAAATTAGAAAAGTGTACGAAATTATGAGCCTACTTAGATTAATATTTGATTACTGGCGGTCTTGTTAGCAGTAGGCCTTGTGTTCATCTATGGATTGTAATGCCACCTCCAAAAACGACCGGTTATCCAAAAAGAGGCTGGTTTGAGGATGCTTTCTGGGCGAGCAAAACCGGGAATATCAAGCGAATAGCAAGCTTCCATCTTGGCCTCCTGACCCTACTGATTTACAGAACCTATCTGCAGCTCTTATCGGTTTTCTGTAGAAGATCTTTCCAGGCTAAACTCGTCAAAGGTATTTAACTGTTAAAAGTGAAAATATTTACATCGTTTGACATGAGAAGGCTGACTTTCTTCGTTCTACGTGTTTTTATTCAACTGATCGCGTTTGTCTGTTCTTACTTTCGCTGTCTTTGTTTCGTGTGTAGAATGATTGCAGTTCTTGCTGTGTTTTCCTGTTTGCAAATTTGAAAGGCGAAATGCTGACTGTGTTTTGTCCAGCATTTCTGAATTTATTTTGTCCCAATAAATTGCTTAATTCCTGCTCACTATTAAGATATTGCCAAACTGATTTTTCTCTGGGATTTGTGCCCTTTCCTTTGTTGTAATTTACCGGAGCAATGCCATCTTGGTTACCAATTTTGGTCGGTTCATTATTATGAAGCTGCTGAAGTTCATGGTAAAGACCTTGCCCATTCTGCCATTTGATTGGTTGCTGATTCTGCACCGCCTTCGCAACGTTCAGCCACGGGTTTGGTGTGTTTACATTTGCGACCGGTGGCCTCTTCTCCACACTAGGCCTCGTTTTCAACAAATTGCTTTGAACTGATTCAATTTGAGCAAGCGTCTCTGTGTCATTTTTCCCCTCTGTCTTATTCTGTGCTGTCACATTCTTTTCTGTCACATGTTCCGTTGTCACATTCAGTTTATCTGTGACATTTACAGCAATGCTTTCATTCAACTTTGATGCTGTTTCGTTTTGCTGTCCCTCGATCTCCCCCAGAAGTCCCTTCTCATCTGTTACATTTGTGCCAGTGGCGTTTGTGCCAGTGGCGGTCGCGCCAGCCTCATTCAGCTTCACTTTCAACTCGTCGTCTGGTAGCTCAGGACTTGTGACAGTGGTTTCTCCACTCGTCTCCGGCTTTGCGGTTGTGTTTGCGGTTGATGTTGCGTTTACTACCGTTGGTGTTGTTGCGTTTGGTGCGAGCGTCGTTGCGTATTGAGGTGGTGGTGGTACCGTTGGAGCAACCGTTGTCGTCGCTCCAGGCGATGAACTGCTCCCATTTTTGTTCACACCAGCCATGGGCTCTGTCCCGTTGTTTACTGTCACGGGTTGCTGCTGCGGATTCTTGTCTGCGTGTCCCTCGCTGGCTGCGCCAGTTCCCGCCGGCTGCACTTGCTGCGTCGCGTTTGCCTCTTCGTCCACTGGATTTTCAGGATTATCGATCAGCGCGTTTTGCTCATCAGTCGATTGCGCCTCCGTGGCGGCTATTGCTGCTGCTCCTCCGCTTAGAGGTTGTTGCACAATGTTGACAGTGGCTTGGCGTATCTTATAGTTAATACTAACTGCAGATGTGGTCATCAGTGCAGTTATTTTTGAGTCTGAAATGAAGCAAAGAGAATTTTGGTGACTTTTCTGAGGCTTTTTCTGACCCTTTTACCTTCTAATCTATACGCCGATTTGTGTCAGCTGTAAACATTTTATGCTGATAAATGTTTCGTTCGATGTACCAAATTTCATCATAGCGCAGAAAAATGGCATTTTATAAAATTCTGACCAAAATACGACATCTTTTTGGCCCCCTTACTGTCTGTACGTTAATTAAGGTAGCTTAATTCACTGGCGAAGGCTCCTCAAAGGATACACATCATTAATAGAAGGAACACAAAGCATTTCTCCCATCGATCGCTGCTGAGAAGTGCCACCTACTTCTGGCTCTGTGTCATCTGCACATTAAATTAGGTGACCGAAAGAATGCAAATTATTAGTAACATGAATAAGAGATGTTCATCCCTAAAGATGTTATTATTATAGAATAACAACATATACATTACCATGATTTATTTCTGGACAAAAGATATGATAAATGGTACGGATTATGATTGAAGGGAAAAATGGTGATAGTAATAAAGTTGATGAGGATTTAATTCTTCCTCTAGTCGTTCCTGGAATTTATCCATTGATAAGAGGATGCAAATTTCATTATCATACGCGATGCGACCTTCTTGGAGCACCTTGATGGAGATTTGCTATCCTGAATCATAGCAGTGAGGGGTAGGGTGGCTGGCTTCTTTCTTCACTCTACTTCCCCCAAACTGCTTAATATTAAACAGACTTGTAGAGAATTTTATCATAACTTAGGTTTTTATTGTAAACTACAACTTTATCGTAGCATTTGTTTGTCATTCTGCTAAATAGTTGGCTTTAATTAGCAATGGTAGCCATAATTTTAACCAGCTTTAAGACAAATACTGTCCATTTACTGCTGCGTGGAAGATTGGTAAGACAGAGGGTGCCCAGAAACGATAATTAGCGTGATTCGAAACCCAAGATTTCTAACATAGAGGATTTATGTTCTCGTCTATGTACCCATAAATATGTGACAGAAAAGGTTGTCCTTCTTGAGAACCGAACTCACCTGGAAGTATCCTGTATTCTTTGACAACTTGCTTGTCATCGGATGACACCACACGGAAGTCATACTTCCCTTCGTACGTTAGCTGTTCTCCATTCTTCTTATTCTGAAGCCTGAAGTTCATGCCGATGGGTAATGGACCCTCGCGCAGCACGTACTCAAGTAGTGTGGAGGAGTGAGCCTCGAGTTGATAGCCCTCTTTTTGGTGTTCACCTCGGTCTGGGAAGATCATCAAGTCGAAGTCGGCCATGTTGATGAATTTCGCATTGACGTATCGAATGTTACCTCTGGTGCTCGGCGCTGTTGAAACAATTAAAAATTTAAAATACACATCTAACTTCCAGCGATTCAACTTAAAGACAATTCCAGCATTTTTAAAGCTCTGCACTTAAACTTCCCCTTGAGCTATTCCACGTATGATATTGAAAGACTACGATTTTCCAAAAAGAGCCGTAATTGAGATGAGTTGAGAGGGGTTTCCCCCTGAAAGGCTTCTCGGCATCATTTGCCTCCTTATATTGGTCTTTTTATCAATTTTCTTTACCAAGTTAAACATTTGCAAGAGGAGGATCACGGGAGTGGAGCGAAATATGACCGAAGTACTGATCGTATTTCCGCATCTTAGAATATTCCTCTGAAAAAAAAATGTTCCACTTGAAGAAGAGAGATCTGAATGCAAAGCTGTGCCAGCACAGTGAATGCTACCGTTAGGGCCTGGTTGGCGGTTCACTCCCATATTCGTCCCAAAGTGCTGAATGCAAAGCAGGGGAATAGCATGTACTATTTTTCAAGTCTTTGGGCATGACTTGACCAGGTATCGAGCCCTAATCTACACTGCGTACAAAGCGATCATTCTACCACTGGGTCATTGGCGCGTTCAGCTACTAGTGAGCTACCAAGCTTATCGGTTCAAGCCATATCTAAATGGAAAGGTTTCAGGCAGCATTAATCTAATCATTTAAGTTGTTAATAAGCCTGTGCTGTTAATAAAAACGAATCCACGCTGGAGTCCAAAAACTCACCTGAGAAGGAATATGAGAGATAGATTTTACCGTCTGGTGTTACGCTGTCAAAAACTGCTACCAGATCAGAGGAGAACTTCGCAAATGTTCTCCCCATCTCTGCATTACATCGACCGATTATCACGTGGTTACTTGAAGCGACTGGATTCAGCTGGAAGCTCATTGGCTGCGTGTTCTGGGCCTTCATTGGTCCATCTATGAATAACATTAGTCCTTCTTGGGACGACCATGTTACTAAGATGAAGTGCCATTTTGAGGCCGGTAGTTTTGTAGATGCCTGCGAAGAAGCAATTTTGTAATCAATGATACTCTGTTATGTCTCCCATAAATAGAAGATCTAATTCAATGCTCTGCTACTGTCGTTTCTTGTTTCAGATAAAATATCGGATTTATTCGCCTGGTGATGATTCTAAAGCAAAATTCGTTGGTGTCGCAAAAAATGCTTAACTTAGAAATGAAATATGCTTTCTGCAGCGAAACAATCCATGTTTTTGGGCACTAATTGGCAGTCATGTTCTTTCTTCGATAGATGGTACTTTTCAGACAACATGGCTTGATCCTAAGCGGGCGATCTTTTGAAGTTGTGTAATTCTGATGTTACTACTATTAAAATTACGGTTATTATTGTTATTATCAACTTACTCTCCAGAATCTACTTTTGTCAGCCACTTCACCAACAAGATTCTCTCCTTTTAAGTAAATTGACACGCCTTCTCCGTTGAACCCACCAGAATCAAAGAGAAATTGAGGGGATGTTGAATTCGTCCCATTTAAGATGGTGACTTTGGCTCGCATTGCAACCGAAAGGCCGTTGGAACATTTCTGTGGTTCGGCGACGCAGCTGCCTGTCAACAGAAACAATCAATTAAATATTCTACCTTCTGGTCTTTGTCGTATTTACCTTCATGGGAGCTTTTTCAAATGAAAATCAAATTTTCCTGAGATTTTCAGCCTTGACCCCCATACATTAATAGCCAAATACATACATACATACATACATACATACATACATACATACATACATACATACATACATACATAGCCATACATACATAGCCATACATACATAGCCATACATAGCCATACATACATACATACATACATACATACATACATACATACATACATACATACATGCATACATACATACATAAAAATGCTTTTATAATGTACAATTTATGCCATCTATTTCCTCTTTAAAGTCAGAAAAATATGGTGCATCCGTAAGATGGGTTGGCAATCCATTAAAAATCAATCGACCTTGAAAGACGGAAGCTTTCGGTTCAGTTTATATTCTGCTTTGTGCTGGTAACAGTAACAATGATAAATATATCTGTTTATCTCAGCAGGGTCACTCTTATCAGTCGTAAAAGTGACGTTATCGATAAGGGTTCTGTTGCAAGCACAAGAGACCTGTTAAATTGTTGCAATGAACCAGCATTGAGCTAGTAATCAGAGATGAACCTCTTTTTCTTTTGCTACAGATTTTTCACTTTTGCCATATCAGTGTTTGCCGTCAGGATACAAGGCATTTGTTGATCAATCGACTTTAGCATTGAAGACCACGATATCTGCACTTATGCTACTTCAGAGTTGTTCGTTACAGAAATGATTTCATAGTCTTAACTTCTGATTACCATGATCTTGATGATTCTTTTGATTTAATAATCACGTGTACCTACCTCCCAGTTCTCCTGCATCTAGCCACGCCGTTTTCCCATCAAACTGCAGACCTACGTCATCGTTCGTGACGTCACCATGAACGTCTAATGGAGGCACCACTGGCACCCTCTTGTTGTAGACGAAACGTAGCGGCCATAGATATGATGGCGAAATTGCGCTCTTTGCCACTAAAATTCAACAAGATCCCTCTTTAAGCAAATAATTCACAGATTATGCTTGCAGATCTGGCCCGGGTTACATTCTGTAGCAATATCTACTTCTAAGGGAGATGTGTTCAAATCGAGTGGAAAATTAAGGCCCTCCTTTGCTATCCATAGTGTATATAATCTGTAGAAATCGCGAATCGAATGAATCATGGATTGCTGCAATCATCGATCTTAAGAATCGCTAATCATATAAAGCATGAATTGCAGGAATCCCAAATCATCGGAGTGGAGAATTTTAATCTTTCTATCCAGCTGAATTTCATCGTTTCACTATCATGAATAAATGTATTGGTCCCCTCAACAGCATTATTACTTCGAAATGCTTCTTTACGACCTGTTCGGTCCCTTTTAAATGTTAATATATTGCAAAAAGTTTTTGCACCCAACTGTTAGAATTCCAGAAAATAACAAACCACAGATGAATAGAAATATCAACAAGGCTCAGGTTTCTGTGCTAAAACCCGTTTGCTTTAAATTTTTTATCGTTTATGAGAAAATTGCTAAATTTCATAGTTTTAATGAAAAAGACAAATTTAAACATTCAATCTTTAAATCCCTTCTTCTCAGGGTTGCACGTATTTTGAAAAGGTTACATTTTATACGATATTTAAATGTGCATTTTCGTTAATTTTCTCAAACTCAAAAATTTATCCCTTTAATTTCTTTGCACATGCTTCAGTTTCCTCTTGTTTAATTGCGGAGTGTAAATATCATTTTCCTGTGTTGGAATAAATTTACGAGACTGGTATTCTTACAAATTGGAGGCTTCGGTTATGTATTCCATTTTTTCTTATCTTTTAAGAATCCCAATTTGGTTCAAACAAGCAATATCGCTAGGCCTGTTTGCTCGCAGATTTGCAACCGTCATAAATGCAAACTGTGCATTGACGATAGTGCAGAAATTTGAAATAAATCCATCAAAAATCCTGCTATTTTGCGCCACAAAAATTGCTCGAAAGCGTATAGCAAAGGCTACTGAAAAATGAAAGAATTCGTCCGACCAAAGCATCTTACCTGCGACTTCTAGCAGCAAAAACACGACCGCTACTACCAATTGAATGCGGTACATGATCTTTACACTACCAACACCAGAAGGTCAAGCAAGGTTTTGCATAAAGATCTGCGATTCTGCAAAATCTAAATCCCTTCAAATTCAAATAGATTCTTCGGGCAATTTTTCTATGGCAATATATGTTATCTCGCGTAGCATCGAATTGCTGCTATCAATCTACTGTCTGGTTGCTTGCATTATCTCATCAAGAAAAAATGCACAATTTTTTGCGCAGTCTAGTTTATAAGCATGGTCGAACAAACAGGTCTCTTTGCGTCCATGTATTGCGGCATTCAAAGACCGTCTCTTAATTGCTTAAGCACCCACTGGTTTTCAGTTTTTTTCAGATATGTGTAAGTACGCATTTGCCCGCTTACATTAATTGAGCTCAATCAGTGATGAAACATTTCCGCGTGCTTCTGAAGAGGCACCAGAAGCCAGCGTGCATAAAAACAGTTTCAATTGTTTGGTTGTAATCGTCATATTTCTAACCGATTGCTCTGTTCTGTATTCATTCTATTTGTCAGGAAAATAGACGAAGCCATTTATAATTTTCTCAGTTGCTCAACTAAGCCTTTGTCAATCGACTTCACGAATAGTCGAATGCAGTTGGCATGTTAAGTTGCTATGAGTCCCACACTTGCTTCAAGAATTGGGAAGCACATTGTTAGAAAGGTACCATCATCAGCCATGGCATTGTGAGACAAAGTGGCCAATGATTTCCCTCGCAAAACTTTCTCCCTAGGTTAGGTCAGAAACCGCCTTTCTGCTGCGTGGAGAGGGAATGAGCTTGGCTCAAATGACCTTCAGCACAATTGTTGAATGTCCTTCCCACTGCGGTAGTTTGTCAGTTGAAGTTTTTTGAGATTTGACAGACCCAATGAAATATTAAACGTCGATCGATGATTCAAGACCCTTTGCGGATTGCAGAAACTTTGACTTTTATCTTTTGCCAAACTTTTTTTCTCGTAGCAACTTATGTACAATTTAGACGGGTCCTTGATTGATACCACCATGTGTTGAACAAGTCAAACCTATTCGAAGATGATATTATGTTTGCTAAATTGACATCGCAAAGAAAGATCTTAAATGCTTTGAAATTTAAAATGTGACTGCGGATAACTACCGGTCATCAAGAGAACCATGTTACTTTCTCTTTTGCTACAAGTACTTTACATTATATGATATAATTATTATTACTATTATAGCACGCTCAATGTCTTTGACAGCTCTTCCATGCACTTCTTAGAAATGCTCGAAGACTTGAAATTTGACCAAACTTTCCGGCACTACGTAGTCAAGAGGATAATGGCCATTGCAGTAAAGACTTCTTACTATGTCTTCTGCCGAAGGAATAAGGACTCGGATAATCCTGAACTGACGAAATTTTGAAAATTCTCATTCTTTCTTAGTATCTTTTGTGCATTGTATTTCTCATTTATTTTTGTCCAAGTAACTGATTGCAATTGTATGCTATATATATTCCAAGAAATAAAGTTTGAGAAAAATTATATCGATTTTTGGTGCTAAGATTTTCAAATGCAAAAATGAGAAAACTGTATATTTTATTAGTCGATGCATTCACAAGTTTTTTAGAAATACAGTAAACGCAATATCATATTAAACATCTAAATATTAAATGCTTTATCAAAACTTGGAATTGCAATTTATGAACATAATGAACTGAGCTTAAAAAAATGAACTCATGCTGCCATCAAGTATATCTGTAAATCACACTAAAATATCCTGTGTTAGGAGATGATTCAAATAATCTGAGAAGCAGAAGACATTTGGCTGGATGTCAGAAAAAACAACACAAACTTCTTATTATTGGAAAATGTCTGCTAGCCGTCCGGGTGATGCCGTTGTGTATGGATGCAACGTTGTGATAACTCACAAGGCAACATCAGTGGGTTCGAATCCTGCCCGGTTCACAAAATACTATCAGTGGGAAAGGCGTTTGGGACCCACCTCATGAAGTCAATTTTCAGGAAAAAAAATTTAAAGCGATGCTTCAAGTTTCTGATAAGCTCAGAATCTACGCTGTTTTCTTCTGCTAGATTTGCACCATTCTTTTGAGAAAAGGATTTCATGTTGGGTTGTTAAGTTGCGGTAGTCAGGGGACGACTCACCGGCCTATTCCCGGCGGCAGATTGTGCCAAATCCCACCTCATCCAGGCTTACTACATCAAATAAAGCAGACGCTTACACCAGGAAATGTTTGCCCAATGGCCCGATATCCCGTCTTAGTGAGGATATATTTTTGCATGAACATATATTCCCGGCCAGGCGTGGGAGTAGACCTTCATTTTCAACTGAAGGCTACGCTGATAGTCACATGTTTTACAGCTTTCCTCACAAACAGAGAAACGGTCTGCATATAAGGAGTGTATGCTTGATTTCTCTGCTGGCTGGGATTCCCTCTCCACCGGAAAAATACTTTCAAATCCTCATCCATATAAGTAGGCCACTATGGACAATCGCTTGTACATCTGCTAACACAGAATACACTCATCGCTCACATGAAATGAACCAGAAACCTTTTGAACAAAATTATCGTGAAAGAATAGCCACAAGCGTTGATAACATGATTTTACTTCCATTTCCAAGCGAATTGTAAAAGGCTTGGCCTAAATCATTCTCATCTTGTGAGTCCCTAGTTCTAAAACGTTTTTCGTGACTTGATTCTCCTTTTTGGCTTATGACTTGCCATTAATTTATCATCTCATATGGCTACAATATATTCTGCAAGTAATGTATAGACACATCTGTCTGCATCATTCTGCATTTAAAACTATAATCGCAGATAGATTTATACCTTTGTCTATTTCTATATATTCTTTCAAAATCTTCATTATAATTTCAATCTGCTAACATTTCCATCAAAATCTTACCTCTGTATATTCATCTTTCATTTCAAATTTGGTCTATATCTAATTACATTCTCCTATCTTATCTGCGTTCCACTTTTTTCGCTGCTTACAACCACTCATACATAAAACTGTATATTAATTATAATTACAAGGACAGAAGGGAGTCAAGCTCTTTATTTGTCATCGTTTCTACGAATCTCGTAATCCTTTCAAAGGCAATTGAAATAAAACCGGGGGAATCCTTTAAACAACTGTTGACTTTCTTTATCAGACAACGATTTAGGATCAAATTTAGTTGCTCATTTCTGCTTTCACCTGTTTTTCTGCATCTTTCCTCTCCTCCTCTTTCAAGAATTCCTTTTTCGTCATGAACTCACTCTCTTTGATCACATTCTCCTTTTGAAAACTAGAAACTGCTTCCATGACGTAGTAGTTCTCAGTCCCTTGTTCATTAGCCGCGAGAGACGACGTTCCACTTTCTTGTTTCAGGAATTCGTCCAGTGTCTGACACGACGTATCTATCCTTGTGCTATCGTCACCAAATATAGACGAAGCTTTTGGTTCACCGGATGTCTGCGTCGCCTTGTGAATGGCGTTGCGGTTCTCTGTAAACGGGGAGAACAATGACGCGCAAAGGGCGGACAAAGGGCTCGGTCCTGTCGCTGCGTAGAAATTTATTCCGTTAGTTGGTGAGATGAAACTAGATGATTGGTCATTCAAAGATGTTGGTGTTGTAAGGTAGGCCGCAGTGACCTGCGCGATCTCTGAAGGAGTTGCTGGCGACAAGATGCTTGCCAAGGTATCTGCTAGACTGATCCTGCCAGCTTCACTTTTCACATCCTGCGGGGTTGTTTTCAAATGGCTCGGTGCTGGAAACATGGCGCTTTTTGGTATTGTGACTACCGAGGGCTGCCCTGCCTCGTTTTTGCCAGATGTTGGTGATGTCATTTTGAATGCTACAGCATCTTCTATGGCAGCCAATGTCGACATGCCAGTGTTATTCAGCAATTGGTTGGTTAATGGATAACCTTGATAGGATGAAAAGAGCGCAGAAAATCCACTTACTGGAGGTTGGTATGTACTCTGCTCTGTAACTGTTTCGGCACCGCTCACCGGGCTTGTGCTCAATTGATTCTCCTTCCCTTCTGGGGAGAAACGCAGCCTCCTTTTTGGCAGCCTCTCTCCGCAACTAAGCGCTGATTGGAAGCTATACACTCTGCTTCTGTCATTCAAAACAGATGCCAAACTGACTGACGGAGTTGTGTCGCTTTCTTTTTGGCCTAACTTTACGTTGCACCTTCGCTTGACAAATTCTACAAAAGATGACTCAGACTCATTCACGTTTTATCTACACAAGTGAGACTTGGCTGGATAGGGATGGAAAACTTTCCTAGTTAGATAAATTGATTTAATTTGCAGAAGCAAAGCATTTTAGGATGTCAGTATAGATTTACTCAAGGGCGAATCAGCCTTTTCAGCATCCAACCAATGTTGAAGCGCAATTCCACCAAGTAAAGACATGTGTAGCATTGAAGCATTTCTCCGTCCAACCTTGTTGTTCCCAGCCCCTTTCATGGGACAATTCAATGTCCCATATGCTTAAATGGTTCATACCAGGTACAATCAGTCTAATTCTTAAGTCCAGCAGATAAACGAGATATCAATTTTTCATTTAGATGTTGTCTCTGTTAATCATTGAATGACTTACCTAAAAGATCTGGTCGTCCACGCAGGAAATATTCGTGATCAAACATTGAGCCGAACTTCGATCGACCTACGCCATCGTATCTATCCGACATGACTTTTCTGAATCCATACAAATTCAACTGGCGAACAAAACTCTTCAAACTTTCTGTTTTGAAGATCTTGCCTTCTTTTCGCTTCAAGATCTTCTGAAGGAATAGTTTATCGTCTGGAAAGACAATTGCTGTACCATCCTGGCTCCAGTGCAAAACATCTCCAAACTGTGGATTATTTATGATAAACCAAAGTTTGTAAGGAAAATTTTGTCCGTCTATAGAGTCAAAAGTCAAACTTTGTTGAATTATCAGTGGCACTTGATGCTGCAATACAAAAATTGACGATCAGTATTGAAAAATTCTTGAAATAGCTCCATATGATAACATTTAAATCTTTCAAATTCTGTTAATTAAAGCTATCCTAAAATAGTTACACCAGCCAAATTTTTTCGATCTTTGAACCAGGATTTGTCTCCGTTTCTTATCTACTTGCAAGAATAAGCATTTCGAAATCGTCAGAGGTCATCCATGTTGCTAAACTAAGGTCTCTAAGCCACTTTGGCCTATCGCTTTGTTGGATTTTCAGCAACTATGTTCGAGCCCACGACCCCTTGACCTGATGTGAAATTCATTGTCTGAATTTCATCCGCAGGATTTCAATTCTGTACTTCTTTCAAACTGACAATTATTTTTTTATCTCTCTAATTGTCATATTTACTTACTTTTCGTCATTTATTGTATCTTCTCTGCAAGTTTATTTTTCCTAACTAATGAACACAAAACCACCTTTTCGGAAATGAAAAGATAAAACATTAAAGGTTTCCCCCATCTAGTTAAGCTTGTTTCATTTACAAAAATTTTCATCACGAGTACAATTCTTTTTCTATTCGCGTTTTATTTTTTCACTTGAGAATCTTTTTTCCAATAACTCTCGTGTTTCTACTACCGCCGCAATTCAATTCAACCCATTAAGTCATTAATACGGTGTGGTTTTACGCAGAAAGATGCTTAATTGCATCTTGCTGATTCATTCCACTAACTAAAGCATTCTGTTAATTGGTAATATCTACAAAACGTTTAGAAGTTTTCATTTGATTCATAATTTTGTCTTTCATTCGTAAAATCCAGTTATTCATTAAATGCAATTCTCCTTAGCATTTACAATTCTGCATCCCTTACATTCCCTTAAGTCGAATTCTGCTTAACCTGAAATAAAATTTTATCCAGCATGTAATCTGATCTTTGATAACTGCATAACTGCATCTACTGTATGCGGTTATGCTTTCCTTCATTTCGAAATTGAGTCACTCATTTGAATTGAGGTCTGTTTTGGTTTGAACAAAATTTGTGGTCTCTGCTTCTTCCAAACAAATGAGCATTCGTTTTTGATCAAATTTTTTAGAAAGTTTACAGTTATGAGAGAGAAACTATGGGGCGACCGTGAATACATATTCCACTAAATGTTTATTTTCAATGGTTTCTTAAACGCTTTCAAACAACAACTTTCACTATTTCTATAAAAGAATTTCGCAGCTATTTTACTTTTCCTATGATCGGTTCAAGCCAAATTTTTCCAATCAGATAGTAATGCATTCACAGAACTTTAGAAATCAGCTGATATTGCATTCTTTTGCTGCAAATTTTATCGGCACCAATGTAATTTATAATAGATGAAGAACTCTGCATTCGCAAATTTGAAGAAAGTAATTTTTTGAAGCCAAATAGGACTTGGAACTTTTTCGAATTTCTTAATATTCTCCGAATCTTGATAAAGGGTGGGAAATGGCTTATTTTGCCGCTAGAATTTGTAAATGTGTTGGCATGTATTACCGACATGAGATTTCGCTCATTCTGAGTTGTTTCTAGTTATGAATAAAAATCGAACTATCCTTCGAAAAGTCAACAAAAATGGAAGAAATTGTGATATAAGTTTAGTCTCATATGCAAAAAAGAATGCCAGGTCATAATTTTATTCCGTGTCAACAAGCAGCAAAATTCTGTTTTAATATCGCATATGGTCATATATTTTCAATCAAAAAAGAAGTGCTTTTTAACTATAAATTTTCCAAAAAAAAGGATCAAGATATGTGCGATAGAAAATTATGTCGATATTCGTGTATTTTTGCCTAGAATTGCTCCAGGGGAGAGACTAAGCATAAAAATGTAGTTGCTGAAACCTTGTTTGCTTCAGTTAAAGTTATGGAAGTGGTTTATGTTCATTTACAGCGATAAATAGCAATGTAGCTTTGATAAAACGAAATATTTTTGCCCAGTTTTGTTTACAGTTAGCAAAAGCATATGTCGCAAAAACGTTACGCGAATTAAAATTCCCACACCGTAAGTTCTAAGAACTTTGCTTTAGCAAACAGTATTTCTTGTAATGAAATTTGCAGCTTAAATTCTGTTATCATTGCATTCTCCCAGTGTTGTGGAAGGATTAATTTAAACTGACTTTCCACTATTTTCTGAGATACATTTTCCATGAAGTTGTCTCGACCATGAAATTTGAAGAGACATTCATGAGAACAGACATACCCGTCCATTTCCAATGGTATCGAGGGAGTGAGCTTGCCGGGCGAGGAAAGGTTTAGAGCAAGGTAACTCGATCGTCTGAAGATTTGAAATACGATGGAATAAATTAAATGGAACATTTGAGATGGAATAAAAACATTCCATCGAAAATTAGAAGCAAAAAATAGAATGATGAAATTCGATGAAACTGATCCACCAATAACTCACTTGTGGGGCTAGATAATCAACTGATTTTCTCATCAAACCTTCGTCAAACATGTCCCTTGATCTCTTCCGATAGTCATCCGCCATTATTCGATGCTTCTACCAGAAAAAGTTGCCAAGTATTTCTAAGGTTTGGAGAATGAAGACGAAGGCTGAGCAGAGAGGTGAAGGCGGTTGTAGACCCACTGAAACCACGTGGTAGCCTGGCTGTCCGCGATTGGATGATTTCCATCGTCACGCAATTGCCGCCATGGCAACCAAAGGCAACTAGAGTGTAACATTTGTCACGTGACGCATTGCTTTGCTGCCTTCCTCATTCCTCTTCTCTCCTCCTCTTTTTACCACACCCTGCATTGGGGCACTCTTAAAATTTCAATATAGTAAATGAAATGGGCTTGTTTTGCGTATATGGCAAACACGTAGCTCTGATTTTGCTTAGCCCGAAATACTCGCTTTGGGCGATTTCTCCTCTTTTATTCATTGAAATGCCTCTATTGGCCGATTTTGTGTAAAAACTTTTTGCCGAAAACTTTCGCATAGTTCTTTTGCCAAATTACATAGTTTGGAACTGTTTCAAGATTTTAGAATTGATAACAATGTCAAAATTGGCATTTTTAGAGAAAATGGCATATCTAAACTTGCTTTGTGGCTAAAATTGGCCATTTCTGAGCACCTTTTGAATTGCAAATGAAACTGGAAATCTTAAAAATTGACCATTTTCAGTAAAAGCTGCAAGCCCTAAATTTAGTCAACAACACCTAGTTTTGGGCTCATAATATTTTTTTGAACTCTGGAGATATTCCTTTAAATAAAAACATTTAAAATGGAATTCAAATTGACGGTAAACAATAAATTTTCGCAAGCATGAGATAACTACGGCTCAAAAATAATTTTGGAACCATGCATGAAAAACAGCAGAGACAAGATGATAGAAAAGGGTATGAAACAAATGAACAAAGACTGAATGAATTTAGTATGAACATATGAATTTAAAAGAACAGCATAATGAGTAAGAACATATTTCAACATATTGATACAGATGGTGGATTAGGCCTTCATCCTCCATTCTACGAGTCTGTCTATCTTAAGAATCACATGTCTTTCGAACAAGATTGAGCAAAGTTTTCTCCTGTACAAGAAACTTCCTACTCCTCCCACGGACTCATGTCTGCATCGATAGCAATGCAGTTGTACGCTGCGTAACGGAGTTTCTCCTCTGCAATCTGACTACTGCAAACGAAACAAATGATAGTCAAGATCAAGAAGCAACGTTTTAAGAATCTCGAAATCATGAAAAGGCTCTCCAACCCTCTGATCAGAAATCTTCACTATTCAAAGATCTACCTTCGGTTGCTAAGAAGAAATTATAGACAAAGGCAGATAATTCATTTACCTCGAATACGATGGAAGGAAGAGAGTATTTGAGCATGTTGCAGACTCGGGTAATGAATTCATTGGTGACCGGCTGAAAAAGAACAGCAGAACCAGTGATTGAAGAATCAACATTACAGCCTAATTTGTAGCAGTAATGGGAATAGGGTGCCATGGTGCAGTGGTTGAGCGTGCAGAATCATAACACAGGGTTGCGAATTCGGAGTCTGCACGTGTCACAATAAAAACGCCATTGGTGGGGAAGGGAACGGGAAACTACCTCATAAGGCCCACTTCCAAGAAAAAACTCAGAACCCTGTCTCTGGTTTCTGCTAAGCTCAAAATCGAGTTGGCTTTGCGGATGGGAATAGGTGTGGAAGTTAATAAATGACACCAACATATATTAATCACTGGAACGAATATAAGTTGATTTTAAAAATTGTTTTCAAGCGCATACATGCAGCATTTCTTGTACCTATCATCCACGAGACGATAGACCGCATGTCGTGAAGAAAGGTTTTTTAGTTTCATTAGGCTTGCGAAAATCATTATTTGTTTCACAGGACTTGTTTGATCACGAAACAAAAATGAAATGAAGAGATACTTACGATTTACTTGGACTGATGAACAAAGGAGTTGGAAGGCGCCTTCGTCCCGTTACAAACCTGAGGAATCTACTTCTGTCATCTAAAGCAACAAGAAGCCTAAAGATACTTGTCTGAGATGAAAAAAGGGGAGGATCATGCAAAATAAAGGCTGGCCAGATGAAAAAAGGGGAGGATCATGCAAAATAAAGGCTGGCCATAGAAAATCTTTGAATAGGGGGGCTATCAAAACTCTCTTGAATGATTGAGAAAATTAATAGAATTATGAAGGTCCCAGACTGCTTGCAGCATTGTCTAGATGGATCTGCTGACTGGTACGGAAATAGTATTGTTATCATTATTATTACCTTTAAACAACTATATGACTTATAGACCTTTAAAGTATATAATCAGATGCACCTCTAAGATATATTAATTTATAGGGCTCATATTATAAGCTCTCTAATCTGAAAAACTAAAAAAACATTGACGGAAAGAAAAACTTGCCTGCATTTGATACTAAAGATCGATACTATACACTTAGTTGCGATAGCTAGTCATTTCATAGGCAGATTCGATGCTTGAATTCAACTCGATTCAAATTTTTTTATAACAAGTCAGAAATATTCTACGGCTGCAATTGCACATCGCGAATCCTTAGTCCGCCTCGCATACGTAATAGGGCAATTCTCGTATCATAACTTCAACTTCAAGTACATATTTCGATATCCGTACATCATATATTAGCAAATCGTGACTGGCATTACCATTGTCAGTTATGTATCACCTATTGCGCATTTCCATTTATTCAAAGAACGATTAAAGAGTTATGATGGAAAATTTTACAGACTTCGAGTCTTCGAAGTGCAACATGTGAGAATGGCACGACTGATTGCAGGTCAGTAAACTTTCTTATTCAAACCTCTCGCAAAAATAATCAAACAATGTTGAAGGGTTGTCACAGAATGGTGTGGGACCCGTTCTTTAATATCCTTGGAGAAAAGCCTTTTTCACGACGGCAGTCACACATAAACGGGGGTAAAGGGGCAAGGGGTGCCCCCCTGTTAATCGCTTAAACGCTTCAGTCAATATAAACTTTCACTTTATGAACACCTAGTTTCCTTCGCGTAGTCTGTTTCATCTTTTAACCAAATCTCCCGCTTACACCATACCACATCAAGAGTGTGCCAAAAGCTTTTCACAGACACCACGCTCCTCTTACCCCCGTCTTTGCCTCCTGCCCTGTTTGTGTCAGCCTCTAACTCTCTCCAACTTTTAACCGTTTTACGACATATAGCGAACTCAATGAAACAGAAACAAACCATTTGTGAAATTCTGCAATGCTTGCCAAAGATATTTCACGCGAACACTCGTCTCTGTAAGTTCCTCATAATGAGCTAAAGAGAAATATTCCGGTTTTTTGACAACAAAAATTCAAAATTAAATAAATTTTCTCAATCGACAACATAAATGCTAGATTATGATACCAAATTTGAGTCTCATACTTGTAACAAGTGTCCATGAGAGCACCTTGTCAGCTAAATACCATCCTTAGTCATGAGATTGCAAGGTGGGGCGACCAGTTCCAACTGAGTTTGCTAAAGCGACCCATATTTGAAATTTTATCATTAAGACGCCTGTTTTCTATGGCAAATCATGCTAGAAATATATTGCATCAATCATATTTCATAAATCATAAATCATAAATCATAACCTGACTTCTGCAGTGCCTCTACGCTTATTTCTGGACTTCCGCAGATCTTTTTCTCAAGTTCCTGCCAAGTCATCAAATCCAGCACTGCTTGGGGTACAGTTCTCAGAAGGCCATGCCGAAGTGCTGCGATCTTTGAGGTAAGGAAAAAATCCCTTACATTACATACATCGCAACTTCTTGCCTTTGTCAACACTTATCATAAGCTTCTATTTTTGAAACTAGCTTGGAATTTTACATTTGGAGACAAAAAGACCGTCACTATGGTTACATTAGGAGTCTCTTTGAAGCAATGGCAGCCAAAATGCAAATGTTAGCATCACCTATCTTTTCCTGAAATGACGATATTAGCAATTATTTTAAGCTACCTTATTCCATTTTGAATTTTGAACATCGCAAATAAAACCATCACTAACAGCTGCTTTGCACAGAAAACGAATGAACAGATCTTAAATGGATACAAAGGCTTAAGTTGGGCACATTAGCCTCAATTTCTTTGCGATTGCAGTCAAAAATTACTGCCAAACATAAATAGAGTCAATATTTGGTTCCATCCAATAAAAATTACTGAACAGAGAAGTTGATACGTTACCTGATCCTTGAATTCATTCATTTTTACATTTTGTACTAGACGTATGTATTCTCCTCTATCTTCGTACAGGACCTCTTTGTCTGATCCATTATCCATCAGCTGGTGAACCGACCCATCTGAAAGCACCTACAATTAACAAGTTTATCATCATCAACATTCTTATCAAACGATTTTGTATTTCTTTTTTAGTGAGTTGTGTTGAGGAAAGGTCACGGTGGCCTATACAAAGCCCCAAAAAGGAAGAAAAAAGAAAGCGAAAGGGTAAGAGAGAGAGAGAGATAAGATCAAGTTTATTGATCTTAGACTTGAAAGATGGCCGGTTGCAAGATTCAGGTAAGCAAGAAGAAGGCAAGACGTTCCATAAATTGCATGCTCTTGGGATGAATGATTATTTGTGAGATAGAGTTCGTGAAGTAGGCAGTGAAATTTGGCTCCCTTTTGATTTCCAACTAGGGAAGGGTAACTAGCTGACGTTAGCCAGCCATTAGCTGCCATTAGAAGGCGAGGAAATCTAAAACTTTCATTAAGCAAAGGGAATACTTTTTTCACAGATAAGGCAATAAATTTTTGGCTCTTACCGTGCTGTATTTGAGAACTTCTTTAAATTTTTCGTTGTAAATTTCGTTGTCTAATGCCTCCAATTTCTCGTGTAATTTCACCTAAAAAACAATTTTCTTTCTCCTGATACAGAGAACCAACAACGGTGATATTTGAAGGTAGCAATTACCCAGAAGAAGTCTGCTTTAAATATCTAGATGCCACATGATAACGTTTAGCTTTTTCTTGACATTGAAGGCCGTTTCCTCGTATAGAAACGTACTGCATGATAAAATAACTATTTCGAAAGTGCCGAATGGTATCTTGCTGCATTTAGCTATGGTCTTCACATTGGCTACTGTATTGATACCGAAGAATTGTATCGGTATTAGTAACAGTACTTGTATGGGTGCTAGCAGTGAAAATTGCATTGAAATTAACTTTCGCTGTTGTGTCAGTATAATAATGATTTTAAACTGGTATTAGTAGTTCTAATTTCATTGGTACCTTCAAGATAAAAATTGGCTGAATCTAGTCACACGCCAGACACGATCAATATAAGGATGATCGTATCTTATTTCTCAAGATAAAGATTGATCGATTGGACATTTCAGCAATTAAAGATAGAATTCAACTTACTTCTGCATTGTCAACTGTTGCATAATCTCTGACCCATGTGACTTTTTCTCCGACTAATTGTTTCCAAATGAATGAAGGCAATGATAATACCTTCAAAAATCAATAGGAGGGTTGAATGATACATAAATTGATTCATTGATTGATTGATAGATAGATTGATTCATAGATTGATTAACTAATTGATTGATTCATAGATTGATTGAATAATTGATTGATATACTGATTGATTCATAGATTGATTTATCGACGAATTGATTTATTGGTCGATTGGACGAAAATAACTTATTAGGAATTCGAATTATACCAAGTTTTCTTCGCCGCGAAGACAGGCGCCCATCATCATACCGATCCATTCATATTTCATAAACAGTTTGCAAGCGGGGTTAGGCACATAACAGTCTCGGTTTACATTGGAAGAATCCTGTGTCTGAAAATACAAGAGAAATCTCATGCACAAAACTTTTAAATAATAAAAGAAGAGGCACGGTAGAATGATCGAAATGAGGACAACAGGACAGACCATGAATGCACAAGAGAAATATCGACATTGAACCAAATGGCTTCAGAAAATTGACCGTGGCTAGGAGACAGCGATTGGGGTGCAAATAAATTGAGAAAAACGTTGAAGTCATTGCCGACGCTGCCAGGATTATAATTGGAAATATCAACATTAGGGATTTTCAGTCAGAAGGTGGACATAGGTTACGTGTGGCTTTCGCTGGAAGTCAAAGAAAAATTTATCTGAATCGAACAGTGAGTAAAAACTCACACTAAATTAAGAGTCTTCTAGATGGGATGAACAGGGGCATTTGAAGGAGTACATTGCCACCCCCAGTATAAATTGGTTAAGAAATTTATACAATATGGCTATTACTTTTAAGCAATTAAATTTTCAGGAACTTTAATGCTAGGAATATCAGCAAAGACAGGAAAGGATGAAGGAGAACAGGAGCGGAAAACATCGTTAAATGATCGGATTAAGCGGAATTGTAGTGGAGACGAACCTGGTTCGGGCTACGCATAAAGAATGGAAGGGGTATCGGTGTCTCGCTTGAGCTTGGGCACAGCTCCTCCGCAATGTCAGCAAGACTGTCTCGGAAGCCTCCGCCTGAAATGCACATGCACATGTTTTATGCCCCTCTCTGCTTATCATATCATTTCGTAATTCTCGATTATATGGCATTTATCTCACAGCTATACGAAGCATTGAGACCTGAACGATGTGGATGAGAACTTGACTTTAGGTGACTTTTTTTAAAAACACCTTCCAATTCGATCTATCTTTCTTCGTCACATGCATTCCAATTCAACAAAGCAAAAATACAATATTTTAGTGGATTTTAGATTTTACGGTGGTGTAGTGATTAATCGTGCGTACAAAAAACACAGGGGTTGTGAGTTCGCATCCTGCTCGTGTCACAATAAAAGCACCATTTGCGAGGAAGGCAACGGGAAACCACCTCATAAAATCCACTTCCCTAGAAAAAGTCAGAGCCCGGTCTCTGGTTTCTGCTACGCTCGAAATCGAGTATGCAAAGCACTTTAAACCCAACGCAAGCAGCAACAAGAATGAAATAATTTAGAAAGAAATCCCTGCCATGTCTAAAAGACGAATATTTGGTACTTTCTGGATGATTTCTCCTTAGCGCGAAAATATGGATTCAAGAAACTAACTTAGGAGACGAAGAAGCTATGCTTCTTGAGCAGCATCCTGGTCCTTTTTAATAATCCTATGATTCATGAATCATAAGGTAGATTCTAGGACAATGAGAAGCTATGCTTATCAAGCAGTGTCCTGGTCCTTTCTTATAATGTGACTTCATAAGATTCATATGATCCATGAATCATAAGGTAGATTTTAGGACACTGAGAAGCTATACTTATCAAGCAGTGTACTGGCCCATTCTCGTCATGTGACGTAATTTCAAGATTCCTTTGATTCATGAAACATAGGGTAGCTTTTAGGACACTGAGAAGCTATGCTTATCAAGCAGTGTACTGGTCCATTCTCATGATGTGACGTCATTTCAAGATTCCTATGATTCATGAATCATACGACATATATTAGGTCACGTAGATGCAATGTTGTACAAGCAGTGACCCTATCCTCTCTCGCGCTGTGACCGCACCTCGTGATTCCTATGCATACAATTCCAATTTTTATCCATAACGCAGCGACTCTCCTAACTCCGATTAAAAGTTCAGCATAAAGTGGAGGCTAAACCGTTAAAACCACTGAGCTTCTTTCTTCAAATTTTGGTTGGATGTGAATTCAACTTCCTTTCCTTTGACTTTTGGTTTCCTTCGTTTCACAAAAAGGCCTTATTACGAGCAGCACGTTTTCAGATGAAAATAAAGCCTTGTGTAAAAACCCACGTCATTATTACTACGAAGAATGCTTTTATCACCTACCTTGATCAATGATGCCTTCACCTATAAACTTACACTCCCACCATTGATCATATTTATGTCCCCATCTGAAAAATCAATTTATTCTAGTCAGTTCTTCGCAGTGATATTTTGCTAAAGTTATAGATTTATTAGGGCATAGATTACAGGATTCCGATTCTCGACGATAAACTCAAATGCAAAAGCATATAACTAAGAAAGATAGATCGAATTGGAAGGTGTTTTTAAAAATGTTTTACCTAAAGTCAAGTTGTGATCCACATCGTTCAGGTCTCAATGCTTCGTATAGCTGTGAGATAAATGTCAAATAAATGCCATATCATCGAGAATTACGAAATGATATGACAAAAAAAGAGAGACATAAAACACTACGATTGATTTAAAGTATAAAGCATCGGAAAACTCTGAAGCATACAAAGTGGCAAAAGACAACTCTGAAGAGCACATGAATTGTAAATTTCTGCGAGTGAAGTTATCTTGTTGGAAAGATTTTATCAGTGACATCCGAAAGTTAAGACCAGCTGCAAAAAGGCTGTAGGAGAAAACAACTATAACTCGTGCACTTTATCATCCAGAAGATGTATAGAAGAAATTTAGTTCTTTGTCAGACAATTGTCAGAAAAACGTCAGAAAATAATTCAGGAACGTTTTACGAATCACAAGTTCGGATATTTCATTGTAAGTTGACTGTACTTGACGCGACTATTGTCAGAAAGATAGATTTAGCTATTCTGTAATGCACATTCAAATTTAGGTTGTAGAAGGAAATAATTCACTTTCAATTCATATTTAGCTTGAAAATCCCTTTCGATTGAAAACACTCATTTTCTATGCAATGATGAGTGTCATGCAAAAACCTCAAGTTATCTACTGAAGATGTGTTGGTTTTTCAAATGGATTCTCTTGCTCTTCGCAATGAGAAATGTTAATTGTAGGTAACAAGATTTGTTAAAATTGGTAGTCTACCTGATTGAAAACTGAATGTTTGGCTTCCGGGTCTTGGGATGGATTCACAAGATGCTCTGCGGCAAGATGTCGATTGAGGAATATTTTCGGAATGTTCGCAAGACCGCTGAAAAACGAAAGGAGGTATGACTTTGATCAAATACGCAATCACCACTCGATAGATTCTACAGTCACCACATAGATGCTTCTTATCGCCATCGTGGCAAGTTTAATATCACATATTGCTTATTACAAAAACCCTTCTGCCTCTTCTTCCTCTTCTTCTTCCCCTTTTTCTTCTTCTTCCTCTACTTCTTTCTCTTCTTCTTCTCCTTTTCCTTCTCTTTCCTCTCGCTTTAATCCAATTTAAGTAGGGTCACCGGTGTGAATCAATCTCTACCTCAAGAACATTCCCTTCCCTAGATAAAACAGAGATGGCTCTGCCTCTGGATTTTGCCAAGGATTAAAATAAGTAATCTTTGCAGAACTTCGGCACGTCTTTCACCTCAATGACTTGGGCACTTGTCAAAGACAAATAATAGATTCTCACCTGGACTGTGTTTCTCGAAGGCAATTTTCAATCAGTCCACTCCTTTTTTTGGATAATGGCATCAACTGTCTCATACACTGCGAGTGAAATACCAAAAATATGCAAATTGCTATCAGAAAATGCTTCTGCAAGATTTTCCCCCATACGAGCAGTTGATAAGAAACAGCAAGATGAGAAAGCAACATATGATTCAAAAGTTTAATACTGCAACATAGAATTGTGAAAAATACGAATCGCTGCAGCAGATACCTCTAAGCACTGGAATGTGCCAGCTGTGTACTCCCATGTGGGAAAGAGGAAATGAATGACACTGTCCAAAAGGATTGAAAATCTGTGAGAAGAAATGATCCATCCGTCGCAAAGCACTTCGTTAAAGAAAATAAAGCACAAGAATCAGCTCTATGGAAGGTGAACGAATAAGTTGAACGAGGGATATCATTTCGTGACTCACTCAACAAAGTTGTCCATTACTGAGTGATTTGAATACAATTCACTCATCAGTGAATGAACGTGGTCAATCATTCATGCAATCACTCGCAAACACATCAACGCACCCACTCCAACATCTACTTTCCGTATTCCAATAACTCACTGAAGTGATCTACTCACTCACTAATTCACTCCTTTATTCCCTCACCTCCTCACTCACTCGATCAATGACTAGCCAAAAAATTTGCCAACTTAACCATTCAATCTCTCTGATTCGCAAATTCACTCACCCACTTTGTAAGTCACTAAATCATCTACTAACCAATAACGTCAACCATTTAACCACTGAATCTCTCAAATTCATTCAGTTATGCATCCACTTACCCATTCTTTGACTATCTAACTAACTAACTCACTCACTCACTCACTCAATAGCTCACTCGCACATTTACTAGTTACCTAATTAGCCAACCGACTGATTAACAAATATCTAATTAACTAACTCACTCAATGACTCCCTCAATTGATCATTCAATTTCTCACTCAATCAACCACCATATTGTTCATTCAATCACTCACTCGTTCACTCACTCACTCACTCGCTTACTATCTTACTCTTTCATTTATCCGAGGCAATGATAAAATAAGAGAAAATTTTTTACCTTAAAAGACATTTTGATCTGTTGTATAGAAGATCCCTGTCAATGCTATCTAGCTTGGGGTACCTTTGAATGAATAAATTTAGTTGAAAAACATTAATGCAAGCAGACAATAATACATTGCTAAAACCGCAATAAATATCCAGCTTTCCAGGAGGCAAAATACTCCTTAGTGGTACTGAATTTTCAAGGAATTCTATCAAGTGAAGAGAGCTCAGCCATGAATTACCATCCCCTGAAGTTTGATATATTTCATCTTGTTACAGACAGATACACAATATCATCGAATTTTACATTCAGGGGGTCTCTTAATGTCAATCAATCATGCTCTGACTTCTAATTTGACTTAAAATGAATAAGAAGTTGAAAGTAAGATGATGAGATAGAAATGTTTATTGCATGGGCGGAGGCTTTGCCTTACAAACAGTTCGCTTACCGGACCAAATTTTTGTCAAATATATCACGATTTAGGCCATTTTGCTTCTGTTTACTTGAGACAACCTTCACTGAATGAACTCGACAATCAATGCCTTCATCTGCACATGAGAGAAAACATCTAAGCACCGAATGCGGAGCGAAAGTAGAAAGAAATCTAGTTGATGAAAACTAGAGCGACTGGGATGGCTAGGTTGGCTAGGAATTTGCCACACTTGATTGCAGATTGAATGGTTGGTAGTTGAAGGCGAGCCCGGTGGATAAATTTCACTTAGAGGAAAGATAGTCGTTAATTCTCTGTGATTCCCAGCGAGGGAATCATTGGGTTCGGCCATATTGAGAGGAAGGGCTAGGGCACTGCTTGAAAAGCAAATTCACTCAATGCTCTAAAATCTACCCCATGATTCATGAATCAAAGGAATCTTGAAATGACATCACATTATAAGAAAGGACCAGGACACTGCTCGATAGGAATAATCATTCAGTGGCTAAAAATCTACCTTCGGATGTTTGGTGTGACACAAGCTTGGGTTCCAGCTGGTCACAGGTTGGGGTTAGGGTTTGGTTAACGTCAGCCATGCTATAGATGACGCCCTTCTATCTGGCTATGCACACATGACAAGCAAACATGTGTACAGCAGGACTCTTGCATGGCCCTCTGACTAGCTGAATCACTTAAACTAAGCTCTTTGACTGGCTTGGGTTATGTTGAAGGTTAACACCAGAACAGAAATCAAAGAACTTCCTTTTGGCTGTCAATAAATCCATTCCTTCTTGCGCAAGTTAAAAAGGCCCCCCAAAAAGAGCAAGACTCTCTCTGTCCCTATTCATCAGCTTACCTTTGCAATCTTTGATTCTAATTTCGATCATCTTGTAAAACTCAGGAGCATTTTCAAGTACGGAAACGTCACCAGCCATCGCCCTTAAAAAACCAGTGATTATTCTATTACTCTTAGTGAATCAGATTAAATCTACGAAAAAACTCAAAATTTCATTTCTACCTTGCAGTGCCGCGCTAGAAGAGGAACATACACGTGCAGAGGAAGGGAGGTCGTAGACTTCGAGGGATTGGATTTGACTTAACCATTTTCTTTTTAGTTGGTTATGTTGAGGAAAGGCTATGGTGGCCTATACCAAGCAACATAGGAAGAAAGAAGAAAGCAAACAGCTAAGAGGATAGAGAGATAAGATCAAGTTTATTGATCTTAGATTTGAAAGATGGCAAGTTGTAGGACTCAGGAAATTAAGAAGAAGGCAAGGCATAGTCGACCAAGGGTGGATTCCTACCATGACACCATCGACAGCACGAACGGAATCCGAACAGGTACCTTCTTTATACGAGTTAAATCACACTATCAACAAGAGAACTCTTTGCGAAGAGCATACAGCTAAAGGAGGACAGTCCTTCAGTTTATTAAAGGGGCCCTTTGCGAAGTGACGTATATGCAGTAGAAGCTCTAACAAACAGTAACGTTTGGCGTGCTATTGAAAGACAGCTGCGTGACAAAGTATTTCAAGGAAATTGACTGAACGAAACTGAAACCAACCTATACACAGAGATGACTCAGAATGGTTGAAAAGAAAATTTCAGTAGGTTGCAACGAGCATTGTGAAACACCTTGATAGAGAGATGTCATTTTGAGCCACAACATTGCGAGTTGGGGTGACCAGTTATTCTTCCCTGTCACACTTGTCCCCCCAGGTACCCATTGCCTGCTGCTTGGACAGACGAGAGGCATCCAGTGACAGGAATACCTCTGGCTCAAGGCCCAGGACTCCAAGAACAGTTGAATACTGCTTTAGCCATAATGCTAAGAACCCCGATTTACGGGTATAAGTTCCCATAGCATCAACGTGTTATTCTAATTTCTTGGTATTACAATAAATTTAGAAGAAGCATGCAAGATCATTCTTAATGTTGATGAATCAAATTTTCTCTAGTTCTATCAGTGCACCTTGAAGAATCTCAGGAAGGCACTTTGAGGAACATAACCCAAATTGAAAATTCAAAACCATTAAAGACATAAGAATGTAAAAAGCAAAGGTGAATTGTAAAGGGACAAAAAGGCATGAACATATACAACATGGATAGAGTTGAACAATATTAATTCAGACTTACAACTCGATGAAAGTGTCTTTAAGCACAGTCATTGAGCCACTGTCAGTCATCCCACTGACAATTACTCTGTATGGCATGTAATTGTCGTCATTTGGATCAACACCTATAAACAGCTGCCTAGAAAAAAGACGACAAAAACACATTAAGATATGAAGACCAGGATTGGATAAAAACTTCTTCAACTCAAATGATCATAATTTCGAGAATTATGCCGATATCATTGCCAGACAGAAAGCTTCTGGCCCTTTGTTACACTTCCTGTTGTGAGCTATCGGACATTGATATCAATATATCAAATTTTTTTATCTATATATTTATATATAGATAAAAACATATATCTATATTAACTCACCACCGGCAAGAGGAAGCTGGAGCGCCCAAAACTGCGCTTTAAGGATACTATCAAGTCAAGCATGAAACACTGCGGGATACGCCCATATATAAATATATAGTAATTTATATCAAATATATATTGATTATTGAATACTCATTGATGGATATCAATTATAAAAGCCTTGCTTTTAGTCTCTGATATAGAGTTTAACGCTAGGTCATTCACACTTAAGTTTAAATCCTAAAATCGATCAATAATTACATTATTCAGAAATGGCATTTTACAATTCATTTTCCTATTTTCAGAGTGCTATTCCCAAATTTTCTAATAGAGAATTTGCAGCATACAAATAACAAATGAGTTATCAAGGGAACCAATGAATAAAACAGAATGGCACAAAACATAGAGTGGTGAATTTGAATCAGCCATTGGAAGCTTCTTTTTACAAAATGATTTATTAACCTAGCTATCCATCTTCAAGATGATGGTCTAAAGATACTTAGAACAAATCCGGAGGATGAAAACGTTAGTCCTCTCTGGCATCGCTGACTATATAACAAACATTATAAGTAAAAAAGAATAATAATAATGAATAATGATAATTCTTCTTGTTATTATTATAAATTAATTCTTTATTTAAGGTTGGCACGTCTAATAGCTCATGAATAATAAATCAAAATAGACAAATGAATACAGGACATGCAAACTTACTGGACAACAACTCCTGGCTTCATAAAAACTTTAACATAATGGCGTCCAAGATTCCCATCTGACTCCCAATACGTGCTTGGGTCCTCATCAATCAAATTGTCTGCATATTCTTGCTCCTGAATAAATATTTAGAGAATGTTCATATTTATTTTGCCTTAGCTGCCCTTTTCTCAAATAAAAGCTTTTTACAATATATGCCGTGTCATTATGTGGCAGCACATGACAGAATGACTGTCACACAAATACAAGTTTGCAGCTTCAAGTTCTTAGAATGCCAGGGGGCAAAGACAGTGTTTGATGCCCCCTGTTTGAAACTGAGACACTGAAAAGGGCACTCTACAAGTAAAGGGGCTGCCTGAAGAGGGGGTTTACCTTGCAAAAATGGGAAAATTGAGTAATTTAGGGGCTACTTAGGAGTGAGAGGGTATTCCATTGGAACTGATGGCACAAGCGGGGGAAGGGTGACACCTCATATCACAAGAGCCAAATATCTGGCGAAGGAAGATACTTCTTTGAGAAGAGGGCTCAGTGTAGGTAACTGAGCATATTTTGGGAATAGGACACGATTTAGGAAAGAGGTCATGTGATGTAGAAATTTTTTGCTTGCATTTTAAAAACTGATACTCACAGATGACACTTCAATCTTCTCTATGAATCTTTTAGCAGCACCATGATAAGTTTCTACTGCATTGTCACTCAGAAACTTGACAAGTTCTTCGTCACCTTCAAAGGTCCAGTTAACTGGGTGATTCTGGAGCTTTTTTGTTGCCATTTGATTGATGTTGAGTGGTAGCTTTGGAGGAATGATATGCAAAACATATTGATCCTCAATCACATCTTGCCATCTATAACCAAAGTCACAAATAAATGGCATAAAAATCAGATTGTACCAATTGCATTGAAAAATCTTGTCAGTACATTCTTACAGGACACTTTTCGTGTCCAGAATTCAATATGGTTAATGATTGGGGGGGGGGTGCTTGATGTGGCACCACACATCCATTCCATGCAAGGTAAAAGTGGAAAGCTTGCTACTAAAAAGTGAAGTTGTGTCCCAGCTCAAATAAATTGCCAGGGGGCAACTGCACTTTGAGGCTGGGTGGTCAGTTCCTTTGCTTGCTGCACTTCATCTCTAGCTTCAACCCCCCCATTACCCATCTATTGCTGGGTGGACAGCTAGTAGGCACTCACAAAGAGGAGCAAGCACACAGTGGGCATGTCATCTAATTAGCCTTCAGATATTAAGCACGGCAATCTTGAATGAAGAAATTATTACTATTAGATATATGGCTAAAACGATTGTCCTTCAGCTCTTTATTTCTGACGCAACATCCAAAATTAGCAACTCAACCCTTTCGTCCATAGTCTCCAACCGTTGCAATCTTCTGCAACCGTGTGATGAAATATTATAACTATCATGTTTTTATCATCTAGCCAATGTACCAGGTATATTTTTTGACAATGTAAACATATTCTATTCTGCAGTTCCATCTTTATTAGATGATGCAGGATTCATGATGGCCTTTTTTAGGGTATGTGGCAAAGTTTGTGGAAGAATTCAAAAGTTTTGATACTGTAAGACTTCATAACTTGATTTCAAATGCTGCCCTTGCCGATAGAGCTGTGTGCTTTATTGCGCTTTATTGCACTGTATTAATATGCATCTCACTAATACTATTACTATCAATATACTCATTTATCACTACTACCTATATTCATCTCATCATCATGTTACTACCGGACTGAATTTGGTCGGGTGGCGGCATGGCCGAGTAGTTAACGAATCATGTTTCGGATCATGCGAGGTCTACTCGCGTGGGTTTGAATCCCGTTGTTAGAGCCACTAACCACAAGCTAACAGTCAACTTAGTTGTCCATCTTTCCAAGGTCCGTAAATGAGTACTCAGAAGTAACTCTGAGGGCACAAGCACTGGACACACATTGATAACACCCAGTCTAAAGCTGTTTTCCAGTATAAAGATGGGGACAATGCAGAAACCTCCAAGTTGGTGTTCCTGGACATCAACCGCCAAAAGTGATCTTGATTCATTTTTGTCGGCTCATAACCGATTCTTTAACCACTTTCCCTTAGAGCACATTGAGGGAACGACTCGATGAAGAAGTATAAAGATTGGGGAAAAAAATTTTCTATCATAGAATGCTCCAGCAAACTAAGTTTCAACCGGTAAATGCAAATGTCAATAGAGGAAATCCAAGAAAACGATTGATTAAAGTTGTTTGCCTGTAAAACATGCCCCGTTTTGCCTTTCCTAATGCTGATCTGGAGGCAGATCCACCAAATATATCTTCCACTGAAGGTGTTGGTGTTTTCACAAAGGATCCGTGAGACTCATACACTGGATCCAGAATCGGCAAGTTTTCACCTTTATTCTCTCTGGAATGAATCAAGACCCAGCCATCGTAACCTTCTGTGTCTGATAAGACTTTACTTTCCGCCAACTGCTTCATGCATCCCTACAAGGATAAGCTAATCAGGAATATAGGCTTTCAAAGTTCCTTCTCTGTATTTTCTGAGTGTGAACATATCAAACAGATACCACTTTACATCATTTTTCATATTCTACATCCTCTGCTTACAATTTCTTGTCAATGAACTAATATAAAGAATTAAATAATCCAACGATAAAAGTAACCTATAAAATAAGGATTTTAGCATCAATAGGATAAATACAAAGCATACAGTAGAAAAAGAGATATATTATATGAGAAAGCACCTTAATCAAAAAGCTGTTCATTTACGCTTATTAATTTGCTGCGAATTCAAACTTGATAAAAAATTGAAAATGAACACAAATTTCTGATGCTAAAAATGTTAACAAGGCTGGTAAGAAAAAATACATATTGCCTCTCCATAAACACTTTGTGGCAACATTTTTTCTCTAACATATTTTACAAGTTAAATTTGACTTAGCAAAACAAACAAGGAGGAGACTACCGTCAAAGGCTCAAACCTCCGTTAACATTATCCAGTCGCCATCACCGTTAGAGAATTCTTCACCCGTCGCAAACAGCCTCAGCTCGTTGGAATGAGGAATCTTGCCAAACGTTTTAGCAACTAAGGATGGTTGATGTCTGACGATAATTGGCTTGTTTTTGGTTTCTGCAGGCAATTCGCTTGCGCTTTTGTACTCAATTTCCAAAGGGACATAGCATAATGCTGCAGGCAACGGCTGGACATTTTTTAGCGCCTTGACGGTTTCCAAAACACATCTCATCCGAGCAAGTTTTCTTCTAGCCTTGTTGTGACTCATTCTTGATGTTTTGCAAGTTTTTATGAAAAATTCCTCATTGGAACAGTTCTCAAACAAACTTGCTGTCACCCGCCTAGCCTGTATTATTATTAGTCGTTTGCCATATTGTTGAAGCCTCAGTTAGAATTTTTTTATAGAGAGGCCATCACAGGGGGCCTATGGAGCAATAAGAAAGTGGAAGCATTGAACCCACCAACCCACAGCTGATTTCAAGGAATTGGAAGTGCATGTGAAGCTTTTTATGGAGAAAATATGCAATAGCATAGCTTTGATACTTCTTCATAGACACTAAAGCGGTCGAGAGCTTAACTTGAATTGAATTTCCCCGTACTGTTGATCTGCTGTACACGATTCAGCCGCCGGCGAACCACTGTAAAAAATGTACAAAGCTTTACTCAAATCAAATCTCTATGATCCAGAAATTCGAATATCGAGAGCTTGCCCCCTTGATATTTCTTTTAGTCAACCGATAATACATTTTAATCTAAAAAACTGTTGATCTTGGCTTTATACTGTGGTTCGATTGAATTTTCTCTTCTCGTAATTATCACAGATTGCCATTGCCTATTTCGGCCCAAATGGAATGGCAAGTACTTGACTGGGGTGGGTGTGCAGCCAAAAGTCAAAGAGAAAAGAAACGAGAACTTTCTGTCGAGCATTATTGATAAAATGCAAGATAAATAATCCCCTCCAAGAAGTAATAAAATAAAAATATATATTGTTAAACACACCTACAACAAATATGATGCCAAAATCTATGAGTAAATGTGATATTGTATTTACCAGAGTTAAAATGGGGAATGTGGAAACAGAATAATTGTCAGTTCTTAGAATCAGTTCCTAATTCAGATTACGATATGATATTTCAGTTTATCTTTGTCCTGCATGAATTGAAAGTGCTGGCTGGTCGTATTAATTTTATGTCCGCGTCATGAGAACAGCTTTCTTAACTCTTGGCATGGTATGCTTCTTCCAAGAAACTTTCTACGTTACGGGAAAAAATGTTAAGTGAGCAACACTTAAGGTAAGTGCATTGAAATTTAAAAAATTCATTCAGCTAATTTGAGACTTCCTTGAGAAGGGAGGAAAAGTTTGGCAAGAAGAGTCCTGCCTTTCTCATAGAAGCCCTTTTAAATATTACAAGCATGTTAACGTACAATATTAAATTGAAATACCGTGCTTAAAATTTACAAAAGTACTAGAAGGTGAATTCTAATTATACATCTACAAAAACAAATTAATTCCTTTTAGGAAGCTATTAAATATTAAAATATCAATCAACTGCAAAAATCTGTACACTTGCGAATAAATTCATGTAAAAGTTACACTGTATAGAGGGAGTAATTCAGGTAATGTGTAGCACCAAACACCATGGTGTGTGTTTTACTGACAGTATGACGGCGTTTCTTAAAGAATGACTTCACTTCATTGTTGCAAATTTTCATCGTCTTCCTCCTCCTGGCCTTTCCTCTCGAGTTCGATAGCTCCGGCTGTAAGACGAAGACAGTAAGATTACAATAAAAAGCGATTAGAAATGCAGTGATGAACAAAGCTTCAATCCGGAGAGAGGGGGTAGAAGTGAAACTTCCTCACACGGAAAATCTTTTCGTGAAGAAAACAGCTTATGTATAAACATCATAATTGTGCAGAAGAGCTGCATCATAATTTTGACACGCTCATCAGAGTATGAAACGATGGATGATTATAATTTTTCTTAAAATTTCATTTTAATATACAAACTAAACAAACAAATACAAATATCTCTAATGATAGGTAATTTGTATTCGACTGGCCTAATTACATGTATTTCTAGTATAACAAAATTGAATATGAATGAATAAAGCACTAAAAATGAGGAATAGAAAAAAAGGGAAAAAAAGAAAATGATAAAAAAACAAGATCATAATGATAATAATGATAAAAATAGTGGTCATCATCATTAAATTTCAACAGGTGTGCTTCTTCAGTAATACAATCGTACTGTTATCAAAGAATGGCCTGGTTCCTTGAATAAAAATTTCAACTAGTACAAACAATACGATGTTATCCATGAAAATAAAAGGTCGAAAGTGAAAATTGTCCTGTACTTTAGCTGATAATGGCTGAAACAAGAAATTGAGACTCAATAATAGACAAGCATGATAGGTGAACTCGGATATCAGAATGAGCATCTGGGCAAATCTTTATCAAATCTTTATCCGCAAAAGCTCACAACTTGTCCTCACTTCTAGCAGGGCAATTTTTTGCATGGATAGATAGAACAAATATTTTTACGGATAGATAGGTGCCTGTGTAAATTCAAGCCCTATCCGTACAAAAATTGAGCTGACAAAAATGCTTCCGGTACCGTGTAAACGGAGCCTAAGTTTCGTAAGATTATTTTTCGCCATTTCCTATGTTTCGCACGCTGATGAGTGTCAGAAGAAAATGAATTTATCACGAAAAACTATTCTTTAACTTTGTTGTGAAATGCTGAAGCTTCACACATCTGAAAATTCAGTCCAATTTTTCGGCAAACATCCAATGCTTCATACTCAGGCGAGTAATGAAAAGAAGATTTTCACTCTAACATTACAGTTTGCTTCTCTGTGAAATATTGATTTTTACGCACTTTGTCCGGCCGGTATCCGATGTTTCATACTTTGCATGAGAATCCGACGAATCGATCTTCAGTGTGACGTATTTATGTTGGGACTGTTCTGTGCAATATCAAATATTTACGTTCACGCTAGTTGATAATCAGGACGATCGTAGACTGCCATCGCGTGAGATAAAGTATTGCAAGGTTGATCTACATTGCGACAGATCTTCACGGACTAAACAAGACTACAAACGCTTTCACTGCATTCTCAGGTGACCAGATTCACTGTCTCAAACGACCAAGGTGTGCCATTTGCAGCCTCTTAACGATTAGAATCATATTCTAAATAGGTACATACCATTAACAATCACCCCATTCCCAACTCCGTTGGTGCGTACGGCATTTTCACTGTGCACCTTTCCATTAGAAGTGACGCTGGGTGACTTCTCCTTCGACACATTTTCCAACTTCTCCTCCCTTGTATTGTACCCTTTCGGTCCCAGAAAGCTGAGTAGAACCGGGAAGTAAACCAGTCCGTGAAATAAACCAAAGATTACGACGAGAAAGAAGACCTAAAACAAATGATGGAATATTAGCGTGAAAAATCAAAACTTAGATTTTAGGACACCGATCGACTACGCCTTTGGAGGAGTGTACTGGTCTTCCCTCTTCAATTGACAACGACTCGCTATTCCTACTCCCTGAATTGCAGAGAGCTAGAAGCTCTCCTCGCTCGAATGTCATTTCATGCTGGAGCTGGACTCCAACCAGTAACCATGGGATCGATCTAGAAAACCATCATTAAACCCGTTATCATTGCTATGTTATTGTTATTGTTATTGTTATTGTTATGTCTGTGCTCTGGAGAGGTCCCCCAGTACCTCAACCCCCGGGAGCACTAGGTAACCATCTTGGGGGCAGACAACCATAATCTTTCGAGATCGACGGGGCGAGAACTGGTATTGCCTCAGCCGATTTTGCATTCAGTGAGGGCATCTATCATTATTTTCTGTAATTATTTTCTGCCATTATTTTCTGTGAATCATTATTTTCTGTGAATCATTATTTTCTTTTCGTTTTAGAAAGCGCTCTGTCCAGACTTCAATGTACATAACAGACACTGTTCCAAATGATGTGACGTCACTATTTCATATGCCAAAAAAGCCGAACAGAAGAAAGTCTGCAGGATCGGGACCTGCTTACCAGGACATGTGACGTCAGACTCACCTTGAAGAACGTCTTGAACACATATGATGTGGATCCCGCCAGAAGCACAAAGGCCAAAAACGTACTGAAACCACCGTTGAAAACAGCTGGACCTATCTCACCTAAGGCTGCAGCAGCCCGTTCTGCAAACAAATAAGAATTATTGCAAACAAAAGTTAGAAAGAGTGCATAAAAATAAGAAAGTAAAAAAGAGAGATCAGCAATTTAATAGGCCAAGAAGAGGCTCTGTGAACAAAAAGTCAGATTGGAAACATTGAAGAAATACTGGAAACAAACAAGCAAAATATAGCAAACAAATAAGAAGGAATGTAAACAAATAAAGAAAATTGTATACAAATGAGATCGATCATAGAACTGTAAAATAAAAGTAAATAAGAAAGACTGCGAATAGAAAAGAATGTAAATAAGAATGGAAACAATATAATTAACCGAAAACGAAGTATCAAAAATGCAAAACACTTGAAGTATTTAGCTGAGATTTGCTTTATTTAGTCAATCGTGAAACACTATCAAACCTTATCAACATCAATCAACCTGATCAATTAAAATTTGTCTTTGGTATGAGAAGACAGTGGCGTAGTGGTTAAGCATGCGGACTCTCAACACAGGGGTTATCAGTTTGATTCTTCCATGTGTCACTTTTAAAACGCCATTGGTGAGGAACGGGAAACCACCTCATAAAATCCTCTTCCTAGCAAAAACCCAGAGCCCTGTCTTTGGTTTCTGCTACGCTCGAAATCGATTATGCAACGCAGTTAGAATGAGAAGACAAACTGGAATTGTCATGAAATCCAAAAAGAGAGGCTACGCAAAAACATTGTTCCATCGACATCGTTCCGACCAGTTATTGTGTCTATTGAACAGAGCACAGTGCAACTGTCACCTGGAAATTCAGGCCTCGTGATAAATGCATCAAAAGAGGAGATTCAGTTAAAGGGTACGTACCATTTCTTGTTTCGTGACTTGATGTCATAAAAGCATGGCCGATGTGAGCAGCGTAGTCAACACAGAGACCAATCGCAAGGATTAACATGACAGACGTAACAGTGTCGATTGATAATCCCCAGAAAAACATCATGCCACCAACATCAACCTGAAAGCAAACCATTAGTTGCGTGAACGTGTTGACAGAAGCAATTTTTTTAGAATTTTAGCTTGATATATATTTGTGAACTAAACATAAAAATACGAATCTATCTAATGATAGGTAATTTGTATTCGGCTGGCCTTTTAAAAATGGTAGTGTGGCCGAGTGGTTAACGCGCTGTGTTTCGCATCATGCAAGGTCTACTCGTGTGGGTTCGAATCCCGTCGTTGGAACCACTAACCACAAGCCAACAGTCAACTCAGCAGTCCATCCTTCCGAGGTGGGTAAATGAGTACTCAGAAGTAACTCTGAGGGCGCAAGCACCGGACACACATTGATAACAGCTAATCTAATGCTGAAGTGTTTCATCCAGTACAAAGATTCGAAATTGTTATTATCAATCACAGGTGCGTCTAGCGAAGAAAATGAAGAATGCATGCTATCAGTATGCACAATACTGTTAACAGGAGGGTCCTATTTGTTCAAAAGCTATAGTAATAATGTTCATATGAGCTTTAGAGAACCAAAGTCAATGTACGAATGAAACTTGAATGTACGAATGAACAAATTAGATGCTTACAAAATTGAATATTATTACAATAGTCATCTAGAAACCTCTAGGAATAGTCAAAAGATGAAGATAATAAAAATTGCGGAAATAATTAAAGATATGGTGGTGTGCATCTACAACCTTTTCCTTATGACATTGACTTCTACACAAAATTTGAAGGTAGATTTTAGGACACTGAGAAGCTATGCAAGTCAAGTAGCATACGGGTGCCTTTCTTATAATGTGATGTCATGTCAAGATTCCTATGATTCATGAATCATGAGGTAGATTTTAGGACACTGAGAAGCTGTGTTTATCTAGCAGAGTCCAGGACCATCCTCAGATGTAACTCGTAATACCTACGCCTGAAATTTGCAGAGAGTGACCAACTCTTCTCACTCTAAGCGACAGTTTAGCTGAGGTTGGACTTGAACCACTGACCCAGAAACATCTAATAGTTGAGTAAAGAAATGCTCTTACCAGTGTGAGAACAACGCAAGTGAATACCATCAACGAGGTCCAGAGATTTGCCAAAAGGAACAGGGTAACCAGGAAAACACACGCCGCAGCGAGGGCGAGATTCTGGACAAGTTCCTTCCCGATGATTTTGTTCGTTTCCCAACCAACATAGAATCGTGTGTACGGGAAGGTTTCCTTGGAAAATTTGACACTGTTTACGGCATCCCTCACACTATCCATGGCTTTCACTTCAGTCGGGGAGTCGGCCATCTTGATGTGAGTCGCGTGAATCCTAGAGAACTAAAAGAGAGGTTGAGTATTTAACAAAGTCGAGTAATTGAATCTTACGTTCCGACGATTGTACAACGACGCGTTCACATTCAGCTACTTCAAAAGACAGCTAGGAGGGGCTAGCGTACGGAACATTCATGCTTCAGGTCTTGGGTGCGGGTCAATGCTTGGCTTAATCTACGGGTATTCCTAGATATCTACCCCGTAGGAAAATGGCTGGTGGGGTGAAGCAGGGGTAAAAGTGCAGTGTCAACCCATTCTACCCAAAAAGGTGTGACCAATGGCAATGCGTCTTTACCGTTTCAATTTTCATTTTCATTCAATAATGTCAAAGAGAGGCTGCCCGTTAGCCGAAGCTAATTTGCAAGGAGCCACTCATTTACAAATAATTAAAATAAAAACATTAAAATTAAATAATAATAACACATTAGAAAGATCTATCTAAAATTGCCTAGAATCGCTGAAATCGATTAGAAATATACAAAGAGGTCAGATCAAGAATTCCTTGAGGGGAATATCAAGAACAGGTTAAAGTTCAAAGGCCTTCCCTCGCCATTTTCGGCACGTACTTCTTTAGCTTTTTGGTCATACAGTTACGTAAGCATAGTGAATGTTACAATTGGGGGCTGGCCATCTGGTAACGATTTCTGTTTAACTCCCACACTCTCATACTCTTTCTCCAAAGCACTAAATGCTAAGTAGTCGAATAACATGAAACATTCTTCATTCTGTTCGTGAGGCTCGAACGGGTATCGAGCCCCGACCTCTTGCATACAAAGCGAGCATTATACCAGTAAGCCATGGATGCGGTAAGGAATATGATTTGAACAAGCGACCCGCTAACATTCGCTATCGTACAACATCATCTGTCTTCATTAATCAATATTTCCGTAGTCTGCTGCTCGTAGCTTATTCCTGCTTTCAATATTCTTTGCATCTACCTACCAGGATCTTATTCGGAGACAGCTTGACGTCACTCCTGTAGACTTTTCCTTCATTACTTCGCAAGTATGTGTCCAACCATGAGTAGAAAAGGCTTGCGTTCTTCGGAAGGTTATCTGTAAAGAAATTTCCAAAGGAGGTCTTAATTGAAATCATGCTAACCAAGGGAGATTTCTAAGCACCGAGAAGCAGTTTCGTTCTGAAAATGTGACGTCATGTCAAGATTACTATGAATCGTGGTTCTTAAGGTGGATTTTATGACACTGAGAAGCTATTCTTATCGAGCAGTGTCCTGGTCCATTCTTATAATATGACGTCGTTTCATGATTCATATGATTCATAAATTATAAGGTAGACTTTAAGACCCTAAGAAGTCATGTTTATTGAGCAGTGCAGTGGTCCTCTCTCATAATATGACGTCGTTTCAAGATTCCTATGATTCATGAATCATGAGGTATATTGACCCCGAGAAGCTCTGCTTATTGAGTGGTACCCTGTCATCTTTTCATAACGTGACAATTTGACAAAATCTAGTAAGACAGCTTGCATGAGCGACAGGTACACCTTAAAAATGGGAAGTTCATTTCTCGGCCCAACCAGAGTAGATGCATCATAAAAAGTATGACCTAACATGTCAGTAGATCACAGAGGGTTTAGCCAATGAGCAAATCTGACTTACCAGCATCAACATTGCCTGTGCTCCCATGGGTCTTGTTTACCCACGTGATGTAGCCATCATACCAACTGGAGACAGACGATTTGACAACGTACTCATTCTGGTAGATCTTATCAAAAACTAACTTCATCTTGTTTTGGTCGTTGAAGTAATCGATGTCGGCTAAAAACGAGGAAAGAATTTGAATAATTTTCGTGCGCAAAAAGACCATTGAAAACGAGGTCCATTGAACTGTGACTTATTTGCTCTCAAACAAATGACTTATGCCTTGCGAAACAAGGTCAAAATGGTGATGGGTCGAAACGCAACCATTCGGACAACTCCGTTTTGAAACAAAGTACCTCGTTTTGATATTGAGCACTTCGTTTAGAAATCAAGCGGCACGATTGAAAATTAAGTACAATGTTTGTAGTTTAGCTCCTTGCTGCAAAATTCAGTGCCTCGTTTTGAAATTAAGCAGATTTATTTAAAGGTCATTGCCTCGTCTTGAAATAATGCACTTTTCTTTGAAATTTAGTGCTTCGTTTCGAAATCAAGCACCTCTTTCGGAAATTAATTTCATAAAAACGCATTTTGTCTTCCTTTGATGAAGAGTGGATAAGGATTCGATTTTTGTAAATCAGTTACTAATACCTCAGGGCTTAAACAGATATAGGCAACTGCGAGGAACGTCTTAGACAGCAGCTTTGAGGCAAGATTAAATCAAATTGAAAACTGCGAAGCATACTCGGATTCAAGCTTCACAGGAACCAAAGACAGGGATCTGAGCTTTCTTCTAGGGAAGTGGGTTTTATGAGGTGGTTTCTGGTTGCCCTCCTCACCAATGGTGTTTTAAAAGTGACACTTGGAGGAATTGAGCTGAGAACCCTTGTATTGTGAGAAGCCATTACACCACGGATCCATAATGCTAGTAACATCTTCCGGGGGAGGCCGAGACTGTAGATTATCATCCTCATTTTGAAACCATGATATACGAGCGAGCTATTTGACATCCTTTTCACGGTACCACTGAGGCTCATTTAAAGAAAGCAAAATCAGAGAGATGAGGCAAAGCTGGGAGTACCATTTAGAGAAAGCTGGATGAAAAGCCTTAGCGACTCACCAATATAGACAGCAAACGTTACACCTTCATTTGGAAAATACTGAAAATTGACGATGCATTGAAATTTAGAAATACGAAATTAAGCACCATGTGACCGAGGATAGAAATCAGAAGCATAGCATTCTACAAATTGCATAGCTAGTGTATTCCAATCAGAGAAGAAATCAAAGACAGGGTTTCCAGTATTCTCAAGGGAAGTGGATTTTAGAAAATGATCCCTTTTGTCTTCCCAACTTTTACATGATGTGATTATTTCATATGTGAGGATAGCTCAGTTGTAAGATTCTTGAGCATTGATCCTAGCGTCAGCTGTTCCAATCCACCCGTAGATAACATCTCACTTGAAGTGAGAAGATTAGCCTTCCAGCTCTCTGTAATTCCAGGGGTATAAACCACGGGGCGTGGTCACATCTGGAGGAAGGATCTGGGCACTGCTCGATTTACAAAAAGTTACTGAGCGTCTATGACAGTCATTGTATAGACGGCGAATTACCTTCGCTGACTTTGCATTGTATCTAGTTGCATCTGAATCTGGAGGCAGGAAAAGGTTGAAATCAAAGTCTTGCTTAAGCCCAATGACACCGTAGCAGCCAGCTGCAAAAAGTCCCGCGGTGGCCACAAGGCAAATGACCTGCATTGAATGAAAAATTCCACTTTAGCAGGAGCGAAATAGGAATAATTAAGCATATGTAGATTGAGGGCTTCCATTAAAACCCATTTGGCGTCGTTATTCGAAATAAGCCGCATCAAATTTTACTTTCAAACGTGAAAATCTTCGAGGAGAATATGATCAGTCAATTTTCGTAAGAAAGAGTTTTTGAGAGCGAAAAGAAAAAAATATATGTTTGATATGTTTCTAGATGCCTTCTATCTGCCCAACCAGCAGGAAATGGTTAGCTGGAGTAAAGCGTGGGGTCAAGGAAAGGAACTGGCCACAATACCTTACTTAGTGTGGTACCTCTCTGACAAGATGCTCCCACTCCAACAAGGTACTCCTTCTCTAAAAAGGTACTCCCAACCTTCGTATCGAGAATGGGACTCGGAGTATGGGGCTTTTCTAACAAAAAGATCCACCAAGGAAGGCAAATAAGTTTTTTCTCATCTCGTAATGAATTATGAATCAAGCGACCGCCATACAACATACCTTTACTGGTAGCTTGAACAAATATTTACTAAAAACGTTGTCAAAGAAAGACTGAAGACGATCGACTTTAGCACATGCCAAGGGCTCGTAATCATCTGGAAGTCTTATGCAGCAGCAACATGCATCTCTGTTCTTCCCTTTCCTGGTGATTAAATCACATTGGCATCAAAGCAGGCCATCGATAACTCATGGCTGAAGGACTTTTTGTGTTACTAAAATGGCAACACATATTGACCAGGTACACTGAGATACAAAGACAGAGGCTAATAAGCAGAAGAAAACAACTGCAGATAGTTTCAGATTAGATGCCAGAAGGAACATCTACGATCGAAACAACAACTCTCTTGGGAATCGTAGAAATGTTCGAATTATACAAAGTTCGAACAAGAGAGATTCGAGTTAAAGAGGTCATTTGCTTTGGGAGTTTCAAGAGAACTGAGAATTCTTTTCAAATTCGCAAAAGTTTGAACCACACGAGTTCGAATTAGACATAGTTAACTGTATTTGAATTGGTCCAGATATGAAGCACATAAGATGTTATGCATTACACGTGTACATAGAGCTCTTTTTCAGGGGCACAAAAGAGGATTCTGGGGCTCTGGGAGGGGAAGATTATTCACTGGTCTTCTTTTTGACATAAATTAGGGTAATGTGAGATCGTTCAATCAGGTAAAAACAAACACGTTGCATATTGAGAGCTACCTCTTGATGTCAAGTGCCAACACTGCCGTAAAGATGGAGCATGCGAAGAAGAAAACTGCCAAGATGCCTAAAATATCCAACAAGAAGTAAAATTATCATCGTCATTTGGCTGGAATATGGTGAGAGTCAAAATAGATGAATCACGCTTAAAAAACAGCTGGTGAAAGAGGATGTCTAGAACAGAAACGCATGGAAAGATAGATAGAGAGATAGAGAGAGAGAGAGATATATATATATATATATATATAGAGAGAGAGAGAGAGAGAGAGAGAGAGAGAGAGAGAGAGAGAGAGAGAGACCCTGAGAGAGAGAGACCCTGAGAGAGAGAGAGAGAGAGAGAGAGAGAGAGAGAGAGAGAGAGAGAGAGAGAGAGAGAGAGAGAGAGAGAGAGAGAGAGACCCTGAGAGAGAGAGACCCTGAGAGAGAGAGAGAGAGAGAGAGACCCTGAGAGAGAGAGACCCTGAGAGAGAGAGAGACCCTGAGAGAGAGAGACCCTGAGAGAGAGAGACCCTGAGAGAGAGAGACCCTGAGAGAGAGAGACCCTGAGAGAGAGAGACCCTGAGAGAGAGAGACCCTGAGAGAGAGAGAGAGAGAGAGAGAGAGAGAGAGAGAGAGAGAGAGAGAGAGAGAGAGAGACCCTGAGAGAGAGAGAGACCCTGAGAGAGAGAGAGACCCTGAGAGAGAGAGAGACCCTGAGAGAGAGAGAGACCCTGAGAGAGAGAGAGAGAGAGACCCTGAGAGAGAGAGGACACCTATCTTAAGTGTGGCATTTCTGCATCTTGAATCACTGAATGGGACAACAGTTCACTGACTAAAAACATTACAGGCAATTCCATCTGGTTCTTTGGCAACAATAACGATGACCCCAACCCTAACCCTAACCCTAACCCTGACCTTTACCCTAATCCTGACTTTTACCCTTTCTTCGACTTTCATTTAACTCTTTTAAAAAATGAAAGCACTACATAGAAAATAATTGTCGATGGAAACAGAAGCGAGGTCGATGAGCAAGAAATTCGACTTTCAACTTGGCCTGGCCAAAAGAAACTTTATCTAAACATAGCTCTTGCTTCAATTAGCTATTTTGGCATTTTTTTCTAAATTTTTCTCCTACTTTGACTGTTTAAATGGTGTCGAATCTTTCTTAGAGAGCTAGTTAAATTTATAGATAAGAAAAAGGTGATTATTTCTGCTTATAAGGTCAATGACTTGCCCTGCAAACACTGAGACGCTTAACTAAAGGAAAATAAGGCACGGTGACATCAATTAGAAGACGAATCAACATTTCTAGCGTGCAGAAACCACAAAAATCCTGTCGGTTTTCAAATAAAAGCTTATCTCATACATAATTCTATTCCCACTTTCAAATATCCAAACGCAAAAATGCACAGGTCTTCGTTTCTAAAGGAGGATTCCCTTGAACAAGACAATCATTTCAAAGGCGGTGGGAAGAGTCAAGGCGCGGGTGCTTGTATTATACAGTTCAGTAAGACAGCACTCCACGTGATGCAACAAAGTTATGTAATATTAGAATTTGCTTACAGTGGAGAGATTGGGTAGCTGCCTGCTATTCTAGGCGTCAATATGACGAGGTTTCTTCACACGGAAAAAGATCCGGATATTGATCCACGTGCATGGCTTTCTCACTGTTCTCCAAGCTACCTAACGCTTCATAAGTTACATGAAACTTCACATGATGTCACAATGTGAAGTACACTGCTTCATTTAAGCATAGCTTCTCAGTGTCCTAAACTCTACCTTGGAAAGTTAGCAACACACATTATGGAAATATCTATATGCAAAAATCCCCAGCCAAGAAATCTTCGCAAATGTTTCCATTGGCAAGGGCAAGTTCTATTTTGCAATGAGCTCTTTAGGTGAGCCATTTTTTACATGCCGGTATGAGCACGTGGATGAACTGAGGATGCGCAGCCAGGCGCGAGTTCGCAATTGCATGTGGACTGTGAGTTGCGCAAAACATGGCTAGAAAACGATTACAACAACTCAGGCATCTTCAATTTCCATCCATGTAAGCCAGGGGTGGGCAAACTACGGCCCCTGGGTCACATGCGGCCCACCGATTGCCTTCTTGTGGCCCACCAAGAACTTTTATCAAGCAAAAATTCTCCCGTTATTCTCATTTTCTAATTGCTTGATACCATATAAATGCATTATAAACATGTAAAGCATTACCATACTGAGGATGGATAATGTTTTCAAAAGATTTAAGCAAACTTTTCGTTTTTATTGCGTGAAAATCTAATTTGAAACAGCCTTGGCAACATATTGTGCAGCGCTTTAAAACTTAAAATTTGTGACTGCGGCCCTTCTGCTGAAAAGTTGGGCCACGCCATTTTTTTTTCTTAGTGAGTTATGTTGGGGAAAGGCCATGGTGGCCTATACAATGCCTCAACAAAGGAAGAAGAAAGAAAGAAGCGAAAGGCTAAGAGGAGAGAGAGATAAGATCAAGTTTATTGATCTTGGATTTGAAAGATGGCAAGTTGTAAGATTCAGGAAAGCAAGAGGAAGGCAAGACATCCATAAGTTGCATGTTCTAGGGATGAATGATGATTTGTGAGATAGAGTTTGTGAAGTATGCAGTGAAACTTGGAAAGGGTGTGAATGAGTTGAGCTTCTGCTGGTTCTGACACGCCTCAGAGGAACAGGAATAATCTCCCTGATCTCCTGAGAACAATGTCCGTTAAAGTATTTATAAAAGATGGAAAGATCTCCAAATAATCGACGATGGGAAAGAGGTTGGAGAGATTTGGTGAGGTTAGGATTATTGATGAGACGAATGGCTTTGGACTGGACTTTGTCGAGAAGACAGAGAGTAGATTTTGGAGCACCACCCCAGACGTGGGAGCAGTACTCTAAAGAAGGACAGGTTTGGGACTTGTATATAGTTAGAAGGTGTGAGGATGAGAAAAACCCACGGGCTCTGGCGAGGAAACCGAGCTTTTGAGATGCATGTTTAGCAAGGGAATGGAAATGGGTTTTCCAAGTGAGATTAGATGAAAGAGAAAGGCCAAGTTGTGTGAAAGAAGCTGAAGTGTCCAGTTCATCGCCATTCATGAGGACAGGAGGAAAGTCTTGATTACGTTTGCGTGAAATGACAGCCTGTTTCGTCTTGCTCTGGTTGAGCGAAACTAGGTTGTCTTTGCCCCACTTCTCAATAACTGTCAGATCATTGGAAAGAAGAGAGGCTGAAGTGTTTCTGTGGAGTTGTTGGTTGCGAGGAATTGTTTCTTGCTTACAAATAATTGCATTCTCGATAAGAACGTAGCCCGCTGAATTTCCTGGGCGTCATTGCGCAATAAACGCAACTTGCCGTATCGTCCTTGCGGTGTTGAAGCATTCAAGGACCGTTTCGCTATTCGCTTATAACACTTAATATTCGATAGAAAAAGAATTTGGAAATGAATTCGAGGAAGCAGTCGGTATGAAAGAGGAGCGATTTAGCAGAAAATCTTGCAAGTGTGAAAGATAGAATTAAAAGCAAACGAAAGAATGAATATAAATATATAAGTCTGAATACGAAGATGACAAATTGAACCATAGATAATAGATACAGTCAACTCTGCCTAATTCGAACTCTCTGTGAGATCGGATCGTTAAAATGTTCCGATTACAAAAATTTTGAATGACAGAGATTCGAATTATGGATACTTTTTGTTTGGAGATTTTCCAGGGACCTGAAAATTTTTTACGAATTAGCAGAAGTTCGAATTACAGCAGAGTTCGAATTAGAGGGATTTGACTGTCATTTTTTGGCGAAAATGATCAACCTATAGCCTTATGTTTTGATGAAAATTGGCCATTTTTGGATGCTTGGAGACTTACTGAGGAAATAGACGGGCGTTGGAAAATATGGCATTTTTGGCGAAAATGGTAGGCCTATAGCCTTCAGTTTTGATGAAAATTTAAAGATTTGCTGAGATGATAGGACGTTGGAAATATGGCATTTTGGCGAAAATGGGTAAATGGGCTTACCAAGACCAGCATAAACGCAGAACGATCGCAAAGCAGGGAGAATCTGGAAGACAAACAGCGTTTAATTAAGTAATGAATGGAGAAATGTGACTAAATTAAGAGAAAACACATCGAAAATAAGAGAACGAGTGTGAATCAAAAGAAATTAGCAAGTCGAGGAATTCTCATCAAGTCTGTAAAATTGGAAAGTAACTACGTGACGAAATGCGACTGGATCAAGATGCAAACAGGTAAACAAAAAACAGTCTCAAAAATGAACGAAACAGACCTCGATTTGGGCAGAAACAACCAGAAAACTGGTTGATCATCATCAAAAGGGGATGGTTTTAAGTATCAGGGTGGCTCAGTGCTAAGATTTTTCTTCATTGGTGCTATGGTCAGTGGCTCGCGTCAACCACCAGCCCACCAGCTAAACCTTCACTTAGAGTGAGGAGAGTCGCCTGTTCTTTGCAATTTCAAGCGTAGGAATCACACGAGGTGTGGTCACATCGAGAGGAAGGACCCGGACACTGCTCGACTTGCAAAAAGCTTTCGATTGCCCAAAAATCTAGTTTCGGATGCTTGATAGATATCATTAAAAAGGAATGAAAATACCGTCGTGGCACCAATCAGAAAAGCCATAACATCCGTCATCGAAGTCACAAGCACTGCAACACCCTGGAGAAAGTTCTCAAAATATTGAAATAAGGCAAAAGTAAAGGGGAAGAAAAAAGAAGAAAATCAAAATGAAACATTAAATACACGACTATGACGTTGGATGTCTGATGATAGATACATCCAGCATCAATCGTGTGCAAGAAATAGCGAAAGACAAGAGGAAAAGTGATCGAAACGGGGGTAAATGCTACTGTCTAAATTAAAAATCCATCAAAAATATTTGAATCAATCAACAATGTTGAATTGACACTAAAATAGAAATGGGAGGATAAATGGGAGATTATTGAGAAGATATTTAAAAGCGTGAAGCTATGTTATGGGGGGAAATTTCTATTCAATACTTTGCAATCACCTTACATAACTTCCAGAGATTTCTTTAACGAACGGGTCTTAGCGTTTTCAATTTTTCTTGATTAGGTTTGTAGTACAATCAGTAATCTCTCAACAAAGTAAGAAACATGGAGGAAGCTCTACTGTCGAGACAAAGCAAAAAATTTCGTCGGAAAGTAACGATGTTTGTGATTTAAGGCTTGAACGAAGCGGGAATGGAATATTTGCAATTAAGAGTCTCTTACGGCGTTTCTCATGGTGGCTGCAATAATATACGGTACAGATGCATCGATCGGCAATGTTTTGGCGATATTTTCGTACGATTGAACAATCACAAACACATCATCAACTCCAATACCTGTGAGAGGAAATCAAATGATTTTGAGATGATAGGGACTGATAAGAAATCAAAGGAATCATGATTCAACAGTTAAATCAAACAGCATCTATCCAGTTAAAACAAACTCAAAACATCATGAAGAAATATCAATGAATTTTTCCAATCATCCACTGCACCGTCTATGAAAAGACGTTTTGTCAACAGGCAAACATCACCTGATAATCAACCAGAAACAGGGCTGTGACTCTTCTTAAGAGAAGTTGATTAATTCTGAGGTCGCTTTCTGTTGCCACCCTTATTACTAATTTTTTTATAGTGAACCATGCAGGATTCGAACCCATCACGCTTGCATTGTGAGTCCGCAAACTTAACAACTGAAACTTCGAAGTCAAGGTTCTTCCCCTCACCGTCTCCGTTTCATAAACCTGTGGGCCACACAGCTATGCAAGCACAGTGAATTTTGCAGGTGGGGGCTGGCCATCTGGTAGCAGTGTGTGTTTCACTCCCATGCTCTTTCCCGAAGTGCTGAATGCTAAGCAGGAAACAGCATGTACCATTTTGCAAGTCTTAAGTATGAATCGACCGGGTATCGAACCCCGACCTAGTGTAGACAAAGCGAGCATTCTACTACTGGGTCACAGATACGGTTCACAACTGAAACTTACTTCTTTGGAAACACATTGCAGTCAATAGCGACATTCGGAAATGATGGAGACACGGGTTCAAAAAATCACACACAAAAATTAGTGCTTTAACGAACCAAGAATAAGGAATGGTAGAATTGAATGTACTGGTCCGTAGAAAAATCCAAAAGCACTTGATAAGCCAAAAGAGACCAGAATAGCAAGACCAACTGATAGAACTCCAATGACTGCTAGCCACGCCTAGAAACATAAATGACACTGAAGCATTCTCCAAAATATGGGAAAGATAAATCGATGCAGAAAATTATCGAGTTAAAAACAGCAACTAAAACGCAATGAGTAAAGATGGGCCTGAATTACATTGGTTGAAATGCGAGTCCTCCAGTAGGAGTTGTTTTCAATTTCTACACTTTTTCGTACTTTTCGTACTACCCAGAATCCGAAGATAGATTCCAGGGCACTGAGGTGCTTTTTGCTTGTAGAGCAGTGTCCATGTCGTTCCTGATTCCTAGGCCTGGAGTATGCGTCTATTCTCTGCTATGGAGCTTCGTTTCATGCGACTTTACGAAGCTTGGTAGACGCTCGTTGCGGTATCCATCGCAACATCTGTGGCATGCAAAGTGACGAGAGGACAGCCAGATTCCTTACTTCAAACAGTCAGGAATCTTTACTGTCCCTGGCAAGACTACTATCTGAAATGAACCCTTTTATCAAGCCCAAGAAGCAACCTACTAAATGCCCAGAAGCATTTCACCTAAATCTTCATCCTTTGCAGGAGAATTACTTGCATATCTGGAACCAATCGAAGCAAACAAACCTTTTGCTCAATCCGGCTGAATTTGCCAAGCATCAGCGCCAAATATGCAATGATGAGGAAATATCCGATTGACAGGAATGAAATGTCTCCACTGATCGCATTTCCAGAAGCCTTTCGGAACCTTTTGACAAAAAATCAAACCGTGAAAACTCATCACAAAAATCAAGATCAACGCATCAGTCTTCGTTACATAGCCGAAATAAATTCTAGGATTATAAAAATAATAATACTAAAAATGATGAAAATAATAACAAAAATAAAAGGCATTTATATTGCGTCATTTATCCACACGGTTCAAAGTCTTCAAGTACAGCGCTCGCTCTGCAGATTGGCTGAGGTTCGATGCTCCTGTCCAGAAATACCAGCGACTTAAAGAGTGGTGTCTCTTCTTCCCTACCCAGCATTTAGCAAGTGCAAACAAGCCCACTACTGCTCCCTTGCCACCAATTGAAACATTTCAAGCGCTTGCAAAGATGTGCCACCCAAAGGATAAAGGAGCAAGCATTTTAAGCCACTTATTCATCAAACGGTGAGTGATCTTTTGATACAACTTAGAGAAATTACGTTGATGGTAGATTTCAATGAGTCCTCGTCATCAACTCTCTTCGTTTCGGAAAGCAACGTTAAACAGCAACGCCGATATTTCGTCTCTATTGGGAATGAAGCATTGCTCTCTCCTGATAAGAGATGGCTGCGTTTGGAGTATGATGTAAAAGATGAATTCCGCATTTTTTGACACGACAGGGAATGAAGTATCTGACATGTTTGGATGAAAAAAGCAATAGATGTTATCCTTAAACGTAATAGAGCTTTGATTTGCGCCCACTTGTACAAACTTGGAGTGGTGGGTTTGGAGAAGAAAAACAGCTTCACATAGTTGGTAAAAGAAAACCAAAAAAAATTAAACTAAAATCCGAAAGATCTGGTGATACGAACAGAATGACAAACTTTGCTAGGCAAAAATGAGCTCGTAGAGCACAGGGTGTTTCATAAATGCAAACTTACGAGGTTTGACTGTAGTAGAACAATTTTATGAATGAGTACTGCCCGTCAACACTTTTTACCACATTTGTAAATTCCTCCTCCCACTGCTTGCCTTTTGCATCTTCCTGTGGAAATAAAATTTTACAATTACCATAGCCATCATCATCATCATTCTCATCATTATCATTATCATCATCATTTTCATCATCATTATCATTATTGTCATCATAATCATCATCTCCAGCTCTTGGGGCAAGGGGATACAGGGGAAGCACCAATAATGAATGTACTTGTAAAAATCATCTGCAAAAACAGTAAGTATTACCTCTTGCCCTGTGCTCTTATCATAAACAGCTTGATTCTTCAAGAAGTATGTTGACAAGGCAGCCCCTGCTGAGATGATCTTCAAAGAGCTGTCTTTTTGTATCGCACCAAGAATTCGATCAAGAGCTATCACTCTTCCAGTAACAAGGCTACAAAATAATTGGAAACTAATGATGCTTTTTGCAATGAATCAAGTTTTTTAGCTATGTCCAAAAATTCGAAACAATTTTATGAAAATAATCTGATAAAGGGTAGCTATAAACCTTCTCAGAGGAGATTTGTTGACATCATTCAGAATTTGTGCGTCAGTTAAGTTGTTGATGACAGTTTCGTTGATACCCCAAATTTCAAGCAAGCCTCCAGCTCGACAAATCGGGCCTTGCCTAGAAAGAAAGGACAAATAGATGCAAGTCAGAAGTAAGAATCCAAAAAGGTTAAGCCTTAAACAAAAATAAATAATGGTGCGGTTGAGTGGTTAAGGAGCAGTGCTTTCAATCTTGTGGGGTCTGCTCAGATGGGTTCCAATCCCATCACTAGAACCATCAAAAACAAACCAACAGTCGACTGAGCTGTCTATCCTTCTGGGGTTCCATAAATGAATACTCAAAAGAAACTCAGAGGGTACAAGCAGTACCCCCTGCGGTCCACATCAGCTGCATAGCTGCTCATACACCCAGCTTGCCTTAAGAAATAGATGCAATACAAGACAATTAGAGAAAAACAAAAAAATATTCCTGAAGTAATAAAACATGAGTCATTAGCCATGAATCAACCACACACCTATAACATATTTTATCCCACTCCAGATCCGTGCCATTGAAACCATTCTTTACCTTTTTATCCAAATCCAACATCTGGAATCAATATAAATAGCAGGAGCTTGGTAGTGATGCAAGGAGAAAGTTTGAAAACATTAAAATCAATCACATCTTTTCTGAGGGGTTCTTGATTGCATTCTATGAGGAGAGAGATTATATGGCTAGTTGAGAAAAAGCAAGTTGATACTCACAGCTCTAACCACTTGGCTTTGTAAGACATTACTGCTTTCAAATAATGCAGCGGTCAATCTTGATGCTACTGGGTATCTTTGTGCAACAATATCTTTATGCGCAAGGGCTTCAGAATCTTGTGGGTTCCATAGCTTCTCACCTCTGCTTTCTTGAATAAATTTTATCATTCCAACACCACAAAGTGCAGCAACAAGGATAGCTATGAGAATGGTGACAAATGGCCATCCTCCGACAAGTTTTCCTAAACTGAAACAACAATCATTCTGATGTAATACAAATTGCAAGTAGAGTATCACTCAGAAATTTTCAAAAGAAGACTAAAAATACAATTTTCAAGGACATTTTAATCAGATTTTATCTGCTTGACAAAAACTTGCAGCACTTTTTGCAACTTTATATATATGATATTGCACTGTTGGTTTTGTGAACATTGTGTAGGACCCCTTTGAGCTAAATGGATAAATGGCGCAATATAGATGCTGTTTACTATCACTATTGATGTTCTTACTATTGGTGTGATATCGATTGTGTCAGTGACACATGAATCATGGCTGTCTCTCTGTTTTACTCTATGCTTCATTCATGTAAACTTAGAGCTTGATTCTACAGTATTGCTTCGGCAGTCTAATAAAATACTTTAGCAAAGAAACACTATTTCTCTATTTTTTAGGTAGAAAATGTTACGCTTTATACTCGAATAAATACGGCAAGTGGAATTGAAGCCAGAACAAGAAATAATGGCCAGAATAAGAACTTTGCATGGACAGCGGTGTTAGTTCTATTGATAAATTACATCTATGGTTAATGGTTCAAGTCCCATCTTAGTCTTAATTTAGAGCAAGGAGAGTTATAAACTCTCTGCAATCTCAAGCATCTGTGGGCATATGAGGAAGAAAAACAAATTTCTGCTCAACAAGGATAATGTTCCAGTACACTTGAGTCCATCTTGAGGTACTTGGTGCGAAACATGAAAAATCAAACGTCAGACCGAAATCATTATATTTCAACAGAGAATTTTCATTGCTGCTCTGATAATCCAGATCGTAGTGGTGCCTGCATTTTTCCATTCCAGTTCGGTTCTAGTCGAAAAGTTGGTGACAGAACGTTGAGGAGGGACTGCGAACAAAGTGTCATTTAAGCTCCGCACACACGATAAACACCATACATGCAGTAAGCATGGCTTTGATCCGTATCATGTTGAAGAGCTTTGTGCAACTTCATGGACGTATTGAAGGACAGCGGAATGTTTTCAACTTAACCTCTAGGTTTTACTGCCTTCTTGAGTTACATATATTTCTATACATAGTTACTTTATTCTATACATAGGTATGACTCCTTGCAGACTGAAAATAAAGGAAACATGGTAGGAGGTTTAAGTTTTCTACATTTCTTTCCCATTTTTATTAATTGGGTCAGTGTTGAACTACTTGACACGGTTCTCCGATAATTCCTTTTTATTCAATCAGCTTCGCTGATGGATGGAGCATTACGGCCGAATTCTCTTCCTAACACGAACGCCAAGCCTTCCCTTCCCTTCCTTCCCTTGCATAAGCCGGGCTTTGGCAGGCTTCGTGCGTCACTAACTTTTGACTTCGACATGCTGGGTTGAGATGATAATAATCACAAACACAAAGGCTTCATTTCACGCCAGGCTTGAGGGATCGCTTCGGCAAGATTTGGGTTTCAACATCAGGGAAAAATAACCATGCTTCAGTATCTGCAATTGTACACCCGTGCGAATCCTATTCACGTAAAAAACTATCAATGTTACATCTCCTCGTTGTGGTACCGTGGTGTAGTGGTAAAGCATGCGGACTGTTGCCAATTCTTCGATTCCTCCATGTGTCACTCTTAAAACACCATTGGTGAGGGAAGGCAACGGGAAACCACCTCATGAATTCCACTTCCCTAGAAAAAACTCAGAGCCCTGTCTCTGGTTTCTGCTACGCTCGAAATCGAGTATGCAATGCAGTACTTCCTCATTATCTTTGAATTACCTTGGAATGAGCTAGGCCATTCTAAAAGCATCAAAACTGCAAAACGTTCTCTGCATATCCATGTAAGCTGATATCGTACACTTAAAGGTTTATAACTGCGTGAATATATATTAAAAATAATAGCTGGACTAACCCGAAAAAGAATGCTTCGAATTTTCCGATGATAAAATCAGTTAGACGTGTGCAGCAATTTTTAGAATCCTTCGTCGATACTTTACTGTCGTCACTCATCTTCCGCTGTGTTTTTTCTAACCTTGGTACTGTTCCTGCAGCAGTGACTAAGTATTGAGCAGGTACCGTCGTGAGAGTTATGCAAATGGGATATGCAAATGACAGCAATCCTAGGAGGAATCCACCGTGTTTTACGTAATGAATTATAGAACAAGCAATCACTATAGTTACATATTACATCACAACAAATCAACACGTGACGATTGTTCAAACCGTCGAGTCAGAAAACCCCTGCTTAAGTAGCCTTCTCATGTCATTAGTAAACACCATTGAAATGTATCGACCGAAATGTATGCTACTCGTTTAATTCCAAGCAATTGGCAGCTTGATGAAAGTAGTTGGTGCTAATAGCAGTGTAAAGTAGACCATGTTATTATAAAGAGCAGAACCAAAGTTGCACATATAGACAGAGCTATGAATTTCTTCTCCGTTCTTCCTTGGCACCAATTTTTAACCATATCCTTTGCAGGATTTGAACTGGTTCCATAAACAGAGACCAGATATGGTTTGCCACACTTACAGACAACCAAACCGTACTCTGTGACTTCACATCAGTTCCATACAGGACTTCTTAACATAGACCCCTTGCTCACTCCATTAGTTGACAAATATATGGTCATTTTCCCGCACTATATGCAATCAGATGTATATATGAAAGATATCTAGAACCAAAAAATTGCTTCGGCTTTGCTTTGCATCAGCATCTGAATGGTACGGGCATTGGAGTGTGAAGGGGTGGTGGGCCACGGTTAGAGCAAGGAATTATTATTTCAAGCGAACAAATAACCAAATGGTGGAATAGCCAAGCGAGGTCTCGGAGAAAAATTAAGTAGATATTTCTCCACGTGTTTACATCTTCAGTGCCCTAAGAACAATGGTATGACCGTGCAAACAACTCATTCCACGGAACGGAAAACTGTACAAGATCGGATATGGATCTTCAGTTTGGAATTCAAGCGATTTATAATAAGATGCCTCGAATATTTCTCAGCCCACTAAGATGGTATCGGTGAAATAAATCCCCAAGCAGGGCTTAGAAATCTAAACATTTTGAATGAATTCATTCCAAGGATGGGATTGTGTCTAATTCGGGCACGTAGCCGCAAGGGACACAAGGGGGTCCGGCCCCTTCCCCTTGCAAAAATAAAACTCCGGCAACATTTAACCCCCACTGCGTACAGTCACAATTTTCCGCTGAGGAATTGGCAAAGAAAGTGGAGAAAGTGGAGAAAGTGCACCATCTAACTCTTCCGGGTTTATTTTTAATATTATCGAATCATTCGAGTGACAAATTCGAAAGGCATAGTGACGTAAATCGTGACGAATCCCAGACGGAACGGAACATCAATAGTCACGTGGTTAAGCCCCATTGTAAGCAATGCCTGTCCCTAAGCAACGAGGTACCGTTGAGTGATTCAGCTGACATTTGCTAACATGCTTTATTGAAATTCCATTTATGTGGTATACTTAGGACCCTACGAATTTTTTCTTTGCAGCCATCCTGACGCTACAGGAAAAGCAAAGCCTCACTTTTGGGGATGTTGGTGGCTCGGTCTGAAGATAATTTGTCTGCAGTATTGGAGATCAAGTTTGGCTTCCCCGTCCATAGCAGACTTCCCTATTCGATCAGAGCATGTGACACTGTAGAAGCTTTTAAAACCAATTTGAAGACCTATTTATTTAAACAGCATTTCATTAACTAGTTTATTTCATAACTTAGAGTTCGTGGCTAAGACTCATCATTCATCCCTAGAACATACATTTATGGAACGTCTTGCCTTCTTCTTGCTTTCCTGAATCTTACAACCTGCCATCTTTCAAATCTAAGATCAATAAACTTGATCTGATCTCTCTCTCTTCTTAGCCTTTCGCTTTCTTCTTGATCCCCTTGTCGAGGCTTTGTATAGGCCACCATGGCCTTTACCCAACAGAACTCACTAAAAAAATTTAGCTTTGGTTCCGTAAGATTTTAATGCGCTTATGAACCATTTATTTTTTATCTATTTTTCTATCCATCTTTTTTTTCTTCCTATCCATCTTCTTCCTCGTAGCAACATACAGTATTTATAGTAAAGACTTTTTCTATTTCTATTTTAGTAGGTTATGTTGAGGAAAGGCCATAGTGACCTATACAAAGCCCCAACAAAGGAAGAAAGAAGAAAGCGAGCAGCTAAGAGGATAGAGAGATAAGATCAAGTTTATTGATCTTACATTTGAAAGATGGCAAGTTGTAGGACTCAGGAAAGCAGTAGGAAGGCAAGACGTTCCATAAATTACATGTTCTAGGGATGAATGATGATTTGTGACAGGGTTCGTGGATTAGGCAGTGAAACTTGGGAAGGGTGTGAATGAGTTGAGCTTCTGGTGGTCCTGACACGCCTCAGAGGAACTGGAATAATATCCCTGGTCTCCTGAGAACAATGTCCGTCAAAGTATCTGTAATAGATGGAAAGATCTCCAACTAAACGACGATGGGAAAGAGATTGGAGAGATTTGGTGAGGTTAGGATTATTGATGAGACGAATGGCTTTGGACTGGACTTTGTCGAGAAGACAGAGAGTAGATTTTGGAGCACCACCCCAGACGTGGAAGCAGTACTTTAAAGAAGGACGGATTTGGGACTTGTATATAGATAGAAGGTGAGAAGATGAGAAAAACCCGCGGGCTCTGGCGAGGAAGCCGAGCTTTTGAGATGCATGTTTAGCAAGGGAATGGATGTGAGTTTTCCAAGTGAGATTAGATGAAAGAGAAAGACCAAGTTGTGTGAAAGAAGCTGAAGTGTCCAGTTCATCACCATTCATGAAGACAGCTGGAAAGTTTTGATTACGTTTGCGTGAAATGACAGCCTGTTTTGTCTTGCTTTGGTTGAACGAAACTAGGTTGTCTTTACCCCATTTCTCAATAACTGTCAGATCATTGGAGAGAAGTGAGGCTGAAATGTTTCTGTGAAGTTGGATATCGGTGGAAGGATGGTCATTTGGAGTGAATGAAAATGAGGAACTTAGGAAGGTATCATCAGCAAAGGAGTGAATGCTAGAAGACGTGGAGGTGAGCAGGTCATTGATGAAGAGGATGAAGAGTACAGGGGAGATGACAGAACCCTGGGGTACACCAGCATTGATTGAGTGCATATTGGAGAGGAAGCCGTCCACTCTGACGGCAATTGATCTATCAGAGAGGAAACTACCAATCCAATTAATGAGAGTGTGATGGAGACCAAACATCGGCAGTTTAGCGAGAAGACCCTTGAGCCAAACACAATCAAAGGCCATGGAGATATCGAGAGAGATCACTCTGCTCTCACCACTGGATTCTAGAGCAGAGGACCAGACATGGACAGCATAAGCAAGAAGATCACCAGTAGACCTGGCTTTTCGAAAGCCATACTGGTGATCAGAGAGGTTGTTTGCTTCAAGGAAGGTAAGAAGTTGTTTAGTGATGATGGTCTCCATTGTTTTACTTAGAGATGAGTGAAGTGATTGCAATGGGACGATAGTTGAGTGGATTAGATTTGTCGCCTTTTTGGGATAGGAAAGACGTGGGCTTGTTTCCATGAGGAGGGAAATGTACCAAGAGTGTAGGAAAGCTGGAATAGTTTGTTAAGAATAGGGGCAAGTTCAGGAGCATAGGTTTTGCGAACTATATCCTATCATCTCAACAGTCTTCTTCCAACATTTAATTCTTCTCATTGAATTTTTTTTTATTCATTCACTTTTTTATACTAGACATACCTGTAATTAGGTCAGCTGAATACAAATTACCTATTATTAGAGAGATTTTTATTTGTGTGTTTAGTTTGTATATCAAAATGAAGTTTAAAAAAATTATTTGTAAAACTGATGGGATTCGATTAGCGTAGCTCCTACTCGTGCATTCCTCACTACCATCATGCCCCCGTCATCATGCAACAAATTCCAGGCATAATCCAAATATACTTTTCCCTTGGAATAGATTCAAGGCAAGGTGGAAGGAAACCAGGGTTTTTTTAAAGTGCAGCGAAAACCAATTCGTGCAGTAAAAACCAATTTGTGCAGTGACAAAATAAAATGGGCGCAATGATAACTTTTTAACAGAGCCATTTTAGAAACGTGTCAATTCCAGTTCCTCAGAAGTCGCAATGATTGGATCGTAATATTCTGCTAATAGAACGGGCGTGGTCATTAGAACGGGTGTGGTCATGAAATACTTAGAAAGAAAGCGCGGACACAACCAAAATTTACCAAAATATGAGCAGTGATAAAAATCCTTAAAATAAACTCTGACGTAAACGAAACCAGAAGTAGACAGAGCCGTGGCAGATTTAATTGTTGTGCTTTTGTTTATTCTGATTGACATCCAGTTGTGGTGTTATTCATTTATTGGTCAATGTATCACGTGTTTATGTCACACTGTTTTCATGTGTTTTAAGGGAGCCGTTAAGGAATTTTCGGAAGGGTATTCAAAGGAGTTTTCTAGTATTCACCACCTAGATATTCAACGTTTTCAGTATTCACTGTATTCATATATTCTTTTTTCTAAATATCGTAATCACAATTAATAATTTTGTATATACATAATAACTGATTCAAGATCAATACGCCTGGCTTTCTATCTCGGATCTACAGCCTACTATTGCTGTACACCACGAAAATCCACACATACAAGAAAGAACACAGCATAATGCATACTTGATTTTCATTCAATCTCATAAATTCTATAATATCTACTATTTACAAATCTTTGACGAACGATGAATTGTGAGTTACCATACCAATCATTCTCTGACTTAACAAGGAATCTGATTTTGAACCAATTGAATATAATCGTAGATTTGCGCTCTGAAAAAGAAAAAAATCAAAATAACTTTCTACTAAGGTAAGCTTGGAAACACGACATCTTATATACACGAAAGAGTAGGCTAGTGAAAATAATAGGAGTCAAGGGGCTACCCCTCCCCCAATGGGGTATTTGGCAATTGTGTTAGGACAATTAAATGCTACTGGCAAAGTAACTGAAAATTTTTCATTTTCGATTGAATCAGCTACATTCGAGCCCTTTGGGGGGAGGGGGAGGGGGAGGAATTTCATCTTTACAGATTGTTCTACGTCTTAAAGTCCTCCAGTCTCTTTTAATCATTTCAACCTAGAATCCGAAGGTACATTTTTGGGCATTAAGAAGCTTTTTGGATTATCGGGCAGTGTCCAGATCCATTCTCTGGAAATGACCACACCTCGTGATTCCAACGGCTGGAACTATAGAGAACTGACGACTCTCCTCACCCTAACTGAAAGTTTAGCTGAATGTTGATTCGAACCACTGACCACAGGACAAATGAGCAAGAAACTCACCGCTGAGCCGCTGAGCTACCCTCTCGTCTAAATCTTCTAGTGTTTTAAACCCCTGATTCGAAAGTTGCGAGCGGGCTGGTGAATCAGCGGAGTGCTATTAGTTCCGCTCGGCTAATCGATTGAAGAAGATGTTATCGACAAAGGCAAACTGTCGGCATGGCATTCAGCACTAAACCTGGCATGTGGAACCCAAGCTGAGAAATCTCTTGTCTTCCTTCCATTCGAGCAGAAAGTTTGCAGCCACTTAAATAATTAATATGCTGACACCGATGATGAAGGTGCAAGAAATAACAGGCAAATTCCAACAGGTTGGGATTATTGCCATTATTATCGTTATTATTCAATTATTTACAGTAGACATGCATAAGTAAATGTGAAGCTAATAACCAAGCTGATTTAGGCCTACTATCTTTTACAAAAAACTTTCTACAGAAAGTACAAAGATGATATTTACATAAAAAAGAAGACGAAATAAAAAAAGATGATCAGGGTTAGAAACTATGTTTGATTGATCGACGACGTGTAACTTTGCATTAAACGTCAGACGTGAAGACATGATTCTAGGAAATCGTGACTCAGTCCCTAACAACTCCTTGCTTCTGGACCAACAAATGTTGAATATTTTTCGGATTCCTGCTCCTGTTTACGATGAAAGCATTTCAATGAATCAAATAAAAGTTAGGAGATAAAGTTTCCCCCGCACAACAACGACCAGGCCTAGAACGAAAGCACTCGAAAGATTCCAGGGTAAATAAGATTTTGCCATGAACAACAGGCGCTCCTGCTTCACACCCACAATCTCCAGCTACCAAATCCACAACTGGCCTATAAGGGATGAATGTTAGCGAATTGAAGTGTCTTTTATGATAAGGCGAAACTCGCTCCGCATTTTCTTTTTTATGTTTTTTCAGTAAATCATGGCGAGGAAAGGCCATGGTGGCCCATACAAAGCCCCAACATAGGAGGAAAGAAGAAAGCGAGCAGCTAAGAGGATAGAGAGATAAGATCAAGTTTATTGATCTTAGAATTGAAAGATGGCAAGTTGTAGGTTTCGGGAAAGCAAGAAGACGGCAAGACGTTCCATAAATTGCATGCCCTTTGGGATGAATGATGATTTATGGGATAGAATCCATTGATTAGGTAGTAAAACTTGGAAAGGATGTGAATGAGTTGAGCTTCTGCTGGTTCTGACACGCCTCAGAGGAACAGGAATAATCTCCCTGATCTCCTGAGAACAATGCCCGTGAAAGTATTTATAAAAGATGGAAAGATCTCCAACCAATCGACGATGGGAAAGAGGTTGGAGAGATTTGGTGAGGCTGGGATTGTTGATGAGACGGGTGGCTTTGGACTGGACATTGTCGAGAAGGCAGAGGTAATAGCATCACAATGCGTTCTCTGGTAACGTTTGTCGGAAATAACTGTCGCCCTAAGTTATTGATGTAATCGGTAGCTTCTTTTCGCGGATAAGAAAGCGACTCTTCCAAACCTACATGAAACAATGGATTTTAAGGACAAAATAAATGAGCTATAGGGAAAAAACATGCAGGTCTCAGCGAAAGAGAAAGGAATGCCGACGAGGCAGAGAGGTTGGACGTCGTATTGAAAAAATATCCTGATTCCATTCATTAATAATTCCTTGGAAATTACGACTTAATGTGGATTTACGGCCTCAATAATTGATGGAAAACAATGAAAAACACGGATGTTCGGCCACCAACCTTTTGCTCATGTGAGAGTTCTCGATGATCTTCAGCATGTTATTGGCTGCTTCACGTTCGGTCATTTGAGGCGCAAACCTCATCCTGGGAGAAAACGAAAAGGACATGCTATTTAAAATTGAAAAAAGTTATTGTACATATACGCATCCTATCTCAAGTAAAATTGACTTCTCTCTCTCTCTCTCTCTCTCTCTTTCTCTCTCTCTCTCTCTCTCTCTCTCTCTCTCTCTCTCTCTCTCTCTCTCTCTCTCTCTCTCTCTCTCTCTCTCTCTCTCTCTCTCTCTCTCTCTCTCTCTCTCTCTCTCTCTCTCTCAGAGTCTCTCTCTCTCATGGTCTCTCCTCTCTCAGGGTCTCTCCTCTCTCAGGGTCTCTCTCTATCTCTCTCAGAGTCTCTCTCTCTCAGGGTCTCTCCCTCTCAGGGTCTCTCTCTATCTCTCTCAAGGTCTCTCTCTCTCTCTCTCTCTCTCTCTCTCTCTCTCTCTCTCTCTCTCTCTCTCTCTCTCTCTCTCTCTCTCTCTCTCTCTCTCTCTCTCTCTCTCTCTCTCTCTCTCTCTCTCTCTCTCTCTCTCTCTCTCTCTCTCTCTCTCTCTCTCTCTCTCTCTCTCTCTCTCTCTCTCTCTCTCTCTCTCTCTCTCTCTCTCTCTCTCTCTCTCTCTCTCTCTCTCTCTCTCTCTCTCTCTCTCTCTCTCTCTCTCTCTCTCTCTCTCTCTCTCTCTCTCTCTCTCTCTCTCTCTCTCTCTCTCTCTCTCTCTCTCTCTCAGGGTCTCTCTCTCAGGGTCTCTCTCTCAGGGTCTCTCTCTCAGGGTCTCTCTCTCAGGGTCTCTCTCTCAGGGTCTCTCTCTCAGGGTCTCTCTCTCAGGGTCTCTCTCTCAGGGTCTCTCTCTCAGGGTCTATCTATCTATCTATCTATCTATCTATGGCTATCTATCTATGGCTATCTATCTATGGCTATCTATCTATGGCTATCTATCTATGGCTATCTATCTATCTATCTATCTATGGCTATCTATCTATGGCTATCTATCTATCTATCTATCTATCTATCTATCTATGGCTATCTATCTATGGCTATCTATCTATGGCTATCTATCTATGGCTATCTATCTATGGCTATCTATCTATGGCTATCTATGGCTATCTATGGCTATCTATGGCTATCTATGGCTATCTATGGCTATCTATGGCTATCTATGGCTATCTATGGCTATCTATGGCTATCTATGGCTATCTATCTATCTATCTATCTATCTATCTATCTATCTATCTATCTATCTATCTATCTATCTATCTATCTATCTATCTATCTATGGCTATCTATCTATGGCTATCTATCTATGGCTATCTATCTATGGCTATCTATCTATGGCTATCTATCTATGGCTATCTATGGCTATCTATGGCTATCTATCTATCTATCTATCTATCTATCTATCTATCTATCTATCTATCTATCTATCTATCTATCTATCTATCTATCTATCTATCTATCTATCTATCTATCTATCTATCTATCTCTCTCTCTCTCTCCGTAATACGACATCTTCTAGGTTCTTCGTGTTGGGAATGCCGTTACTTTTTCTCGTGCAATTCATTAGGCCTTTCCTAAACCCAAACCAAAACTCTAGTCTTCATTCACCCTAACTCAAACTCTAAGCCGACCTTATTGATAGCCTTAACCGTAACCGCAACCATACACCCTTATCGTGACCCTGATCCTGAACTGTAATCCTTCACTCTAACTGTAAACCTTCACCGTAACCGTAACGGTAACTATTTACCTTCACCGTAACCACTCACCCTAACTCTAATTGCAACCCTTCACCCTAACTGTAGCTGTAACCGTAACCATAAATGTAACCTTATCAACCTAACCTTAGCCTCGATCCAGGCCCATCACCAAGCTTAATGGACGGAGACTCCTGCCAGAGACAGCTCGAAATTATGATGCGAAAGTGAAATGCAGAAAGAAATGTCTGACCTGAGGCGTTTTAGGGTCTCTCCTCTGAAACATGGCAGACCGGTATCCAGCATCAAACTAACCAAGGAGATGAACTCTTCAGTGTATGTCCTAAAACAGGTAAAATAGTAATCAATTGTCATACAAACAAATACAAGATGAATGATGAAAGATATAATTATTCATTGATATTAAAAAGATACTTGATCACGAGTGACGAATGATAACACTGTCAAATGCAGATAAATGGGGGCAAAGAAAAAATAAACAGACGAAGGAAAGGGTAATTGAACAAATGAATAACTGAATAAATTAATTAATGAATGAATAAATGAATGAATGGATGAGTAAAGGACATATTGCTAAATGAACGATTGATTGAACGTACAATTAAGATAAATGAATGAGAGACTGAAGAGATGCTCGAATGAATGAACGAATAAATGAATTAAAAAACGATAAAATGAGTGATGGCATAAATGAGAGTCAGAAAAATTGCAAAGGGGAAAGAAAGGCTGAATGGCATGATAGTTCCGCAGCTATAGGAGAACAGAAAGGAGGAGAAGAGGAAAGAGCGATCAAAATAACACACAACGGAGGAGTAAATGGATAAATAAAATCAGTGATGGATATACGATTAAACAAATCAATCAATGACAGAGTAAGGATAGAAATAATAAAAATTTCAATGAATAATGACGAGGAAAGAACGACAAGGAAAACATGTAAATCTTTGAAAGCAACCTACCGCACAGCCAAGTACGCTCGCACGCATAATTCAATGAACCATCTGAAAACAAAAATAACATGATCGATAAATTCATGATATTCTCAGGTTCAAAACTAATACTGTAAAAAAGAAGCCTTCAAATTTAGTGGCTTCTGCTTTACATCCATATTCCAGTATAAGTGGTGCAATGAAAGTATTATCGACTAAAAAAACAGATACCGTTAAAATAGTTAGCTATGTATCTATCTATCCATCTATCTATCTATCTATCTATCTATCTATCTATCTATCTATCTATCTATCTATCTATCTATCTATCTATCTATCTATCTATCTATCTATCTATCTATCTATCTATCTATCTATCTATCTATCTATCTATCTATCTATCTATCTATCTATCTATCTATCTATCTATTGATCTATCTACCGCATAGAAGTATCTCTCTTTCTCTAACTAATTCCCTCGAATAATTTAGCAATGCTAAGATTACCTGAACGTATATGAATCCACCTCTGAGCCCATAAGAACAACCCAGTCGTATGTCAGTTTCATATCTGGCTCGAAACCCATGTTTCCACCAGGAGACGACTCAAACATGAACCCAAAATCTGAGAAATACAGATTAATTGATTACATCAACTGACGTTGCCGTTCATTTAGAGCGGCAAAGATTCTTATCTAGAAGAAGCAATCAACCAAGGGACAGCTGCAGGAAAAATGGAGAGATATATGTTGAATATAATGTGCCAAGACAGGAAAAAAACGCACGGCTAATGAAAGAGCTGGCATTTTGAGCGTGGGTCACGAGTAAGGTGAGTTATTCTGTGGTCAGTAGTTCGATACCAACTTTGAGCTCGAATCTAATTTGGTGATGACATGATGATGATGATGATGATGATGATGATAATGATGATCATAATTGTCAAACAAATGAGGTTTCATAAAATTAAAGCTTGGATGATCGCTCCCACGTATAAACACACAAGAAGGATCGTTTTTTTTTTATTGACTTTTGTCGAACAGAAAAGATGTGAATATTTGGTATCGTTTCTAACTTTGATAGGCGAAGATAAAAAAGGGAGCTCTTGCCGATGTGTATGATATACCCAGCATCATTGATCATTATATTGCCGTTATGTCGGTCTTTGATCTGCAAAATGTAACTGACGACTGAATAAGCTGCCATGCTTTTTATGAAATTGCTCCTGGCCTGAAACAGAAACGAAAATTCTTCAAACGAGCAAAATCAATAGCAGCAATTTAACGCCGAAATGAGCATCCTAATGAAAATGCATAAATCATTATTACTGTCTCTTTGACTGCAAAGGATTGTCCTTTAAAACACTAGCTCTTATATTGCCGAACTGTCAAGCGTTAACAAAAGGCCTCCGACAGAAAGGCCTTTCGAAGAATATGCGCCGGGATATTCAGCAGCTCCAGGAAGTATGCCAAATTTTGTGGGAGGATCAATCCTCATGCTCCATGAATACGGATACAACTTTAACTTTCACAGCTGAGTGAGTGTCCTCATATTCTGGATATTTCTACTATAAGTTCAGCATCCTTCACAGATTATCGTTATCTTGTTGCTTTACCTTGCTTTGGAACATATATTATTAATAACACTTGCATCTTAATTCTTATATATCGCCATTTTGTTAAATTAGTTCGTGGATGGACGGTCCCTTGCAAACCAGCACTGCTGAATGGTTTACCGTCCTAACAAAATTGGCATTATGATTATTATATTTCGAAGTTGCTAGTTTTCCATTTAGTACAATCGCTGCCGAATTATATCTTATAACCTAGGGCAAGGGAAGGTAAACTTTCATGCAACTTGACTGTAGCGCTTTGACAGTGTTAATTGTTTGACTGTTTAAGAACATTACAATTATTATCATTATTATTATCTGCATAAGGATAAAATATCATATATTTTGTAGGAAGGAAAAAGACTGGAATAATCCAGAACATTTAACATTTTGAACAAGTAGTATTTTTGAGGGTGGAAGGCTTGTCTACCGTGCACTTGTCGGAGAATGGTAATGACGAATATAAATAACTTGAAAAGAGAGCAAGAAGAAATATGCTTCAAAAACGATGTTTGTGTGAATGCAACAACTTTCTTCCAGTCCAAGCTCTTAAGTTCAAAAAGCATAATTTGCAAGGTAGCTCAATGGCTATAGGACTGTATCAATGATCCTTTGTTTGGTGAATACCCAGCTTAACATTAGAGTGAGCAGAGATGCCATCGCTCTGTAATTAAGGTCGAAGGAATTATGAGATTTTCTTGAATTGAGAAGATGGCGGCCATGATATTGCTCGATAAACATGGCTGGATTTGAATACTCAAAACATGCTTTCATTTTACGAGGAGAGGTGGCCAGCGCACTGCTCAATATGCATAGCTTCTCAGTGCAACTAAATCCTTCTTAGGATGGTGCGATCATATGCCGAGGCGTAATCCCATCAAAAGGACAGCCCAGTCTACTACTCGATATGCATAGCTTTTTAGGGAGCGTGTTCATGTTTCCTAAGCTACGACTGTTTGTGTCTCAACTCAATGGACTGTTCTTGCAGCTGGCGATCTCATCTAACAAGCGGCGAACACGGAGCCAGAGAAACGACGGATTATGCTGCTATCTGACTAGCTAACTAACTGTTGAATAATGATCATTTCTTTATAAAAAAAACATGACAATCGGGTAAATATACACGATTGGGTCACTATGAAGAACAGGGCCTATGGATTCGATGAGAGCACGTGGGTAGATGATTACGGTAAGTGTGTGTATTAACAATAATACCAGCAGTGAAGTTGCGGAAGAAATGAAGATGGGGAATACGAAACGGGAAAGCGCTGCGTGAACAGAAATTTGAATGAAAAAAGCACGAAAAAGCTGAGGTAATTAAAACCTTTAATGATTCCTACCTAGCATCTGAAGGTAGGTTTTTAGACACTGAGAAGCTTTTTGCTTATCGACCAGTGTCCAGGGCCTTCCTCTCAAAGTTGCCAGGCCGTATCACACCTACGCCTGGAATTGCAAACAGTTTGCAGCTCTCCTCAATCTAGATAAAAGCCTAGCTGAGGATAGATTCGAGCCACGGGACTAACGGGCAAGAATCTTACCACTGAGATATCCTGACACCCACAATCACTGGGGCTTTATTTGCCTTAGGACCTATCGTGCTAAACAGAAACAAAGAAATGCTTGATTGGATGTGCAGTCAGTTCGTCGTCAACACAGATTCAACAACAGAATCCACAGACCAGTTTGCGTCCTGCTACTTCAGGCATTGAATAATCTCGGTGAGCCTTTGTGTGGCTCACGACAGAAGTGCCATTCCGAGCCATTGAGACGAATCGCTTCGGGCATAAAATGAATTAGTCTGAAACACAAACCTCTTGAAACTCAACTCTCCCCTCGTCGCCATATGTATTTACAAAGTATTCATACAAGTTCACCTCTGCCTGTCGGCCTAATTGATCACGCGACTTTGCATTTGGGACACACTCGATGACGCCACACTGAAAATAGACGATTTTTGTCAAATCAATGCATGGACTTACCAGATATGGCTTAATCAGTGATAATGATGATTTTCTTAAACCTTATTTTCACATATGTATAACCTAAACACACAAATCAGGTAATTTGTATCTGACCAGCCTAATTACGGGTGCTTCGAACAAAAAGGAAGAAAAATAATAAGATAACATAGGAAAGTTTATTACTTCAACAAGAAGAGCTAAAATATGAAACCAAACTGTTAATAATTTAAAAGGTATGGGTTAGTCCAGGGTTTATCACCCATGCAGAATATGTAGTAAGTTGTACGAATGATTAAAATTGACAATTTAGTAATGATGTAGTTAGTATGTGCTTCGTCAATGGTTAGATCGCTACATATCTGAATGAACGAATCGCAAGACTGTCCAAAGTTTCCAAGGGAACCTATTGACAAGTTTACAAATTTAACGAGGCGGTATTTCGATGTTAGGTCATTCAGAAGGCAGCGATATTTTGCAAACTTCCTACTAACGCTATCATCTAGGTTAGTTTCAAAACCAACGCTCACATAAATAAAAGAAGGATTATTACACAGAGTGTAATAATAAAATCAATAATCAAAATAATGATAATAATGATAACAATAATCTTTCATTTCATAAAGGTTAATTAGGTTGGTATGTACGAAAAAAAGAAGAAATAGTGCTATCAATAAAGCGTATGTATCCTAAAAATATGAATTTAAGATGTACAAAAACAGGAATCAAAAAATTACAAGGACAACAGCTGCACGTTGATAAATGCCCAAATTTATCTTTTCACTAGATGCTTTGTATTTTAGAATTAGAGTTTCACATGGCCATAAATAGAATCAAACAATTCATGCTAATTTCTCTTAAGACAGAAGGCTGCAGACAAACGACAGTGCCGCAATGCACTGACATACCCCTGGTGCAGTGGCAACGACTTTGTACGGCATTAAATAAACATTGATCCCAAGCTGGTCAAAAATATTCTTGAATAATTGTATAACTTGCAGGGCCAGCATGTCCTACAAAAAAGGAGGAAAGAATTGCACAAACATCGCATTACAACCTTTTTGGAAAAAAAAACAGCCATTATCTGAATGAAACGAAGCTTGAGAAACTGATTTCGCTTTACGTTACTTCACCTGCCTAACATCGTCGCCGACTTTGAATATACAACCAAGCCACTTTTCACGACCAAGACTATCGACAGCTGCATCATCGCTGGTAAATTCTGGAAAGACGAAAAGGCAAGGGAAATAATCAGAAGGTTAACTAAAGGAATCAAATTCTGTTTAATGACACAGGCACTGTTGCATCTAGGTTATCCAGAGCTGCATTATTGGGGTTCAAGAAAGTCCATATCTGGGGGTTCTTCAACATTACCTCTGGGATTTCAATGAAACTTAACTGGAAGACATTAATAATTTGCTTTCATAACATAACATAACATAACATAACATAACATAACATAACATAACATAACATAACATAACATAACATAAATCGGCTTAGGCGATGCCCGTAGCCTCGGCACCATTCAATGGGGACCCCCTTAACAGGGTAGCGAGCCGTTGACTTCGCCTGGTTGGTGGGATTTTCTGGATTTGTCTCTTGAAAGTAGACCGATGAGAGGCCTCGCACTTGAGTTGAGCGTAATTCCAGCCTTGTTTTCAAACTTCATCTTTTCCTTACATGCATTAAATGCTGCAAGTACAAATCTCGCTAAAAAGTGAACTTGTATTTGACTGGTTCACAGTTACTAACTTTATTGAAAATGAAGAAGAAGGAAAAGAACCAAATATTCATTAATAAAAAAATAATAATAATGAATAAAGCAATGTACTAAAAGAGCGCTAAGATCGATGCAAGCAGATTCCAAAACGCTTTACAATTGAATGTGAAAAAGATCATCAGATGAAAGAGATACAAGCAACAATAAAATGGTATTATTTACATGCCAACATGATTATCAAATAAAGATTTAAAACTATTAATAGCACTGTTTCCTACAAAATCAAAAGTGGTATTCGGGCATAACAAAAGTATTGCAGCTTGAGACATTTGCAGATCTTCATGCGACAATCTTTTACAATGATTTTCAAGCAGCATCAAAAATCGAATTTCAAGTTAGTGAAAAGCTATGCTTTTCGAGCAGTGTTGTGGTCCTTTCTTGTAATGTGATGTCATTTCAAGATTCCTTTGATTGATGAATCGTAAGGTAGATTTTCGGACACTGAGAAGCTATGCTTATCTAGCAGTGTTCTGGTCTATTCTCATAATGTGACATCATTTCAAGATTCCTATGATTCATTGATCATAAGGTAAATTTTAGGACACTGAGAAGCTATGCTTATCAAGCAGCGTACTGGTCCTTTCTCAAAATGCAACTTCATTTCAAGATTCATATGATTCATGAATCATAAGTTAGATTTAAGGACACGGAGAAGCTTTGCTTATCGAGCAGTGTACTGGTCCTTTCTCAAAATGCGACTTCATTTCAAGGTTCATATTATTCATGAATCATAAGGAATATTTAAGGACACGGAGAAGCTTTGCTTATCGAGCAGTGTTCTGGTCCTTTCTTGTAATGTGATGTCATTTCAAGATTCCTTTGATTGATGAATCGTAAGGTAAATTTCAGGACCCTGAGAAGCTATGCTTAGGATATGAGAGGATATGGCAGTACCTTCACCTTGCTTTGCGTTGAACTCTTCCAGTTCTTTGAATCCGCAGTCCTTTACAACGAACCGTGCCAAAAACGGTGCCTTCGCAGCGCTCTGCATTGGAATCCCTGAATTGTAGTCAATATCAAGAACCATCGACTTGGGGTTGCTCGGCAGATAAACGCCTCTTTCCACTTTGATTTCTTTCAGTAATTTCTGGCAGTGCATCTTTCGCTCGCTTTTCGGATATGGCCTAGGCATCAAAGTGAACACGATTTACTACAAAGCACAAGAGGTCTTCTGAAAACATTTCAAGTCATCACGAAACAACGGAGCATGTCGAAGAATCACAAAATGGAACCAGTTGCACAAACAATACGCAGTTTTAAGTTGGCTCCGGAACCCCCTCGCAACATTAAGGATCTCTATTCTTTCTCTATTCTTTGCATTTTTGACGTTAAATGATTAAATTGCTTTGCAGCCATGTGCACAGGAACTACCGTCAAACCAAAATAGACTTCACGAGGTGATAACTCAACTCCACCCCCCCCCCCCCCCTCAGCGATTAGCATTCCAGTCTCTACTCTCATGTTGGTCGACTCAAGATTCTTACCTTGTCTGCTCTTTGTGACGGGGGACTTTTTATGTGATGGGAGGAACAATGGATGGCCCTATAGTTCCATTTTCCTTTTTTGACAAACACATTTGTAACATTTGTAATAAATGCTAACGGGAATTCGTCCTACGTTGCATTCTTTCCATGATTTTAAAAATACCATCTGTCTTTCTTAAGAAATGATTCTACTAGACATTTTCATGCTTGAATTAGTCACCAAACTATTTTTAGCCTGGAAATGCTACAAGCAAATGTCAAAGAATTTGATTATAATCTAGCGACAGAATCTTCATACATTATACTTTTCATACCTTATGTGGCCGGAAATTTGAGTAACCTTGTCAAAAAAGTCGAACTCTCTCTCGTAAAAACTCATGGCAGGGCCACTCAGTTCCTTCGTCATCCTCTCAATGAGACTTTCAAGTTTCTCGCCGATGTTCGGATCCTTTTGTAAACAGTCTTCGTCCAAATAAACATTGGATTTCATATTCCAGATGACCTGAGTGCGAGAACATTTAGCAATCCTTATGACAAATGAGACGGTTTCAGTGAGAGAAAAATATCAGCATAAAGTGTTCGATCCTAGCTCTAGCGTCTGTGTTTCGAATCTAATAGGAAATTAAATAGCATAAGATAACCATGTTGTTTCTATCATACAGAATTGGAGGTGGTTGTCACAACGAAATAGGAAAGCTCTTAATATGGCTTGGTCAAAACAGCTCACTGCAGCTCCAGAAACTACCTACAGTTGAAATTTAGGGAACTTCAAACAGCCTGCAAACTGGAGCTATCTTCGTAACACGTCCAAGGGCTCTGAAAGAGAAAACTCACCTGGTGAGCGAGAAGTTGAGAGCTTCTGCAGCACCACAAGATGTAATCTTCGATAAAACCAAAGCTGTCGTATCTCAATGCTTGCACCAGTTGGGGCACGTAAAGAAGCATTGCATCCTAAACGGCAATCATTCAATCAATCAATCAAATTAATCAATCAATCAATCAATCAATCAATCAATCAAATCAATCAATCAAATCAATCAATCAATCATTCAAAGCAATCAATTAATCAATCAAATCAATCAATCAATTAAGCAATCAAATCAATTAATCAAAGCAATCAATTAATCAATCAATCAATCAATCAATCAAATCAATCAATCAAATCAATCAATCAAAGCAATCAATTAATCAATCAATTAATCAATCAAATCAATCAATCAATTAATCAAATCAACTAATCAAAGCAATTAGTCAAATCAATCAAACCTTGATAGAGAGAATGCGAAACAAGGTCAGTGCAAACTTACGGGTGGGTACGAGCGAAGTACATCAACAGCATACTGGGCTGTGTAAAGGTTCTGGTGAAACTGCTGAGAGAAAAACGCCAGTGCCGACACGGGAGGTACATTCTCCCAGATCAAAACATTGACACTCGATGGCGTTTCGCTGTCCATTGCATTGTCAGTTGTGAAGAAGGACAGCGCTTCTGGGACATCACAAACGTACGATGGGTCGGACTGGACCAGACGCTGCAACTCTTTTGAGATGACTGAATTTTCTCTGAATCTGTAAATTGTAAATCGAGAAGAAACATCAGCACAGAATGAGCACAGCACAGAGCGAAATCAACTGACCCCTAACTAAAATGAGCTTTGCGAATTCTCTGCACAGAACTTCCTCAGACTTTTTGCTAATTTCCGTATCAAGAGTTTCTTAGCGAAATTATTCTAATAAAAACCAAATTTGCCTTACTTCAGCTGGAATACCTATCCAAAATTACCCCCTGTGAAATGCTATGTTCCCCTTGCATATCATTGGACATAGGGTCTCTCTAGGGGTGAACATAAACAGTCACATCCATGAACACAACAAAATGTTCGTTAATACCAAGTACAAGATGGAGGATGATGTAGGAGGACAAAGGATGGTTTGTCATTGGCAGCATCCACTGAAATTCTTCAGCAGGGTGTTTTTTAGTAAATTGTGTTCAGGAAAGGCCATGGCTACCTATACTAAGTCCCAACAATGGAAGGAAAAAGAAAGCGAACAGCTAAGAGGAGAAGGAGATCAAATCAAGCTTATTAATCTTAGATTTTAAAGAGGGTAATTTGTAGCTTTAATGATCAAGATTGAGAGAGAAAGCTCAAACAACGGTGGGTGAAGAGTCGCACACAAATATCAGGAGCTTGTACAATTTAATTTGCTATAATAAAAGCAATATAACTGCTTCAAACTAAAGAAGAGGAAAAAGAAGCTTGGAATAACAAGGAATTGACAGGCCGAACAAATTAGAAAATAAAACTTATATATATAAATATACATCACTGAAAACAATTAATTAACAAAACAATATAATAATGAATTGTTCAACAAGAAGAACAAAACAATATAAGGATGAAAGACTGCATTGATTTGTGGAAAAAGAAATAAATGAATGAATGAATAAATCAGGTTGCAGAATTCAGGAAGTTATTTGGTGCCACTGCGCATATGTCATCGTGAATCTTAATGACGATCATCGCAAAGATCGTCTACTGGAGATCCGCTTAAGAGGAGAGGGAGATCAGATCAAGTTCATATAAGTGAGGGTAAATACCTGGAAGCCAAATGGATACTCAGTCGTGGACACAGTCTCCATGCAACACGAACACACTCTCTCCACGTCTTTTCCGTCAACGTCAACTGGCTACCAATAGCAGCTATCGACTCCTCCCCAGGTACGCGAAGCTCGCTTACGTCTTTCGGATTTCTCCACGCTGACAGGCGCTCGATCTCCCGTTTAACGAGCGGAAGAATCAAGGTGCGCTTCTTCAAATGCTCCCGCGTTATTGCGTCACCCAGGTCCCGCTTCGCGACATTCTGCATACTAGGAGATTTGCGCAGCACGTTACTCGACAATGGAACAGTGTTAAGCCAGCCCTGTCCGATGGAAATTTGAGGGTCGTGTGTAAACAACATTATTCAGGGTGAATTCACGGTGTTTATTGAGCAAATTACAATATAGTCATATTCAATTATCATCGAAAAGTACTGTATTGGTAACAACTATATCCTTTTTGTAAATCGTATTGATGAATATGAATATGTTCTGTTTTATTAAAATGAGGGTAGCCCTTCAGCTGTAGCTGAGTTAAGGATGGTCCTCCATTTGAAAACTTTAATTACAGTATGAAATTACCAAAGAAAACTAAATAATGATGCACAATACTATGGAAGTGCTTGATAGCAATGTTAAATTGCTGAGAAATCTTTAGCAGGACATCGATAAAGAGAAAAAATCGAAAAAAAACTCCTTCATAGATTGCTGAGGGCTTCGTTCTAGGGTCCAATAGTGACCCAGTGGTAAATTGGTCGCTGGTATACGGTATCGATGAAAAAATAATACAAAAATGCGGCACCTGATAGGTATGAAAAGTCCAGATACAGTAGGAGCTCTCGGTGTGAGCAAAGAAGGAGCGGAAATCATATGAAGAAGAAGAATTTATGAAACGGTATTAGCACTTAAGGAAAGGGTATTGGGGTGGAATGTGCACACCTACCAGTTTGCCAGCCCCTTACTCGACGATATAGCATTCCCTGTGCCTGCGCAGCTGTGTGACCCAAAGGCTAAAGAAACGGAGTTGGGCGTCACCCTATTCATAAGCATCTCGAACGGTGGACTTTTTGACAAAGCTTTTTGACAAACTGGCAAATAAAAAATAGACACATGACCTATACCCCGCTTTGACTAAACGTGGAATGACAGGTTGTAGGAAAAAGTGAGCCGGCTAGTCCTATCAAACAATCTGAGTTATATCATTTCGAAATACCGAACAAAACCAATCAACCAAGGCGTACACTATGTCACTTCTTTGCTAAAGGCAGGCACCGCAAAAGCAAGACAGCTTCTTATCTGACACTCATCAGAGTAAAGCATACCACAAATGCCGAGGCAGTTCCTCGCACAACAAAAAGTGCATCAAAAGGCACTCTGGCAATATTTTAATACCTGCAATGTATCTGCTTGCACCCGGTATTGGTATAACGGCGCATTCAACGAAGTCGCATCTTGTATTTCTTGCACCGATTCAAGAGATGCCGATATTGTGAAACTTCTCATGTGCCTTTTGTCAACGATGATACAATGCCAGAATTCAATCAAGCAGATCAAACTGTCGCGAATATCATCAATATCTGGGACAGGCCAGGTTGGGGGATGGCTGAAAGATGGAGAGAAACTGTAAGGAAAACAAACTCATATAAACCTGCAATGACAATTAAAACAGCCTCCTCTTTTAGTGTGGCAAGGTCTTCCGTATTTGTAATTTTTCATTGACATCTCTACGCAGGGAACATTTGCTATCCCTGTCAAAAAACACAGCTCCGCCTTTCTCCATAGAACGTACTGATTATATGATACATTATAGGTATAAGAGAGGACAAGTAAAGCCTTGCAGGAGTGAATGAAGCAATAAATGAATTAATTAATGAATGATTAAATAAAGGAATGAATGAATGAATAAAGGAACGAATGAATGAATGAATGAATGAATGAATGAATGAAGGAATGAATCAGCGGTCCCAATTACAAAAAAACCTCTATCAAACATTTCTTTGAATTGCTTCATTGAATTATGTGGCTCCTAAGGTATCTCCTCCGTAAGTTCTCCAATGAAAAGTAGCTTCAAAGATGATCGTCGACTCGACATGTCATTGGACTACATATTGCAGGAAGACAATAACCGGACCAATCGAAATTCTGACAACACCTTCGGTTTCTTCTATTGGCATAAAATACTTAAACACATGATTACGACTTACTGTACTGCCTTGGGACGACACCATGGGGTGCAAATAGCAATGACTATCCTAAGGCCAGCACATTACTCATTTACACTACACTTATGAAGATATGTTTCAAGAAATAGTTGCTTCAAACCCCTCCTTTGCAGGTGTAAATGAGGTAGCACATACCAAAAGTAATCTAATGTCCCGTGGTATATCTTCTCGCGCAACACATTCCTCAGGATTGGTTGTGTAAGCAAGGAGCCTTGCAGCAGTAAGAGGCCAAGGTGCAGTAGACGATATCGAGGCCGTAGATTTTGAATGTGATGCGAAATAAGACTTTTGGAGCCGACTGCAGTGCTTATGGAACGATTCACCAATACCGCAAACATTTCAACCTACAGTAGGAGGAAAAAAGATTTGAAGCGAAGTACGCCACCAAGAAGATACCTTATGAAACCATTTTGTAAGATAAATGAAGTTAATGAGGTCGACATGGTCAGAGGTCAAAGAAGTAAATAATGTCAAGGTGGTCAAGGATAAATGAAGTTAATGAGGTCATTATGGTCAGAGGTCAAAGAAGTCAATAAGGTCAACGTGGTCAAAGGTCAATGAAATCAATGGGGTCACAATGGCCAGAGGTCAAAGAAGTCAATAAGGTCAACGCGGCCAAAGGTCAATGAAATCAATGGGCTCAACATGGTCATAGGTCAAAGAAGTCAATAAGGTCATCATGGTCAAAGGTCAATAAGCCATTACAGGTTTACCTGTAGTTTGTTATAGTATTTGACTGCTTTGAATCTGTTGATAAGAAATTCAAGCCATATGTCATGAGGGCCTGTGTTGGGTGCTTGGCTTGTCAAATCGTGATTCTCAGATAAGGCAAGTGGGTTGATCTCATCTTTGTCCGGGGTGAACATCCCAAGACGTTGCTCAATTGTCCATAACCATGCTGCGTGGATACAACTTTGTATCTGGAAATTGAATTCTAAGCTAATGAATGCATACAACATGCTTGAACGTAGCTATAAAACGTGTCTACAAACAAAGCTTTAGCGATTGAATAGTTATGGCAAGCATTTGAGTTAGGAAACGATATGCTTCCATACCTTGCATAAGAGAATAGACTTAAGTGCATTAAAAAAGCATAATGATATGTAATCTAAATGTGGATTGATTTTTATGATCGGTCATTCATATTTCCTTTCTTTCTTTCTTTCTTTCTTTCTTTCTTTCTTTCTTTCTTTCTTTCTTTCTTTCTTTCTTTCTCTCTTTCTTTCTTTCTCCCTCTCTTTCTTTCTTTATTTCAATCTTCCTATGTTTCTTCCTTTCATTCTGACATATAACTAACAACAACTGAAATACAAAATTTCACTTGCCTCGTCCTCTAAATCTTTTCTGGCGACCAAAAGCCATTCCCAGCACGATATCGCACATTCCAGAGAACTCTTTGTGAAGATTTTTACAGGACAAAAGCAGATGTGCTCTATAAGAACTCGTTCTCGTTCTAAAAAAAGAAAGCAGAACTTCAAATTGACCAACAATAACCGGATAAGCATTTCGTAAGACTCTCCAATATTCATGCTAACATCTTTACTCTGAGTAGCGATCGAAAGCAATGGTTGAATCGCATCTTTTAGGTAGCTTATAAATTTGACCGAATCATCAGATGTATGTACAAACATTAGAGCACTGAAATTATGATCGTGTCTTATCCTGTGAGTTTCGCGAGATTGCTACGGACATCAAACCTACAAATCACGACAAAGTGGCGCCCCAGATGGGTGCCTCACCCGGACTTTCTGTTCTGGTTGGGGTGGGGACTTCTCTCTCGTCACATCGAAGATGCTACGATAGTTATTGTCAAAGATTGGCTGTGATTCAACGGCAACAAATGATCAGATTTTGTATATAATCAACGTTAGGAACTTAGAAATCAAAGATAGAGAGTGAAATTATACGAACCTTTGCTGGCAGCAATATAAGCACAACTTTGGTACATAGTCGAAATGAAGTCCTCGTTAACTTCTACTGCATTTGGTAGCTTCTTCAGTAGGATCTGTGACCACGATATATCCTTTTCTAATTTAAACTCCCGCGCTAAATAATGTAATCCTTCGATCTAAAGAATGACAAAAAAGCGATTGATAAGTAAAGAAACAATTTATTCATCAATACATATTGAAGATGCATAACCAGGGAGTTTGTCATGGATGGGTGGAAGCGTCTTGAATTGTACAGCAGATCCTCCGACCTTGATTTTCTTAAGAACGATCTGTAACATGAAATTAGCATACAAGGTATCCACTATGCGAAGATTGAGAGATGCTAGAGAGAGAGAGAGAGACCCTGAGAGAGAGAGACCCTGAGAGAGAGAGAGACCCTGAGAGAGAGAGAAAGACCCTGAGAGAGAGAGAAAGACCCTGAGAGAGAGAGACCCTGAGAGAGAGAGAGAGACCCTGAGAGAGAGAGACCCTGAGAGAGAGAGAGAGAGAGAGAGAGAGAGAGAGACCCTGAGAGAGAGACCCTGAGAGAGAGACCCTGAGAGAGAGAGAGAGAGAGAGAGAGAGAGAGAGAGAGAGAGAGAGAGAGATCACAAACGATCGCTCTTAAACAATGCAACTGATTGGTGCAAATTCAAAGTTTAGAACAAAAAATTCTGATAATGACACAAACAGAAGGTATTTAGAATGACAACTCGATATGACTACCTGGCCAGCAAAATGACTTTTGCACTTTAAGTCTGCAACGAAACCAGAAGATTCAGAAGACTCGTGTGACACCACTGGGGTGGTTGAACGTGCTGATAACACCAACGTGCTGCTAGAATCACTCATATGGGACTGCTTTTGGAATGCTGCTATGTTTTCGGCTGCAATCTTGATGCCATAATTGCGTGTTCCAAGGTTGCAATGTTGATCCACCAAATATTGCTGGAGAAGGAAACAATGAAAAAAGTACAATGCACTATAAGGTATAGATTTCCTGATTGATACAAATTGTTTATCCACTAGCACCGTTTTGTAAAAAGGAAGATTGATTCCTGTATAGAAAATCTTCATAGCGTCAGAAAAACAATAGCATGTGACTACAAAATCGCATATCATGCTCGATTTTTAGCTTAGCAGCTACGAAAAGACAAGGCCAGGAAGTGGATTTCTTGAAGTAAACTGCATAGCTCGTAAAATCCACTCTCTGTCTTCTCGACAAAGTCCAGTCCAAAGCGCTGAACTCTACACCGCTCTTCAATCAACTTTCAAATAATGGATGAATCGAATTCATGGCCTTTTTAAATTGCATGTGGTAGCAAAGAGGGCATAAGGTGTGTCAAAGCGTCTTGACTTTATTAGGAACCTACACTAAATGACCCATACACTACATGAATCATACATACATACATACATACATACATACATACATACATACATACATACATACATACATACATACATACATACATACATACATACATACATACATACATACATACATACATACATACATACATAACCCACTAAAAAAAAAAAAAAAAAAAAATAGCATGTTCGGTTCTGAGCATAGCAGAAACCATAGACAAGGCTTCAAATCTTTTCTACAGAAGTCGATTTTTCTATATAAAAGGCACAGCATGTTCGAAACCAGAAACAAGATTTCAAATTTCTTTCTAAGGAAGAGAGTGGATTTCTTGAAATCAAGCTCACAACATGCTTAATTCCGAGCTTAGCAGCAACCAGGCTACGTGGGTTTCGAATTAATTCTATGGAACAGGGCTGTATGGGGTCGCTCTTCATCTGTTGCCCTTCTATGATTCTGTTTACTATCTTCAATACAATATTTTTTCCATAGGTGCTCCCTTTCACGTGCGGTTATTTCCTCTTGCACCACGTGGTTCTTGTCCTACCTTTAGTATATGACACCGCATTCTATATACTGAAGATGACTGGAGTGTCTAATCAAATCTAAACGATTTGTCTTGAGTGAACAGTCTTACATTGGATCTGTCTTCATAGTTGTACTAGATTACTCAATAGTTACTGGAATTCCGAATCAACGTTAGACTCATGTCGAATCGTTTTGCCGTCATCCTTATTGTAATTTTATCGCTGTCTACTTCACCGAAAGCGATTTCGCTGCGAATAGTACACGATTCGATACGCCAGCCCTTGCGTTATGAGTTAGCATACTGAACCACAAGACCACGGCAAAACTGCGGCACGCAGCCATGATTAAATTGAGATACAAATAAACGGAAAAAGGAAAAACAAACTCAACATACAAATATAAGTACGAACATATCTATAAATGTATGAATATATCAGTTCATCAATCATTACAGAAACAAATGAACTCGTATGCTGATTATACAAAGAAAAATAAGATTTAACTATGCATGAATAACAAATTTATCATAAATAGCAATTTCTATGATAGTCCTGTAAGAATTTTCTTGTTTTTTGGAACAACAGTAGAAACAGATGGTAGATCAAGGGAAACATATTTTCCAATGGAAATAGAGAAATCACTGACTTCCTGTATCAATCAATTTGAACAAAGATAAGCAGTGCGAATAAGGCTTCTTTTAAAACATTCTTACATGAAGTAATGACCTCGTCAATCCAGGGGCCCACTTGAATGCCTCTTGCAGAATTCCATTGCAGCGGTTTGCGAAATCGTTCACTGTCTGTTTTCTTTTCGCAGGGTCTGGGGAGAGCGTCATCTTGTAACTCGTTCTCGGCACATTAATGGTGGAGGAGACAAATGACGTTCCCTTAAGAGAAATCATTATATCAAGTCAATGGAGCGGATAACTTAGTGATCATAAAGCTCTTGAACGCAAAATCCACAGCAAATGGTTTACCCAGTGGCCGTTTTAAGGAAACCATCTGCGGGGTCATTCTTTGAAAATTTTTTGATGGTCAAAATTATTCTTGATTCCGTGTCCTTCTGTTTTTTTCTGCTTAAAATAAAAAAATTCACTTTTTCTCTTAGGTGCTGGGCTCCTTCTGGGCTCCGGAATTGAACTCACAACCCCTGCGTTATGAGTTCGCACGCTTAACCGCTACACCACGGAACAAATACCCAATTATTAGCTTAGCTTCATCAAGAGGCCTCGTCCATTTCCAGAGAAGCTCGAACTTTAAACCTCAAACATAGATGAATTGCTTTACACGCAAAGATAAGCGAAAAAGGAGATCAAACCTGAGAAATAAAAGGACACTTGCATTCAAAGACAGTCCAAAGTTAACTTAATAAGTTTGTTCCAAATCCAAAATAAATAATATTGCTCACAAAGGAAGAAATAAAACGCGCGTCCCCATGAGATTTTGCTAAACGATGTTAACAATGTCCCTTGTGGGAGTCTAACAATAGTCTCGTTCCAACGTTCTCAAAAGGATGCATTTGCAGTTATAAGCAAATCCAACCGAGTTGATGGAAACTCAGTCCTACAATAAAAAGGTTAGAAAATATCCCGAAACTGAAATCGAAATAAGATGATAAACTTTCGAGGAAAAAGCATACTCGCATTTCAAGCTAGAAAATTCATACCATTTTTCGTGTTTCTTGGTCTAAAGTATTCAGAATATCCAACATTGTATTGATCACAATATCATTCCACAACAGATAAGGGAATCTATTAGGCAATCAACAGAGAAAGTTTAATCAAGAAGTATTTGAAACACTTCGATAAAGTAAAAAAAAATAAGAGTATTCAATTCCAAGGGTGGCGTTAGAGAGTGTAGGGGGCTGCGGCCCCCGTCAAAGAGCGCTAGTCCCCCTCATCGGGGAAAACGTCCCATCTATGATCAATCGTTACAAAACACAAGCTTCTGTGAAAATCAATAATCTGGCCCCCTTGCAGGGGAACGTAGCCCCCCCCCTGTCGGGAAAATCCTGGGGAATACACAAGAACCAACCTGTCAACCATCTCTGACAGAAATCGATCTGCAACCCTTCGAATCGATCCATTTTCGTGGTTGAATTTAACCAATAAGAATTGAGTATGAGCTTCGAGCTCCTCGTCCCGCTTTCGATTGCAGTCTCGTTTTGAAATCAATTCCAAGAAACGCTTGAAAACGAGATCACCAATTTGACGAATACACCTCCAAATGTCTACAAGAAATGAAAGATAGAAACTGACAATACACGACAGTTTTAATGACGAAAAATGACAGGTGGTTGCATAAGAAAGGCACTTTGTGAACACAAGTTCTGACGGACAGAATCTAAGATGAAGCTGGGAGCAGCTACAAAATCTACGTACTACCAAGGAGCCATCGTTTTTAACGAGTTTCCTACAAATATGAGGAAGGAAACTAATTTTAGAACTTTGAAAAAACTCAAATCAGACTCATTAAATCTTAATTTAAATTTAGGAATTAAATCAATCTTTTTACAGGACTTCCGTGCTAGCACTATATATATATATATATGAATATAAATATCAAATATAGCTAGCGTAAATATATTATGACTGTTGAAAAATCCAGTGTAAAGGTTCATTGATGAAAATGACAATTTGACAATGCACAGAAATGCTGCATTCAACATCTAATCGTGAATGAATGCTTCGACGCACAATACATCAAAATTGCACAGAAAGTGGACACGATTTCGTTAATAAGAAGATCAGAAAGTGCACGAAGAAAATATCACGTGGCATGATCTCAACCAAAGGGAGTAACAAATGTTAATACTTTTACCATGATATCTCGATAATGGGCAAGTTTTTTCACTTAATTCATCCATCAGAATTTACCAAAAAACACCACACAATACAATCATGATGCAGCAGGACTCGTAGTCAACTTAGGCACTTGAGAATACCTGATGGCAATCACTGTTTCTACCTTCGCTGTTGCGGCCTGGAGTATTGAACTGTATTATCAATGGATGATACAAGCATGGGCCTTACCCATTTTATCCCTTTGTACTGCTTTGTCTTCGAGGTATTGGAAAAACAGCTGCATCAACCAGGTATCAGTGGTAATGCGCAGCGTCTCCAGTTGGTATACGCAGCAGAGAAAAGCACACTGTGCAAAATCAAGTTTGTTTATAATCGGAGTAACTTCGTGGTTGTTGCCAAGAGAATCGAGCAGTGACTGTCTGATCTCGATCAACTCTCCCTGCCAAGAAAATACAATTTGATTCAGTTGGGACATCAAACGTCAATGGCGTACTGATCAACACCACATTTACTAAGCACTGTCCGGTCGAGAAAAGGGAAAGCCAAAGAAATAAGTTTTACAACTACGAAAGCATTGCTTGAACGATGGATTCAGAAATCGATAAATCAATGAATCAATCAGTCAATGAATCAATCAATCAAGCAGCCAGTCATCCAGCAGGCTAGCTAGTCCGTTAGTCGGTCAGACAGTCAGTCAGTCCGTCATAAAGTAAGTCAGTGAGTCAGTGAATGAGTCAGTGAGTCAGTCAATCAGTCAGTGAGTGAGTCAGTTAGTCAGCTAGCAGTTAGTCAGTGAGTCAGTCAGTTAATACATCAGATATTTAGCAAAACGATCAGTTCATTAATCAATCATTCAATCGCAAAAACTTAAATCGGATATGTGACGAAACCGTAAGAGTTGCATGTGCAGTGCAAGAGCACATTTGTTCTATGATAAATATGAAGCATAAGCAACACCGAGTCAAGACATTTAATAGTCAGGCCAGTAGGAAGGAACAAGAGAGTCAAGACAATTGATAGGTAGTAGAGGGGGGAGCAAGAGAAGAGTACCGGGGCGATGTGATCATTCTTCAATGCCAAATTATACTGCAGCTCAGCTCTTAGATGTCCAGCTCCAAGCAGCACAGGCGCTTTGCCAGCAATTTGACATGTACCTTCATACCAATCTCTTGGCCAAATAGTCGATCCTTCTACTCCAAAGCCCATGAGAACAACATACAGCCAGAAATCTCTGAACAGTTTCAGCTCCCTTGGAGTTGCATCAGTGATTAGGTCGAGATGCCTCACGTGCGATGCAATGATAGGTATGAGCACTCCAAGATTACCCGCACTTGATGATGCCTAATCGAATGAGGATGAGAAAATTTTACTTCGGGTAGACACAATTTCACCTTAAGTTGGTTATAAGGAACAGTAAAGGCATTTTCCGATGAACTTCAAAGGAGCATTGAAAGCTTAAACTGCATCTATCTATAATCCTTTTCGAACCATTCATCAGCAGAATAATTAAAATACAAAAACACACCTCTCTTATAACAGGTAGTGTGCATTTGGCTGATTCTAATTAATACTAATGACAATTCAAACGGATAAAGAAGCAAAAGAAAGAAAGAAATAGTGTCGAATTAAGCGAAAAATAGTTCAAAGGTCCATCAAAGCAGGGTCTGTCCAGTCCTTCTTCGGTCGGCAAAATATGCAATACCTGCATCGTATAGAAATGCTCATGATTTTCTAAATCATGCGATTCTTTCAATAGTATGGGGTGCCGAGGTCGTTAAGCACAGCGAGTAACGAGTCACAAGGCTTGGTCCAAGGCCCCTAGAGCACCATCGAAACTATTATCACCATTAGTAATGTTCAAGGAGGTATATGTTTAAGGCGCTTCCAACCGTAGCTGCTTTTCGAGAGGCCCTCCATATGTCTAGGTCCAAGTTGCTCTGTGTACTTCTACTAGAATTCTTTGCCGGCAGGATTCGATGACCGGGCATGTGTAAGGTGGTTTGCTACCCGTTTTCCTCACACATGAAACACCTATATCATGCCATCAAAATTTGGATTCAAAAGTCCGGGTGGAGCAACAAGGTAGCGCCCATCCCAGTTTCTTTAGTCCTTGGTCCAGACAGCTATGCAAACATAGTGACTGCTACAGTGTCCTGAGGGGGGTCCTGACATCACTGTGTCTTTAACCCCCCCCCCCCCTCAGTTCACTTAGCAGGCCAGTTGACAGTGCAAGAATGGCACACAGTGGCTGTGGCAATTGATCACATACCCGATGGTCAGTGGCTTAACCACGTCGAACATAGCTTTCACTTAGAGTAAGAAGTATCGCTAGCTATCTGTAATCCCATGTGCGGAAATCACAACTAGTGGTCACGTCCAGAGTGTCCTGATTCTTTATTAAAATGTGAGACATCAACTAGAACCTAAATTGGCACAGTCTTGAAACATACCGATGAACAAAATGAATGAGTATCTGTTACGTGTGCTGTCGCTTTCCTCGTTTTCGAATACTCTCGTTTCTCTAAAGGTCGCGTGGTTTATGATCTTTCAACACTCCTTGCATTAATAGCTACGTACTAAAGGTCGCGTGGCTTTATAATCTTTCAACACTACTTGCATTAATAGCTACGTATTAATGTCTGACTATTGTTCTATGAGGGAGTGACTTCAGTTCCCACACGAGGAATGACCAGGACACTGCACAGGAGGGATAGATCATAAATGTTCTAAAACCCACGTTCGGGTGCTACGAAAAACAAATAGAAAGAATCCGGTGCTGCGAGGAATAGTCTTACTCACTTTTCGATGCCCTTTCTCGCTAAGTTGCCTGATCTGCAGACCCATTTGAACGAACATCTCCAGCATATGACGGAGGAACTCCCGCTGGTAGCATGTCTTTGTGATGTTGTTGGCAATGCGTTCTAACGCTTTCATCACCGCCAAAGAGCAATGTCTGCAGGGTAAATGAACATAGTAGATCAGCGCGAACTAACGATTATACATCTGTCGTATTTACAGGGCTTCTCTAAAGTGGACCTCGCTGTATGACTACAATTTGGAAAGAGCGATAGCCAAAGAAGTCGATCATGACAAGGAAGTACTTTCGTGTAGCGGCAGTTTGCGAATGACTGTATGCGGCATAAGAGAATTGCTAAAATAATAATAATGATGATAATAATTCACGAACTTATACACAGGAATAACCTATCCGCATGTCAAGCATGCTGTTATCATTGGGGTCCTGTTCATCATTAGGGTCCTGTAATGCTAATCAATATAATAGAAGGGAAAAGAGAAGGACGTAATGGGACAGAATGTAATATAAAACAACAGAAGAAATAGAATAGAAGGGAATAGAATAGAAGAGAATTCGTTTACCTGTAAGAGTGAGGTGTTTGGTCTGTGTTACCAGTGCCATAAGATTTCATGCTTGATTCCACAGCAACTTTTATCAATATGTTCATTATGGGTTGAAAACATTTGCTCTAACAACGAAGGAAATAATCCATGAGGTTTGCAATTCTTTTTCAAATGTTATAAATTAATTAGCGAATAAGAGACAGGGCTTGCCAGTACTTAAAGGAATCTCGCTGTCCCGAAGACTTTTCAGTGTCCCATAACTTACAGTTGTCCGAAAATGCTCATTGTCCGAAGCCATGTAAGTGACCGAAGGTTTGACACTCCCCGCCGATTTTTCAGTGTGAGAAAACTTGTCGGATAACCGAAAGAAAATAGATGGGAAAATGTCATCAAATAGCATTAGAAATATCTTTTTGCAAAATTTGAGTACGATAAAATATCTGGGAAGAGGAAAATTTGTGCTTCAAGAAGAATTGGATCAAAGAAGGTAATTTGATAGGTGACGTGGGCTTCTTCTTCGTACGAAAAGAAAAAAGCTCTTCACTTACATCTCCTGTGAGGAGGAGCGAGGCAAGCTGATCGATGATCTTGGAATCTAGCTGCGAAGGAGGACGGCAGAATTTTTGCTGCAAAATCGAGAGGACAGATTCAAGGACGCCTCTGCAGTGGCTCATTTCAATGGCGATGTAACCGAGTGAAGTAATGCAGTTGATTTGTCGAAGGTTCGGCATTGAGTCTCCTTGCTCATTGGAATACAGTCTGTTGGCAACTGATGCAATAAATGCCTCTACCACGTTGCCATCGATTTCAACACTTGCTTTCAAAGCCCTGAAATTTAACAGCTTTAAGAACTCAGAAATAAATTGTGTACAAGCGACAGCGAGGCTGAATCAATATGCTGTGATTCAACATGGCAGTGGTATAAACGGGTAATCTGACGTGCAATCATGCGAGATTGGTTGTGGAGGCCAATTTTCACCCACTCCACACAGTGCCCGCCGACAAGGGTCAATTAAGCTTTTCGTCTTTCCCGTATCGGTAAATGAGAACCAGTTAATTCAGGGACTAGCTTCAGTCTTAGGCAATGTCCATGATGTCCATCGAAGTCAGTGCAAGTGCAAAATGGTTGTCTGCCATAAATAGCCCACGCCTGGTTGTGTATCAACGCAATGTGTTCAGGCATAAGACACCCCTTACGTGTATCCGTGCAGTACTTTGATTCCAACCAAGGGATTCATTATAGCAGTACACCTCGGCTTTGAAATAACACAAGACATCTTAAATGCGTTCCCTTGGTAATTTTCGTTTATACACTCTTAATCCCAATTGCATAAAATCTAGGCCACATGGGTGTGCTACAGCCCTTCAAACATGTGGCTTAATTTCTGTGATTTGCCAGGGAGCATTACCGAAAAGCAACTAACTGACAAGGCAGCATATTCAGTTCAGATCTGACAAATTCTGGCTAAACAAGACAATAAAGTGACGTACCTTACTGCATTTTTTAGCGCATACAAAACGAGGTGCTCACATTGACTGGTTAAGGTGGAGTTTCTGTTGCTATTACCGCTTGGCTGACCATTCTCTGAGAATATTCGCACAGCAACTGGGGCCGACTCAGAATTTTTCCGCTTCACTCCTTGAGAGAGGAGTTTCAATACTGGAGCAGGCTTGAGTATGAACGTGCGAAAAGCTTCCAAAACGTAACTGAGAGAAGAAGGGGATAAAAACAAATGGGTGAATGAATTATAATAAATAACGGAAGAATTAATCGACTACGGAGTTGATGATGGGCAAGAGAATCAAATCTGTGGGTGGATGAAAATAAGGAATCAAATAGCCTAACAAATCAATGGATTGATTTGATGGATAAATGGCCAATTAAAAGACTGATTAATTGGTTGAAATAGAAGTCAATTGATGAGTGAACGAAGGAACAAACAAACAAATGAATGAATTGATGAATGAATTTACGGACGAAGAAATGAACTGAAAAATTAACCGAAGGAATACACGAAAAAAGAATCATAGGGCGAACGAAGAAATGAAATAAGAAGCAACACGGAACTACAGGACACAAGAATGACACAACGAGCAAGGAAAGGAGAGAACGAACGAAGGAACTAGCATACGAAAAAATAGATGAACGGACAAAAGAAAGAATGAACGAATGAACAAATTCATCAGCATCATCATCATCATCATCATCATCAATTACTGAGTTGAACTTGAGAAATCGCGAACTGATACCTGGCTGAATGAGGGAAGCGCTCAGCTAATGTTCCGATGCTATCCAAACAACAGTGAATCAAAGGGATCAAATTGAGAATGTAACGGGATTCGTCGCGAGCAGATGACAAGTGTTCCTTCACTAACTTGCATGTTTCGTCAGAACCTGAAAAAAGCAACAATAAAAACTGACCGACGTGTCGCGACTTCTCAAATTAAAACTGTTTCACTGCTTCAAACTTTGAGCTCTCTATGCAACAGGATTTGAAGAAAATCTCATACACGTTGGACAGATTCTCCGCAAATCGACTGATAAATTTTTCTGCACGGAGAAATTTTCGCCTACTTCAGCGTGCTTTCTCGGTTCCAAACTTTCTCATAGTTGGTTACCCTAATTGATCATAGCTCAGGTGGCAGAGCGTGCGCCCACCAACCTCAAGTTTCCCACTTCGAAATCAGTTCTCCCCAATTCAATGCACGAGAAGCACAGTTCGGTAAATCTAAGCCACGTGATATCCGTGAGCTGATTGGATGTTTAGCGCTCCTCCTTAGCAAAGAGAATTTCCCAGGCTGCCCCCAGTAAACTGAGATGCTAAACTTAACATGTGCAGTCTCTCCTCTCGCATTAACTACACCATATGTATCTTAAACCCGGAACTATACATATATATTCGTGTCTCTCATATATGCTGAGGTGTGCTTTCATGTTGTATCGGCCCAGTACAGTGCCGTTTCTATAGCAGTTGAGTTTGTCCTGCTCCGGTGCAGCTTTTCACTACAAATGGGTTTGCCACGTTCTGGGTAGGGTCTGAACCACTAACCCTCTGCCTCTGTTTCTCTTAGATATAGATTTTTCATTTGAAGACATTCAAGTGTGACTTCTGGTTGCCAGTAATCCGGCGAATGTAATTAATAGCTACATGTGTTATCTACTGAGGTGCAAGAACGTAGTGGCTAAGCATGAGGACTCATATAGAATAAAGTATATGGTTACGACTCCTGCATATGGCACAGTAAAGACCCGCCACTAAAAAACTCAGTTTTCGAAATTAGGCAGTTTCTTATGAGTAAAAAAGGTACACATTTAGGCTGCACAGTTTCTTAAATGTTCACTAAGAAACTACTGCAATAACGTAAGTAACATAAGATTTATGGGCAGAGCTAAATCAATGAGTATTCTTTTTTATTTTTGTCATTTGACAGAGATCAGCTTTGTACTATGCTGTGGTATTCTGGTTTTCTGAATGTCCTTTCTGGATTTGTAAGAAACTGAAAAAATTTTTCGCGGCTGAGTTGTTTCTTATGACTGAGTACAAGTGATTCCATGCACTAGGCTGCAGTTTGTTATAAGCCAGTTCCTAAATGGCGGGCTTTTACTGTGGTCAAAAATGATAAAACTGCCGGCGTGAAAAGCAAGGGGGAAACCAGAGCCCTGCTTATGGTTGATGCAAGGCTCAAAATCGAGTATGCTAAGTTGAGTTATCCACTGGCTTCGATCTCAAGCTTTTAGATGTTTTGGTATCAACTTTCGACGATTGATGACATAATCAGATATCACCCTTTCCTCTTAGGTAAATACCCTGAAACCAACCAAGGGATCCTTCAGCCGCTATTCTAATGCAAAAACGAAAGGCATCAAAAACTGTAAAGTCATACCGCTATCATCTGTTGTGGTAGAAACAATTAGATCAATGCAACAAATGACAGCTTCAACGACAGTGTCCAAACACAATGCCTTCTCTGAACTTGGAAGCTTGTGCAAATCCATCTTACATCTGAGGAACATCTCGCGAGACCACTTATTGATCTTTTGCAGTGATGGTATGGAAAAATCTGTTGAATGGAAAATAGACATTAAAGAGAAAAAGAAGATTTGAGACGACGGTATGAACATTACAAAGTAAATGCTGAATGGCAAAAATGATAAAAGATGGATTGAATTGTAGCAATCAAACCTTTGCTATTCGTCTTGACGATGTTTCGTAACATATTCAAAGTGCTCCATAAAGCCACATACTTCCATCGCAGTTTCTCTTCCGTTGATATCAATGCATCCTACGGCGAAATAACGAAACAAAATAACTTCGTCGGAAGATGGCGATGTCTCCCTGTCGTTCCAAGCCCGGTAGATGGGGAAGATTGGTGGTTGGAAACTTCTTTTAAAGAAGAAAGGGCTCTATTAGTCAAAGAAATTTCAAGCCATACTTCGATGGTTTGTTTACACCACCTTTTTTTAGGCTAGAATGAGAAGTTTCATGGGAAGACCGGACTTTCTCATTTTTGTTTGAAGATGATGGCGTCAACAATCCATCAAAATATTGCCATCAACTACACAAGAAACAGAGTTCGTTTTCCTAGTCAAGAACTCTTTACTTCACATTAAAAAGTAAACTCAAAGCTGTCATTGAACGAAATCCGTAAAGACTCCATGCCAAACTGAAGGCAGGATGGAAACAATTTATGCTACGTCTTTTTTATTTTTTTTTATTTTTTTAGTGGGTTATGTTGAGGAAAGGCCATGGTGACCTATACAAAGCCCCAACAAAGGAAGAAAGAAGAAAGCGAGCAGCTAAGAGGATAGAGAGATAAGATCAAGTTTATTGATCTAAGATTTGAAAGATGGCAAGTTGTAGGAATCAGGAAAGCAAGAAGAAGGCAAGACGTTCCATAAATTGCATGTTTATGGGATGAATGATTATTTGTGAGATAGAATTCGTGAAGTAGGCAGTGAAACTTGGAGAGGGTGTGAATGAGTTGAGCTTCAGGTGGTCCTTACACGCCTCAGAGGAACTGGAATAATATCCCTGATCTCCTGAGAACAATGTCCGTTAAAGTATCTGTAAAAAATGGAAGATCTCCAAGTAAACGACGATGGGTAAGAGGTCTTGCATGGAAGTCGACCTAGGATGGATAGAATTGAGAAAGGACAATGCCAGAGACAAAGGGGATCAGAGAAGAGCTGCCAAGTAAGACAATAATGCCCAAATTAATTAAGTGGGCAAACGCCTGGAGAAAAAAGATACCAAAAGCATCCAATCAAGATGGCATTTCCAAAGAGGTTTTAACAGATCCATCTTTGTCATTGATCCTGTCATTCCTTAACAGCTCAGATTATCTGCTCCCAAAATGAATTTTTTTTACCTCTGCCAGTTCAGTAGCTCTTGATGAGATCTGAGTTAGTTGGTTGTTGTTGCAAATTTCATGGGCCTATAAATCAATCATAACATAGTATAGTTTTCAAAATGAGAGGAATTCCTACTAATTGGAATGTAAGCGGGCTCCATTTCTAGGAATGCTTCTTTCTTTAGAGTTATGTCGAGGAAGGCCATGGTGGCCTATACAAAGCCCCAACAAAGGAAGAAACAAGAAAGCAAAAGGTTAAGAGGAGAGAGAGATCAGATGAAACCATTTATGCTATATACTGGTTTTGCAAACCCAAATCTTGAATTGATTGATTGCCATGGTGGCCTTTATCCCTTTCTGTTTTATGCTTGATCTTCATGACCAAATTGCTTTTTCCCATCCTAAGGCCAGCTCCTTTCCTTCCCACAAACTACTTGATGGTTTATCCTAGGTACCAAATTACTGCTGGCTAGATAGATATGGGGCAGAGAGAAACATGAACAAGAACATTAGCAACCCAGGCCATCTGAACAGTAGACAAGTGTTCTAACCACCGTTCCAAATGCCCCTCAAACTTCAAACTATGCCAATTGAAACTTACCATGTCAAATATCATGATCAAGTCGTCTTCATCCAATTTAATCATTAAAGCATCATTGTGATTTCTCGAGACCATTTGCAATAGGGGAGCTGCTTCTCTAGATGCAAGGTAGTCACACAAAGCATCCTTTTTATAAGAATGCAAAAACCCATTCAACATTCCAAAATAGCTTGGAGAACAACTGCGAATGAAGTTTGCTGGAAGAAAATGCATATTTATCTGATCAAGAAATAGTTGTAAGACGGGTTTTAGTAATTCGTAATTTTTCGGTTACAACACTTTGATTCTACTGAAACGTCTTTCTTGCTGACTTGCTAGCAGTCTTCTAATATCTTTTACACTGGCATATGTTCTTTATCAACTGCGTGAATTGTTGTGAAGGAAAGGGTTTGGTTGTGATGATAGGAGCTGTGAATGGGTGATGCAGGAAAAGCTAAGCTTGAAGAATAACTAAATAAACATGACATAGCAAACAGATTAAGTGATTGATTCATCAAGGGAAATGATAATGGGTACTGAATGGCAATGACAAGATACTTTTCAGAATGAATGAGATTGAGAGAAAATGAAGGCAAGAAAGCTGAGGTCGCACTACAAGTTCATGCATCAAATTCTATTGGTAAAAATGTTTACTGGATAAGGATAACTGGTGTGGCCTTCTATCAATGAACATTGAAACAAGAAACTCCTAACATTTTTTTACATGATTTACCTATATGCCTGGTGTGACTGATTTTATGGCTTTTAATGATAATAGTAATAATAACAATAATATTACATTTGCATAGGTCACCAGATGCAGCTTAATAAAGCTGCTATCTGTCTGGGACCTGCTAAAGCAAAAGCAAAAAAAGGATGAATTTTGAATTAAGATAGCCAAAATTTATCTAGCTAAAATCTTCGCCTAACTTTAATTTAAAATGCAGTAATGAGATTTCAAGTCTTAGTTTGTTTAGCAGTTTGTTAAAAAAACAGGCACCTTGGAACTGAATGCTTTTCCTAAACACTTCAAGTTTTGTGCTTAGAATATCCAAGCTAACAGCATCTACTCTTGTTCCATTACCATGGCTAACCTTCTAAAGCCATCTTTGAATATATATGGTGTTTAAATATATATAGAGGTAAAAGCCTTGTCTTTCTCTGCCAATTTCTTGCTACCTTCTCCTCTGATGACAGGGTAGTAAAGCTGCTTCATAAACCTCTAACTGCATTCAATCAGTTCTACAAAGCTGGCTTTCATGATTAGATACTGTTTCTGAATTTTTATCAAATGCGGTTTGACAGGAGTGTGAAGGATTGCAAACGGAAAGCTAAAATGTTTGGGAGGAAGAATCCAAAGTGCTGAGAAAATAGAAGCATGCTAGCTCTTTTATGCTTTCTGAAAATAGGCACTGAGCAGATGCAGAAGGGTCCCAGATATGATGCAGTGTCATGCATGATGCAAAATATCTTTAATGATAACCAAAGGCTAACTCTACTGCGTTTTGTAATTTAGAATTGGTTGTAAAAGGCTCAGGGATGAGACTCGTACCTTGAGCACTTTCGCTGAGATCTGTGAATGATGCAGTTTCCTCAAGCAGCTCTTTCAAGATTGTCAACTTCATTTGCATCACTTTTGAAAAACAGGATGGGTGCTCACTGGCTAGATATGACAATGTCATTGAAACTTTGAATGAAAACCAAAAGATCTGATCAAAAACTTCCAGGGCATCAAGACTTGGTTTGAAGTGCCATCTGCAGCGTCTCAAGCTGTACAGGACATTAACGACATACTGAAGAAGTCTCTCATCAGGCTTGTTCGTTGACTTGCAAAGGAAATAGCACAATGCAAGAATGGCATCTTGGTCTCTGGTATTCAGCTGCAGAATTTCTGCAAAATGGGACGGCAAGGCAGGGCAGATACAGAAGAGCCTGTTTACCTAGAAAGATGATCACAAGGATAGCATCATAGATCATTCTAGTCAAGAATGAAATGCAAAACATCGATGCATCTGCGTAGCATACTCAATTTCAAGCTAAGCAGAAACCAAACACGGCGCTCCATACACGGTTCGAACCCATAACCCCTTCCCTATGAATTCACATACTCAATCCATCATACTATTCCACCACTAAAAATCACGAATAGCAACTTTTAAAATGCAACACCAATTCCCTACTGTACAATTTGTATTTCTGAGCAAAAGACGTGTTGTCCCTCTCATACTCATAATCTACTCGAGTTTCAACGGCTTTCTAATCATAAAGCCCAAAATTGTAACAAAGCGATGACATATTGACCTACAGAGATCATTCATCTTTAGCAAATTTTCAGCACTGGATGAACGTCAAATTGATTTGACAACAGGGTTGATAATCGACAGGCCTAAGTAGAGAACATCGCAACCTCGCTTGCTCTACTTCCTTGCACACAAAAAATTTAACTGTTACGCTGCTAAATAAGTTGTCAGGATCAATTCCAACCTTTTCATGGTCGACCACCTTCATCGAAGCTAGACTATTAGCAAGCGATGAGAAACTTTGGAATGCACGTCTCCTGCTTCCAACCTCCATTGCGACCAATCTTAATGTTTTGCCCACACAAGTTTCTCCTCCTCAGCATACATGCACCTGGAGCTGACGCCTTCTCAAGGTCCCAACATTTGTGAGGTTTCAGGACAAGTGCCCCCCTCCCAAATTAATTTGAAATGGATCGAGGGCAATTTCTCGTTTGGCCGAGCTCCTTCTCTCACCAATAGTAATTGACTTATTACGTAGGATATGAGAAAAGAACAAGCGATGCGTGTAGTGTTATAAAAATATAATATCTTCCTAACAGAACAGAAATACTATTTAGCCTACAACCAATAATTGAGGCAAAAATTCGGACAACATCAACTCGAAAAATGCTGTGATGAACTGAATCGGAGGGTTCGAGCCCTAGGCATGCCAGAACTTATAGATGAAAACAACCAGCACTCTGTGATGACCTGGGCACAGAATTGGTTCACAATGAGAGAGGCATAGTACACCGCCTAACGAGGCTGACTTCTCGGAAAATCTTTCTTATGATGTAAGGTAGAAGACTTACAAGCGAGAAAAACATTTTAAAGAGGACGAGTGTTGGTAGGAAAAGCAACTATCAGTCATTGAACCTTTTTCCATGCTACTTTTAAACAACCAGGGCTTCAACAAATAATTTGATAAACAACTGCTAAGCTGAACATGGCAAAATGCAGTGATGTTGCTACAAAATTACAATTATAGTTACATTTAATAATAACAATATTAACACGAACAATTCTCGAAAAAATCGCGAAAATAACGACGATTGTTGATGTCATGTGACAATGTTGATAAATAATAGCGGGGATGTTTCCAAGAGGCATCAAGAGTATAGTGATGATACTTTCAATTGCATGAGTTGATTTGGAAGGGGGGCAGAGGGAAAATCCATCCAAACCCTGGAGTCCCCCTTTGATAAAAAATATGGTCATTACTTATTGTTTGAGAAATTGGGCGGCAATTGGATACTCTGCTGGTGTGGCGGAATTTATTGCCGAATCGCGGAATAAATTAAAGTTAAAAACTGTAACACTCAAAGTTTCAGATAGGAATCTTGAAATGACGCCGTCACATTCTGAGAAAGGACCAGTACACTACTCGCCATGCTTCTCAATGCTAAAAAATTGAAAATCTACCTTTTTATGCCAGGCAGAGGGCATAACACAGATGACAAGATTGAAAATGTTCTTATTATCGCTGACATCGATCAATTGCTGCTTACATAAAACAAACAGGGTACAGATTCGCAACATATGCACAGCAAGCAGAATGGCACTCAATAAAATGCCAGCTATAAGCTACGTGCTACATGAGGTCAATCGAGTGGGCACGTCAAAACAGGCGTACAATACCTACCTAGTCTATAATTCTAATAGTCCTAATCCTCTACAAGCAGGGCCTTAAACCGACAGGTTCTCGAAAAAAATTACAATACCATGACAGTTTAACTAGGAGAAAACAGTCATAGAAAAGTAGATTTTATCCTCCCCCTTCATCTGTCCTAATTCTCTCTTTCTACTTTTCTCTATTTTCCCTCTTTTTTGGTCCCTCTCCCTCCTCACCCTTCTTTTTATCTTTCCCCTCTTTTAGCTCTCTCCCCCTTCTCTGGCACCTCCTTGGTTTGCCTATTCTTGGGCTGAAGGGAGCCAGCATTACTAATCATCCCTTCGACACAATATTTCTGTAATTGTTACTTCTCCTACAGTGGCGAACGGTACAAGACGATCATCAAGCTGGTTTAATTTTGATATAAATAACGGTGACAAAAAAGCAATGAGGCGAGTTCAATGGTGGGACTAGAAACTATCCTTAGTAAAAAAAATCCCAATTTAAGTTTCACTGCAAAAACTGAGTGGGACAAGGCGAATTTACCAAATTAGAAAACACTTCCAGATATCAGACCGGAACTATCTCGACACGACCTTATTTCCAGTCTACCATGAACCACTTCCAAGCCCTTACGTTGTTCCGTATCAATAGCAATGCATTTTTGCGCTGCTGGGTTAATGTACCTTTTGTACCCCAACAACATCAAACAACACAGTTACAGCCCTGAGGTGTGTACCCTCTTCAAATCATTCGCCAATCTTTGCCAGCATCTGGTTTATATGACGTAGCTTTGTGTGGAGTCGAAGCAAAGACGTTACAGATCACCATTCCTCGTCACCAGTATCCACTGTGAAGCCTCCTCCTCCGCTTTTGATGCTGCCGTTGGTGAAACCAGTACTGCTGCTGAAGTTGTTCCCCGAATCATTGTTTAACTGTGAAATTGAAATTGAAAATGTTGTGCTCATAACCTGGAACATCGCCACAGATTTCACAAGGTTTTGGGATCGAGTGAGTGAGGTTTGTGCTCAATTTTTCTCTAATCAAAGGTAGCGTTATTGGGAGAGGTCTCTTCAAATTTCCCCTAACAAATCATCTCCAGCTGGAAGACTACCCTTCTTAATTGCATCAAATATTAAACATCAAATCAATGTCAAAAAGTAGAGTAGAGAACTCTAAACCGCACGTGAAAATTTTCGCACACGGGGGTTTTAAATTTTTGCAATATGAAACGAGGAGGTGTGACCCCTATGAAATGAGCGACAGGATTCATGCTTTTGATCAAAGCATTACGTTAAAAGTGCGTCTTCTGTAGGTCAAAGAGCTACAGTGAACGCTAAATCTGGGCACATAAAACCATTGAAAAGAGGTGCATGGGTGTGAAGAGAAATGGAACCAAACAGAGGAGACATGGCAATACCTTTCGAGTGTCTTTGCCTCCATATCTTCCTCCTTTGGGACCATACCCTGTGCCAAGTGCTGTTTCAGCTACCTCCTCTAACCAATCTGGGACGACTTGGCTTGCCTTTGAAGAAAAGACGAAGAATACGAATTCATAGCAATAATTTACTGAAACAATACACACAAAATTAATTTAAAAACGTAAAACAAAAATAATAACGAAGGGGAATAGAACGATAGAAAATGACGGACAAGGCGGATAATTTCATTTGTAATTTTTCATTTCACAGAAGACCGGCGTCGATGGTGGCGAAGAAACCTCCGTGACGTTTCAGGCGCCTATGAGAAGAAGCGAGGAGGGCCGAAGGCAGCGATGTTCTAACGAATAAAGAATGGTTTATTGAAGAGAAGCATTATAATTGAAGAGGTGGAGACTATGGCGAGAGACTGGAGGCCAGATTTTTTCAGTCAATTATATTGAGGAAAGGACATGGCGGCCTACACAAAGCCCAAACAAAGGAAGAAAGCAAATGGCTAAGAGAAGAGAGAGACTAGATTGAGTTTATTGATCTTAGATTTGAAAGATGGCAAGTTGTAGGACTCGGGAAAGCAAGAAGAAGGCAACACGTTCCATAAATTGCATGTTCTTGGGCTGAATGATGATTTGTGGGATAGAGTTCGTGGATTAGGAGGTGAAACTTGGAAAGGGTGTGAATGAGTCGAGCTTCTAGTGGTATGACACGCCTCAGAGAAACAGGAATTATACCCCTGATCTCCTGAGAGCAATGCCCGTGAGTATGGCAGAAACAAGAGACAAGGCACTGCGTTTTTCTAGGAAGTGGATACAACTCTCGCTCTATGGTAGCGCATTTATTGCGGACGGTACGAGAATCGAACCGACAATCACTGCACTGTAAGTCAGCATGAATCGGCATTACATCAAATGAACCACAAACCATGATATGAGATGATGTGATATATGATGTGACTTACATCGGCAAGAATCTTGACCAGGGATCTAGCGAGATTCTCATCTTTACCACGACTGAAGAAAGATATTGCTTTTCCTTGGTTTCCGATCCTTCCAGTTCGGCCTATTCTGTGTACATATTCATCGACTTCTTGCGGCAAGTCATAGTTGACGACTTGTTTTACATCCTCAATGTCAAGACCTCTTGCTGCCACGGCAGTCGCTATTAGAATCGAGCATCGGCCAGCTCTGAAATCACGTAACGCTTCCTCTCTTTGTTGCTGAAAACGGTCCCTGCAAATGACATAATGACATAAGAGGCAAGCATGACCAAAGAGATCGACCTTGCTTGCTTATATATATATATATTTATATATATATATATATATATATATTTATATATATATATATATATATATATATATATATATATATATATATATATATATATAGCAGAAATGCAGAAAAGGAAGAGACCGATTCTCTGTTACTCTGAGTTTCGTGCGAAGGCACTCGTCAGACAGACTATAACTGAATCACATTCCGAATTACATTGATTTTAAAATAAATGGATTGAAATGGAGGAACGAAACTCAGAGTAACAGAGAATCGGTCTCTTCCTTTTCTGCATTTCTGCTATCAACGCTCTGTACTTTGTACATAGAGCACCATATGGTGGTGAAGACAGCACCCTCTATGTGATAGATATATATATATATATATATATATATATATATATATATATATATATATATATATAAGAAATTTGGAATCAGCTGCACTTTTAAAAAAGCAGGTTAGAAACTTTTTTCTTGGCCAATCAGACATCGAAGATCCTCCCGAAATATGACCTCCAGGAAGAACAGAAAGATTTTAGATTTATATTTTGCTTAAATAAGCTGTATTTATTCTTCATATAATTTCCTTACTTTTGTATTTTATACTGATGGAGTTATCATGCACAAAAAGATTGAATGGAAAATGAAATGAAATGAAATGCAAATGACTTAAGAAGCAAGCATGAACAAAGAGGCCACATTGCTTGCGATGGGATGCGGCTGTTCTCAAGCGAATTTCACACAGCGGAAAGAATGCTCTGTCACTTGGAATGCGGTGGGAGAGACGACGTCTATGGATAAGTCATGAAGAAGAAGAAGAAGAAGATGAATGAACAATGTAAAATAAACAAATGTTAAGGAAACCAAATATCTAAAGGGGTGACAAAACCATTAGGTCTTTGAAAGATGCCGCTTTAACAATAGTATCTATCTATCTTTCTATCTATCTTTCTATCTATCTTTCTATCTATATTTCTATCTTTCTTTCAATCTATCTATCCATCTATCTATCTATCTATCTATCTATCTATCTATCTATCTATCTATCTATCTATCTATCTATCTATCTATCTATCTATCTATCTATCTATCTATCTATCTATCTATCTGTCTTATCTACATTCTTTGAGTAGTCTACATTATAAGACAGCAAACAGAATCGAGTCAAGCAGATCAAGCATGAATAATAAAATGGCGGCTAAACGTACCCGTGAATGCTTGTCGCTGGGAATCCGCTTTGCGATAACAAACTTGCCAGAAAGTCTGCTGACCTTTTCGTTTCGACAAACACCAAATTCTTGTTCGCACCTTAAAAAGCAAAATATATTTTAGTTCCATGGGGTTTCTTCATCACAGTTGCACCTTGTACACTTAATATAACGCTTCCTTCTTCAAAATGTCATAGCACAACTTGAAGGAATCGGGCGCTCAAATGAGCTTTAGTCCAGAAAGGATTACTGTGTCCATCTGCCACTTATCTTTGTTTTTAATCGTGAACGACCATACCAAAGTCAACCCGTGAAGCATATCAAATCAAATTCAATTGACGCAGTGATGCTTCAGGAAACAGAGCAGACACTTTTCGAAGAATAAAATGCCAACCCTAGTCCCAGACTCAGAACGAGCAGTAGGAAGCACCTTGTTAGAGAGGTACCATCATGAATCACGACATGGGGAGGAATGGAGTGTAGGAATAACGCCATGTTGAGAGCTCTCCGCCAGTTTGTCGATGTTTGTGTGGCTGCGTCCCTAAAAGGTGGTGCTCGATTCAACGCACACGAACCATTCTTGCCTGCGTGCTTACTTAACGTGCAGTGAACACGGAGTCAGCGAGACGACGATTAGCGCCGTTGTCTTTGAATGACTGATTGACTACTTAATTGAAATAAAACGCATGTTTATATAGAGAAATAACAAAGAGATCAAATTAGCTAATTCATCGATTAAGGATAGGAGCGGAAGGGTTGGTTGAGAATGATGCAAGTATACGGATAGGTAATGAGTTGATGTTAAGTGTGGCAGGAAATAACATAGGATTGAATGAATAGAAATGCACAGCTAAGCTAAGCAGCAATGACGGTATAGATGAATATGCGATGGTAAGAAAGCTGAGGTCACTACAGGGGTCTAGTTATCCTCGTAACCCAACTTTACACCAGGCATTTGTTGTGGACAAAGTCCATAAAAATGGCGCATTTTCTGGAGGTGGAGACAAAAATGACGAGTGATGGATACAACAAGATTGATCCATCCACTGCTGAGTGTACCAGCGAGCCTCAAACCCTGACCGTCTGCACCGTAGACGCGCTCTGGTGCCAACTGCCCCGTTTTCCGAGCATAGACAAATTAGATAGTGCAAAATAAATGAGCATAAAACTGTACCTTCACTGCTAAGAAGCTCAATCAGCCTCTCCCTCTTTTCTGAGTCTGCGACTTCTTCAATAACCTGTTCAATGTCAGACGACGTCCCTCCGACTTTCCCAATTGTCAAGAAAATATAATCATTCAGAAACTCAGCGGCGATGTTCTGTATTTCTTCAGGGAATGTTGCACTGAACATGAGCGTTTGTCTGTCTCCTTTAGAAGGCATTCCGAAGTCGCATATTATTGATCTAATGGCTGGCATGAAACCCATGTCGAGCATTCTGTCCGCTTCATCCAATATAAGATACTTAACATTTTCCAGGCTGATCTACAAACAAAATAGTGATCAAGGATAATATTCACACAATCGTCCTGGATAGCATGTTGACTCACAAAAGGATGCACACAGTTTGAATCCCAGTAGCAATAGGTGGCTTGAAGAAACGCATCCCAACTTGATTGCTTACATTACAGTCAAGTCCACTTCATTGGAATGAGCACCTTCCCAGCCCAAAATAACTATATCCCTTTCCTAAGCATTTCCCGTTCCAAGAGAACACAACAGAAGTAAATTTGAACGTATTTTGTAAAACACCAGATTAATTTGGCGGGTCACCAAAGTATTCATCCAACAATCGAAAATGTATACGCAGTTGTGATAGAGAGAAAGCTGAATGATATGCATCGAAAACAGCCTTCATCATTATGCAGGCTCAATTTTGCATCATTCCAACAATTCTTACTGTGATGTTATGAGGTGTAAGACAAATAACATTTCCATCAATTCAACTTGATTGCTTTTTAAAACAGCCAATAAAATCGTGTCCTAAAAGAAGGTCAGTCGCAAATACTAAAAGAATCTTCACTCAGACTAACCTTTCTCCTTTCAGCGAAGTCCTTTAGGCGACCAGGCGTAGCAGCAAGGATATGACATCCGTTGTCGATTTGCCTCAACTGATGTGCGACAGAAACGCCACCATAACAAACGACAGGTCTCAAAGACGTCTGGTGCGAGAATTTCCTTGCCTCCATATTTATCTGAACAGTTAGTTCACGAGTTGGGGATATGACTAAGGCAGCTGGAGCCTGAATTTCTGAGAATCTGCTACCAGATAATCCATCTTGCATGATTTTAGTAAGGACAGGAAGCAAAAAGGCAGCCTAGAATGTCAAGGTGTACGCATGCAACAGTTATAACTGAAAGAATAGATCAACTTTGGAGAAGAGAATAATGGTAATTTTCTAATGAATTTTAGCCGACAAACTAAATACCATCATCACCAAAGGGTCTACATATGACAGTGACATGAAAATTTATATGGATGACAAAAAGCTGAAATTTTAAGGGGGACTAGAAGGGCTAGCCTTGGAAATTATAAAAATTGAAGCAAATCACAAACAATATGATACCAAAAACATTATCTTAAATTGACAAACAGGACATAAATAACATCAATATAATTTTTTATTATGGTGGCCATAAAATGCGTCTCCCTACAAATGGTTCAAACCCTAGGAAAAATCCTCTATATTTTAGAATCATTATAGACTAAGTGAGTCAAAAGGTCACGAAAAGTGTGAGAAGCTTCTCAGAGGAAGTCAGAAAAGGATCACAAAAAACTGTAGCAAATGGCTTAAACTTAAAAAGGGAAAATGGAATGCTTGCGCTAAAGCGACTTTAAAGCTTGCACATTTTTTTAGAAGTGTATAATCCTCACCGTTTTGCCTGAACCAGTCTGCGCGCATGCCATCAAATCTCTGTTAGCCATGACAATTGGAATAGAATATTTCTGTACAGGTGTTGGCTTGTGGTAATTTGCCTTCCGAACATTCACCATGAACCCCTCATAAAGATTTGCTTCTTCAAACGAAGACAGTGGGTGAGGCATGTTTCCATGGCCGGTCACTTCAACTGGAATTTCATCGTATTTGTCAAAGTTTATGCCTTGAGCTATGGTCCTGAAGACCTCTTTTTCTTCTTCAGATGGCTCCGGTGGGACGTATGTAACAGCACTTGGTTTCTGCTCTCCATCTGAAAATCAGTAAATTTTTCAAAATTAATCAACTCTGCTTCAGAAAAAGGATGTATAGGAGTCATTTAATAATATCTAATAATAACACCTGCAAAAAGGACATCTTTTATGAAATTTTTACCTAGCATCCAAACGTAGATTTTAGGACGCTGTTAAGCACTGCTAATGAAGCAGTGTCCAGATCTTTTCTCTCTTATGTGACCACGTCTTGTCATTCCTACCACTGGCATTAAAGAGAGCTGGCAAATCGTCCTACTCTAAGTTAAAGTTTAGCTGAATTGGACCCATTGACGATATGATCAACAGGCAAGAATCTTACCAGTGAGCTATCTTGATACCTCTTTTCATGGAACCAAACTTAACCTAAATTGAAGTCATTTGGCAAAGGTAATTGTAGATAGCTTCCAGAAACATTTAGATAACAGAGTTGCTGTGCGTGTCTTTGTTAAAGCTGCTGAACAGCACGTAATGACCAGAATCATTGCTAATGACCAAAATCATCATCCTTGCTGTTATCAGCTGACCAAAGTTACTATTACTTTGCGTTGTATGTTTCAATCAATTTAAACCATTTGAAAATAATGAAATTAACAGCAATCTATGAAAATGATGAAGCTTTTCTCACCCAAAATGTACGAAAATGTTTAGTTTATATTAAGGTTTACTTTCCCTGAATTGTATTACCTGTTCTCTGCTCATTTCCTTCACTTGTGCAGTCTCTTGCAAAATGACCAGCTTCCCCACATTTCCTGCATGTGTCTGGAGATTTGTTGTTGGGACACTCTCTGGCAAAATGTCCATCCTCTCCACATTTACGGCACCCAGATTTGCCACTAGATGAGCCTCCAGATGGGCATTCCCGAGCAAAGTGGCCTTCTTCTCCACATTTGTGACACCCTGAGCCACCAGAGAAGTTGCCAGATCCCTTGCCACCAAAGCCTCCTCTGGATCGGCCAAAGCTACTACTATTGTTACCATCATCATCATCATTGGTGGAAACACCTCCAAATCCACCACCAGGTCTACCGGCACCAAAGCCACCTCTTCCGGCACCAAAACCATCCTTACTACTGCTGCCTGCTCCAAATCCACCCCCACCTCGACCGGCTCCAAACCCACCACCTCTGCCAGCAGATTTGCCATCCTCCCCCTTAGCCCTGCCTCTTCCAAAGCCACCAACACCAAAACCACCTCCGACTGCACTGGCATCATCTGCATCTTTACCACCAGTGACTCCACCAGCTAAGCCTCGTCCAAATCCACTGCTGTGAGATCGTGCACTGTCCCATCCATTAGTTGACCCATTTGTCGCGGGAGCTAGTCCAACTGAAGTGGGACCAGCGGCCTGTAGTGAGATATGGGATGCCTTAAGATACATAACACATACTTTCACTCTCCTCTTCATATTCTAAAAAGCACGAGCTTCCTGTACCTGAGAAACTGATGATGAATACAGACCTAATAATCCTCAAAAGTGCTGTATTTAGAAATTATTCTATTTTGCCAGTAACCTAATAGGGAATACGAAACAGGAAGATTACAAATAAATACTATCGATAATGAGCCTCGTATAAAATGGTGGGACGGCAGGATTGAGGATCCAACTTCAATGTTTACAACATTGAATTTCAAAAAACCTCATGTCTTCAGTTATGTCCTTCCGTATCGAAAATGTGTCACAGGACAACATTTGCCGTCATTTGCGTCATACTTTTCCTTCGAGGGCCTAGAAACGTAAACTTACAAAGAAATTTAGATCAAGCTAAGAGCAAACCTACATCAATATCATCCCAGTCTTCATCACCCATGCTTTCTTTATTTGGTTGACAAGACAAGTGTTGTGTTGGATAAGAACGCAGTTGGCCTACGTTCTGACGCAGCGACTGGTGTTTATGGAATTTGCCAGAGAATGACGGAGGAAGGTGACCTCGTGCTAGAACACAAACATTGCGCATGCTCGACCGAAGGAGTGCAGAGATACACGAGGAGCTGACTTTGAGTAAAATCGAACACGGGCCTCCATATATAAACCCCAATCCTTTTTCCGCCTAATCTGACCAATTAACAGTTTTATTGTGGTACATTGGGGAGTTTTCATAGTGGGTGAACGCGTGTCTATGGCGCAGATGGCTCCGTCTGCAATACACACTCATTCTCATTTCCCCACCACCATCCCCATCCACCAGTAAATGGGTACGATCCATCTTAAAGCCGAGTGTAAAGCAAGGCGAGGAAAGAAACTGGTTACCCTATCTAACGCCGTGCTAATTAGCTCGCTTCTTTGGTTCTTAGAGCCTTAGGTGTTGCTAATCCCCACGCCATGAAAGAACTCGAAGCCATTCATCGGAGACATTCATCGGGGGAAAAGAGTCGCTTTGATTTCGTTTCTGATGCTACTAAATTACATGAAATATTTACAAAAATGCAAAACGAATAAGTTTCGGTTGGTTTTCTTCTCTTGAAAGAGATCTGAGTTGCGGCATTTCCATCTTCAAAATCTTCATTTTCGAGACTTCTTCCAAGGGGTTGTTTCGAGAAAGTTTGTTGCCGTTCGTCTCTTTCTCTGCAGAAAAAATTCCCCATCAGATAAACAAAAATAAAAAATTTGAAAAGAGAAATAGGCTGAGACAGATTCAAGCTCAGGGGAACGTTTCAGACTGATGTTGAAGTCATTAGGCGCAAATACTTGACTCCAAGGTTACTTAAAACCAGAGACAGGATTCTGACTTTCTAAGGAAGCGGACTTCAATGGGGTCGTTGCCCCGTTGCTTCCACATGAACAGCGTCTTATGGGGAACCGTGAAGGATCTAGTCCCGCTACCCCTGCATACTGAGTCTTCCGTTCACGCCAACACACTACGACATCCTACCTCACAGGCTGTTGGAATAGTACTTAGTGCAAATTTCTACGGTGCGGAAAATCCCAGGCTGTAGGCACTCTCAGGGACATTTCTCTTCGCCTCCTCCTTGCCCCCAGCAGTAAAGGGGCACCTAGTGTACAGGGGGGGTTAGGGATGGGAAAGGAAAGGAACTGGTCGCCCTCCCTCGCAAATCCGTGGCTTAGGATGTTACCACCCCCTAACGTCTGCTTCCAGTTATGCACGCAACTTTATTTAGCTTGGCATCAATCAACATTTAGCAAAAGATCACAAAATGATGTCACATCACATCATATCATATGAATTTATTCATTGTTGGAACTACGAGTATGCAATAGTTATTCAACTGATTAAAACCAACGCATTAAGCAATACTAAAATAAATCAACTATTTAATTTATATGCATCTTTAAGTAAGGTAAAATAAAGCAAAATCAAGCAGATATAATCTGACTTACTAAATTTCCAGCGGCAACAACATCAATCAAAAGGGATGAGTTTCCATCCTAAAGAAATTTCACACAAAAATTTTAAATAAATCCACTTTGATCAGCTTTTACGAAATAAAATTCAAAAATCATTCTTTGAAGGTAATCTAATCGAAATTTCTTCAACCGATCATTCAGTTTTATAGATACACGGTGGAAGGCTATTTGGAAGGCTGACTTTACACCGTAACAATTGATTACCGTCATGTCAACTTTTTTTATATGATTCTACTTGGATGTCAAAGGTAGGCATTTGGACACTGAGAAGCTTCTTGCTTATCGAGCAGTTTAGCTGAGGTGGGACTCGAACCACTGACCATACGATCAATGCGCAAAAATCTTACCACTGAGCTATCCTAACACGTAAACGTTTATCTATTATTCACTATTGCTACTGGACATATTTTATAAACCCTAAACCAGGGTATCCCATTTCATCATCATTATCATCATCATAATCATCACCACCATAATCATCATCATCAATGTCATCATTGTCATCATACTGAATATTTTTAAAGGATATGTAAACTTCAGTTTAATAAAAACTGCTATCAACATGTGTCCTTTAATGTTGATGAAGAAAAATATAAATACATTGAATGCGCAAATGAATAGAAATATTCTTAAATTTATTCCAAGCCTACAAAATGCCAAGCAATGAAATTCACTGCAAAAAGGGGTTAATTCTTTTCTCAAAATCATCACCACTTTCTCTAATGTCTATAGAGAGTCAGTTATACAACTTAGCGCCCCTAGAGAAAAAAACCCTTCTTCATGAACTTTAGTTTCACTTTAGAAATCTGCAATATGATATTTCTGTTCCTTGTTTCCATATTTTGCTCATTAGGTCATGTTGAAATAATCAAACTACCTTTGTATTGGAGAGATTTACAATTGCATTTTGATTGGGATTTGACTGACACGCTTTGATTATGATTGTTATCATTTATAAACTTGATCTGATCTCTCTCTCCTCTTAGCCTTTCACTTTTTTCTTCCTTCCTTTGTTGAGGCATTGTATAGGCCAACATGGCCTTTCCCCAACAGAACTTACTAAAACAAACATACTATCGTCGTTGATATTGATTTCATTGTTACTATCCTGTATTCTCGATAATCGCAGAGCCTGATTTGGTTTACCAATTGATTACCGATTCCAAGGAATTTCTAAGCCACTTAATGCAACATTTCATTACCGTTAAGTGATATTTCGGCTCTCACAAAATCAATTACTTCAGTATAGAACAAAATATCTACCTGCACTTCTGGCGCGTTGGACAGACTCAGTGAAAATCCTGCGAGATCGAAAAAGGCTACCATAGTAATACTGTCATAAAGAATCGCTTCAGCAACCAAAGGATTGCATAGAAAAACAGAAACATAATTGCATCACACTGAAGATCTTTCCGCGAGTAAAGTTGTTGATTTAAGAAAATTTCACATAAAAGCAGAAAAGTGGAAAAAAATAACCAAAAAGCAAGCCAAGCGTGATTCGGCAATAAGTCAGGATGTACAGTTAAACCAATAATGTGCAAAACCACCAATGACCAACATTTCCGTATCAATGGTCATGCCTGGTCGATTTTCCATTTCAAAGTTAATCATTATTATTACTATTATTGATATCAAAAAATGTTTAGGGAGGGTGTCCCTTTTGCCGTAGCTGGTTTTCCAGGGGCCTTCCAGTTACATAAAAACAGCAAGAAATCTTAAAAACATATTTCGAATTACTATTTAATGAAAAATAAATTAAGAGAAAGATAAATGCATAAATAGATAAGGTAAATACATGAATTCATTACAAAGAAAATAAATTAATAACTCATGAAGCAAACTGTACATTATCAATATCAAAGTCCATTTGGTTCAAGTTTTAAAGTTGATTATGGTTGGTAATGGTTGATAATGGTTGATAATGGTTGATAATGGTTGATAAAGGTTGATAATAGTTGATAATGATAGTTTCGTCTTTATTAAAGCAAAACGCTATTTTAGCCATCTGATGACTGACGTGCAACTTTAAGTCCAAAAGGGTGAACGCTGGAGAGGGTCGGGTGAAGAGATATTTGATGTGACATTATTATATTAAAAGTTTCGTAGTCTCATTTAAACCATTATCTGATGTCTCATATTCTGACGGGTGTCAGACACAAAGACATTCAATGTGACAAAAATTTGTTCCGCTTTTCTGTGCAATAAAAAAGGTTGAAAAATGTGAGCAGAAATCCTTGTGACGAAAGCTTTCTACCTCTAACCCATTTTATCAAAATCAAGTCTGTGTTCAGTGTTGGCTTTAATACTGTTTACTTGATTGTGATGAATTAGAAAAAGAGATATTCTTGAGATTCGTCTGTACATTTCTAAATTCAATGTATCTATTAGTTATGTCATCAGTTAGTTATACCAAAGGGAGAGTTAATCGTAACAGCTGCCCATGCTACGAAGCATTTTTTTTTTTTAGGTGGGTTATGTTGAGGAAAGGCCATGGTCACCTATACAAAGCCCCAACAAAGGAAGAAAGAAGAAAGCGAGCAGCTAAGAGGACAGAGAGATAAGATCAAGTTTATTGATCTAAGATTTGGAAGATGGCAAGTTGTATGATGAAGCATGATTGATAAAACACAAACATTTTCATCATTGATAAAACACAAATATTTTCATCATTGATAAAACACAAACATTCTCATCATTGATAAAACACAAACATACCAACGACGGATTGAACATCTTTGCTTGGTGCCAACTGCTCAAACCTGTGCCTGAAATCGAGACAAAATAAATGGCATCGTGAATAAATGGCATCGTGAATAAACGGCATCGTGAATAAATGGCATCGTGAATAAATGGCATCGTGAATAAACGGTATCGTGAATAAATGGCATCGTGAATAAATGGTATCGTGAATAAATGGTATCGTGAATAAATGGCATCGTGAATAAATGGCATCGTGAATAAATGGCATCGTGAATAAATGGTATCGTGAATAAATGGCATCGTGAATAAATGGTATCGTGAATAAATGGCATCGTGAATAAATGGCATCGTGAATAAATGGCATCGTGAAGCACCTTTTAGAAGATCAACGCATGGTGAGGACACACTAGCTTAATGCTGTGTAGATCCGTCCTGTTTTGATAATCAATGATTCAAAGGAGATTGGGGAAACAGGGCTAACAGCTTGTCTGGCCATCCAAAGACAAGCGAGGTCGGGAAAAACCAGAATCATGCCAAACTTGACAGCGAGGCCAGCGAACAATAGAAAGATAAAAATCGCTCATACGACTACGAGGCTGTCACCATTTAGCTCATTCAAAATGCTTGAAGCAATATGACGACAGTCAAAAATTGATGCCCCAAATTGAATCCAAGACTTGAAACATTTCAAAGATGCTGGACACACATTTAGAGTAGTGACAAAAACCAAAAAAGGCGAATATTTGCTTTGAGGAACACTCCAAATTTTTTGCAAAATGAGTTCAAAAAAGTCCAATTTTTCACATTTGTCTTAGAAACAGCCAATATACCAATGGTGGAAAAAACTGCTTGACTGATGGAACTACTCGTAGTCTGATCAGTTACATGAACGGCGGCCTGGTCATCTTTCCAATATCATTTCATTGGAATTAGTGACGCGGACGAACCCAGTGAGTATCTGCAACGACCAGGAAAACTAACACATTCGCAGCTCTTTAACGTTCCATGCAAATGAGACTCACATGCACACAAGACTCACGTGCACACGAGACTCACATGCAAATGAGACTCGAATGCAAATGTGAGAGAGACACCGTAATATATGCGCAAAAGGAAGCCACTCATTGTCGATGCTTGTAAAAAATTAGTTCGTCGACGATTTCGTCCTTCAGAGTAAGGAGATTGCAGCTAGATCGAAAACAATCCAGCTTGAAAATCGAAACTAAAAAATACCTAAGACTTTGCAGGTCGAATTCACAGTTGCCAAGAGCTTGCTTCAGTTCGTAAAGAAGTATCAAGTCGTTCCTGGAAATGGAAAATAACAATTCTTTGAATCCACTTTAATCACAAGAAGTTCCATGGCGGTTTCATATTAATACATTGCCTTGGTTGTAGCAACAAGTTGTGGATATCCAAGAGGGGAAGTTGGCATAGTGGTTCGAGCACATGCCTACTGCATGGACGGTCCAGGTTCGCAGCACCCTCAGGAAAATCTCTTCCCCCTCTCTCTATCCACCAAGCAAATGGGGACCTGGCTTAAAATGGGGTTGAAGTATAGAGAGGAGAGGGGCTGGCCATCTTACCTCACGATTCCGTGGTCCATTGTGGTCTTGCTCTAACAAGGTGCTCCCCAGATCGAATCATTCTCTCTATTCTTATACATGGTGATAGCAAGTACAATATCACAGTATCTCAGTTAAACATATGGTAAAGAAAACGGCGGAAGAATTTCGCAGATAATCATAAAATTATCTTGAATTATCACTATCATAAATTTCATGGAAATACCACAAACCTCAGCTCGTTGAATTCTTGAACAATTTTTTCGGTTGGCATCGGGTACAGTTCTGCAAAAATGAAATTATGTTTGCTTACAAAAATCTATCTTCAAAGGATCCAAACCAGGAATTCCCAGATTGATTGCGCAAAATACCAGATTCATTTGTGTTAAAGAAGACAACATATGGTCTGTCTTACTATGACAGACTTTGGTTCTCTTATAACGATAGCGATATGGAGGAACATAGCGATATACGTACTGAATTGGTAGTGTTTGATAGTGAAGTGGTAGTAATTGATAGTGAAGTGGCCGAATTTGATAGTGAAATGGTAGTAATTGATAGTGAAGTGGTAGTAATTTATAGTGGAATGGTAGTGATTGATAGTGAAGTGGTAGTAATTTATAGTGGAATGGTAGTGATTGATAGTGAAGTGGTAGTATTTGATACTGAAATGGTAGCATTTGATAGTGTAATGGTAATATTTGATAGTGAAAAGGTATTTACAGTTTTGTATTTTAGAAAGAAAGCAAGGTGCGCAAATCCCCCTTACCAACTCCAAGACCATCGAGCAACTGCTCAACGGCTTTCGCTTTCTTCGTTCCAACTGACTGAGGCATTTTCAGCTTCGGTGGAAAAATACATAATGATTAAAACTGGGGAAAACTTGGTTGCAAAAATGGCTGCTTCTTCCATAAAAAATTTCAAAGTGAGCGAAATCTTCCTTTCGTTAATGCTATGTAGACAGATTTTCAATCGTGATCAAATCAGCCCAGCCTTCTCAACTGTCAAAAATTTCCAATCAGATAAACCTTAATATTAGCCCATTTCCTTACCTATTCTAACTGGCATCCGAGGGTAGATTCAAAGATATGAAAAGTTATAATACAAATAAAAACAATAATATGCTTTTTATATAGGGTAATTCAATCAGCTACTTAATTTTTTTAAACTTCCTATTTATGAAAATATCAAACATACAAAGATAAACCTCTCTATAATCAGGCCGTTTACAAATGGATTGCATGGGTAAAATAAATGTCTATATAAAGGCAAAATTAAAAATTGGCAATGTTCATCAATCTTCTTACTATGAATTTCCTCCCGACTTAAATAATAATAATAATAATGATAATAATATGTTTTTTATATAGGGTAATTCGGTCAGCTACTTAACGGTAGCTGCCATGAAGAGAAGAGTCCGTGGAAATACGTGCAAATGCTCTTCCTAAAGGTGATACTACAACTCTTGGTCATGCAAATAGAATAACAGAGAGCTGAGAGTCTAGCTAACTGCCTGCGAAAGTGAAGCCTAGCTTGGAGCTCAAGGCAATGTTAAGGGCAATTATCTGGACGTAAAAGGTCCAAAATTCGCTCCGGAAACATGTTAAAAATCTGTCCACTTTCAAATACGATCAGTCCGCAGGAATGGACAATGTGGAGGTAATAAGCAAAGAATTCTACAACGCAACGACCCAATCTAGCTTGAAGTTCGCTGATGGAAAAAGTGATAAGGTTTGATACATTTAGTGGGCAGAGCCGATTGGTATCGTGGGGAAAATTATTTATACCACCAGCGCTCCTTCGCTCTCCGCATCGGAGAGACTAGGCATGCGCTGATTGCCAAACGACATACCTTTGAACTGCGGATATAAGTACCAGCTCCTTTGCTATCTGGAAACCGGATTCCTGCTAACTGTTCTATTTTCTGTTTATTTTCCATTGCTTGCTGGTCGGATTTTCGCTTCTGCTTTTTCTTGCCCTGTTTTTTATCCTTTCTGGAAATACATACAAAGGTATGGATATAATGATTGTTTGAATAAAGCTTTTAGATCAAATATCAAGTAATAAAATACAGACGTAGAAAGGCGGTGACCAACAATCAAAGTCGTTAATACCTTGGCTTCGACCTTTGGTGGCTGAAAAAGAATCAAAGGCTTCGTAAGAAATGAAGTGCGGGATAAATGATCACATGCTAATAGAAACAGACCATGTCTCCATAACAAACTTATCACACTTTAGCAAGATAACTGATCACACTTTAGCAAGATAACTGACCACACTATGGTACACAACTGATCACATTTGGCAGACAACTGATCACATGTTAGCAAGAAAACCGGTCAAAACTTATTTGAAACTGACCACGTGTTTATGCCCTTTGAGAATAAATTAACGGATAGTCTTATGCTTTGTAGGTAATCTGAATTTTTACTAAAACGATTAGCAGCCTATCCTTCCTTCACTTTAGAAGACGGTAAATATATGATGCAAGAAGAAGCATGGATAAAATTGCAAAATTTACTTCTAATTTGAGGAATTGCAAGCAACTGATATCTTGGTAATCTTGTAATCAACCGTTTAATACCTACTGGTATTACCCAGCCTTCACTGGATGCACATCGGCTAATACTAATAATAATGCATCTCTTGTCGATTACGACAAAGGAGCGTCTCGGCGCCTATTATGTGCTCGCTAGTGGGAGACAAATCCAATGAGAGACAGGCATTCTCTGCCGCACTCTTCGCATCCAAACGCTGAAGTAACAGTCAAAGTCACTTGGGATTTTCTGGCTGCACGCCTGTGCTAATATTAACAAAGCTTATGTCCCTGTGACATGAAAATTTAACTTGTCACCAACAATTCGTATCATATTGGCATCATAAAGTAGTCTATTAAAAGACCAAAGTTGTCTATTGAAAGAGCAAAGTTGTCTATTGAAAGAGCAAAGTTGTCTATTGAAAGAGCAAAGTTGTCTATTGAAAGAGCAAAGTTGTCTATTAAAAGAGCAAAGTTGTCTATTAAAAGAGCAAAGTTGTCTGACCTATTCTGGAACACCTTGTGTTCTGAGACTTGAGGCTTCTTTTCTGCAGCCGTTATCAATTTATTCAATTCCAATTGCTTCTTCTCTCTTTCCTTCTTTCTTGATTCGATCTTTTTCAGTTCAGCTACAAGCATGTCCTCTTCTTCCACCTATGAAGTAAATAGAATGTATTATAAATATGAAATAACATGCAATGTTCTCCAGCATCTTAATAAAAAATTGAAACCAGAAACCAACTGAAAAAATGAAAACTTCTTGATCTAAGCGTATAACAAAAAGTTCTGATTTCCATTCCTTCTAGCGATACATTCTTATTGCTTTTCTGCATTCATTTCGAAGTTCTGAACACTCACTTTGGCAAGACGAATGTTATATAAGTTTAATTAAATTCAAATGTGCCTCCTGCAGAAGGAAAACGATGATAACTGTGCAAAAAATAGAAATAAACAGTTTCTAGAAGGTAAAATAAGAAGTATGACAATCAATGAATGAAGACATCAAAAGAAAGTAATGGCAAAAGAAATGAGAATTCCTCTAGCACCAACAACTTTTTTCCAATATGAAATCTTTAAATGGAAAAATATTTCACTAAGTCAAGAAGCAAATTTCCACGCTTATGGATCAAGTTCAAACCTGTTCTGGTGTTCGGTTGTACAGTTTCAAAAGCTGCTCCTTTCTTTTGGCCTCGTGTTCAGCATCAAATACAGGTGGAGCGTTTTCCTCCTCCTTCCCTGGTGGAGCTCTCACCTTGGCGAAATTCAGAGTGGAAGTCAAAGATAGGATATTCAAGGTCATAAAAGGGAGCGGTATCATCACGTCTTTTAGTGATCTTCTGGAGATGTGATTTGATAATGACATGAGATAAATTGGGATGAAACAACCGTATGAAATGGGGGATAAGCTGAAGGAAATTGCTTAGCCTAGAGCCTTGGCCAGAAAATATATTCGAAATGATTTGAAATAGCTTCCCACAGTGGAACTTTCATAAATAGAAACCAATGGTACAAGGGGTGTTCTCAACTTCAAAAAAGGTTTTTTATAGATAAAGTGAGTTGAGTGTGAAGGGAGGAAAGCTCCAATGAGCTGCACTGGGTTATGTACAGACATCAAAAAGGTTGCAGTTGTCTACAGGCTACATTTACAAAGAGACCCTTTGTTTCTTTGAGATGCTGATTTCATAGACAAGTCTACAGGTGAAGAGTCTAGAGCTCAGAGGAGAGGCATAATTCAAGTAAAAATTGGAAATAGCTTCACACAGCTAACAGGGAGAATAATTCCATAGGACAAATGGTATTATCCAGAACAAAGTGGTGGGTGCTGTCTAGAATGAACATTTACAAAAGATCCCTGCTGTAAGATGAAAATCTAATAGACCTAATGGAGAATCAAATTACTGATAAAGGGGCAAATTTCATTACAAGCAATGATATACATAAATATTTATAAATATATTTTTATCTATATACATATATACATATATATAAATATTTATATTTTTATATAGCAGAAATGCAGAAAAGGAAAAGACCGATTCTCTGTTACTCTGAGTTTCGTGCGAAGGCATTCGTCAGAAAGACTATAACAGTTATAGAGTTATAGTATGTCTGACGAGTGCCTTCGCACGAAACTCAGAGTAACAGAGAATTGGTCTTTTCCTTTTCTGCATTTCTGCTATCAACGCTCTGTACTTTGTACATAGAGCACCATATGGTGGTGAAGACAGCACCCTCTATGTGATATATCTATATATATAAATACATTGAACATTTGTGTGCGGCCATGCCTCAGATAAAATGTAAATATAAAAAAGGCTACTTTTAAGGCAAATTTATTGATGGATTGCTTCAGACGTTTCGCCTTGTGAGGGCTTCATCAGTGCTCTTCTGGGATGAAGCCCTCACTAGGCGAAACGTCTGAAGTAATCCATCAATAAATTTGCCTTAAAAAGTAGCCTATTTTATATTCATATAAATAGATATATATATACATATATATAAATATATAAATATATATATATATATATACATATATAGATATAAATATATATATATATGTGTATATATATATATATAAATAAATATATATATATTTATATATATATAAATATATATATATATATATATATATATATTTATATATATATATATATATATATACATATATATTTATGCATATACTTTTATGAATGCGTCAACTCACTTTAAACAGCCTTCCAACAAGGTCATAGTAACGGCCTTTGATTTCCTCCATGGATCTGTTCTAATGAAAGGTAAGATTGGTATAAGCAAAATTTGCAATGCTGGACAGCTTAAATGAAACATTATAGGCGTAGGAAAGAAGTTGGTATGAAAAATTCTACATGCTTCAATTTGTGGTCCGGTGCTGGAATGCTCGCTTTGTGCACGGTAGGTTGGGTTTGATACCCGGTCTAGTCATACCAATGACTTGAAAATAATGGTACATGCTATTTCCCTGCTTAGCATTCAGCACTGGGAATGAGCATGGGAGTGAAACACACAGTGCAACAAGATGGCCAGTCCACAACTGTAGCATTCACTGTGCTTGCACAGCTGTGTGGCCCAAAGGATAATGAAACGGAGATAGGCGCCGCCCTATTCACCAAAAATGGTGAGGGAAGGAACTTTGACTTTGACTTTGACATGTTTCAATCTCAGTATAATCTATTTCACTGAATATTCATACAAGCTAAATGGTACAATTTTGTCAAAGGGACACAAAAGCACATGTGTCATTCATTACCAACATCATATCACATTTCTGCAGTGTTAAATACATGATTGCAAGGGTTGCAGCAACCGGAGACGTGGCTCTGAGGTTTACTTTGTGGAATCGGTAATTATGACATCATTGCTTTCCTCACCAGAAGGTACTTGTATCCAGTAAATGCATACCATGATTTCCAGCTTAACAGAAACCGGAGGCAGGGCTCCAGCCTTTATTTTAAGTAGATTTAAGAGGCTGTTTCACACTGCTTTCCTCACATTAGAGTTTTCTGCACTTAAGCACGGTGCAGGAGTTGAACTCAAAACGATTACGTTCTGAGTCTGCATGCTTTACCGATGCACTCAGGCTGTCCAGTGCGTGATTTGGACCTATCAACCTTGCGATATTAGCTTGCTAGTGATGCCGTTGTCTAATGGCTCAGTGTGCAGGCTCAGAACATCCTATAGGCATCACAATAAAACACTATTGGTGGGGAAGGCAATGGGAATCCACCTCATCAAATCTACTTCCTTAGCAAAAACTCGGAGCCCTGTCTCTGGCTTCTGCTACACTAAAAATTGAATATTCAACGCAATTTTTTATTGGCTTCCAAACTTAAGCCAAATCTGACATCAACTTTCAAAACTATCACATTTCGGCACTATCACTTCATCAATGTGACACATCATCAAAAATTCTACTACTATGCCTCAAGCACATCAGGTGAATTAGAGGTGAAAGGTTGAAATAGGTATCTGCTGAGCTTACAAACCTTGTATTTCTCTTTGTCATACCGATCATGAATAACAACAAATCGCAGATCGAATCTCCTGATAGTAAAATTAGAGATGAAAACTTTAAAGTCTAGAATCTGTACCAGGATCATCAGGATCATCAGGATAATCAGGATCATCATCATGATCATCAGGATCATCATCATGATCATCAGGATCATCATCGTGATCATCAGGATCATCATCATCATCATTGACATCATCATCATCATCATCATCATCATCATCATCACAACCATTATCACCATCATTAACATCACCATCACCATCATCATCATCATCATCATCATCATCATCATCATCATCATCATCATCATCACAACCATCATCATCATCACAACCATCATCATCATCATCATCATCATCATCATCATCATCATCATCATCATCATCACCATCATCATCATCATCATCATTATCATCATTGTCTTCATCATCATCATTGTCTTCATCATCATTGTCTTCATCATCATCATCATCATCATCATCATCATCATCATCATCATCATCATCATCATCATCATCATCATCATCATCATCATCATCATCATCATCATCATCATCATCATCATCATCATCACCATCACCATCATCATCATCATCATCATTGTCTTCATCATCATCATCATCATCATCATCATCATCATCATCATCACCATCACCATCATCATCATCATCATCATCATCATCATCATCATCATCACCATCACCATCATCATCATCATCATAATTGTCTTCATCATCATCATCATCATCATCAACATCATCATCATCATCATCATCATCATCATCATCATCATCATCATCATCAGCACCATCACCATCATCATCATCATCATCATCATCATCATCATCATCATCATCATCATCATCACCATCACCATCATCATCATTGTCTTCATCATCATCATCATCATCATCATCATCATCATCATCATCATCATCATCACCATCACCATCATCATCATCATCATCATCATCATCATCATCATCATCATCATCATCATCATCATCACCATCATCATCATCATCATCATCATCTTAATAATCACTAGTAAAAAAATTTGTATGGTAGTGAGTGCTTCACATTGCAAACCCTCTGCAATAATCCTCCCTAACTGTTTGAATGGTATGAAGTTTCTGAATCGCGGTGAAATGATTCTGTGAATTTGGTGGCAGTGTCAAGGTCTGAGTTGCTTTTTTAAGAATGTAAAAAATGTCAAATGATTCACAAAACCTGCAAAGATCCATCAAATGATCTGTTTCATCTTTTGTCCAACCACTTTTCTTATCTTCTAAGTAAAGCTGAAATGGATAATTGTAGGAAAATTGTGTTCATTCTCTTTGGCTGTTGCATTGAAACATGGATCAAGAAGTGTATAAAACCCAGTTACATACCTCGAAGCCACCAACCTTAATTAAGTAAATCTTATTTTCATTTATCGATTCTGTCTTACGTCAGATGTATGCTATCCAAACTAACCAAAGGTATGTACATACCTTTTTTCTGTTTCGGAATTTAAGTAGCAGCCATAACCTGACATCTAATTTTCAACGAATTCCTGTTAAATATTTGCCATTTCTTTTTTTAAATAATATAGGATTTATGTTTAACGTAAGTAATTTTAGTTGTTCTACTTTATGTAAGGTCATGGGGTGGTCGCAGTCTTTGGCACGGCACTGTCTCAGTAGTATTGGAAAGTAGCTTTATGTGTTTTAATATGTAAATTGCATCGTAAAAAAGATAACATGCATAAAAAATGTACAAAATAGGCACAAATGGCAGGAATTCGGAGGGCAAAAGACAAAACTCGCTAGAAAAACCAAGAGTGGTTGGATAAGATGGAGAGAAGTAACTTTCAGCAGAATTCCTAGTTGCTGGTGGTGAAATGAACACCAGATGAGCATAGAATCAATACCTGAAAAGGCTGCCAACTTTAACTATACATATCACAGAAAGGATAAGAAAATAGTTTAAATTAACGTTAAAGAAAATAACCGAAAGCTTCTACTAAAAAGGAAAGAAGAAGAAAGCTAAGGAGCCAGCGTCCATTTCATGATGTTTAGATTTGAAAACATAAAATAAAAACTTGATCACCTTGAACTCTTCATCCGTATATTTAGGTACATCAATAGCCTGGAAAGGCAAAAGTAACTTAATTTCCTTCCATGTGTTCACAAAGTATAGCATAGCTTTGCTTAATGGAAGGTAAAGTATCCATTTTATTAGCGGTACTTGACTGAAGCATTAAAAACAATTCAAATAAACGATACATTAGCAATAGATCAGAAAAAAAATTCTTTCAAAGACTTTATTGATTGATAACAAAGTAGTTTTCAGTGAGATAAAATCCAAAAATTGCAACATAACTGATGGCAAAGTTATCACCTTGCTAAATTTTGAAAAAGGGTAAACTTTTCCCTCATCAGCCTTCCTTCTCCAATGGTTCAAGACTAGATCATCATTTCTTGATGGATTCTTGAAAGGTTCAAGTTGCCATGGACGGACTTTACTCCTTCCAATCTTTGCTTTGATTTGCTTGTAACCCCTTCCGGAGTCTGATGGAGTGATAGATGATGGATCCCTGTAAATAAGATACAAAATAAAAATAAGGTACAAAATAAAGATAAGATTGCTAAACAATTATGAGTACATTATACGTAGAAAAATATCCATTCACACAGCCTATGATATATGCTGCCAGTCAAAAAGTCACAGGCTATTTGACTGGTAGCAGCTAGTAGGGTGTTGCTGAAGGTAAACTAAATTCAAGGAGTACAACTTGAGACATAAAAATATAGGGGAGCGCATCTTGATATATATATATATATGATGCAAGGTACAAGAAGTAGAGGAAGACAACTAGTAAACAGATGGGCCAATGCTGCTAGATGACTCAAAAGCAATCCTGGCAGAATAATGAGACCGGTCTACCACAGACAGGACTTACGGCAGCACACTCATCCTGCCCAAGCCGGAAATGAAACATCATGAGATCTATACATCTAAATCCGTCCTTCTTTAAAGTACTGCTCCCACATCTGGGGTATTACTCTTACGTCCACTCTCTGTTTTCCAGATAAAGTCAATATAGATATATCTATTGATCTATATATCTGTCTATTTCCACTGTTATGAAGCAATGATAAAAAGGATAATTCTCTTCTTTCAAGATTTTCTAGATTCTCGTCTTTTTATATGAACCCAATGTATGTTGCAATGTGTAATGAGTAATAATCAACAGTAGTAATCGCAGGACCCTGTTGATAATAGAATTTATTTTAGCAAGTTACGTTGGGGAAAGGCCACGGTGGCCTATATAAAGCCCAAACAAAGAAGGAAGAGAGTGAAAGGCTAAGAGGAGAGAGCGATCAGATCAAATTTATGGACCTTAGATTTGAAAGATGGCAAGCATGTAAAATAGGTGGTAGGTTATCCTGTCCAGACATTTGTATATTATTGTTATTTTTACCTTTGGTCACTGTAGAGCAAAGCATAAAGCTCTCTGTGCATCCCTTCTGGCCTTTTGAAGACTGTTTCAGCGGATCGTCTCATTCTCTTCTGAAAATTAATACAAAAGCGTGGGTGAGAAATGTATTGGTTCACATTTTGAAATAACTCAGTTTTTGTGACACTTCAAAAGATACAACCCTTGCTCATTTTTCAATGGAACCCACTCAAATCAGATTGCTTTTTACAAGAGATCAGCTTTCAGTCCAAATGCCACTGAACAAATCCTAAACATTCATTATCGTTTTTGCAGAGCAAAATTGCATTGCTTTGAAGGAGTGATGCACCAGATGATTTTTCAATTTTGGTCGCTCTATAGCTCATGTGAGTACATGAATCAGATAGGATTAAACTTGGGAAATCTCCTTTTTACTAAGAAAGCTTTTTCAACTTTGATTTCGCTCCCTTCTGAAAAATATGAACATAATTTTATGGGGTATCTTCTTTACTTGTATCCGCATATTAACATAGGAATCACCAAAGAATACTACGAATGTTATACAGATGAAGAAGATTATGAGAATAATAAGAAGATATATCCCTCTGGATTGCGGGATGTTGTCAACATTTAAGCTATGATGTTATACCTGCGATGTATTTTTGAATGAATCACTGGCAGAGGCTCTGGGTGTGTGGGAGGATAGTGCGGTACTGAGGTTTAAGAGGGGAACTACGAAGGTATAAAAGTAGCCACTATCACAGGGACAAAGTGGCGTTTCTGAAGCTCGAGATGCTGCATAACTGCATGGGGATACATTCAAACGTAAAACCCTGCAAATTTTAAATGTCACTCAATTAAAAGGTGGCTTTGCAAGCTAGACAAGCTTGCTAACTTGATATATTCCGTCAAGATAGCCATTTGCGTATGTTCATTATAATTTCTAAGCCTTAAATTATCAAATACATACGCAATAAAAAGCGCGAAGGCATCGGATTCTAGATTTAAATGAAAATTTCTCCTGATTCTGGGAAAGCCTAGCTAGATGTGAACTGAACCAAGCAACAAAGCCAATAGGTGATGGAAAGAAAATACCTGTTTACTCCCATGAATAATTGCATTTTTCGATGCCACTGTCTGCGGCGTGCCCTCAATTTCAAGGATATCTCGCACATCGGCCATCTTTATTGTTCCTTATTCCATCAGATCTGAATTGGTTCGCACTGCCGACAGTGATAGAAAACCATTGAAAACGACTAGGCCGATTTACAACCTGGTTTCAAAACGAGACATAAACACAATCGAGGCATGAAAAGACCGCAAGTGTTGTGGGTTCGAAACCATCTCGAAAAATCAACATACTTGGGAAAATTTGAAAAGCTCTGCCTCTGGTTTCTGCTCTGCTCGAAATTGACTAAGATTTCCCCCTTTGCCTTGCCCTCTTATCTTAATTCATCCTGTTTATTTCAGTCTTTTACAGATATCTTAACGGGCATTGTTCTCAGGAGATCAGGGATATTATTCCTGTTCTTCTGAGGCGCGTGAGGACCACCAGAAGCTCAACTCATTCACACCCTTTCCAATTTTCGATGCCTGCTCGACGAACTTTATCCCACAAATCATCATTCATCCCAAGAACATGCAATTAATGGCACGTCTTGCCTTCTTCTTGCTTTCCTGAATCTTGCAACTTGCCATCCTTCAAATCTAAGATCAATAAACTTGATCTGACCTCTCACTCCTCTTAGCTTTTCGCTTCCTTCTTTCTTCCTTTGTTGGGGCTTTGTAAAGGCCACCATGGCCTTTCCTCAACACCATTTACTAGAAAAACTATACTGTTGCAATCATGAGTGTTGCTGTCATGTAGTGGTTAAGCTTGCTGATTCATAACGCAGGGGTTGTGAGTTCAAATGCTGCACGTGTCGCAATAAAAGAATACCATTGGTGAGGAAGGCAACGGGAAATCATCTCATATCTGCATGTGTCACAACACCTTGTATCTGATTAGTGCTGAACAGTATAGTACTCTTGGCAGTTATGTATGCATTTTACTTTTTTATCTCAGTCTTTTAAGTTGGTATTTTAGACAACCCTACCTACATTACAGAATGTGTTGGGAAACACCAATTGTAGCAGAAAGGACATTCAAAGCGTCACAGAAGATCAAGACGGTTGGAGACTATGGGCGGAAAGGTTGAACTGCTAACTTCAGATGCTATGGCGGCGATATATATTTAAACGATCTACCTATGCCTATCTATCCATTTGTGACTATCTGTCTATCTATCTATCTATATATCTATCTATCTATCTATCTATCTATCTATCTATCTATCTATCTATCTATCTATCTATCTATGCCTATCTATCTATCTATCTATCTATCTATCTATCTATCTATCTATCTATCGATCTACATTACAGAAATGCGATTAAATTTAAACCAACTATTTACAATTTAGAGATAGAACGAACATTTCCATAAGCTACCATAATCCAACTTATAATCATTATCCACATATTACCGTACGTAGATTTTGCAACAAGTGTCAACACTTACTTTCTCATTCCTGCTAGGAGCTCCATTCGCCTTGTAGCCTTTTCAATCTTCAGTCAAACGATATTGTGGAAGTGGCAGAAGACCAAATCGTGTAACTGGGATCTAGGGATTGGGTGGAGTGACAGAGAAAGAGAAAATACGATGCCGTTGATTGAAAAATGGGCTGGAAAAGCCTATGGGAAAAGATCTCAAACTTGGATGTGATGACGACACAGTCTTGTTTGTGTTGAGATCAGAGAGAGGATCGCAAGTCACGGTTAACAGCGTTGCAACTGTATCAAGCTACAATGGACAGCATCTCGGTTTCCCAAGACCAAGTAATTGCTCTCAGACGGCAGAAAGAAAATATTGAAATATACCTTAATAGCAGGAAACTGGGGTAGCTGGATTTATGCAGGTGCACGAGAATAATTATCACTTCAGTTGACTCGTGTGGAAAATAGATCCGGTCAAGGCTAGAAATTGCGAGAGTTCTAAACGAGCAGCAGCTGGGAAAACAAAAAAGACCTAAGGCCATGAAACTGGACGAGTGAAAGCCCAAATATGGCTTATTAGTATTGCGGGTGTGGCACTATTCGGGCGGGGGGGGGGGCGAAGGCGACCCAATTGGAGGCAGAGGACGCGCTGGACAGAAGCTTTGCTTATCGAATTGTTTCAAAGACATCCATCTCGACGTGACGGCATCTCAAGATTCCTGCGCCTGGAATTAAAGAGAGCCAGTGACTTCCCTTGATTTGGTCGGAAATTAAGCTTAGGGCAGATTAAAACCACTGACTACAGGATGAATGGTCGTGAACATTCAAGGATCACAGAGTTAGTTAACACATCAACCTCTCGTTATTTGTCGTGATCTAATTTGTGACGTCACTAATTAGGTATTTTGTCTTCGTTTTTCTCGTTTTCTTCGGTGAAGTCCGATTTCAAACGTTTAAAACACGAAAACGGCACAAGATATCAGAAAAATAAATGTGGATTCGAGATCAGGACAAATATTGGTTGCATCTTATTTCAAAATAGAAATTCTGTCACTGGACAGGATGTATTTTTAGCAAGCAGTATTTTCACAAGAAAGACGTTAACAGCTTGTCGTTTATTTTTAATAACAGCTCCGAGTATCGCTAGCACAGAAAGTCGACATAAAAATAGAAGAGGAATATTTTTCTGACACACTCTGTTTTATTCTGTGGCGATCTTTGCTAAAGATTTGAATGTATAGATTCGCAAATCTTTCAAAATGGATCTTCCATCTCATGATGTCAGAACTCTCTTGACCGGCAAACTGTTGGCAAATTTTGTACGGTTCTTGTTTGGGTAAAATCTTTATGCAGAGCAGAAGCTGAACTTTTTGAATAACCAAACAACAATCGCTGATATCTCTCCTAATTTACATCCAAAGCGCAAAATGCTGATTTGTTAATCGGTTGAAAGGCTTCCAACCGCAGACCAGACAAGAGACCTCATCGAAGATCACAACTGGCCATGATAAGCCTCGTGAAGTGTAGATCGGCTGAAGAATATTCGAAAAGATAGATGCAGCTAAGAACCGCAGACGAAGGAAAAGAGTACGGCGAATGGGAAATGTCAAATGAATGATGGAAGCTAGCGGAGCTGAGGATTGTATTGGGGGTCTAAGCAGCGTGGTGGAGAGTAAGTTGATTTCGGTGGCTAAATATTCATTTGGTTACCGCATGTTAATCACAAAGTCCTTATAAGTGCGTTGAAATGAAATCACGAATTTGCCCAAGCGATTTACAGTGTAGTTTCTCGACGGCAAGAAGGCAGTATGCAGAGGGGAAAGTTCCTCCAAGACATTAGGCCATATCCTTATTGAAATGGGGGCTTTTGAAAATGGGAGGAGGTCCGAGTTATCGTGTAACGGTGGTTGCCCCCGAATCTTAATCTATTCAAAATGGCAAAATAACCAAGTCACTCTCGATGGTATGGAACGTCGCCATTTTTGCATGACAGTGGACACTGCGCCCTTCATATTTGCCACAGTCCTGGACCATGTGCTAAGAAGCACGATCATGGAAACGGGGGAAGAAGTCGGCTTAGAAGAGGACGTGACGACAGCTGTCCCAAAAAAGGAAATGTGCAAGAATTTGACTTGGCGTGAAGACCAAGTCCCGGCCTGAGAAGAGCAGAGCAATGATGATTATGATGCCTGTCGTGATGCCAGCTGATTGATACATGCGATATATCTCGTGTCCGCCGACCTGCCGAGAAGGTGGTTGCCAAATTGTGAAAGCAGCCATTCTGGGTCTCAAAGGAGGTAGGAGGACACGCGGCCGTCCACGGCTCTGTTATACAGATAACGTGAAAGAGTGGCTGAAACCATCCAGTCTCAAAGAGGCAGTAGCATTGGCACAAGAACGCGGGAGCTGGCGAGGATTAATCGGAAAAGTTTCACATTCTTTCATTTCATTTCATTTTCAATTCTTTATAGGAGGGTAGCTCTTCAGCAATGCTGATTTTCAAGAGGCCCCCCGCTTAAAAAAGTTTACAATTTATCTAAAATAATACTTAAAATGGCTAATTACCTACATACAATTTTTATTTAATTTACATCAATTTCTTAAAATATATTAGAATATAAAGCAAAATTAAACTAATCTGAGAATAAAAATTACTGGCGAAAGTGTCCAGATTTGCATATCAAATAGAGGCTTTGAAGCTGACCAGGTTTACAGCTTTTTTTGACTCAACTGAGAGGCTATTCCAAGATTTCACTCCTCTGAATGAAAAACATCTTTGGCCAGTTGCAGTTTTAATTTGTGGCAACTTTAGGTCATTTGAATTATTTCGCAAGTTGTGAACAGAGCTTTGCGAGTTTCTCGAGAAAAGTTCGGTCAGATATTGTGGAGCATGACCATTTAGTGCCTTAAATACCATAGTATTAGTCTCAGAACTGATCATTTAAGCAATTGTTTGCCAACCAAGACCTTTAATAAGGGGCATGGCTGAGTCATCAAAACGACTACCAGTAATTATTCTTGCAGCCCTGTTTTGGAGTCTCTGCAAGCGGTTTTTTTCTGTTGAACTACAGCAACCCCAGACAGAGCAGCAGTATCGGAAGTGCGGTTCCACAATGCTTTTGTACAAGTTTATGATCTGTGGCTGATCTTCACCGACGAAAGCTCTGAAGAAGAAGATACATCTCAACGATGATCCAGGAGGCGGTCATTTTCGTTCGCGAGGGACATGATAACGCATGCGTATGCAGTGGTGCCACATAAGGGTCTTGGGGCAAGGGGTACAACGTCTAAAGGCGATTTGCTCGTCGACGCGCACAATTTCGGCCAGAAAAAGATGGAGTGCAATATTTTACTTTAACAAACATGGGTGAGTTTTCCTCCAATGGAACTTTTCATCGCTATGCTATGATGCTATCCTTCTAAAATATGAAACTCAAAATTTCCTTTTCTTCTCCACAATCGCAATATGACAGTGTTCAATCACACCAATGATGGGATCTAACGCGCGAGTATGGATGTTCCTTTTCGTAAATCAGAACACAGGAAAACGATGTAAGAACTCACGACCTCTTGCTTGGCTACACTCTTCGACGACTTTGGCAGGCAGCAAGCAAACACGACACGTATCCTTCTTGTAACAAAACTCGTAAACTTCGACTAACCATAATGAAAAAACTTACTTAACTATTTATCAGTCTTCTTTGAGCTCGGCTCTTTTCGGCTACGTCTTATTTGAGCTCGGCTCTCTTCGGTTACGTCTTCGGCGTCGGATCGGATCTCGTCGGTTACGTCTTTGGCGTCGGGTCGGCTCTCTTCGGTTACGTCTTCGGCGTCGGGTCGGCTCTCTTCAGTTACATCTTCGGCATCGGGTCGGCTCTTCACTCGACAACAGCTTTTCTCTCTGACTTTTCATGGCTAATCAAAACCTCTTATATAGATAAGACAGTTAGATATAAAGATAAATGTTTCAAATGAGGAGAACGAAAGTCTTATCGTCTTGCAAGTTCTTCTGACGTTTGTGCCAATTATGGAGCATGACATCAGTCAGAAATGCGTTGCCATTTCGCAACGTCCAAACGCATTATGGATGATCTTCTTATAAACAATAGTATTGCACCTAGAGAAAGGCTAACTATAGTTGGAGAAGTAGCTAAAACAGGCGATGCCCTGAAAGATTTGAAAAAAACAACATTCTCCATGTTCTCTTTCACCACCTACAGCCATCTTCTCTTTGGCCTTCCTCTCTTTCTCCTACCCGGTATTTCCATTTCCAGAATCTTCTGGTCTCCTCTCAAATCTGAAATCAATAAACTCGATTTGATCTCACTCAGGGCTGTCACCAGGATGTCCCCGACAGGGGCCTAAGTTCCTTGGTAAGGGGACTGGGAAATCAATTCACAGAAGCTCATGCTTGCTAACGGTTAGGCAGAGAACTGACCTTTTCCCCGATGGGGAGACAAGCACCCCCTGCCCACGTGGAGCCTCCCCCTAATCTCACTCTGCAATTCATGGAACATCTTGCCTTCTTCTTGCTTTTCTGAATATGACAAATTGCCGTCTTTCAAATCCAAGATCAATAAACTTGATCTGATCTCTCTCTCCCTCTCTCTCTCTCTCTCTCTCTCTCTCTCTCTCTCTCTCTCTCTCTCTCTCTCTCTCTCTCTCTCTCTCTCTCTCTCTCTCTCTCTCTCTCTCTCTCTCTCTCTCTCTCTCTCTCTCTCTCTCTCTCTCTCTCTCTCTCTCTCTCTCTCTCTCTCGAGCCTTTCGCTTTCTTCTTTCTTCCTTTGTTGAGGATTTGTATAGGCCACCATGGCCTTTCCTCAACATAACTCACCAAACAAATATATAGCGCTGTTTCCTATTAAGATGAAGTGTATACAGAGAGATGGGCCTGTGAGCCGTGCAAACGAAGAAGATAAGAACAACTTTTTATTAAGTTGAAAATCAACAATTTCAAAAGCGTTTATTTTACTGAATCCCACTATAGAATGAAAAATCATAGGGATCCGCGAATTCTTATAGCATGGTCAGAGCTTGCACGGTGAATTTTCCTCTTCTCTGGTTTCAATAAATCGAATGATATCTCTGACAGCATTCGAGAGACAGAATCAATCCCTCGTTTAAAGCAGAGTTTCGGAGAATGTCTTTGAGCCTTCACACCCAGAGGACTAAAACACGACCCCCTGATAAATCAACAACTCATGTTTCCATTCGTCTTCTTTCCTTATTATTTCGTGTTTCAATATTGGTAAAGCGAAAAATGAAACGCGGCAGTCATATAAGGCCGGAATGACAATGGCCGAGCATCTTAGGATGACACAAGATTGGGTCTCTTGGAGGCAGACTGTTTGGGGTGCCACGGCGCGTCAGCCATCATCCCTCCGTCCTTTGATGACCATACTACAGGGTGGACTTATGGATGGGCGCGTATGATACAACTGGCTTCTTTTGTCAAGTTTTAATGGATAATGCCAGCAGCTATGCCTACACGGAAGAGTGCCTTGTTTGTCATACCTTTGAAAGTGCGACCCGGTTGACAAATTGCCCGCCATCAATTATTTCAGCAATTGGTTGCTATTGTATCACGCCCAAGAATAGCAATGTAGCACATTGATCAGCTAGCATCTCACTGTTTGAAGCACTTTCTGTTCTGGCTAAGATGAGGCATCTGGCAAAATTGTAAGATTAGGGCCTGAGGCAGATGAAACAGGTTTTCAAGCAGAATTATAAAATCCGCATGGGGAAATTTGGAAAACCAAAGATGGTGGCTGAGAAACAGAGGCATAAATTTGGCCCTGGTTACGCGAGAAGCGAGAAAGGAGGCATGGTCCGAGAGCGATGACATTGTCGGATGGGTCGAAATCAGAAACCCCCTCGTGTGAGGGAAAACTCAAGCGTGCTTTGACGTAGTGCCATCGTCTCCGGCACTGGTGGCTAACGAAATGGCAAGCAGGGCAAATTTCATATATGCATTTCATTGTATAGATATTTATATAAATATATCAAATATGTATAAATAGATATGCATAATATATTTATTGCAATGCATAAATCATATATACATAAATATATTTATATATATACATATTTATATATATATATATATATATATATATATATATATATCACATAGAGGGTGCTGTCTTCACCACCATATAGTGCTCTATGTACAAAGTACAGAGCGTTGGTAGCAGAACGTCTGCTATATATATATATATATATATGTTTCGCGCATTTCAAATGTGTATAAATATATATACTGTATATGCATTTGATATACGTATCATGCATATAATTTTACTAAATTAGTTTTGTACAATCATCATGGACTTCTCAACACGATATTTATTCATAGTTGCACATTTTGGATTAGGTTTTAACATTTATTTCTTTCCAGCTGAGCAGACATTGAAAACAGCACAACTTTCGGTGAAGCTTTAATCTTGTTAAAATATTTATTTTAGTACAGTACACTGTTATTTTTATGTCGGCATCTCTTCTCTCCCTAGCCCGTGACCGCGAAGCAGTGATTAGGACGGCTACCGTAAACAAAATTCAGTTTACTGGGCAGTTTTTCCGATGTTCTCATTGTTATTTTGAGAAAGTGGGCTCAATAATAAGATTAATATATTCTACATGAAATAACAAGGGAAAGAAAAAATGGTTTAAGAATGTGAGGAATCAGACTCTAGCGGTCGATGCTAATCGTGTTATATAAGTCACTCCAAGAAACCCCCCCCTTGAATAACAACAAACGAAAGTTAGGACACAATTGAATGCCGTTCGGATCAATGCAACGTGGAAGAAGCACAGCAGAAGAACACTTCGAAACATGCTGCTATCAAAGCATTCTGCAGATATCGAGGTGACATGTTTTGCTGTATACCGTCAACCTAACACGGCTGGGTCCAGAATAAACTAATTTGAAGTTTTACGCTCAAACTTTTGATTTGTCATTCTTAGGCCCCTTCTCCGCGTATCTCTGCCAGCAGCACATGCATGGCGAGGGTTATTGTTGCCATTAGCAGATGTACATCACACATTGCCATTTCTTCGCATTTACCTGGGGAATTTGTTAGCAAACGTATTAGAATGCCAAGCTATTAATCTGCTTTGGATCACGAGGGAGACTTTCTGTCGCCGAAATGGGACCAACTTCTCTTGGCCTGTGGGGTTTGTTTGGTAGGCTGGCAAATACCAAGTTGAATCGTTTGCGAAGGAATCAACTTATGTTGGTCTTGAACGATAGAATTACGGCCTAACTGTCTTGCTCCTGGGAGCAAGGAGTATTTTCATATCTGAATAATGTGGCTTGTATTCGCGGGGCAGTGAGCATATAGCTACACCAAACGGGATATGATTTTGGATGCGAGTCGCTGTGCAACCGAACAGTGAATTTTAAATCAAAGTGTTCGGTCTATCTTATCATTTCATGTGATCTCAGACAAGCCAGTTGTACGAGGACAGTTTCCTTCCTTCCTTCGTTCAGATATTTTCCTAGTAACTTTGTATTGTTTCAACACAACAGAGCATCTTATCGCTGAACCCTAAAGTTCACAGCAAGGCGAGCCTTGTTGCAACAGCCACGACAAGAAGCAATAAGAAACACTGGAAACGAAACTCGGACAAGCAGTGTGCGGTAAGACAGATTTCTATGCACTTATTTATATTGATGAGTGCGATTTGGTTTTTATGAATGGATAAGGGGTCGTCGAGCGCCGTTTTCTAACAAGAAAGATGTTTCCAAACATTTCCACGGCATAAAGGAAACGCGGCGAATCCTTTTCCCTCCATTAAATTAGTTTTTTTATGGGGCTTTTAAAAGTAACTGACTTATCTAGGCTTAATTAATGCAATAACTTCATGGGGAGGCCTTCCCAACAAAAGACTTTCCTTTGTGAGGATGAATTACAACCCATGTTTCTGTTTTTAATTGATTTAAGAATGATAGAAGTTTTTACACTTGTTGAAAAATGCAGAATTGTCCGGTGTAAACTCGAACTCCGCCGGTCAGTGTATCCGCTTGAATATCCCTCAGAAATATTCCATGAAGCCCCAACCGAAGTGTTTTGATTGATTTCAGCATTTAGTAATTAGATGTTATTTGTAGTTTCGAAGCGACAAGGTACGATTTTGGGAGCCGACTTATTCTCGCAAACAGCAAAATTCTGTTCGTGGCATGAACATTAATTTGTAGAGGTTGGATTTTGAAATGCAAATAGCACCTAGAAAAGACTTCTAATGTCATGGTTAAATGGTACCTATAAAAATAGTTCTAACACGCCGAACCAGCATTTCCCACAAGCAGAATTTTGCCGTTTTGCGAGGATAAATACGGGGCCTGAATTCGTAGCATGTCGCGTCGAAATTACAAATAACACCCAGAACAGAGTTAGAGAAAAAAACTTAGTTTGGGCATGAAGCCTACTTCCAAGGAACTTCCAGCCGACACACTGGCCCCCTGTGTTACGTGGTTACATGAAATTTCGGAATTTTCCTTTGATTTTTAACTGACAGAAATATTTGTTTTTTTTTCACATTTCATATTTAGTTCGTTTAAGGAAGGTTTCCATTCAGCACAAGCTGGTTTTTAAGGGTCAGGCCAGGACACAGCCGTAGCCCGGCGGCCGCTGGTGCAATTTGTTGTCTTCTTTTTCAAGAGGCCCTCCGACAAAAAGATCCACGACAATCATAATAATAGGGAGAACAATAAATTATGTGGGACTATAAAGCCCTGTTTAAATTGAAGTTTAGAACATTGCATCAAACCTTGAATAAAGTGTTATTCATCAGCAAAACTAAAATTGTCTGTCGTAAGGCCTCTGTTATCAAATAATCCCAGTTAAATTGATGCAAATCGACGGACAAAGTCATCAGCCAAATTAGTCCTTTAGATGGAAGCCTTCTCAGGGACATTGTCATTTATGAAAAGGTGAGACAATTCCTCATGGAATCATTTTGTCGGGGCGCTGTTTAGGCAACCATGGCCCTCTCCTACTATCTATCTACTGGTTCCATGCATGCATCATGCATAGGATATCATTCCCCTACAAAACTCACTAAAAACTGTAGTGTATTCAAAATCAATGGGCTTGTCATCCCCTTCGTACCTTTTTAGCTCATCACCGCATTGGCAAGTAGGCAGAGCATATTCTACGACTCTGATTACAGGGAAATTACCCCTGCAGGCCCAATGCGTTTCCCCATAGTGAGATGAAATGCCCCCGTAATTGAGGACCCATCTTTGAACCTTGATATTTGAAATGTCGAAGCGTTGGGGGGGGGGGGGGAGAACATCCTGAAGAGGATGAGCCCTTTGACCGGTTTCAATCATTACTTATTTGAAATGTGTTTCCTACACATCCTACACATTCGGAGGATAGGCCGGTAGATGCCTGCGTACGGATGGCGGAAGACAGAGAGAAATGGAAGAAGGCTACCCAGTGCGCCTACGGCCGCCAGGCGACGAGTATGACCTGGCGTGACCTGACGTGACCTGACGTGACCCTACATGACCTGATGTGACCTGATGTGGCGGGACCTTCCTACACAATCTCTTTTATAGATGCTTACAAGTATATTTAGCTGCTCAACAGCTTGTTGTATTCACACAGTGCTGGGCTATTGTGTACCCAGCAACAGTATAATAACTGGATTTAATATAGAGTCTATTTTATAGACCCACCATTGTAAAACTTGTCCGAATAATATCGCCATTACGAAGACGTGCCAAGCGCATAATCGGAAATACTCGAGTCATACTTCTTTTTGTAGAAGTATAGACCTATTTTATTCTTCTTCTTCTTCTTCTTCTTCTTCTTCTTGAACCTTAGCCATGAGACCGTGGACACACCCAACTGTGCATAATCCTCTGCCACCACTCCCTGTGCATAATGGGTGTATCAGCAGGCGAATAACATGGTGACGTCAATCTCCTCTCCTATTTTAATTCAAGAGACCTAATATGGTGTGGTACCTAGCGGAAACTTTTTGTGGCATCTGCCGAAATTTGGGACCCATGGCCAGTTGGCCGCCCAGTGAAGATCCGTTAAAAATGCAGTGCATGTGGGTTAAGATTTGTGAATTTTCTATTTGCTGGTCCTGATGCAAGGCTGTTTTTCTCAACCTCCGTGGATAGTTCTTGCCCTCTTGATCTTTCAAACGTGCAGAGAACACGGAGCCAGAGGGAAGATGAATTGCGCTGTAGTCTGGCTAAATGACTTTGTAATTGTTGCTTGCTTGCACAGATTATAGAATTAAGCTGAATTTCAGAGAAAAGAATTTGGCTATGTATTGTTTTGGGAACTGCTCTAGTAGTGGGGAATCACCTTCGCGACTCTTGGATAGCTGTTTTGTTTTGTGTGTTGATTTCATTTGTTAATGCAAGCTGAGTATGTGGACAGCTATACAGCTGAGATGGGCTTGCGGCATCACCCTTATGCTCTCAGGGCTACCTCTGAGTACTAATTTGCCGACCACGGAAGGGTGGACAGCTCATCTGGCCATCGTATATCTGAATTAGAAGTTTTCGCCACTGCACTCGGCCGGGCTTTGCCCTAATTCGTCATTGAAAGACAGGGTAGGATGTGCTAGCTAAAGTGACGAAGGTAGACGAATAGGAAGAGAGCTGTTGTGAAGTATCGCAGGAAATAGCATAAGTAAGGAGTGGAAGTTCATAGGTAAGCAAAAGTGGAATTAGCCGCATAGACAGGACTATGAGGAAGGGTGAGAAAACTGAGGTCACTACGTGCAGATGTTCTAACGTCACTGAGCCCCCTTAGGTAAGTCTAGCTGATCTATTTTGCCCATTTAAGTGGTTGAAGAGAATTGTCAACAAGTCCCTGTCATGTACAATATTTTGGCCGCATCCCATAACAGTGCTCTGAAATATGAAGCCAACTTGAAAAAAACCAGACCTCAAGAATTCCATAATGAGAACAGCTGGGCAGAGGCCTGGCCCCCTTAACGATTGCTATTCCAAAATAGTTAGCTGGGGGAATGTTCGGTGATGATGAACTGAGACAAGCTTTGAATAGATGTATGGCCTATTTGCACCTTCATATGTATCTGTTTGCCTTGACTCTTTATATCTCTTGGCCTATCTCTTTCTAGACATGCCATGACTTGACAAAGAATTTTGACGATGTGAAGCACACAACACTCAGTGAAAGGGCTGCACTAAAAGAAGCTTCCAGGTATTAATGCACCAATCCCGTAGCGTGAGAACTCTGCTTTGCCTCTCCCACCCATTACGAGATACCTAAGTCATGTGAACATGGTTTTGATATCCCTTGATTGCAGTGAAAAGATTGGCGTCACCTCAGTTTAATGGTTTGCCAATGCGAGAATATGTTTCTAGTCTTTCAGCAAATAGATTATATCTAGGAAGTAAAAGAAGGAAGAAATAAGTAGGTAGCTCGGGGGAATTTGAGATTAAATTACTGAGATGAAGAGTTGTTGCATCTTACAGGAGACAGGAAACTGTGCAGAGCCCTTATTGCCTTTTCCCTGCCCCAAGCGAGATATGGATGGTTGTAGGGTCCTTAATCTCTCATAGCTGCCTCTGCAGCATCTACATATTTACATATGAAAATAAGTTTTGCCAAGAACCTCTGGGTTCTTAAAAATGCAAATTGGTCAGCTTTTTGTTCTTGTTTGTTGTTCTCAATATCTTGTCTTTTTTGTAGATGTCTCAAATGTGCTGATGCACCGTGCCAGAAGAGCTGCCCAACCCAGCTTGACGTCAAAGCTTTCATTTCCAGCATAAGCACTAAGGTGCTGTAAATCTTAGATTTAATTGTAGAATTTGAATTTCAGCCCATCATTAACACAAAGTTGATCCCAGCAACTGACAAGCGATTGCAATGTGGGTGGGTTAGGCTTCGAAAAACCCTGGGTTTTGAGTTCAATGATTTTGGAAAGGTCAGGATCATGATGTTGTGCATCAACTAGGTTTGCATCTGGATTTAAACTAACTAAGCAGCTTATATCAGGGCATGAAATTTCTGCAGAGCACATCTCGGAGGCTTATCATGATTAAGCCGAGAAAGTGCGTCTGCATTCCTGTTACAGTGCCCTGATCGGTGCTTGGCGGTGAATTTTTATCTTTATTAGATCAAGAATTTAATGACTTGAAACGGAATTTTTTTTACACTTAGGCCAATTTTTAGGCTTGAATTTTCTGCTTGGAGCTGTTCTCTTTAGACAGTAATTATTGAGCTTTTCAGAGCACTGGGAACAATCCAAAACTCTTCCGATTCATGATTTTGTTTTCAAAGGTTCATTTTGACATAGACAGGTAAACTAAACATAGAAATAAAAACCTTGTTAGTATTACGTAACTTGCATTTTGCTGCCCTAATTACAGAAGCTTCTAAGAACATAAAAAACACTGGCAAACGAACGGAGAAATGTTTTTCAATAGTAATAATCATAGGAATGATAAGGAGATCTAGAACAGTATCTCAAAGGAGCAGCTCTTGACCTGTTTGCTACTTTTCAACTTAGAGGGGATAATCTAGTCAGAATATTTACAACTGCTACATTTCTTAAGAAGGAATCGTAATTTTGGTGAAGCTAAGTTTATCTTAGCTTAGTGTTGAACTGAAAGTCTTCACTTAACTTTTTGCATTCTGAGGTAAATATTTGGACAGATTAGGGATTCTGTCTCCCTAGGGATTTTAGTAGAACTTCAATCACAGCCACCATTACCCTTTGACCAACAGAACTACTATGGAGCCGCAAAAGCAATCTTCAGTGATAATCCTCTTGGTCTCACATGTGGAATGGTTTGTCCTACAAGTGACCTCTGTGTAGGAGGATGTAATCTGTATGCAGCCGAGGAAGGACCCATCAATATAGGTGGACTGCAGCAGTTTGCAACTGAGGTATGATAGAATTACCAACACGTTTACTTTGAAAATACTCTGCTCTCAAGTGCCGCAGGATTTGGTTTGTTTAAAGATAAGTCTTAGAGCCACACACGGACAAGCCCAATTGAGCACGGATTGAATATGGAAATGGCAAGATTCCTTCGGAATATATAAGGAGGAAGAATGTAACAATTAGTGCGAGTAGATCGATCTTTCCACTTACAAAAATCAATAGAAGCACCCCCATATGTCGGTAATAATCTTGGTCCTTCGAAAATCAATATATCGTTTCTTTGGATGTCGGGCAGTAAGATTTTTTGCTTCTTTCACAGTACCCCCTCAAGTAACGATTGGTGGCAAGGGACTTCAGTACAAAAGGAGGGTTATTCAGTGGTCAGGTCGCTTTGTTACAAGCCCAGTGGTCGTTCTTTGGAAAGAAGTTCGAGCTTTACTTTCACAATGTCATCTTCTTCAATCGATAAGGCGAGCGGAATTAACAGAACTCCGCCCATTCACCACCTAAGGGTTTAAAAGGCCAGAAAATTTAGATGACAGGGTAACTGAATGGTTCTTGCTCATTGATCTTATGGCCAGTGGTTCGAACCGACATTTAGCTAAACTTTCACTTGAATGAAAGGGGTCGCTAGTTCCCTGTACTTCCATACGTGGGAATTACGAGGAGTATTCACTTCCAGAAAATGGATCTGGACAGTACTCGATAAGTCAACAAGCTTCTCAGTGCCCATAGGTTTTCGGATTCTTCATAGAAATTGTAGAAATGATTTAAGAAAGTGGCGCATGAAAATGCATGAAAATGTTCTTTGAACCCAGACTAAAATGGTCAATTTATTGATTTACACCTGAGTGTGGTGATTATTCGTTTAAATGTATTCCCATTTTTTAAAGGTTTTCAAGACAATGCGCCTGCCCCAAATTCGGGATCCAAACCTTCCGAAATCTGAGGAACTTCCCGAGAGCTACCATGCCAAGGTATGTGTGATTGATTGCATCGCGTGCCATAATCGCCCATCGACTTAATTGTCTTGGTTACAGAGCCTCAATATTGCAAATGAAAGCAGAAGTATGGTTTCGTCGCAGTGAAGGTCTTGCTCACCTGGATATAGGCCTAAGTTTCGTAGTCTTATTTCAACCATTATCCGACGTTTCGTGCTCTGGTCTCGATCAAAAGATCGTCATTTTAACATGATTTACTCAGACCCTTTCCAAGTGTCATTGTCTAATCCGCAAACTCTATCCCATAAATTCCCATTCATCCCAAGAACATGCAATTTATAACACATCTTGCCTTCTACTTGCTTTCCCGAATCCTACAGCTTCCCCTCTATCAACCTAAGATCAATAAACTTGATCTTAACTCTGTCTCCTCTTGACCTATCACTTTTCTTCTTTCCCCATTGTGGGGCTTTCTGTAGGCCGCCATGGCCTTTCCCCAACATTACTTGCTAAAAGAAATAATTACGTTTCAAATTTTCTGTGCAGTATTGCAGTTGCCTTAACTTTTTCCCAATTTCATTCAATCGCCGTGTTTCTACCGATTGATCTGTTGGTATTAATCGACGTGATTCCCCTTACCCTGTTTAATCTGCGCAATTCTTATTTGTCAATTGACTTTAACTAATTCTATCTTTCACTGTCTAATCTAATATGATCTAATCTAATATAATATAATCTAATATAATCTAATCTAATATAATCTAATCTGTCCAATTGTCATCTATCTATCTTATGCATTTCTTTTCCAGGTCGCTCTCATCGGATGCGGGCCAGCTTCAATAAGCTGTGCTACATTTCTCGCAAGACTTGGTTACACCAATGTAACAATTTTTGAGAAAGAAGAATTTGTCGGTGGCCTAAGGTATTTGACCGCTGCAGACCCTCTTGGACGTTTTTAACTATGATTAATTAGATCGTGGGAGCATTATAACCATTTTAAGACGGGCGGGTCGTGCTTGGCCCTCCTCAGCGAATCTGATTATGTGCCAACATCTCGTTTGGTCTTGCACCCTTATGAGCAGTTTTGTCATCATCAGCCCAACTATCTCTTTGTCGTTGTTAATTCCCCATGGCTTCCTCCACTGAGTTCTTTTCGAGTGATGAGTTCTTTTCGAGTGATGAGTTCTTTTCGAGTGATGAGTTCTTTTCGAGTGATTTCCATGAGCACAGACATCGATGTGAACAAAGTACCTCCTAAGGGCTTCTTTCTCTAGGTGATGAACTAAAGAAAGGTGAAGCCATTGATAGATTTATCAATTATACTGTACATAACTACCTATTGAAAAGAACACTAGAAATGATAATGATGGTGAAGATGATGATGATGATGATGATGATGATGATGATGATGATGATGATGATGATGATGATGATGATGATGACGACGTTAATGATGACGTTAATGATGATGATGATGATGATGAAGATTTCTTAGCTCTAGTAGTGACGTGGCGTAGTGGTTAAGCATGCGGACTGATAACGCAAGGTTATGAGTTGGATTCCTTCGCGTGTCAAAATAGAAACGCCAGCGGAGAGGAAGGCAACGGGAAACCACCTCATAAAATCCACTTCCCTAGAAAAAGCTCAGAGCCATGTCTCAGGTTCCTGCTACGCTCGAACTTAAGTAAAAATAGTAATAATAGTAATAATTTTTTTTTTAAAACTTCATTTTGATATATAAGCTAAACATGCAAATACAAATCTCTCTAGTAATAGGTAATTTGTATTCGGCTGACCTAATTACAGGTATTTATAGTATAAAAAAAAATGAATGACTAGATATAATAATAAGATGACGAATAGAAAAAATAAAGAAAAAAAATTTAATGAGAAGAATTAAAGGTTGCAAGGAGACTGTTAGTAGGAAAGAAGGTCTGGGTTAGTCCAGGGTTTATTACGCATACAGTATAGTAATAATTTTTTTAAAACTTCATTTTGATATATAAGCTAAACATACAAATACAAATCTCTCTAGTAATAGGTAATTTGTATTCGGCTGACCTAATTACAGGTATTTCTAGTATAAAAAAAAAATGAATGAATAATTATACTAATAAGATGACGAATAGAAAAAATAAAGAAAATAAATAGAAAAAAAAAAAAAATTTATGAGAAGAATTAATGGTTGCAAGGAGACTGTTAGTAGGAAAGAAGGTCCGGGTTAGTCCAGGGTTTATTACGCATACAGAATATGTAGTAAGTTGTACGAATGATTATAGTTGATAATTTAGTAATTATGTAGTTAGTGTGTGCCTTGTCAATGGTTAGATCGCTACACATCTGAATGAACGAATCGCAAGATTGTCCAAAGATTCCAAGGGAACCTATTGACAAGTTTAAAAATTCAACGTGGCGGTATTTCGATGTTAGGTCATTCAGAAGGTAGCGATATTTGGAAAATTTCCTATCAGCATTATTATCAAGGTTTGTCTCAAAGCCAACGCTCAATTCTAGAACATAGAGAGTATTAGAAGGAGTGGAGATGAGCATGTCAGGACGCAGGTCGTCACCAGTGACGAGAGAGGGAAAGATATTGTGGGAGGTCAACATAGAAAGTACATTGATTTAAATATTGAAATGTTGAAGCCAAGAAGTTTAGTGCAGAGTCATGTCTCCATGTGAAGCGGCCCTCGCTGAGATAAGAATAATAGAGATAGTAATAATAGTAATAATATTGATAATTGTAATAATTGTAATAATTGTAATAATTGTAATAATAGCTAATGTTTAAAGTGGGTAGTCTGTACTTGTCGAGCTAAAGTTCAATTTTTTACTATAGAGTCCACTATGAATTAAAATTGGGTGCTACTAGCATACTTAAATTACAATAAAAAAGAATTTTAAGAACCAATATTTAGAAAGAATATATATTAAAAGTCATTGATTTAAAAGTCAAATGAAAGTGCTTATTTGAGAAGAAGCAAACTGTTTAGCTTGGTTGTTGATGTTGGTAGATTATTCCATATTTCAATGCAAAGCAATTAGCTCTAGAATTGATCCATAATTTATTCCTAACAGTTCTTCTGAGATCCCTCAATATCGTCTTCCCTATGACGTCGTCAATTTCGAGGTTGAATTGATGAAGGATTTATCTGTCAAGGTTCGTTTCATTATTTCATTCCTTGATTCATTGCTTGATATTTTTATATTTCACCTTTATTCATATCATTAAACAACTCAGCAAGTATACAGGGTGTCGCCAGCGAAGTCACCTGGTTAAGACGCCTTTGCAAAATTGCCAAGACGTATTGTGTTCCGGCATGAAGTTATGTTTACACGATTTTCAAGGAATAAGAATCATGCAGATAACAGTCTATGATACTTCATTCTGAACGACAATAAGAAGAAAAAGAAAATAAATTTAGTCGTTTTTTAGTCAGCACAAAGAACATTCAATTATGCGCTCACAAAAGTCAAAATTTTGCACCGGCAATGTTTATATCCAACACTGAAAAATCTATCCGTCTTATTCGATCATTTTTAGACGTTTGGACTTAGCTGGTGAATTGTTGTATCCTTAACTCCTTGGAATAGCTTATCGAAGCACCAGATAAGCCTTTCCTTTACATCAGCAATGGTCCCTGCTTTTTCCTTCCACGTCTCTTGCCCTCGCACACGTCGTAATGGATTAAAGTCGCGATTTCAAAGCAGCGAGACGTTCGTAAAAGGAAACCCTTGGGTGCAAAATCGACTGTTCATCATCTTGATGGAAAAACAGCTTTGTGTGCCCAAGTGTTGGTCATGAAATGGAGCACTATTAATTAAAGTCTGCACGATTCTTATTCCTTTGAAATCTTGTGTGCCACATCAAAATATATTTCTGCTTTGTACAAACTTTTCTATACCGGGATCATTTGTATATTGCATTGTACCCAGATTTATCTCAGTCATCCGTCTCCAGGTCCTTCCTCTCGATTTGACCACACCCCGTGATTCCTACGCCTGGAATCACAGAGATCTGGCAACTCTCCTCACTCTCAGTGAAAGTTTAGCTGAGGCTGGATTTGAACCACTGACCATAGGATCATAGGGAAGGATTTTTACTACTGAGCTATCCTGACACCAGGGTCTAGTTTCGCTCAATTTTGTGGTAAATAGACGTAATTAGGCTAATTTCCACGCCATGGTTCCCACGTGTTTCATAATTGTTTAGTGTATTCTAACCCTGTTTTCTCCAGGTACAGAATGGCAAAGCTTTATCCGCGAATAGTGGAATGACAGTCTCATCGTTAAAGGACAGCGGATACGAAGGAATATTCCTTGGAATAGGTTAGCAGTTAACAATTTCAACATTGCACATAAAATAAGAGCATTATTTCGTCGTACTGAACAATTCTGTGTCCAACACACATCAGAGTATGGAAAATCTAATGGTGACCGACACTGGACTAAAACGTATTCCATAATCACGTCAATAATACAATCTTTTCCTCTGACAGTCATCAGAACATGGAATATCTGATAATGGTGGGGATATTAGCATAATGTTTGCACTCAGCAGATGTGGATTAAAGGTATGGAAGTTGGCGATCGGTGCAAATGTTTGTTTAAGAGGAGAGGGAAATCAGGCCAAGTTTATTGATCTTAGATTTGAAAGATGGCAAGTTGTAGGATTCGGGAAAGGAAGAAGAATGCAAGACGTTCCACAAATTGCGTATTCTTGGGATGAATGATGATTTGTGGGATGGAGTTCGTGGGCTAGGTAGTGAAACTTGGAAAGGGTGTGATTGAGTTGAGCTTCTGGTGGTCCTGACACGCCTCAGAGGAACTGGAATGATATCCCTGATCTCCTGAGAACAATGTCCGTTAAAGTATCTGTAAAAGATGGAAAGATCTCCAACTAATCGACGATGGGAAAGAGGTTGGAGAGATTTGGTGAGGTTAGGATTATTGATGAGGCGAATGGCTTTGGACTGGACTTTGTCGAGAAGACAGAGAGTAGATTTTGGAGCACCGCCCCAGACGTGGGAGCAGTACTCTAAAGAAGGACGGATTTGGGACTTGTATATAGATAGAAGGTGAGAAGATGAGAAAAACCCACGGGCTCTGGAAAGGAAACCAAGCTTTTAGTGAAACTTGGAAAGGGTGTGAATGAGTTGAGCTTCTGGTGGTCCTGACACGCCTCAGAGGAACTGGAATGATATCCCTGATCTCCTGAGAACAATGTCCGTTAAAGTATCTGTAATAGATGGAAAGATCTCCAACTAAACGACGATTATTGTGATGCCTACACATCGGCAGTTACAGAGAGCTGGCGACTATCATTAATATTTGGGAAATTGCGGGACTCGAGCTGCTGGTCATAAGACGACGGAGCGAATGCTTTGCTGTCATAGAGTCTTCGATCAACGATTTATTTTGCCATCCTTCAAATCATTTTATCAGTTTTGATTCTGATTATTGCAATCGATTTAGGTATGCCTCAGCCGAAGCTCATCGCTCCATTCGAAGGTTTAACAAAAGATCATGGATTCTGGACTTCGAAACACTTCCTACCCGTCGTTTCTAAAGGAAGCAAACCAGGTGAGACGAATCCATTCCGTCTTTCTTCTCTAACCATCAAATATAACTATATCATCTGTTTGAATAACTCTCGACAATAGACGGTGTGGCGTTGACAAAAACCAAGTGATGACATTAAACGGTGACTGCAAGGGCTGGACAGAACGTTTCGACTCTGGCTAGAGCAGGGATGGGCAAACTACGGCCCGCGGACCACATGCGGGCCACATGCGGGCCGTCGAATGCTTGTCCTCTAAAACTTAAAATTTGTGACTCTGGCCCTTGTGCTGAAAAGTTTGCCCACCCCTGAGCTAGAGTCACTATCAGCAATAGAAAAAGAGAAAAGAGAATGTGGATCTTTATCTGAATTTTATATTGCATTTAATGTTCCCAAGTGGAGGGCTCCTTGCGGAACAGCTCCATTTCAAGAGCTACCTGCCTCAAATAATAAAATTGAATTGAGCTGAGAAATCGAGAAGTTCCAAGCTTAACATTTGATTTTCCAACCTTGTTGGGGGGAGGGGATGTTACACCGTTCTTCAACGCCCTTCTCCAACACCCTTCTCCAACACCCTTCTCCGACGCCCTTCTCCAAGGCCCTTCTCCAACACCCTTCTCCAAGGCCCTTCTCCAACACCCTTCTCCGACGCCCTTCTCCAACACCCTTCTCCAACACCCTTCTCCGACGCCCTTCTCCAACACCCTTCTCCGACGCCCTTCTCCAACACCCTTCTCCAACACCCTTCTCCGACGCCCTTCTCCGACGCCCTTCTCCAACGCCCTTCTCCAACGCCCTTCTCCAAGGCCTTTCTCCGACGCCCTTCTCCAAGGCCCTCTATTGATCACGTGCTTGCTGATAGTCTGATTTTGTGATTATAGGCATGTCTTGCTGCGGCTCGTCGCTCCCTGATTTAAAGGGGAAAGTCATCGTGCTTGGTGCAGGCGATACTGCTTTCGACTGCTGCACGTCTGCTCTTCGATGTGGTGCAAAACGCGTTTTTGTCATATTCAGAAAAGGATTCACGAACATCCGAGCGGTGCCAGAAGAAATGGAACTGGCGAGAGAAGAAAAATGCGAATTTCTGCCCTTCCTCTCGCCAAAGAAGGTCATTTTGAAAGGAGACAAGATCGCTGGCATGGAGTTCTATAGAACAGAGCAGGTAGTCGAAAACGTATTTTGCTACTGATCGGTCGGTATTGGTTTAGTTGCTATTGACATCTTTGCATCAGTCCCAAGGTAGGGAAGTTAATAACAATTATCAGTGAAGCATTGATCAACCAATCTCATATGCATACGGAGCTACCTTGTGATCCTCAGAGCCAGTCGCTGATCGATGGATATCGAATAAATGACAGGTTGTTGAGTGATAGTGATTGATCGATCGGCACAGCCTGCAGTTTATTCGTGTTTATCTATAGGTGGATTTATGATTCTTGATTAGTTGCTTGTTGGTTAATCAGTGATTGATCGCCATCCTTCATTCGACAGTCGTGCTTTTGATGATTACGATTATCAAATATGTCTTTGTTTCATGTATGACTGATCTGTTGATTGTGATTTCAACAGTGATTTCAGTCAGCCCTTATCGTTCATTCACCAATGAGAGTTTGTTGTCAGCACAATCATCTCTTGTTTCGTGCTTATCGATTTGTGGATTTACAATTCGTGATAAGTTGTTCGTTGATTAATCAATGATCAAACATGTGATGTTCCATTACTCTGTAGCTTGATGACGGGACATGGATAGAGGATGAAGAGCAAATCATCCGAATCAAAACAGACTACATCATCTCAGCATTCGGATCAACTTTGGTCGATGATCAGGTGATTAAGGCAATTTCACCAGTCAAATTGACGAAATGGGGAACTGCGGACGTAAACACAGAGACAATGCAGACCAATGTCCCGGGAATATTTTGCGGTGGTGATTTCGCCGGGATTGCTCAGACAACGGTTGAATCAGTAAACGATGGGAAAACTGCAGCCTGGTACATGCATAAATATCTCCAGGTATGCTAGTACTTTGTTGTATCACATGAGATTTCTCCATGACTAGTTCTTGCCCCAGGTGTCATTGGACAGGAGACTAAGGCTGTAGCTATTCCGTGCTATAATTGAGAAGGCAAAAATCAAGTTCCAGTGGTCTAGCAACTAGTTGACAGTTCGACAACTGATAACCTATGATCCAACAGTGATTACTTTAAGATGATGTATAGGATCTGCCTTGAAAGCCGTTGGGACAGAGGCAAAGTAAGAAAGACGCACAGACGTTATAGAACAAGAAACCGCGTGGACATTCAAATCCCGAGGTATAATCTTGAGTACTCGAAAGAAGGTTTGACGAATTGGGTTTAAAAGCTTGGAGCCACATCCGGGAATTCATCTCTGCTCTGCGACAATTTCACTGAGGAGCTGAGTTTGACTGAAACACAACTCCCTGGAAGATCAACTGCACTCTTGTTTTGTTAAATTGCATTTATATGTATTGTATATGGTTGGCCTTTCGGTCTTCTGCCAATCATACCAGTTTTGCGATTGATATGTTCGTCTAGCCTTTGATGTCCTCTACCCATTAACGTTTCGGATTATCAATTAAATGTAATTTCTGGATAGATTATATTTATTACGGATAATTCATATAATAGATTTGCACCAATATCAATAAATGTATTTTATAAATAGATTGTACATTATGATGAAGATAATGATGATGATGATGATGATGATGATAATGATGATGATGATGATGATGATGATGATGATGATGATGATGATGATGATGATGATGATGATGATGATGATGATGATGATGATGGTGATGATGATGATACATATTACAGATAATTCACGTTATGGATTTGCACTAATACCAATGAAATGTAATTTATAGATAGATTATATATATTGCAGATATTATAGATTTGCATTAATATGAATTAAATGTAATTTATAGATCGATTATAGACATATTACAGTTTATTGATATTATGATTTTACACTAATCTATCATGATTAAGATTTGTACAAAGTTTGTTTATTATGATCAGGCTATGTCAAGCAGGCAATTGTTCAATATGAAACTCAGAGTTCCAAACTGAAGCCTTTACTCTTACTCGCCAACGATATCATGCACCCATGGATGCACTGATTGCACATTTCTTTCTAGGAACTTCACGGCATTCCTCTCATGGATGAAGAGCCAAAGCTCCCGTTATTTTACACACCTGTTGATCTCGTTGATTTAAGCGTTGAGGTGTGTGGACTGAAGTTTCCGAATCCTTTTGGATTGGCAAGTGCCCCTCCAACCACCACCTCTGCCATGGTTCGCAGGGCGTACGAAACTGGATGGGGATTCGCCCTAACCAAAACATTTTCGTTAGATAAGGTAAGCCGGTCTTGCTATTTTTTCCTTTTCCGCACTTTTGCTCCTTATTTTTTTATTTATATATTTATGATTATGCCTATTTGTTAAAGGTAGACATTTTGAAACTTAGAAGCTTTTTGCTTATCGAGCAATGTCCACGTCCCTCCTCTCGACGTGACCGCACGTCGTGGAATTACAGAAAGCTGGCGACTCTTCTCAGCCTAAGTCAAGGTTTAGCTAAGGGTAGACTCGAACCACAGACCACAGGGTCAATGCGCAAGACTCTTACCACTGAGCTATCCTGAAAATGCAATTCAGTTGATCAAAATCTACATATCATCTGGAAGGTATGTTTTAGGATCGTGGTGGCGTGGTGTAGCGGCTGACGTTTAAGATCTTATAACGCAGGGGTTATGGATCACGCCCTGCATTGATGGGTAGTAAAACCGCTATCTGTGAGGAAAGAAACAAAACATCAACTCTCTAAAGTTCTTTACTAAGAATATTTTGGACCCACTGTTACGGTTGAAATATGGTATATTTTGGAGTTGAGATTTTAGGACACTGAGAAGCTATGCTGACCAAGCAGTGTCCTTGTCCTTTCTCACAAAATGATATCATTTCAAGATTCCTGCGATCCATAGATTGCAAGGGTGATTTCATAGCACCGAGATTGATCGCATTGATCGCTGTATCTAGTGTACTGTTTCCTTTCAGGACATCGTTACAAATGTAAGCCCAAGAATCGTCCGCGGCGTGACGTCTGGGGAGCTCTACGGCCCAGGTCAAAGCTCATTCTTGAACATCGAACTGATCAGTGAGAAATCGGCCGGCTATTGGTGCAGGTCGATCACAGAGCTCGTCACAGGTTTCCCTAATAAAGTAAGTGGATGAATCGTTGAAATGTCTCCTTTTGGGTGTCTGTCTGCCTTGTGTTTGTCGAATGTAGTACACGTTATTTCCTTATTAACAATTCGTCGTTTAGCTTCGTGAAATAACTTGCTGCAATGCACACGAAGTAAATCTCCATCGACAATATTTTTTTCTATTGGCAACAATAAGCCATAAAGAATTGAGGTACAACTTTTGATTCATTTCCAGGTATTAATTGCAAGTATTATGTGTGGCTATTCGAAAGAAGACTGGGCTGAACTTGCTTCCATGGCAGAGGTATGGCTTGCGGCACTCCGTTGCATCATGTTAGATTTCGCTGTTTGCTTCTTTCGAAAACAGTAGTTACGTAACATTCATTGTATTTTTTCGCATTCCATCGCATTTTGCCGCATTTCATTGCATCTCATCGATTTTTCCTGCATTTTTGCCCTAGATTGACAATACATTGCACTGTTCCTTTTTTCAATCGCTATCATCATCATCATCATCTTCATCATCTTCATCATCACCATCATCATCATCATCATCATCATCATCATCATCATCGTCATCATCATCATCTTCATCATCACCATCATCTCAAACGCATGTTTCAATCGGCATGTCATGTTTTCTCATTGAAATTCAATTCCATTTGCCATGCTCCAAAGCAATTTCATGTAGACGAAGTCCAACAGATGATCTGATGTTTAAAAGCAACTTCGCTAGATTTGTTGATATCTTTGATTTTGGATTTTTACTCATCTCATTTCGTCAAACAGGCCGCTGGTGCACACGCTTTGGAATTGAACCTTTCTTGTCCCCATGGGATGGGAGAAAGAGGAATGGGCCTAGCCTGTGGACAGGTAAGAACATACTTTGAATTTGCACAGCTAAAGATAAAAGACTGTTTCACTAAACAAGCATCCATCTGAAAAATGGTCTATTTTCATCGAAGTATAATCAGTGACTCCCAAGAACGACACCAAGAAGCTCCAACATTCTTTACCCCCCGTCTTTGCACCCACACAACATCAGCCTCCATACCGAAAACAGACCTAATCTTCAAGATGAAAAGTTATTTTTTTACTTAGCTTGTGTTTTGGGGAAATGCGATGGTGTCATAAACAAAGACCCGAAAAGGGAAGAAAAATCAAAGACGAACAGGAGAAGGAGAAAGGCGCAAGTTTTTTACTTTTAGATGTGAAAGAGAGCAAGGCGCAGGATTTTGGAAAGGAAAAAGACAAACCGTTCGATAGAATGCAGATTAAAATGACAATTTCGGAACCATGCCAACTCCTGCCGCTCTCATAGATTGTTCAGTATCTTCCCTATGGTGTATTGGAATCTTTGCTTCAGTTGTCCAGTAATTCTTTTTAAACTTTCTCCAGGACCCAGAGCTTGTCAGAAACATTTGTCGGTGGGTTAGAGCTGCTGTCAAAATTCCATTTTTTGCCAAATTGACACCAAACGTCACAAACATTGTCGTTATTGCACGAGCTGCCAAGGAAGGTAAGCGCGCATTTTAGTGCAGTCAATTCTGTTGAATTTGAAATCGTGGGTTTCGAACTTTTTCAAGTCGACCAAAATTTCAGGTCCCTCGAAAATCTCCTAAATCATAAATGGATGGATGGATGGATGGATTGATTGATTGATTGATTGATTGATTGATTGATTGATAGATGGATGGATTGATAGATGGATGGATGAATGGATGGATTGATAGATGGATTGATAGATGGATGGATAAACGAATGGATTGATAGATGGATGGATAAACGAATGGATTGATAGATGGATGGATGAACGAATGGATTGATGGATAGATTGATTGATGAATGGACTGATGGATGGATAGATGAACGGATGGATGCATGGATGAAAAAAGTTGGATAGAGGAGCAAAGTTGGATGGAAAGGAAATGCTTGTATATTTGCTGATATTGCAAGAGGAGATTTTGTGAGGTATAAGGTTTGGAAAATTGGATGAGATGTAGTGTTGAAGTAAACGGAAGGGAAAAGGAGATGATTTCACGATACTAGCATCCATTTCTGAGTCTACTCTTTATGCCCGATTTCAGTTTAGGACATGTCCTGACAGTTTATCCTGTGTTTGGAATGTAGAAGTGAAATTGAATTTCACACTCGATACGAGCGCTGGCGAACAGCTCGCTAGAGAGGTATCGCCCTGAGCCATGGCATTGCGAGGTAGAAGGGACAGTTCCTTTCCTAACCGTACTTAACCCATAGATTTACACCAAATACCCTTTTATTGGTGGTTGTGCGAAAATGGGCGTACCTTGAATAAGGGAGCGATTCACATAACAGACATACGGATGTCATTGCCAATCAGGACTTGTCTGAAATGAGATTTCATGTTACATCAGATCTTCGAATAGCCTGTTTTTGAGATTATTTCCGTTCCCAAATTACAATGCTTCTCATCTTATGAAACGTGAATGAGGTGCCAGGATATTTCAGTGGCGAGACTTTTGCGCATTGATCCTATGGTTCGTGGTTCGAGTCCACCCTCAGCTACACTTTCCGTTGTAGTGAGGAGAGTTACCAGCTATCCGTAATTACAGGCGTAGGAATCACTAGGTGTGGTCACATCGAGAGGAAGGACCTGGACACTGCTCGATAAGCAAAAAGCTTCAAACTGTCCAAATGTCTGCCTTTGACATCTAGGTAGAATCATGTGTATAAAAATATATTATGAGGTACTTTCATTTTAACTGTATTTTTGAAGGTGGCGCTGACGGCTGCACTGCTACCAACACTGTATCAGGCCTAATGCACTTAAAAGGCGATGGAACTGCTTGGCCTGCCATCGGTAAGGAGAAGCTGACAACGTACGGAGGCGTATCTGGTAATGCCATCAGACCAATTGCATTGCGTGCCGTTTCGGCTATTGCTAATGCCCTGCCAGGCTTTCCAATATTAGCCACTGGGGGCATTGACAGTGCGGCATCGGCATTGCAGTTCCTCCACGCTGGTGCCAGCGTTGTTCAGGTATGTTTCTTACATTCACCGAAGAACCACGAGCAATGCAATTTTTCATTGTTTCTTTCGCTTTCTGCTCTTATTGATAAATGTTTTGTTTATCTTTTGAAGATTTGCAGTGCTGTGCAGAATCAGGATTTCACTGTCATTCAAGATTACATTTCTGGCCTTCAATGCCTGCTGTATATGGAGGCATGCAAAGATTTCTCGGGATGGAATGGACAAAGTATGCCAACCCCGAAACATCAAACGGGAAAGTTGGTTACTGTCAAGGATATCGTTGGCAAGGTAAGCCACGTGAATGAATCAATCTATTTGTGCATTGAATCATCATCAGCACCATCATCATCATCATCATCATCATCATCATCATCATCATCATCATCATCATCATCATCATCATTATCATCATCATTGACATGTTTTCTTATTTGAATTCAATGTCATTTGCCATGCTCAAAAGCATTCATCATCATCATTATCATCATTGTCTTCATTATCACAATCAGCCTTGATGAACGTCAAATGCAGTATCATTGGCACTAATAATTATTATAACCAACAACCTTATCTTATTGAAAATCAGCCTCATAATTTTAGATGTTAATCATTTTCATCAATAGAAGATACCTCACTATTTTGTCCCATTGCATGCCAATCTCAAACACGTGCATTCCCGATTGTCAAATCAATCAGACAACTCCACACTTACTAATTGCACCTACCAACAGGGTTTACCAAACTTCGGACCATATAAAGCGAAAAGGCAAGAACTGATATCAAATTACAAGAAGTCTGTTGATATTTTGCAAGATGCACAAAACAGTGATGCAGCACGACCAGCAGTACAACCAAGAAAAGACGTTCCAAAGTTACAGGTAATTTATTAGTCATACTAAGTTGGAAGTTGAGGCAGTGCTGGTGAACGAAGCTGTGCAAAGTCTTTATTAGGAATGGCAAGGGGACCATTTTTTACTGGCCACATTGAAATATTTTGTAAAAATGGTTATTAATGATATTAGACGCATGGGCTGCTGATTTTGGGGAAAAAATTGGAGCAGTAGATGAGGATGGTGATGAGCCAAAAAGGAATGGAATTGACGATCATTGTACAGAAAATGGAACATAGTTTTGTCATTTTGAAGAATTTTCGTCAGATACTCATCAGCGTATAAAACTTCGCACAAAGGCCAAAGGAAGACTGTGATAATTCAAGGCAGATGTGGATTAAAATTTGAGAGTGAGCGATCCCTTCTCATACCCTCTGATCCCCAAACGTTAGTTAAAAGATAGATGCAAGTTAAAAAAGTAGAAATTGAGAAATCAAAGTAAAAAAATTTCTTCACAGCATGTTATTTGTGGTAATTGGTTTTCTCCTTAGGATGTGATTGGCATTGCCTTATCTCGCATCGGTGCATACGGAAGATTAGACAATAAGCAGCAGGCCGTGGCATTGATCGATGAAGACATGTGTATTAACTGCGGAAAATGCTACATGACCTGCAATGATTCAGGGTATCAAGCAATTACCTTTGATGCGGAAACACATCTTCCACACATTACTGACGATTGCACAGGATGCACTTTGTGTGTTAGCGTTTGTCCAATCATTGGTAAGTCACTCATTTTAAACCACAACACAACCCCCTTTGGTGGGCGACTGCTCCATTAGTATGCCCAAGAGAGGAAGGTATTCCAGGGGAACTTGTTTTTCCCAATGCATGGGATGACTAACATAGGTATACACTTAAAGTGATGCTCTGTCCTGCAAAGAGCGATATACTTAGTGGCAAGCATTCATATTCATGTGTTTTCCGTCCGGGGGGAAGGGGTTCTTTCCAAACCCAGGGGTTCCTAATAAGCTCAATTGCCTTCTTATGATTAGCTATATTTTTGATTGTCTTAAATGGGGAGACTTTTTGGTTGAAAAGCACTTGCTCCAAGACCTCATGGTCAGTATTGTGCTCCACCTTGGGATTAACTTTGTTGCACCACCAAGGAGCTTGGCTAGCACTCTGTAGTTCCAGTCATGTGAATCTGGAGGTGAGAAATTAATTGCAAGACGCATAGTTTCTCAGTGCCCTACAAGCCCTTGTTTGTCTCTTCCTAAACAATATTATTTTCTTCCTGATCAATGTTCTTTTTTTACCTTACTAATATTCCATTCTCCCTGACATCCTTCCCTTTTTCCTGACATCCTTCCCTTTTTCCTGACATCCTTCCCTTTTTCCTGACATCCTTCCCTTTTTCCTGACTATCTTCCCTTCTGACTTTGCCATTGGTTCTTGTATTGCATCTCTTCATCTCACAGCTCATTTTTCATTCTCATTTCAGACTGCATTACCATGGTAGACCGCAAAAATCCTTACATTCCAAATAGGGGTGTTGCTTTGCAAGTGAAATGAATGGTGAACTGAATCGTCTTGTCGTCTTTTTATTCATCGCCTGTACTTTTTGACAAAGAATGGTTTTGTTAGCTCGGAAATCTCCTATGTACTTTTAGATAACGATAGCTAGAAGACATTTTTGAATTTTTAATCCCATTGACAAGTACACATATTTACTCATTTTTGCCAATACAAGTTTATTCCTGAAAACCGTTTGTAGAAGCTGCAGATACCTGGTTCCTGTAAACCTGTTTTGTGGTTATTGTTGATATAGGTAAATTTATATTTATAATGATTGATTCCAATTGGTTAGAGTTGATTCATAAGATCATTGCATTTTGTAAATTGCTTATATTTCATATATGACTATTAATTTTGATCATATATGACTGTCTGCAGTGTTGATTTTCCCCCAGAACTTGCAAACATAAATGACTTACCAATTGAAGGAGAAACTGAAATTACTGATAAAATTGATGTGACAAAATATTTTCCGTGTTTTTGGGCAAGGAAGAACTATTTGTTCTCAATTTTCCACTTAAGGACTTCTTTGTGTAATAACTAGTCTTTGAGCTGCAGTTGTCGTAAATCATTGAAGATTTTTCACTGTGAACTTGGATCCTTCCTAACTACAGATGCCTGCCATCCTACTTAGACAATTGATTGTTATTTAATTGATTGATAATCATATTAGAATATATGATCGTTTATAGTGCATCTGGAATTTTTTGATATTTATCTCATCATTTACTTGTGTTTTCCTATGTTATCTGCTAGTTCAGATATCAATATTTTAATGGATTTAGTTCAGATGAATAATGTATATTTACTATAACTCTTTCGTTTATCTGCATAAGAATTGATGAATGACTCCATTGAAATCATTTCAAAGTTTATGTCATGAAGTGTTTTTTAGTGAGTTAGGCTACAGTGGCCTATACAAAGCCCCAATAAAGGAAAAAGGAAGAAAGCGAAATCCTAAGAGGAGAGAGGGAGATCAGATCAAGTTTATTGATCTTATGTTTGAAAGAGGGCAAGTTGTAAGAGTCAAGAAAGGAAGGAGTCAAGAAAGGAAGGAGGCAAGACGTTCCATAAATTACCTTTAACTGTCAAATTGAAAATATTCATATGAGATTTAATTCCATTTGAAATGGAAACTGGGTGAATTTTTCCTTCGATCAGGTGCAATCATCATTTTCGTTCGATCATCAACTCATTTGATACTAATGAAAACTGAAGTGACATGTGACTTAGTGAGTGTTGAGGTGGGACACAAAAACAAGTTCAGTTTATGAAACTTTCACCAAGAAATGTCAATTAAAATACTAAATTTTCGCTAATTAGCTTGTCGTTTAGTCACAAGGACAATTGTCAATTTACAAGGATCTCAACTAAGGAACCAGGCGACTGTGTGTCCTCCTGCTCTAACCAAGACTACTGAAATATTGTAGATTTTGTTTAGCTTTATCTTGGAAAAAGTGGGCAGGTGGCACAGTGCTTAGCGTGCATGTCTGCTAAACTGAAAGCTATGTGCTTTTGGTCCTTGTACATGCTTCTAGATGCCCTCAAACTATCTACCCTACAGTATGTTGTTATCTGGCATAAATCTGGGATTAGAATGCAACGAGGGAACGATCTGGCCACCAACTCCCAGCGCTGTGGGCTCAAGATGACACCTCTCTTGTTAGATGATCCCATGCTTAGATGCAGAATTTCTTCAAGACAGGAATCTTAACACTGAGCTACCCATACACCTAAGGAATGTAACCACTATTGGAAAATTCACAACCCCCTGGAAACTGCTGCTTTGAACTGGTGTTTCTCAAAACTCTGTAAGGTATTCAGCATTTTATTGGTCATGCAGGGGACAATGTCCATCTAGGGTGATTCTCGCGAGTTCCGAAAGAAATGGCTTTCACTTACAAGCAAGATGTTTTAATGAAATGGGACGATTCAAAGGGTGAAATGTTTGTTTTAAAGTGACTGGCGAGGCCCTTGAAAGAGGTTAAGATTGTGCGAAACAATTCTTATGAACTTAATCAAGTGAAATAAAAATACTGACACAATAAAGAATCTATAAATTAATAAAAATCACTAGATCAGATCAATTTCAAGTCATTTAATTGGTTTATGAGTGCTTATTAAAGAAGCGTTATTATGATAAACGAAAGAATCCCACTTCATGCAAAGTTGTCTGGCCATATTCACCTCATCTACTCATTGAATGCCCTTCTGAAGGCAATATTCTCTGCATTAATGACTTGCAACTTCTGTGATAGGTATAAAATTTGCTCTTGCTGCATCTTGACAAGTTCCAGTAACTTTGAACCAATGGATCTCAGTTCTGTAACGGAACCAGTCTGTATTTGACTTTTTAGAAGGCTGAAATTAGTGCTCCCGTCTTTGGCTTCATTTTTCTCTTCAGGGTTTTGTGCTCCTTCACAGGGATCGTTCGCAGTTTGCGCTTCATTTTGCTGTAAAAAGAGAAGTCGTAGATAGATGGTGAAGCCATTTTTAAGAACTGGTAAGTGCATAAGTCAATCGCAAGAGGGAAACAATGCTTTCTAAATGATGATGATGATGGGGGTCAAAGTTAATAGGTTATTCAAAATTTGGTTCACTGCTTGAAGAACATTCATGATTGTTCTAAAAATGCTGAAAACTTTACATGTAAGCAGTTTGCACAATTTTTAAATCTTTCGTATGACTCACCAAAGGCGAACGCTCTGCCACGTGGGGATTGTTAAGTTTGGATATATAGTCGATAAATCAACAACTATGTTTACAGATGTATCAAACAAATTGACTAAATTTAGTACAAGTAGAACACAACGTAAACCACGAAGATTGAGAACATTTTGGAGAAAGTTCAGATCAAGAAGAGTGCCAACAGATGAGAGGGGCAAGGTATTTCTTTTTTTTAGCTAATCAGAAAAGGAGATACAAGAATAACATCTAATAATATTTAAAAGGAGGAATCTGTTGTGAGAAAACAGGAGCGAGAAGCATCATTTGGGAGATTGAAACAAACGCAATAGAAAACGTAAAACTACATCAGGGATGAGATATGGGGTCATCATCATTTCACTCAGATCATGCTTCCTGTTCACTGGAATGAAAGAATGCAATAAACTCAATGTGCGTGCAAAAGCAAAATAAACCATGCAAAGACACCAAGAAGTGGCTTGAGACTGTTGGAATATTCCGAGTGCTTTATGGCAAAAGATACCTGGCACCTGCATTTATTCATTACCATGTCTAACGAACCTCAAAATAGACTGCTACGTGCGCCCTTGAGGGTGACTCGTCAATACTACAAGTATTGTACCTTATATGAAACTAAGGCAGCTAAAAATTTTCTTCGATTCCCGTGGTATTTGCATTGCAGCGTCAAAGACAATTTCCCATTCGCATCTATATCGTATTCTTCTTCTTGAAGAAGGTCTGCCAGCATTCCTTCGGCTAATGCATGAAACTCGATTGCCTTTGTCACATCGCCTTTGCTTTCTTGTTCTTCAGCTTTTCTCCCTAACGAATGAGCCAAGTTTAGCGGTCTTGAAAGGTGTCTATCTACTACTACTCCATTGATTTCCATGACACTTGACACCGGCCTGCGTATGCCATGATTCCAAGACTAGCCCTCCATCTTGAAAATTGCTTCTGTTTTTATGTTAATCCACATCGAGGCTGATAAACTGCGAATGCAAAGACGGGGGTTGGAATCTTCTTCCCGTTTTTTTCATTTTTTTTAGTTAGTAATGTTGAGAAAAGGCCACGGTGGCATATGCAAAACCCCAATAAAGGAAGAAAAAAGAAAGCAAAATGCTAAGAGGAGTGAAGGAGATCAGATCAAGTCTATTGATCTTAGATTTGAAAGATGGCAAGTTGTAAGATTCAGGAAGCAAGAAGAGGGCAAGACGTTCCATAAATTGCATGTTCTAGGGATGAATGATGATTTGTGAGATAGAGTTCGTGAAATAGGCAATGAAACTTGGAAAGGGTGTGAATGAGTTGAGCTTCTGGTCGTTCTGACACGCCTCAGAGGAACAGGAATAATATCTGATCTCCTGAGAGCAATACCTGTGAAAGTGTCTGCAAAAAATGGAAAGATCTCTGGAGAGATTTGGTGAGGCTAGGACTGTTGATGAGACGAATGGCTTTGGAATGAACTTTGTCAAGAAGACAGAGTGGATTTTGGAGCGTCAATCCAGACGCGGGAGCAGCACTTTAAAGAAGGACGGATTTGGTACTTTTATATAGTTATAATGTCCCAGCAAGTTTCATTCACAACCTTTCCAAGTTTCACTGCCTAATCCACGAACTCTGTCCCACAAATCATCAGTCATCCCTAGAACATGCAACTTATGGAAAGTCTTGGCTTCCTCCTGCTTTCCTGAATCTTACAACTTGCCATATTTCAAATCCAAGATCAATAAACTTGATCTGATCTCTCTCTCCTCTTGACCTTTCGCTTTCTTCCTTCTTCCTTTGTTGAGGCATTGTATAGGCCACCATGGCCTTTCCCCAGCATAACTCACTAAAAAAATAGTGTTCCGGGTCACATGTCAACGAAAACAAGCTACCTCCTAGACAACACAACAACGCTTCTCATTTCCAAGTGGAAAAATGGCGGCATCTCGTGGCCCATGGATTCGTGCTTAAAACTGGCGAAGGGGTATACAGACAGAATATGGACGTCAAAATAGAAAGAAGACTTCTGCAGTATTTGCAAGGGAAAATTTCATTCAATGAATGGCTTGATGGAGTGTCTTCAGCTGAAAGCAGAGGGCAACTTGCGGAAAACCTTGCAATACCCACAGACCAAACTGTTGGGATTTCTGGCGTGAAGATGACAAATTTCTCCCAATCGCCATCTTCTCAGTTGCCTCAAGGATCCACAGATGAGGCGAGCTCTATGCAAGGAATCTCTTCCATCGATGATAACTTTCAAGGCAGCGGGGGTGTAACACAAATTATCGCTGCAGACGAAGATAAGCAGAATGACAGTGGTGATTACGATTATGATGATGATAACATAGATTGTGATTTTGAAGAAGATGATAATGGAGACGAGAATTTTGATGACGATGAAACAAACGATATGAATTCTTCGGCAGACCTCGAGCTTGGTAAGTCTAGATGAGTATTACCCTCAAAACTCCTATTGTACGTTAAGGAATTATTCCATGTGCAAAACTCTCACTTATTAATTCACTCATTCGTTCTCTAATCAGCTCCTTAACTTATTCACCCATTTGCTGACTCAATATCTGACTGAGCTATTTGTTCACTAATTTGAAGTCTTTCTATTGCTTACTTACTTTCTATTCACCCATTTGTTAAATCATTCATTAATTTGCTTACTTTGTTCTATCACTCTCTGCTCATTCAATTACTCATTCACTTACTCATTGCCTTGTTTGTGTACTTACTCATTCATCTCCTCATTCATCTTCTCTATCATTTACTCAATCATCTACTTACTTGTCTACACACTCATGTACTCAATCGGCAACTCACTCATTTGCTCAATCATCTACTCACTCATTTACTCACTCATCTACTCACTTGTCTACTCAATCATCCACTCACTCATCTACTCACTTGTCTACTCACTCATCTACTCACTCATCTACTCACTTGTCTACTCAATCAGAAACTCACTCATCTGCTCAATCAGCAACTCACTCATTTACTCACCCATTTACTCACTCATCTAATAATTCATTCATTTGTTAATTTGGATACTAACTCATTTGCTGATCCACCGTCTCACTTACCTCACACATACACAGTTTTGCCATACTCACTCAGATACTCATTCACATCTTCCCTACTCACTCCAATGCATTTGCTTGGTTATTCACACACTCTCTGTTATACCCATTTCTCCTTTATTGGCAGTGGTACATTGATCCTTTGATAATTAGCATGTTATGCCCCGTCTCATATCCACATCACACATTTTTCTTTTATCCTGTGGATAATTTGATATTTAGGAATCCCCAGTTTGAAAGTGCATATGCTCGATTCAACGCTCATGGATCATTCTTGCCTGCTGTCTTATTCAACGTGCAGAGAACTCAGAGTCAGAGAGATGACAATCAGCGCTGTAGTGTTTGACTGACTGACTAACTAACTTATTGAAATAAGATACACGTTTATATAGCAAAAATAACAAAAGCCTAAATTATCAAGTTCATCAATTAAGAATAGGAGGGGAAGGGTTGGTTGAGAATGATGCAAGTAGATGAATAGGTAACAAGTTGATGTAAAGTATGACAATAAATAACATTGCATTGCATGAATAGAAATGCGCAGTTGAGTAAAGCCGCAATGACAACACAGAAAGAAAATATAAGGCAAGAAAGCTGAGATTGCTACAAATTTGCTTGCATGCTTTATTAGACAGTTAAATTTGGTCTTTCCCTATGCACAACCAAAGTTTCAAAGTTTCCAGCTCAATGGAAGATTTTGTAGAGAAAGAAGTATTTATATTCTCAAACAAATTATGTTTGTTCAATAGATTTGTACAGCATTCATTGGTTTAGGCAAATCCTCTAAGCTTTTTCTTGTTTTATGTTTGCGGCATTTCAATAGATTCATCCACTGCTAAGCAACCAAAACTTCCAGAGTTTTGCCTTCCTGACATTTCAACCATTCCTAGCGGGGATGAACTGGAGCTCTGTGAGAACATGTTTGACATGATCAAGAAGATGTCTGAAGTACTCTCAAATGTGGCCAAATCAGTTAATCTTGGAACAGAGGGTAAACGTTTTGTTTTTAATCAGGGATTTGTGCCATGATATAGTGGATTAAGTGTGCAGGCTTGCAATGCAGGGGCTGTATATTCAAATGCTGCATGATTCTCAATAAATCAGTTTGGACGAGGAAGGCAATTTGCATCCACAGATCCTTGCTTCTGGTTTCTACTAAGCTTGATATTTAGTATTCTATTCAGTCTACCATCGCATTGAAATTGTAAAAAGAAATTAAAATCTTTGCAAAAAGATTAAACATTGCGATTTCATTGTCTCTAGCTTTGTGATGTTGAGTATGAAATGCAAATTTCATGAGAATTCCACAAGCTTAGAAAAGATCGCAGAACCCTGTATCTGCTTTCTTTTGCATTAAGAGTTTAGAATGCAAGTTATTTTCTTCTTAATTGAATTGTCTATCTTATTTTTTCTCAATAATTCTTTTTTTTCATCAAGACCCATCAGTAAAGAAAGTATTTGCGGAGTTTATAGCCCCAAAGCAGAGGAGACTAAGGAAGAGCGGACCTTCTTCTCACAAGCTCAGAGAAGACTTGAGGCAACAGATGGGCATGGCAAACTTGTATTTAGCGAAAGGACAAATTGACGAAGCAATAGAAGTATGCATGGAGATAATAAGACAAGGTAGCATCAATGCTTCAATGGCAAACACTGAAATATTATTTGAAGTTTTAACTAGTGGTCATACGTGCATGCTATTGAAAAATGGTGTTTTTCAAATGACTTGGTGATGTTGGTGTTTATATTAAAAGAGGCTTCAATGGATTTTCTGTCTTTTTACATGTTAAAGATGTTATATTTTTTCATTTCCAATAGCACCTCATAATCCACATGCATTCAAGACATTGTCTGTGATTTATGATGAGAAAGGAGATACTGAGAAGAGTCTGCAGGTATTGTCTTTAAAATTTGAACCACTCTCTCTCTCTCTCTCTCTCTCTCTCTCTCTCTCTCTCTCTCGGGGTCTCTCTCTCTCTCTCTCTCTCTCTCTCTCTCTCTCTCTCTCTCTCTCTCTCTCTCTCAGAGTCTCTCTCTCTCTCTCTCTCTCTCTCTCTCTCTCTCTCTCTCTCTCTCTCTCTCTCTCTCTCTCTCTCTCTCTCTCTCTCTCTCTCTCTCTCTCTCTCTCTCTCTCTCTCTCTCTCTCTCTCTCTCTCTCTCTCTCTCTCTCTCTCTCTCTCTCTCTCTCTCTCTCTCTCTCTCTCTCTCTCTCTCTCTCTCTCTCTCTCTCTCTCTCTCTCTCTCTCTCGTTCCACCTCTCTCTCGATCTCTTTCTATCTCTCTCTTTTTTTGCAGTCTTTGTCTCAAATAATTGGATCTTTTGGTGTTGGTTCCTCTTGGATGGAACCTCTTTAAGCTGCTCTGCCCAAAGCTAGTTGTTGCCGTTATCAAGTGCCACTTACTATCCAGTTTACATTTTCCATTGCCACATCCTCCATCCTAAGCTTTGTCTTCCTTGAGTTTTGGTTCAATTGCCTAGCTGGTTACCCACAGTTGTTTATGAGAGGCCTATATTTATCCATCTTAGGGAATCAAAATACTATTTATAAGCACTTGGAAAATGAGAAATTGCAAGATGAGCATTGGTTATGTTATTTGCATGAGGATTTTGACCCATTTACTTTTTTTTCCTTTTGGCTTTTTAGATGCATTAACAGTAAGACCTTATCAGCACCAAGCTGCTTTCTTTTCTCAGTTTGCACTCATTTCTGCCTTTCTTGGATCACAAGATCCACACGAATGGAGAGATCTTGCTATTCGCTGCCTACATACCGGAAGCCGTAAGCAGGCATTAGTGTGCTACAACAATGGTATGCCATTTCATGAAATCAAAGTTTTCAATTAAATTTGAGTTCACTGACTGATTTCTAAAATGCTTGCTATTTTTTCCTTTGAAGCAATATTCAAATCATTTTAGAAATTAGAACTAAACTGTTGAGCTACATCAACCTTGACAAAACTCAACTTGATTTAATTGGGCAGTTTGTCTATGTTTCTTTTGCCTTCACACCACACAGTTTTGCTAGAAGAGTGCAACAGTCAAAGGCTGTTTCCCTGCACTAAGTATTAAGCAGGGTAGCAGCGTTTACCATTTTAAAGACTGGCCTCACCCATTCAAAGCATTCCACTCTAATTGATGCATTCAGCCCCAAATTTTTGTTTTTTAAATCACTTTTTTGCGTTTCCTTTTTCATTGAAATTGATTTGACAAGAAGTGAATACTCAATGAATTAAATGTACTTAAATATGATAGATTTGCAACAAAGCGTTTTTAAATGTTTCAAGGTTGCAAGGTATCAAAAGGAAACATAGTCCTGAGATGGGAGCGGGCATCATTGGTCTTTGAAGATGGAGATTTTAAAAGGGCATTGGAGCTATATAAAACAATTTTAAAGGTATTCCTTTCTAATTGATCATTTTAGATTGCAAGCTTTTCTAATCAATTACTGTAGATGGCAAGCTTTTCTAATCGATCACTTTAGATTACAATATTTTCTAATCCATCACTTTAGATTGCAAGCTTAACTAATCAATTGCTTTATATTGCAAGCTTTTCTAATCAATCACTTTAGGTTGCAAGCTTTTCTAATCCATCACTTTAGATTGCAAGCTTTTCTAATCAATCACTTTATATTGCAAGCTTTTCTAATCCATCACTTTATATTGCAAGCTTTTCTAATCAATCCCTTTAGATTGCAAGCTTTTCTAATCAATCACTTTAGATTGCAAGCTTTTCTAATCCATAACTTTAGATGGCAAGCTTTTCTACTGCTCTGTTTTTCCTTGGTCTATTCTTTGGGCTTTAATCCGACTTTGATTGGATCCCCAGGGCAGCAGAGAATTCATTTTCATCTGCATCGCTAGGCTGCCAACCATCCCTAATTATTAAGACTTGGGACTTGCACAAGGAATGCTCTGGATGCACACCTGCAGCAATACCTTTCCATGCTCTATTTGTGTTGAAGATGTGTTCACCATCTACTTTCTAGTTGATTCCTGGTAAGAATGGAGAAAAGATGATTGAACTTGGCAAGCAAATGGCACAGGTAGGCGTTCACACCAGCAAAATATTTGCAACCTTACTTCTATAGATGATGTGACTTGACTAGTCACTTAAGGCAAAGATAGTTTGGAATTTAAAGGGCAGATGCAATCAAGTGTCTTGATATCGAATCTGCAATTATTTTTCTGATATCTTTTACCATTTTCGTGTTCAGACTTCAAATTTTTTTTGAATCAAAAGTGCATCTTGGTGGAACTATGCTACTGAATGTTGAAAGGGAATCTCAGTTCTGTTGAAGGGAAGTTTTCATGCTACAGATTTTTAAGTCTTAACCAATTTTTTCTCATAGCAGGGAAAAAATTCTTAATAAGATACTGACTTGTCAGTGAAACAAACTGATGAGTGTTAGTTATCCTTCCTCTAATAATCTTTTATTTTACAGATTCATCATAGTATTGATAGTTTGGATAAAGCAATTGAGGTCCTTGAAATGGTTACTGACAAATACCCTGATCATTTAGACTTAGATGGTTTGTTTGATTTGATCATTTTGATTTATTGATCACAAAAGCAATCATCAAATCAATCAGTTAATCAGTCAATCAATTAGAAAGTCATCTAGTGTCCCAACTAGTCAAGCAAGATTATTTGAAAGTCAATCAATCCCCTTGAAATGTTAATACCTAGAATCTTGATGCGATCATACTCTTTCCAAGTTTCACCCAAAAAGCATCATTCATCACAGTAATTTTCAATCTACGGAGCATTCTGCCTTTCTCCTCCTTTCCAGAATCTTACGACTTTGCCTTTTTTCAAAATCATCTCCCTTATCTCTTAGCTTTTCCCTTTCTTCCTTTGTTAGGGCTCTGCTAACAGAGTCTTTTCCCCCAACCCAACAAGCTAAAATAAACAAATAGTCAATATGTCAATCAATTAACTCAATTTATCTGATTACCTGGCAACCAATCGAATCCATTTATCTATCAACATGCCAGTCACTGTCAATCAAATTTATTCAGATAAGTCTTGGTGAATCAAGATCATTGAGATAAATCTAGATCAGTCCATTAGTCATCAAGTCAATCAATTTATCCCAGCTCAGGCCAAGCAATCTGGAAACCAAAAAATTATTTGCAGAAAGAAAGAGTTCCTTTGGCTTAAACAATCATTAGTGATACTTTGATGGCTTTGTTGACACAATCGTCTTTAGACGAGAGTGAAAATCATTTTGCAACTTTCATTCACGTAATCATTTTCATTTGTTCATTCTCAGGCGTCAACATGTTGGCTGAGCTTCACATTCTATCGAAAAACTTTGATCGAGCTCTTGAGGTGGGAATGCCAAAGTCTTGCTGCATTGTTTATTTTCTGGCTTCTCGGTACATGTTGATGCTATGAATTTATTGATCTCGGAGCTAATGGAAGTCAGCTGAACAAAATTGCGGATAGCTTATCATTTTGCTTGAGGCTTAGGGCTATTGTTCAGGGTAAGGCTAGGTTATTGGTGCCGTGGTGTAGTGGTTAAGCGGGCGGACTCATGAATCTGGGATTGTGAGTTCGAATTCTGCACGTGTCACAATAAAAACACAATTAATGAGGAAGGCAACGGGAAACGACCTGATAAAGTCCAATTTCATAGAATAAACTCAGAGCCCTGTCTCTGATTTCGGTTATGCTCGAAATCGAATAAGCGATGTAGCCAAGGCTAAGTTAATTATGGCTTAGGGTTGCGGTTAGGGTTAGGGCTAGCTTACGCAGTTATAAAGAGGTAGAGATATTACCGGATGGATCAATGCTTGAAGTAAACGGCTCCTGTGTTGAAGGCGCCATGCCTACCTCCGTTCTTCATGCTTACTATCTGTCTACCCAGCAGTAACTGGGCCACTCCATTATAGCTAGGAGATAATAGTAATTATTGTAGCAGAGGAAGTAATACTAGCAATGATAGAAATAAAGTTATAATTATAGTGATAATACTTTGAAAATATTATAGCAAGGAAAATACACTTTGCACACATTATAGCAATTTTCGCTCTATCAAAAATAAAAAAGATTTCTGCTACGAAAGAATGACCTCCTTACAAAATTAACAAGGAGAAGATGTTTAATGAAAGAGGAAAAATTCAAGGGAGCTGGTGGATTAGAAAACCGTACCTCAAAACGCCATGGCCCAGGATTGCACCTCCTAATATACTGCCTTGTGCTTGAATCGAATTAGAGACTCAACATGGGTTTACTTCGGCGTTGATGTAATGATCTATTTCTGTAAAATCGCACTTTATTTATTACTATTACTACCACTATTCTCATGAGAAGAGTGAACAGAGCGTTAAATCCCTTTCTCTTAGGTCATATGCAAATATTCAGGAGTTCGAGTGCCAGAGGCTGTGATCCTCTTTAATCAGAAAGATGAAAGCCACGAGAACGCAGAAAACGCAGACGAAGGAAGTACTTTGAAACTGCCCGAAGAAATGATTCAGCATATTAACCAAATAGCTGAATCCAACCAGGCGGAGAGAGCAGCTCAAAATGTCGAGTTTACAACACAGTTTGCCGAGTCTTTGATTCAGAAGACAACTTCTGAGAAGGATGTACCCAAGCAGACTGACTTAACAACACTTCCGTCTTCGTGGACGGATTTCCTCCTATCGCCTACGAAAGAGAGTTCGTTTAAAGATGGTGGTCGTGTAGACAAAGCAGAACATCAAATAGAGACTTTTCAAAAGGATATTGTCGATCTGGACGAATCAACGGCAAACGTTCGTCAGAACACAAATGTTGTCGATGGTGGTAATCAGAAGGCGTGGTTTATTCCTGAGGATTTGCCGATTGATATCAGAGTAAAATTGGTGCTGTGTTTGATTGAATTGAAAGTGAATTGTAACGTCCAAGTAAGACCACAGATACAGTTATTTAGTGCCTGTTTGGTGTGTTAGGATGCAATCTCATTCCCCCGATTCATTGATTTGCTCACTAAATGAACTGCTCACTAAATGACCTGCTCACTAAATGACCACCTCACTAAATGACCTGGGCACTAAATGAACTGCTCACTAAATGAACTGCTCACTATATGACCTGATCACTAAATGAACTGCTCACTTGCTTATTTCATTGCATGCTTACTACCACACTTGCCAGCTAGCTTACTTAATCGGATTATTACTTCTTCCTCTCTCTTCTCACTTTTCCCTATTCGGGCTCGCGTATCATGATGAGTTGAAGCCAGCGCTGTCTGTCGGCAGCTTCTTGGGGGTTGAGGTTCCTAGCCCTCAGGCTGTCCCCTCAGCAGTCCTTCCAGCGTTTCTTTGGTCACCCTCTCTCTGTGGCACCTTCCACCTCTAACTCCATCGCTCTCTTCACCTTCTGGTTCTCATCCTGCCTTTGCAAATAGCCAGGTCATTGCAGTCTTCTTTCATCTAGCTTGTCTGCCACACTTGCAATCTTTGTGGGACCTCTTACGTACGCATTCCGGATCTTAATTGGATGATGCTAGCTCTGTATAATTCCAGGTGTATGAATCACAAGGTGTAGTCACATTGAGAGGAAAGATCTGGACACTGCTCGATCTGCAAAAATATTCTCAGTGCCCAATAACAATGTGCATATATATAAAAAAGGAGGATAGCCATGAAAGGAAAAATTTGATCTGTCGCATCATTGTTCCTTCTTATTGCTTGTTCGAACGCTACCTAGAGCAATACCGCTCATATATAATTTAAAACTTACTTGCAATGACACGTGTCATTAAAAATGGTTATCATTTTTTTTAAATTAAGTTTTCATTTGTGAACTACACAACAGAGTGTAGACCCAAGGGTTGAGACCTTTCAGGCCATCGAATTGGCGAACTAAATCGCTTAAGTTGAATGGCGTTTTGATTATAATGCAAATGCCGTTCCTAGTAGTTCAGCCGGTTATAACTATCACCGCTTGGTTTTTGCCTCAGTCGAAATGATGATTTACTGCTGTTAGCAATTTACTGCCCTTTCATATGTATTTGCTATTTCTTTACAGCATATCCTTGAAGCAATGTTTTCAGAAGACATCAACAATGTCGGTGATCTTTACATCGATGTTGCTGAAGCTTACATCAATGTTGGTATGTTATTCTCGATTTCAGCTGTTGAAATTATATTCTAAGGATAAAGACCCTGAGAAACTTGCAGGCCTTAGGTTATGAGATTGCGTATTGACATTGATGATGATGATGATTGTGATGACGTTGCTAATGAACTGATAATGGTGGATTGATAATGACGGTGATGATGGTTATGATTGTGATGATTGTGATCATAATCATGATGATTATGATCATGATGATGATCATGATGATTATGATGATAATCATCATAATTGTCATGATCATCATGATCATTACAATCATAACCATCATTATCAATCCACCGTTATCAGTTCATGATTACGGTGATTATGATGTGATGATTGTAATGATTGTTATGATCTTGACGATACTGTTGATAATCATAATGATGAAAGTGATGATGATGACTATGATACTAATTATGATAATGATTATAGTAATAGCACTAATGTCAATAATGATAATACTAATGATTTTATATTATTGTTAGGACAGAATATCCTATGATTACTCACATCCTGTTATCGCTAGGGTACGATTTCAAATGCTGTCGTATGTACACAGAGACAATATTAAACCAATGCTTCATAGCTCGGTATTTGACTTTGCATAACTATTTGGATCTACATCACCGTGTTTCCTCTGCTCATGTCCTCATTCAGGGAGATGCGAAGATGCACTTAGCTATTTGGAAATCCTTATAAAGTCTGAAAAATTTTCCAAGGTAAGTCTATTTGCTTTTGAAAGTGTTTTTGCAAACTCAAACTGTCTGATGTTTTGGTGTCATAACCACGATGAAAGATTGATATTTAGTAACTATTCCAATCATATTTGGAGATTGAAAGAAGAAAACGTATTGGAAGAGCAAAACGTAAAGAAACGCCACCCCCTGGAAGAACAGCTCCACGTTAAATAGGTTTTTATTTTTGCCCTTATTTTCTGTTTTAAGTGATTTGTTGTTGTTATAAGCTGAAAGAAATTTTGTGTAAAAAAGTTCATGATATTGTCAAATATATATTGTGTTATCATTTTGATTTATCTCAGGAGATTTCGCGCACAGCTCAATGCAACCGAATGGTGTTTTTATTAGCCTCGTTAGCGAGGACCGGTATCAAACCTATAACCTCTCTCTTTTGTAGGCTGCTGTGTGGTTGAAGATTGCCGAGTGTCGACAAACGATCGGATTATTACCAGAAGCAATTGATGCTTATTATAAAGTGTTAGATCTGGCTCCTGATCAATTAGGCGTCACTTTGGATCTGGCAAATTTGTGTAGAAGGCTTGGCAGGACAGAAGAAGCGATAAAGTTATTGTCTGGTTAGATTTTCAATTATATCCTGACGAAACTTGAGTCATTCTACTTCTGTTTATCGAGCAGTGCCCTGGTCAAGATTCCTACGATTCATGAATCATAAGGTAGATTTTAGGACACTGAGAAGCTATGGTTATCAAGCTGTATACTGGTCCTTTCTCATAATGTGACTTCTTTTCAAGATTCCTATGATTCATGAATCATAAGGTAGATTTTAGGACACTGAGAAGCTATGGTTATCAAGCTGTATACTGGTCCTTTCTCATAATGTGACTTCTTTTCAAGATTCATATGATTAATGAATCATAAGGTAGATTTTAGGACACTGAGAAGCTATGGTTATCAAGCTGTATACTGGTCCTTTCTCATAATGTGACTTCTTTTCAAGATTCCTATGATTCATGAATCATAAGGTAGATTTTAGGACACTGAGAAGCTATGGTTATCAAGCTGTATACTGGTCCTTTCTCATAATGTGACTCCTTTTCAAGATTCATATGATTAATGAATCATAAGGTAGATTTTAGGACACTGAGAAGCTATGGTTATCAAGCTGTATACTGGTCCTTTCTCATAATGTGACTTCTTTTCAAGATTCCTATGATTCATGAATCATAAGGTAGATTTTAGGACACTGAGAAGCTATGGTTATCAAGCTGTATACTGGTCCTTTCTCATAATGTGACTTCTTTTCAAGATTCCTATGATTCATGAATCATAAGGTAGATTTTAGGACACTGAGAAGCTATGGTTATCAAGCTGTATACTGGTCCTTTCTCATAATGTGACTTCTTTTCAAGATTCCTATGATTCATGAATCATAAGGTAGATTTTAGGACACTGAGAAGCTATGGTTATCAAGCTGTATACTGGTCCTTTCTCATAATGTGACTCCTTTTCAAGATTCATATGATTAATGAATCATAAGGTAGATTTTAGGACACTGAGGAGCTTATGCTTACTGAGTAGTATACTGTGAGTCCTTAGGATGTCTTCTTCATACCCATCATTCGTTGTTATCTCCTATTCTACAACCACTTTCCCTCAAGGCGCATTTGAGAAAAAGACTCTATGAAGAAGAATAGTTGTCATCATATTCCTTTTTCTTGCTTAATATGGTGGTGCCATCAAATTGAATACCAAGCTCTCTCCACCCACCTGAGGTGTTCTACCTGAACAGAAATTTGTGCTGATTTGATTGTAGATCATTGTCAAATTCTTCCGTGGGACGTCCTGGGCAGAGAAGAACCAATGTATCCTCCTCATGCCGCACGTGGAGGTTGCCGGCAACAAAAGCATCATACCATTAATTACAGGACCCACACTGTAATGAAGATGTAGATTTGGTGCTTGACAGTTCACACCGGTGACCTCGCATTGTAGGAGAAGTCTGTAGTATAAGATTATTCTAGTTCAAATTGGTTATTTGGGCCTCAAGCCTTTTCAAACCAATGTCAACCCCTGTTCATCCTGCATCCTACTTCTAATACAAGTTATGATGGCGATAATTTTCTCTTAGAACCTAGCAATGCGGGATTGGCTGATGTAAGTGGTTCTCAAGGCATAGTAGAAATCTCGAACAAGGATGTAAGTTTTGTTTTCATATTTATTGTAGAAATTATCTTGCACGACTTCACAGTAAAATACATTTCTCATACAGTGTTCTGTTTTTGATCATCTTTATTTTTCTTGTCTTTCTTTAATAAATTGATTCAAATGTATCAACGTATTCATATCTGCTGTATTCCTATCTTGTAGGATTTTAAACTCTGGTATCAGAAGTGCACTTTGCTTCATGGTCAAGGCCAAATTTCTGGATTAGCTGAAAATGGATTCATATTTTTCATCAATTATTTCAAATCAGCAGGTATGATCTCTTGCATTTATGGTTTTACAGTTTTGTGTATCTTGCACACAGCTGAAACAGATGGTTCAGTGTTACCAAGGACTTCCGTTTTGAAGTGCTGAGCACTCAGTACATGTGAATCCAGACAGAGTTACACCAATGGGATTTCGATGACCTTCTCGTGATTCAACCGTAGGTGTAAGCATGGGTCCTTGGTTAAACCATCTTCACAGATCCTGTGGCCAGAACCTCGAGCTTGACTTTTTCTTTGATTTTTGCTGCATAGATTCACATGCTGTCTATAATCCCAGGGGTTGAAATGACGAGGAAAGACTAATGAATGACAATGGAAATGGATGGGCCCAGGAACTGCTCGATTAGCTTAACTTTTCAGTGTCCAGAGACCTACCTTAAGATGACGTCACATTATGAGAAAGGACCAGTAAATTATTTGATAAGCATAGCTTCTCCGTGTCCTACAACGTCCATTTTGATGCTAGGTGGAGCGTGCAAAAATTCAATTTACAATGAGTCCAGCTGAACCACATTACCGCAATTTTCAAATTAATATGCAGGTTTTTCTGTCAATTCTTCTTTCTCTTTGACCATTTTTGGTATTTCTTTATAGCGATATCAAGAGACGAAGGCCTCAGCAAAGCACTTGTTTGGGAATTATTTCTAAAGGTATAAATCATTTTTGAGGTTATTGTGAGAGCATATCTTTTTTGATTAATTGGTGGATGTTAAAACTGCCGTCAATTTGCCAGAGGGTAATCTATCTATCTTGATAAGTTATGTTGCGAAGCTGAGTTTCATCTTCCATACTTCAAGTATTCCAAGAGATATCTTTCGTAGCGAACTATCCAGCGGATCTAATTCAATGTAGTAGATCCGTAGTAAAATTGCAGAAGCTAAAAAAACGAGGCAGCTCTGGTCGTCACAAACAATCTCGTGGATCAAACAGCGGTATCACAACTAAGGTTGTTAGCAGTTACAGAAATGATTGAATTCGATACTTTTGTTGTCTATAAAGCCTTGAAAGGGCTTGCACCTTTTCCTTAATGCAGTCGACGTTTCATAAATTGTCCAGTTCTTGCAATCTGGTCTTATTCAATAACAGTGTTGACCCTTGGATTCCAATCTGCAAAACTTCAAATGGAGGCAGCGGAGCTTTTTTTCATGAAGGAGAGGCCGTTTGGAACCAATTAAGCTTCATGAAATCAAAGCTGCCCCTTCGCTAGCTACTTTCAATAGGAGATCAAACAGATTTTTCAACGTGCAAAGCGATCAATCGGACGATACCACGTCAACAGTTTTTTTGGACATTTTGAGAAGATTGATAAGTGCTGGTTGGAACAGTCAAAATGACAGTGGTAGCTAATAATCTGAAAGCCGCTGTGAGTTCCCTTAGCTATCCTGTGGCCTCAGAAGGGCCCGCCGGAGCTGCGAGCTAAGAGTGGCTCCAGATGCGAACTGGCGTAGCAGGCAGCCTGGGATTATACACCAGCTGAGGAGGCAGCCTCCCAATGCGCTACCAATGGGTTTGGGCCTCTGTACTATCTGGCGGCGGGGCCTGTAGTGCACCCTTTCCAACGGTACCCTCAGGTATAGCCAGGGAACAGACTGGAAAATCAGTCCCGGTTCAGAGAAAGTGTGGTATAGATGAAGTAGCTCGTGTTTTGTTTCTTAAGAAGTGTGTCCTCGTGGTAACCAGCTTAAAGATCTCTAGATGTTTGGACATTTCAAATATCTGTAAATCTACCTTCGTTCATCTTTTTATTGCTCATTCCCTATTCCTTTCCCTTTTCAAGGTCCTACAAGCCATGGTCTCAACTGGTCAAAAATCGAAGGCGAAGGAAGTTGTTGAGAAGGCCACGTCGTTTCGATCCTTTAGCGACAATCGTCGGTACCGTTCCGAGCTGGAATTTATCAGTGCGACGACGTACCTGCTAACCGGAGACTTTACGAGAGCTTTCGACGCCTTTCGCTGGGCATTAACTCGCTCCGATAAAAAGGGCCTAAGTAGCCCGGCAATGTGGAACTTCTTCTGTCGAATAGTTAATAATATGCCAGACAGGAAATACCACAAATATATCTTGCGAATGCTGTTCAAGCACCCAGCTGTCCTACCTCTTATAATTGTTAATGGACATAATGCGTTCTTATGCGGAAGTTACAAGTATGCTATCGGTAAGTACTCGTTTTATATTCCTACCTTTTAAATCCGGCCTTGTTCATCTTCGGTTTTGATTTGGGTGCAAGACCTTCTTTTAATTGGCTAGTGTCAATAAGACCGCACTTTCTGACTCGAATCATTGCATAAAATGTCACTATAGGATTGAAGTAGCCTTTGCAGTAAGGAAAGTATCCAGTTATGCTAGCACCTTGAAATTCATTAGTCCGCATACCGCTTTTTGAACCAGTGATTCCAACGAGTCTTTAATTTTTTCTCACGATGATCTTCAAAATGACTTCTGCACAAATCAAAAACTTAATCAGTTAAGGAAAATACTGTTTTTGCAATGTTAAAGCTTGACTTTGCAATGCCATGCCATATGAATCAAATTCTGCGCTGGTTCAGAAAAACTGAGTCCCGACGCGAGCGACGGGGGTCACAGTGTTTTTAATCAGAGGGACCAGTTCCTTTCCTCGATGCAATTAACCCCCGTCTTCTTGCCAGGTACCCAATCACTGCTGGATGATACATGGAGGGTATCAATTGGTTGGAAAGCGTTCAGGGGTCGAACCCTAGAATTCGCTCTTGTCACTATGCCAACCACCTAATTCTGTATTAGTCCCAAGAAATGCATTATTTGGGAAGAGAGCAACAAGAGTCCACCCCATGAAAACTATTTTCATAGGAACAACTCAGAACTCAGCCTCTGAATTCAACTAACCTCGGAATCAAATATGCTACGCGGTATGATGTACAGTCCAACATATTTGAAGCAAACGTCAATTGTCACAGCCATCCAATCAAATGTCTTTCGAAGATGTTAATTTGTCGTTGTAAGTTGCATTGGGGTGAGAAGTAGCCTCTGGATTGCTTTAATTTTTGCCATCTTTGATTCTGTCGTTGTAGGAGAATATATTCGTGCATTCAGAATGAAGCCGCAGGATCCCGTTTTAAGCCTTTGCATTGGCATTACATACCTTCACATTGCATGCCAGCGATTCACCAAGCATCGCCACACCAGTGTGTTACAGGTATCTTGTTATGAGTGAAGCTTTTTAGGTCGGGGCAGTTGAGTTGCATTTTCAAATCCAAAACTGGTCGTAGCTATCAAACAGATACTTTTTTGCACTTAAATGTAGCTTCATCGACGAGAAATGGATTTGATGCATTGTAACTAGAATTCTTCAATGGTGCGCAACTTAGAACTTGCTTTGAAGACAGAGGCCACCTTAATGATATCTAAATCAATGAGATTATTTTGTTTCACGTCACCTACCTTGGAATGTTAAACGAAAATGAGGAACCCGAACCATATGCATAGTTTGCATTCCATCTAGCTACCATTCCATCAACCTCTCAGCTGTTATTTGAACTTTCGGCATGTCACTTAAAATGCATTTCATACGTTGCATCATGGCTTTTATATTGATGCAATATTGTGTATTTAGCCACTAAGTTGGGATTATTTGAAGAATTTACATAAGATTTGGTATAAGTGTAAGATGACTCACTTGCAAAGCCTATTGATTACAGTTCCAATGGCCAGTAATTGAAGTCAAACCTCTGGCCTCTCTTTCCTTTAGCCTAAGCAAAGTCACGAGCTCTTTGTAATTCCAGGCGTAGAGATCGCAAGGTTAAGTCGTATCGATAGAATGGTCCAGTACTCTGCTCGAGAAGCATAGCTTCCAAGTGTCTTAAAATCTTACATATGATTCATGAATCATATGAATCTTGAAATGACATCCCATTTTGACAATGGACCAGTACACTGCTTGATAAGCATAGCTTCTCAGTGTCCTAAAATCGACCTCATGATTCATGAATCATATGAATCTTTACATGACGTCAAATAATGGGAATGGAACAGTACATTGCTGAGCATCGCTTTTCAGTTTCTACAGTGCGATCTACTTTTGATGTCAGGGAGAGCCTATGAAATGAAATATGGAAAATTTTGAATTAAATTAATTACCAAAAATCATCTGTCCTCAGGGAATAGCATTCTTGTTGCAATATTACGAAATGCGAGGAAGAACGCAAGAGGCGTGCTACAACCTGGGCAGAGCATTCCATCAAGTGGGTAGGTGGTGGTTTTCAAATCAACAACTATCTCTGTCTGTCTGTCTGCATGTGTGTCTGTCTGTCTGTCTGTCTGTCTGTCTGTCTGTCTGTCTGTCTATCTATCTATATATCTATCTATCTAATTATCTATCTATCTATCTATCTAACTATCTATCTATCTATCTCTCTCTCTCTCTCTCTCTCTCTCTCTCTCTCTCTCTCTCTCTCTCTCTCTCCCTCTCTCTCAGAGTCTCTCTCTCTCTCTCTCTCTCTCTCTCAGAGTCTCTCTCTCTCTCTCTATCTATCTCTCTCTCTCTCTCTCTCTCTCTCTCTCTCTCTCTCTCTCTCTCTCTCTCTCTCTCTCTCTCTCTCTCTCTCTCTCTCTCTCTCTCTCTCTCTCTCTCTCTCTCTCTCTCTCTCTCTCTCTCTCTCTCTCTCTCTCTCTCTCTCTCTCTCTCTCTCTCTCTCTCTCTCTCTCTCCCTCTCTCTCTCTCTCTCTCCCTCTCTCTCTCTCTCTCTCTCTTTCTCTGTGTGTGAGAGAGACTCTGAAAGAGGGAGATTGCTAGCTGCCTAAGTGACCCATACTCCTGATTCCTAACAATAATTCCAACCCTTCCAAATTGGTATTTTATGATAGTTCCTCTTAATGTATCCCATTTATTGAAAACGCTTGTCATCAATATTCAATAATTGATTTGTTGTTTTTTCAGGCCTCGTTCATTTTGCTTACATTTTCTATAACAAAGCTCTTGATTTCCCAACACGCAATGAAAAGGTACGC